>JALGQZ010000009.1:32788408-33414358 GCA_023105745.1 Austropuccinia psidii | reverse complement strand
CTTCTCCAAGTGGTGACAGAATTTATAATGCTTGTTTAGTAATTGTAGACAGATATAGAAAAACTCCAATATTCTTACCATGTCATAAAGATGACACTGCTATGGATACAGCTCTTCTTTTATGGAGTAGAGTTATTTCTCATACAGGATTATTTAAGAATATCATAAGTGACAGAGATCCCAAGTTCACATCTGCACTTTGGACCAATCTTCATAGATTGTTTGGGACTAAGTTATCATTCTCTACAGCATATCACCCTCAAACAGATGGGCTAGCAGAGAGGATGATTCAGACTTTAGAAGACATGATCAGGAGATTCTGTGCTTAAGGATTATAATTCAAAGACCCAGATGGCTTTACCCATGACTGGTTCACTCTGATACCTGCATTAGAATTGGCATATAAGACATCAGTCCATTCTTCCACAGGACAAACTCCTGCTATGTTAGAGAAAGGATGGAATCCAAGACTCCCAGAAGACACACTGAGGAAAGACTTGATTGACATTCATCCTACAGCTTCCAGCTTCAAAATAATGCTTGATAAAGTAAGACTTCATGCAAAACAAAGTATGGATGATGCTTTTAATTATGCAAAACAGAAGTGGGACAAGAGTCATAAAGTACCAGACTTCAAAGTAGGGGACTTAGGTTTAGTTTCAACCTTGAATTTTAATAATATCAAAGGCCCAAAGAAACTTAAATATTCTTATGCAAGGCATAGCTATTCGAAAAATTCGATTTTCATTATTCGAAAAATTCGTCTTCGAATTCGAATTTTTGCACAACAAAATGAAAACCCAAAAACTCGAATAAAAAATCATGAAAAACAGATCCATTCGAATTTTTCAAGCTCCAAATTAAAATTTGAAACGAAAATCTCGAATTTTGGTTGAAAAAATGAATTATGAATATAATTCATTAATTAAAAGAAGTGGAAAATGCTATTTATGGAATCAACCACATAATAACCATGCCATAAATGGTATTAAAAATATATTTATGGCATCAAAAATGGCACAAATAATTCCATTGATGCCATTTATAGAACCAAAAATGCCATAAATTGGGCTTTTACAAACCTAGATATTTTTTAGCCAAAGTTTAATTAAAAAACACACCTTATTCTTTTTACTAAATAATTACATAATTTTACCAATTTATGGCAAATTCACATATGGGCATACATGCTTTTGCCAAATTACTTCCATGAGTGTACCAATAACCCAGATTAATTATGAGTATTTATAGCTCATTGTAGTTAATTGAAATGAATTTAAATAAATTCAAGGTAATTGAAATTGATTGAAATACATGAAACTTAGTAACCATTATTTGAAGCTGATACAAACCAAAAAAATTGATGAGCATTAGTTGAAACTAGTAAAAATTAATTATAATCAATTGAAATTAATTCAAATTGATTAAAATTAATCTAAATCAATTAAAATTAATTAAAATTGATTACAATTGATTAAAATTAATTAAAGTTAATTAAAATAAATTCACATTAATTCAAATTAATTAAAATTAGTTAAAATTGATTAAAATTAATTAAAATTAATTAAAATTAATTAAAATTAATTAAAATTAATTAAAATTAATTAAAATTAATTAAAATAATTAAAATTAATTAAATTAATTAAAATTAATTAAAATTAATTAAAATTAATTAAAATTAATTAAAATTAATTAAAATTAATTAAAATTAATTAAAATTAATTAAAATTAATTAAAATTAATTAAAATTAATTAAAATTAATTAAAATTAATTAAAATTAATTAAAATTAATTAAAATTATTAAAATTAATTAAAATTAATTAAAATTAATTAAAATTAATTAAAATTAATTAAAATTAATTAAAATTAATTAAAATTAATTAAAATTAATTAAAATTAATTAAAATTAATTAAAATTAATTAAAATTAATTAAAATTAATTAAAATTAATTAAATTAATTAAAATTAATTAAAATTAATTAAAATTAATTAAAATTAATTAAAATTAATTAAAATTAATTAAAATTAATTAAATTAATTAAAATTAATTAAAATTAATTAAAATTAATTAAAATTAATTAAAATTAATTAAAATTAATTAAAATTAATTAAAATTAATTAAAATTAATTAAAATTAATTAAAATTAATTAAAATTAATTAAAATTAATTAAAATTAATTAAAATTAATTAAAATTAATTAAAATTAATTAAAATTAATTAAAATTAATTAAAATTAATTAAAATTAATTAAAATTAATTAAAATTAATTAAAATTAATTAAAATTAATTAAAATTAATTAAAATTAATTAAAATTAATTAAAATTAATTAAAATTAATTAAAATTAATTAAAATTAATTAAAATTAATTAAAATTAATTTAAAATTAATTAAAATTAATTAAAATTAATTAAAATTAATTAAAATTAATTAAAATTAATTAAAATTAATTAAAATTAATTAAAATTAATTAAAATTAATTAAAATAATTAAAATTAATTAAAATTAATTAAAATTAATTAAAATTAATTAAAATTAATTAAAATTAATTAAAATTAATTAAAATTAATTAAAAATTAATTAAAATTAATTAAAATTAATTAAAATTAATTAAAATTAATTAAAATTAATTAAAATTAATTAAAATTAATTAAAATTAATTAAAATTAATTAAAATTAATTAAAATTAATTAAAATTAATTAAAATTAATTAAAATTAATTAAAATTAATTAAAATTAATTAAAATTAATTAAAATTAATTAAAATTAATTAAAATTAATTAAAATTAATTAAAATTAATTAAAATTAATTAAAATTAATTAAAATTAATTAAAATTAATTAAAATTAATTAAAATTAATTAAAATTAATTAAAATTAATTAAAATTAATTAAAATAATTAAAATTAATTAAAATTAATTAAAATTAATTAAAATTAATTAAAATTAATTAAAATTAATTAAAATTAATTAAAATTATTAAAATTAATTAAAATTAATTAAAATTAATTAAAATTAATTAAAATTAATTAAAATTAATTAAAATTAATTAAAATTAATTAAAATTAATTAAAATTAATTAAAATTAATTAAAATTAATTAAAATTAATTAAAATTAATTAAATTAATTAAAATTAATTAAAATTAATTAAAATTAATTAAAAATTAATTAAAAATTAATTAAAATTAATTAAAATTAATTAAAATTAATTAAAATTAATTAAAATTAATTAAAATTAATTAAAATTAATTAAAATTAATTAAAATTAATTAAAATTAATTAAAATTAATTAAAATTAATTAAAAATTAATTAAAATTAATTAAAATTAATTAAAATTAATTAAAATTAATTAAAATTAATTAAAATTAATTAAAATTAATTAAAATTAATTAAAATTAATTAAAATTAATTAAAATTAATTAAAATTAATTAAAATTAATTAAAATTAATTAAAATTAATTAAAATTAATTAAAATTAATTAAAATTAATTAAAATTAATTAAAATTAATTAAAATTAATTAAAATTAATTAAAATTAATTAAAATTAATTAAAATTAATTAAAATTAATTAAAATTAATTAAATAATTAAATTAAAATTAATTAAAATTAATTAAAATTAATTAAAATTAATTAAAATTAATTAAAATTAATTAAAATTAATTAAAATTAATTAAAATTAATTAAAATTAATTAAAATTAATTAAAATTAATTAAAATTAATTAAAATTAATTAAAATTAATTAAAATTAATTAAAATTAATTAAAATTAATTAAAATTAATTAAAATTAATTAAAATTAATTAAAATTAATTAAAATTAATTAAAATTAATTAAAATTAATTAAAATTAATTAAAATTAATTAAAATTAATTAAAATTAATTAAAATTAATTAAAATTAATTAAAATTAATTAAAATTAATTAAAATTAATTAAAATTAATTAAAATTAATTAAAATTAATTAAAATTAATTAAAATTAATTAAAATTAATTAAAATTAATTAAAATTAATTAAAATTAATTAAAATTAATTAAAATTAATTAAAATTAATTAAAATTAATTAAAATTAATTAAAATTAATTAAAATTAATTAAAATTAATTAAAATTAATTAAAATTAATTAAAATTAATTAAAATTAATTAAAATTAATTAAAATTAATTAAAATTAATTAAAATTAATTAAAATTAATTAAAATTAATTAAAATTAATTAAAATTAATTAAAATTAATTAAAATTAATTAAAATTAATTAAAATTAATTAAAATTAATTAAAATTAATTAAAATTAATTAAAATTATTAAATTATTAAAATTAATTAAAATTAATTAAAATTAATTAAAATTAATTAAAATTAATTAAAAATTAATTAAAATTAATTAAAATTAATTAAAATTAATTAAAATTAATTAAAATTAATTAAAATTAATTAAAATTAATTAAAATTAATTAAAATTAATTAAAATTAATTAAAATTAATTAAAATTACTTAAAATTAATTAAAATTAATTAAAATTAATTAAAATTAATTAAAATTAATTAAAATTAATTAAAATTAATTAAAATTAATTAAAATTAATTAAAATTAATTAAAATTAATTAAAATTAATTAAAATTAATTAAAATTAATTAAATTAATTAAAATTAATTAAAATTAATTAAAATTAATTAAAATTAATTAAAATTAATTAAAATTAATTAAAATTAATTAAAATTAATTAAAATTAATTAAAATTAATTAAAATTATTAAAATTAATTAAAATTAATTAAAATTAATTAATTAAATTAATTAAAATTAATTAAAATTAATTAAAATTAATTAAATTAATTAAAATTAATTAAAATTAATTAAAATTAATTAAAATTAATTAAAATTAATTAAAATTAATTAAAATTAATTAAAATTAATTAAAATTAATTAAAATTAATTAAAATTAATTAAAATTAATTAAAATTAATTAAAATTAATTAAAATTAATTAAAATTAATTAAAATTAATTAAAATTAATTAAAATTAATTAAAATTAATTAAAATTAATTAAAATTAATTAAAATTAATTAAAATTAATTAAAATTAATTAAAATTAATTAAAATTAATTAAAATTAATTAAAATTAATTAAAATTAATTAAAATTAATTAAAATTAATTAAAATTAATTAATTATAAATTAATTAAAATTAATTAAAATTAATTAAAATTAATTAAATTAATTAAAATTAATTAAAATTAATTAAAATTAATTAAAATTAATTAAAATTAATTAAAATTAATTAAAATTAATTAAAATTAATTAAAATTAATTAAAATTAATTAAAATTAATTAAAATTAATTAAAATTAATTAAAATTAATTAAAATTAATTAAAATTAATTAAAATTAATTAAAATTAAATTAAAATTAATTAATTAAAATTAATTAAAATTAATTAAAATTAATTAAAATTAATTAAAATTAATTAAAATTAATTAAAATTAATTAAAATTAATTAAAATTAATTAAAATTAATTAAAATTAATTAAAATTAATTAAAATTAATTAAAATTAATTAAAATTAATTAAAATTAATTAAAATTAATTAAATTAATTAAATTAATTAAATTAATTAAAATTAATTAAAATTAATTAAAATTAATTAAAATTAATTAAAATTAATTAAAATTAATTAAAATTAATTAAAATTAATTAAAATTAATTAAAATTAATTAAAATTAATTAAAATTAATTAAAATTAATTAAAATTAATTAAAATTAATTAAAATTAATTAAAATTAATTAAAATTAATTAAAATTAATTAAAATTAATTAAAATTAATAAAATTAATTAAAATTAATTAAAATTAATTAAAATTAATTAAAATTAATTAAAATTAATTAAAATTAATTAAAATTAATTAAAATTAATTAAAATTATTAAAATTAATTAAAATTAATTAAAATTAATTAAAATTAATTAAAATTAATTAAAATTAATTAAAATTAATTAAAATTAATTAAAAATTAAATTATTAAAATTAATTAAAATTAATTAAAATTAATTAAAATTAATTAAATTAATTAATTAAAATTAATTAAAATTAATTAAAATTAATTAAAATTAATTAAAATTAATTAAAATTAATTAAAATTAATTAAAATTAATTAAAATTAATTAAAATTAATTAAAATTAATTAAAATTAATTAAAATTAATAAATTAATTAAAATTAATTAAAATTAATTAAAATTAATTAAAATTAATTAAAATTAATTAAAATTAATTAAAATTAATTAAATTAATTAAAATTATTAAAATTAATTAAAATTAAATTAATTAAAATTAATTAAAATTAATTAATTAATTAAAATTAATTAAAATTAATTAAAATTAATTAAAATTAATTAAAATTAATTAAAATTAATTAAAATTAATTAAAATTAATTAAAATTAATTAAAATTAATTAAAATTAATTAAAATTAATTAAAATTAATTAAATAAATTCAAATTAAATGAAATTAATAACATACATGCTAAAGAAGCCAAATTAAAAAACAAATAAAACCAATCAAAATTAATTAAAATTAATTTTAAAATTAATCAAAATGAATTACAATTAATCAAATTTAATTAAAACTAATTAAAATTATGTAAAATCAATGAAAATTCATCACTCTTAATTGATTTTGATTAAAATGAATCAATATTAATCAAAATAAAACATAATTAATTGAATTAATAAAATGGTAAATAATGAAAATAAATTAAAATTAAGTAAAATGAATTAAGTTCAAGTAAAATTAATTACAACTCATGAGAGTGAATGAGAATTGACTAAAATTATTCAAAATACATTCAAATTAATTGAATTTAATAACATAAATGCAAAATTAGCCAAATTAAAAAATAAATAAAACCAATCAGAATTAATTAGAATTAAAATTAAAATTATTCAACATGAATTACAATTAATTAAATGTAATTAAAAAGTAATTAAAATTGTGTAAAATCAATTAAAATCAATCAGTATTAATTAATATTAATTAAAATTAATCAAAATTAAGTAATATCAGTAGATATTAATCAAAATAAATCAAAATTAATTAATTCACTTGAAATTGCTCAAAATTAATCATATTTATTTAAATTCAATTCAAATTAATTGATATTAATGAAAGACAATTGATATTAGTTAAAATCAATTAAAACTACTTGAAATGAATTAAAATTAATTAATATTAAATAAAATAAATAAAATTGAATCAAAATTAATCAAAATTAATTATAACTAAGTAAAATGAATCAACAGTTCTTAATTCAATTAATATTAATAATTTAAATAATATTGAAAGCAATTACTGGCAATTAATCAAATTTAATTAAAATTAATTAAAATTAATAAAAATTAATGCAAATTAAATAAATTAATTAAAATTCATTAAAATTCATTTTACAATCTTAAAAATTAATTGAAATTACTTAAAATAAATTAAAATCAATCAAAATGAATTTGAAAATGAATGCAAATTCATGACAATTAATTAAAATTCAGTAAAATTACTCAAAATTTGTTATTCATTTATATTAAATAATCTTAATGAGAATTAAATACAATTATTTACAATTACTTAAAAGGAATTAAATTTAATCAAAAGCCATTTAAATTAATCAAAACACATGAAAATTAATTATAATTAATTAAAATCAATCAAAATTAAATAAAATTAATCACAATTAAATAATTTCAATAAAAACTAATTAAAATTAATTTAAATTAATTGAAAATAATTCAATACTTATTTGTTTCCATTAATCATGTTTTATATTTTCTTTATTCTTATTATTTATATATTTTATATTTTTATTATTCATTATTATTCAGTATTATTTATATTTGAATTATTAGTTATTTTTATTAAATTAATGTTATATTATTCTTAGTAAAAATAACTGATACATATAATATTAAAAATATATATTCCATATTTATTTATTTTTATTAATTATATTTTATATTTTTCATTTCAAGTAGTGCCATTCAATATGAAATATAAGTATTCACTAAGCAAAATGACTAATAAATATCACAATTTATTTATACATATTTCTTTTTATTTATTTTGATTAATTATATTTGATATTTTATTTATTATTTATTCTTTCTTTTTTAATTATATCTTATATTTTATATGTTTATTATTCTTATTATTGATTGTTTTCATATATTTATTTTATACCATTTTTATTCATTTTGCCTTTATTTTTATATATGTCTCTTATTATTTATTTTTATTAAGCATATTTTATATTCTATTTATTATTTATGTTTTTTTTATTAATTACATTTTATATTTTATTTATTTATTGTTCAAATTGTTGATTCTTTGGATATATTGGATTGATATCTTTTTGATTAATTTTCGCATTTTTCTCACTTTTTTGTTATTATTCATTATTGTATCCTGGATAATGCATGTAACATTCTAGGTATCACTACAATAGGGTATGTAGTAATACCTAGAAACCCATGTGATCCGAATGGAACCGGCCGAAACAACAACTGGCGTGGCTTCATCCTTTTCTAAATTTATTTTTCCATGTTGTCTTGATTCTCCGAAGCAACAAAGAGAAAGCCGGTGAAGGTTGCACAACCTCACACCTGCAACCTAACTTAAGGTTACATATCCGTACTCAAAAGACCTACGAAAATTAACTCCTGCCTTTTGTTTCCATCCAAATCTGAATCAAAAACCGAATCCAATCCAGCTAGAACAGGCACTTACATCAATCGAACGACACCACCCAAGACCATCAAGCTTTATCAACTAAGCTACATGATCGACGTGACCTTTTTCTGGGAATTTTATAAATTTACTCAAGTAAAACGGATTGAAATGTCCTTCTCTTTAATTGTGATCATCAGGCAACGTATGTCCAAATCATCTATGCCTCCATGGATTTGTTGACTAACTGACCTCTTCCTTTTCATCATTCGCTTTTATAGCTTAGCTTGACACTATTCAATCCGATAAACCCTCGAACGGTCGTTGGAAGAGTTTAGTGCTTGTTAAACACTCTATCTCTCATTAATGGCGTATTGATTATCTTACAACATGGTGTTCAACGTATGTCCATGTCAACACTTCCTCACATGTCTCAAATTCTTTCAATCCATCTTTGAACGTCCTTTTATATCTTATTAACATTTGCGACGATTCTTTTTAAGAATAATGTCTTTTTTTCTAGATTTAATCATAAATTATAAATTATCTTATACAAACGCAACAATTTTCAGAAATAGATCGAATTGAAAACAACCGAAATCCTACCCCGAATGTTGACGTTATTTACATCCTTGCACCAATAGCTAAGAAGATGGACCAAATCATAGCCCTTTTTAGTCCTCATGGTACCACTGGCAAAAAGGCCCCACCTGAAGGCTTTAATAAATGTTCTCGCACGCTTTTTTTTGGTGATCATAAGTGATTTATTTTTAAATCAAAGTTGTACATTTCGCTTCGATTTATCAATGCGCATTATCTGTTTGCCATGTAGCAAAAAACCATTGAACACCGTTCAAAACTTTTATAGGATTAGATAATGAACCTGTCAATTGGCTCACCCATTCCCCAGCTGCGCCCTACCTTTGGCCATTATTCGAATTGTTTACAAATATTCGGCCAGAGGACCCACAAGTGCATACAATACCGCCTTCAAATTGGCGTAGTTTTTAGACTCTCTATGCTTCTCCACCCATTTGATCCGCTGAACAATTGCTTGAGATCTGGGAAGAAGAAACTTTTTGTACAAGCACATCGGTGAGTAGTGATGCGTTTGCTTTTTATGCGTATGTTATCATCAGCCTTGCCAACGCTGATGATAACATCCAGCCACTGGAAATATTTGAAAAACCTCAATGTGCAGCAGTTGCATCAGTTCAACATTCCTGCTCGAGGGGTATAACAGCTGAAGGGCGGACAGCCAAGGCGATCGTACAAGAAATGGTGCCCCCTTTTGATGATAGCATGCGAAGGTTTGTTCGTTCCACTGATATCATTTCTCTCAAAATACTAATGCCACGTGCTCCTGTAGCATGTCTGACAAGTTGCAAATTTTCACTCTACAAGTCCTTTACCAACATGGGGTCCCAGATGAAGATCGGCGATGAGTTTATCAACACGCCAATCTTGCTGGTCAAATTACCCAGCAAAACGCGTCATCGCCGTGCAAGCCAACACAAACGATTATAACGATGAAAATATGGAAGCCCTCAGTGGACTTGGTCAAAGCAGGGTGTTGCTTAAGGCTTTGCCTCTCTATGTGGGTGCACATGCATAGAGGTGGCTTGAGGCTGTAACACCATGTGGCAACTGATAAACTGAGGGCTTGGGTCATCTGATCCACAAAAGAGGAGTTGTCCAGGCAAATAGGGCCGGTGCCTCTTTTGAAAGTGCCCCGCACAATAAAGAGTGAAATAACACTATAAAATTAGATGAATTACACATCTTTAAAAAATAATTTCCTTATTTTCTTTTTTAGAATACTACTTAGAATGATGTATGGTCATGGTGGGGGCCCACACCATGACCAGTATTTGTAATTACTTTTGATAGCCAACACGGGGGAATTGCTGCCCAAAAATCTTAATCAAATTTATGCAAATTCAATGATAAAAATGATTTTTAATTAATTAATAAAAATTAATTAAAATCAAAGAAAATTAATTACAATTAATTATAATAAATTGTAATGGATTAAAATTAATAAAAATTGATTTTAATGAAAATCAATTATAATTAATTAAAATAAATTGTAATTAAAAGTAATTAAATATAATTAATATTAATTGTAGAAAACTGAGTATAATTGATTAAAATTAATTATAATCAAAATAAAAATCAATTTAAAAGAAATGATAATTAAAACTAATAATTATAATTCGAAGTAATTATAATTAATTAAATTTAACCATAATTAATTATTAATTAATTAATAATTGAAATTAATTATATAATTAATTAAAGTAAATTATAATTATAATTAATTATAATTAATATTAATTGTAGAAAATTATTTATAATTTATTGAAATTAATTATAATCAAAATTAATATTAATTTAAAAGAAATTATAATTAAAATTAATTATAATTAAAAGTAATTATAATCAATTAAAATTAAGAATAATTAATTATTAATTACTTATAATTAATTGAAAATAATTAAAATTAACCATAATTAATTATTAATTACTTATAATTAATTGAAGCTAATTAAAATTCTTTATAATTAATTTTAAATAATTTTCATTAATCACAATTAATTTTAATTAATATTAATTGATGAAAATTATTTATAATTAATTAAATTTAATTATATAATTAATGCAAGTAAATTATAATTAAAATTAATTATAATTAAAAGTAATTATAATTAATTATTATTTAATTATTAATTATAATTAATTGAAACTAACTATAATTATTTATATAATGAATTTGTAGAAAATTGATTATAATTAGTTAAAATTGACCATAAGTAATTATTAATTAATTATTAATTGATAAAATTAAGCATAACTAATTATTAATTAATTATTAATTATAATTAATTGAAACTAATGCTAATTATTTATATAATTAATTTCACTTAATTATCATTAATTATAATTAATTATAATTAATATTAATTGTAGAAAGAGAAAATTAATTATAATTAAATAAAATTAATTATAATCAAAATTAAAATTAGTTTAAAAGAAATTATAATTAAAGGTAATTGAAATGAATTATAATTAATTGAAACTAATTAAAATTCTTTATAATTAATTAAAGCAAATTATAATTAAAATTAATTATAATTAAAAGTAATTATAATTAGTTAAAATTAACTATAATTAATTATTAATTAATTATCAATTATAATTAATTGAAACTAATTATAATTATTTATATAATGAATTTCATTTAATTATAATTAATATTAATTGTAGAAAATTATTTATAATTGATTGAAATTAATTATAATCAAAATTAATATTAATTTAAAATAAATTATAATTAAAATTAATTATAATTAAAAGTAATTATAATTAAAAGTAATTATAATTAGTTAAAATTAACTATAATTAATTATTAATTAATTATTAATTAATTATTAATTATAATTAATTGAAACTAATTCAAACTCTTTATAATTAATTTTAAATAATTTTCATTAATCTTAATTAATTATAATTAATATTAATTGATGCAAATTATTTATAATTAATTAAAATTAATTATATAATTATTTCAAGTAAATTATAATTAAAATTAATTATAATTAAAAGTAATTATAATTAGTTATTAATTAATTATTAATTATAATTAATCAAAATTAATGAAAATTAATTATAATTAATGACAATTAATGATAATAAATTATAATTAATTATGATTAATGAGATTTAATGATAATTAATTAAAATTAATTATAATTAGTTATAATTAATGATAATTAATTAAAATTAAATGTATTTCAAATATAATTAATGAAAATTAAACAAAATTATAATTAATGAAAATATAATTAATTTTAATTAATTATCATTAAATGTGATTAATTATAATTAATTTTAATTAATTGTCATTAATGGTCATTAATGATAATTGATTTTAATTCATTATCAGTAATTTTAACTAATTTTCATTAATTATATTTTAATCAATGAATTCTCATTTTATAATTAATTTTATTCAATTTTTATTAATCATATTTTAATTATAATTAATTTTAATTAATTATTATTAATTATAATCAATTATCATTAAATGAATTAATTGCAATTAATTTTAATTAATTATCATTAATTGCCATTAATTATAGTTAATTTTAATCAATTTTCATTATTTTTCATTAATTTTCATTAAAATTAATGAAAATTAATTATAATTAATGACCATTAATGATAATGAATTAAAATCAATTATAATGAATGACAATTAATGATAATTAAAATTAATTGCCATTCATTATTCTTATGATCTTTTATTTGATTTTCATTCATTTTTGCTTCATTTATATAAGTTAATAAGTAATCAAACAATAAATAATAAAGAATGAGTGAATCATTATGAAATTATTCAATTGTGATAGTGATTTTTTAAATTTCATATTAATTTATGCATACATTTTCATAAGTAACATTAATGGTATCATCAATAATATAAAGGAAATTAATTGAATCAAAAATGCATACATATAATTAATGGCTTGAAGGGAATTAAAAATACCATAAATTGTGTTATGGAATAAGAAAAGGAGCCCATAGTGTTTTTTATATGTATTTAATAATTTATGGCAAAAAAAATTAAGGGCCAATGGGTTTTTATGGTTTGACCAAAGGGCCAAAAGGGTTAATTATATATAAATGAAGGTGTCCATGAAAATTCACAATTTGCTTTCGAATATTCGAATATTCGAAGGTAGGTGAAATTCGATTCTGAATATTCGGTCATGATGGAAATTTGATATTGAATATTTGATGACCCTTAAAATTCGACGAATTTTCGAAAAGCTATGCATTGTTCTTATGTAGGACCTTTTGTTATTGTTGCTTTACATGGAACCAATGCAGTTCAAGTGGAATTGAGTGGTGAATTGGAAAATAAACACCCCACCTTTCCAGTCAGTGTGATAAAGCCTTATCAACCAGCTGATAAAGAATTGTTTCCTTTAAGAAACCCAACTCCTTTAACTGTACCACCTGTGGAAGAGAATGAAGACAAAAAGATAAAGAAAGTCATTAAAGAAAGGAGACTTAGGGGTAAAAATCAAAGAGAATAGCTGGTCAGATATAGAAATCCAGTAAATGAAGATGAATGGATGGCAGAATCAGAAATACCTGACTCAGATAAACTCTTAAGAAGATTTAGACATGAAAGAAGGCCACAAGCCTGAATATGTCTATAAAGGTGCTTTAAATTACTTGATCTGAGTGATGTAAAGAGGTTGGACAGTGGACATTAACCCCCTTTGGGGCCTTATTCTTTTATCACTAATAAAATTGTAGTACAATTTTATTTTTTGGTGGGAGGGAATGTGAGCCTTGAGGTATATTTTACATACCCAAATAGGCCACAATTATCTTAAAAAGAAATTTTGAATTATACATAACTCATAAATCATGCATATATTCAAAATTCATGATTTTTGATTTCAGAAAAGATGAATAACTTTTTATTGAGTAAGTAAAGTCATGGATTTAAGACCAGATTTGGATTCTACACAAAGATTCACCTAGGGTAGCTCCATAGAGTGAATAAGCTCAAATTAACTCTTTGAGGTGGTAATATGGAAAATACTTCAACACCACATCATTAATACAACATAAAAGATCCACGAAAATTTTTGTTTTTCTTGATTTTCAGCCAAAATAATGGGAAAGTG
The DNA here is from genome assembly GCA_023105745.1 of Austropuccinia psidii. NCBI lineage: Eukaryota > Fungi > Basidiomycota > Pucciniomycetes > Pucciniales > Sphaerophragmiaceae > Austropuccinia > Austropuccinia psidii. The sequence goes on along the minus strand of JALGQZ010000009.1, from coordinate 33,399,951 downwards.
AGAAATCCCATGTTACATATACACTAAGAATAGTGTTATACATGTTTTGAGCACTTAATATTATGGTATTCTTACTTGAACTTTTGGTACACCCATAGTGGATATCTCACTTGAAGCTTAAATTTCTATTTTGACATGAAAAATAAGCAAGGGGGACAAAAGACATCAAAGAGAGCCAGGGTACCCAACTTCTGAGGCCCCAGAGGCCTGGATAGCTCCAAAGCTTGGTTCCATGGCTGATCTTGACCCGATTGGTAAATTAAACCTATTTGGGAACTTGGTTACCAAGTTACAACTACTATAAAACACCAGAAAATAGCAAATAACCTGCTATTTTGATGTGCCAAGGAGGTAAAGAGCTACTTACACTCCTGTAACCATGTCAATTACTAATAACTTTTCATGGATAAACCCCAAAAGAGTAATTAAAACCCTTTTTGGACTTGTATCCATTGATTTACCTCATAGCAACCAGTCAAAAACTGATATTTGCAATTCTACGTAGAAATGAGGTAAAAACTTCAAAAATTGATTAAAAATACAATTCTTAATTAATACTTCTGAAACTTTCAGGACCAATTGAGAACTGTATTATCTATGGTACAACCAGAAAGAATTACAGTTTTACTAGTAAAATTAAAAGTTTTACTTACAGTCCATTTTTGGTTATTCTAAGTGAAACACTGAATCTTCAAAAATTCACAGTAAATACAACCTGTGATGAAATTGTCAATAACATTGATAAATTTGGAAGAAAAGAAGATTTACAAATGTTACTCCTTTTATTCTTAACCATATTGGGGTTGGTAGTCACGTAAAAGCATCAATTAAGTAATTATGACAATTTTACGTGACAACAGATGATGTAAGTACTAATCCAAAAGGGTTTAATGCTTTCTCACTCACTGGTTTTTCAGTTTGCTCCATGGCACGCCTCTGTGAGCTGTTGTTGACTTAAAAGAGGCCTTCTCTTGCTGTTTTTTCCACATCATCATCTTATTATCATTTTATATCATTGTTACCAACAAGTAAGTATTAGTTATACTATTATTAAGTGTTTTAAATCTTTCAGAATCAATCAGAAAGACATGAAATCATAGAATCCAACTATATACTGTTGTAATCCTGCTATAAATCATTTTGATCTCTTAAATCCACAATTCTACGTCAAATTTCTCTACTTTTATCTATCAATAAGTTCTTTGGAGTATTGGTGAGTAATTTATCTTTAATTCTTAAAGTTTTTCTCTAGTAATAGTTTTCTTCAAGGATTAGCTTTATAATTATTCTTGCAAAAGATAATTATATATTAAAATAATTTTATTATTTTAATGAAAGAAGTTTTTATTATTAAATTCTTCTTGTAATTGATTCTTGTAGACAATTACTTGCTCACTGTTAAAGTCACTAGTAGTGCTTAACACGTGAAAGAAATAATTCTTTAATTATTTAATTGTGGTTATAATAATATTATATTATTATATTTCATAAGAACAGACATAGTACTGTTGATTAATAGTAATATTATCATCAGTTTCATAGTCACATCTTACAAAGCCCCACTATTCCTTGTTGAATAAGGACTTCAAGTTGAAAGGTTCTGAAAAAGAAAGAAGAATCAAGGAGGGCTTGTGTACTTATTGTGGTGGGAAGCATAGTCTTGAGTCTTTCTTCAAGAGACCTCAAAACAAGCTTACCCAACCGTCAGGTCAATTCCCCAGCCAGGGAAAAGTCTGAGTGGAGACCATGTTGTGTTCAATGGTCTTCACAGTTTTCCTTCCAGAGCACAATTGTGCATTCTGAATACTAGTGTCGAAAATTCTCTTGAATTTTTTGTTTTTTCTTCTCTTTCTGATGTTTTTTACAGTATTCTCATTGATTCTGGTGCTACACACTCATTTATTGCAAAGCAGTTTGTTCACAAGTACTCATTGACTACATAAGAACTTCCAGAGAAGATTCCCCTTATCATTCTTGACTCCTCTGAGTCTCCTCCCTTATTTGTGACTCACCATACTAGATATATGGTTGAGCTCCCTTCCTTCCCAAGATTTGAATGGGACTTTTTAGTCATTGATACTCCCAAGGGAGAAGACCTCATATTGGGCTTTGACTTTATCAATCATTTTAATCCTTCTATTTATTGGAGGCAAGGGCTGATCACCTTTAATCCTGATCATTTGGACTATTCTGATCCTTCTAAATCTTTCCGTAATGACTTTTTTTCTGGCAAATCATGTGTGGCTCTGGTTGGTGATCCTAGAACACCATCATTTCCGTCTTCTGTCCATATTCCTTCCCTTAATTCCCCACAGTCATTACTATCTTCTAGAGATGAAGTATTCAAAGAAATTCAAGATGTTGGAGAAGATGATTCTGTATCTTCACTTCATCTCTTATTTGGGAATATGGACCTTCCTCCTTCATCTTATCATGACTCCCTGGAGGAGTTGTGGGATGAAGAGGAAGAGCCAGAAGCAGTAGAAACTGTGATGAAGGTTGTTCCTTCTGTATATCACCAATACTTGGATGTATTCTCCCAGTGAAAGCAGAAAAACTTCCTCCTCACCGCACCTGTGATCATCATATCAAGCTGGAGGGGTCTCTACCTCCAGTTGGGGTGATGTACTCTTTATCCAAACAAGAGTCAGATACACTCAGGGCCTACATTTCAGAGAATGTAGAGAAAGGTTTCATCCGGCCAAGCTCCTCTTCAACAGGAGCACCTGTCCTCTTTGTAAAAAAGAAAGATGGTGGCCTCCGTTTGTGTGTTGATTACCGCAAACTCAATGCTGTTACTAGGAAGAACAAGTATCCTGTTCCACCTATGAATCAGCTTCTCAATGTTTTTAATGGTTATTCTATCTTCTCCAAGATTGATTTGTGTGGTGCATATAACCTGCTCAGAATCAAGGAGGGTGATGAACACTTGACTTGTTTTAGAACTATATATGGCAGTTATGAGTACTTGGTTATGCCATTTGGGCTCACCAATGCTCCTGCTTCTTTTCAAAATCTTGTCAATTATATCTTTCAAGATCTTCTTGATGTTTATGTTGTGGTTTATTTGGATAGCATTATGGTCTTTTCCAAATATGAGGAAGAACATGTCACTCATGTGTCCACTGTTCTTTCCAGACTCAGAGCCAAAAACCTTTTTGCTAAGGCGTCCAAATGCCTGTTTCATGTTTCAAGTGTAGAATATCTAGGCTATGTAGTTTCTTCTGAAGGCCTCAAGATGGACCAAGAAAAAGTCCAGCAGATTCTCAATTGGCTGCCTCCAAAAAACCTCAAGGCTCTTCAATACTTCCTTGGCTTTGCCAATTTCTACGCCGTTTCATCAAGAATTATTCAAAGAAGATCAGTTAACTCACCAGTTTCCTCAAGAAAGATTCATGTTTTCCCCTCAATGAGGAAGCTCTCAGTCAGTTTCACTAACTCAAAGAGGCTTTCACCATTGGTCCAATCCTTCTCTACCCACCATTGTAGAGACCGATGCATCAGATTATGCTTTGGGTGCTGTACTGAGTCAGGTCTCTGACTCAGGAAAACATCCCATTGCATTCAACAGCTGCAAGCTTATCCCAGCAGATCTCAATTACAAAATTCATGACAAGGAACTCCTTGGTATTTTCTGGGCTCTCAAGCGCTGAAGGGCTTTTCTTCTTTCACTGTCTTCCCCTTTTGAAGTTCTCAACAATCACTCTTCCCTTCAATACTTCATGACCTCCAAAGTACTCACCCGCCGTCAAGCCCGTTGGGCTGAATTCCTTTCCGAATTTCATTTTTCAATCACTTACCGCCCTGGCCGCCTAGCTACTCTTCCGGATGCCTTATCACGTCGGGAAGACGTCTATCCGGAGAGGGGGGAGGATTTCATCAGAAAGAATCCAATGAATTTTCAATAACTCATTAAGCAAGATGAAGTTCAACCCTCAAGGTATTTTGCAGTCAAGGTGGAATCCTTTTCAAATTTGATTGATTCAATCCAGAAGAAATAATGGCAAGATCCCCAGTACAGAAGTATCCTTGAAAATTTGGGTAAAGGTAAATCTGTGCAAGATTATTCTCTTGATTCCTCTTCCCAACTTCTTCTCTTCAAAGATTGGGTGGTAGTCCCAAATGACTCCACAATTCAGCTTAGTATTCTTCAAAAGCGTCACGATTCTCCTCTAGCTGGCCACCCTGGCCAAGAGAAGACTCTCAAACTTGTCAAGCAAGATTTTCACTCGTCCGGCATGACTCAATTTATCAAGGATTATGTTTTGTCCTGTCAACAGTGCTCAAGAAACAAGAATATTCATTATAAGAAGTTTGGATTCCTCAAACCTCTTCCAATTCCAAGTGGCCCTTGGATTTGTCTTTCAATGGACTTCATCACTCAACTGCAGCTGTCCAATTCCTTTGATTTAATCCTGGTCATAGTGGACAGATTCTCAAAAATGGCGGTTTTTATTCCAACAATGTCTTAAATCACTTCCCTGGATTTGGCCCATTTATTCATCAAGAATATCTTTTCAAAGCATGGCCTTCTGTCAAGCATTGTCAGTGATAGAGGTTCACTCTTTGTTTCTTCCGTTTGGACCAACCTTTGTCAGCAGCTCAAGATTTCAAGAGACTTGTCAACTGCTTACCATCCAGAAACTGATGGACAGACAGAGAGGGTAAATCAGATACTAGAACAGTATCTTTGGATGTATGTCAGTTATCATCAAGATGATTGGAACACCTGGCTCCCTCTGGCTGAATTTGCCTACAATAATTCTGATCACTCTTCAACCAAGCAATCCCCGTTTTTCACTGTTTATGGAAGAGATCCACAATTTGATTCAGTTCACATCACTCAAGATACTCCTGCTGGAAAGTTATCAACCAAAACCCAATCAGTACATCAAGATGTCAAGAGAGAACTTGAAGCTGCCATAAACAGGTTTAAGAGGTATGCAGATAAAGGTAGAGCAAGTCCACCTGTTTTCAATCCTGGTGACATGGTATGAATTTCCTCCAAGAACATCAAATCAACCAGACCCACCAAAAAACTATCCAAAAGATGGTTGAATCCTTTTCCAATCTTGAAGAAAGTCACTTCTCATGCTTACCACCTCAAACTTCTATCTCAATGGAAATCCATCCACCCAGTCTTCCATATCTCACTCTTGGAACCAGTCAAGGCATCAGCAATCCCAAATCGGCATCAAGAGCCTCCTCCTCCAATTATCATTGAAGAAGAAGAGGGATGGGAAGTCTCTAAAATACTGGATTCAAAGCTCAAGAGAGGAAAATTATGGTATCTGGTGGAATGGAAGGGTTTCAGTCAAGACCCAGAAAGATCCACTTGGGAACCAGCAAAAAACCTCAAGAATTGTCCTGAACTTGTCAAAGATTTCCATTCTTTGTATCCTGACAAGCCAGGACCCAATTCTTCAAAAGCTTGATCATTTTATGGTGCTTGGTGGGGAGAGGGATTACCAAAAGTAAGTCCCACTCCTGGTATGTACCTTCAGGGGTATTCTACTCTTCTTTGTTGTAAGAATCCCCTTGGCCACTCTGTGAGCACTTTGCAATTTGGATACAGATTTGTTGGCCTGGCTTTCAACATCAATTCCAAATCATGGCCATTTTTTTTTCACTTGGGCAAATGGACCATTCCACTTTTATTTTCCTTTCCATCCGATTCAATACATTCCTTGTCAATGTTATATTCTCATTTATGGAACTGGCGGGAGTGGCAACTACTAAAGGTAAGTTCCTCTCCTGGTGTGCACTTCCCTGAGGGGTCTACAATCCTTTCAAAAACATCACCTTGGCCACTCTGTGAGCACCTGGCATCAAATTCTTTTATCCAGGTCCCTGGCCACTTTCAAATCAACCATCAAAATCCGTGATGAAGATTGGACTCCCCCTCAAAATTCATTTTTCTCTTTTATTTTATTATTTGTTCCCTTTCTTTATGTGTGTTTCTTTATCTTTCTTTTCTCTTTTTCTTTAAATTTCTTTTATCATAACCTTTATGCCAAAATTCTATGTCAAATTCAATCCTTCAACATTTTCAAAGCAAAATGTCAAGAGAAGACTACGTCAACCTCAATTCATATGCCAACACTATTATCAGTTTTAAAATTCTCTTTACAAGATTCAATGCCTCTGGAATCCCTGCGTCAAATCTGTCTCAATAGCCTCAACAGGCTTGGACCTTATCTTGGTGCTCAGAAGCTCACCATTCAAGGTAGGGGGGTACTGTCACAACCACAAAAATTGACCCTCCTCCATGGGTGTTGCGGCAATTCCAACCTGGAACCAAGTTGGGGCCAATTGTCCACACCATATCTTTTATGGCCAATTGGTCCCCTTTGGTGCCTTATGGCCATTTTGCCATTTCTGGACACCAATCATAATTTATGGCCTCAGGCCATATCCTGCCATCATTGGCCTCCTTCGCCAGTTTCCATATCACCATCCCCCAGGCCTTTATCTTTGATTTTGGGCATGGGGGGTCCTTTTGTCTTCTAGGGGCCTCCAGGCCTCCTAGCCATCTCCATCCAATCTGGGCACCCCCCTTTTCATTAAGGGGGTTTAGGCCTAAATGGCCTTTTTGGGCCATTTAGGCCCCCTATGGCTCCTACAGCCTGTGGGCCATGATTCACAGTCCGTATGGTCCGTAAGCCGCAGTCGGCAGGCCAATTAGGCCCCTTTTGGCCTAATACAATGAGGCCAAAAGGGACCAAAGGGGGCAACCATCTAGCCCCCAAGGCCAGGTGGGTCTCAAACCACAATTGGCCAAAGACCTGTTGGACACCAATTGGACCATGAATCCCATAGGACCCATTTTTGGCCATGGACCAATATCTCAGCCATGACCTCTGGCATCCACCAGAGGCCACCAGATTAGCTCAGTCAGCCTTCCCCTCAACTTATCGGGAATTCCTTCCATTCCTTCTTACCATCCGTACTGGAGGTTGCAGGCTTGGTGCATATATGGTATTATATACCATTATGCACCATTTTTGCTCAGCAATTCAATGGTGAAGTTTTCAGGACCAAATTCCACAATTCAATATCAAGGTCTCAAAATCCAATGTCCATCTCGAAGGAGGATTATTCAACTCATCAGTCTGACAAGTTATGGCGGCAATCAGAAGACTCTTCAAGGATCCCAACCACCTGTATCTGCAGGAGTTGGGTTGGTACATTATTCAGGATTATTAAAAAGGGGCAATTCCCAAGAGGTATTACATCAATTCAATCAGTTGTCAAGGCATCAAGTATTTCAATACTCCTTGGACAACTCAATTCATCCGTACAGGCCTCATCCAATCAACCTGTATGGCCTTGGCCCAATTGGGCCATTTCATATTACACTGTGTGAATTCCATCACACAGTTCAAATTTTAAGATGGCCAGAACTGTATTTCCCAATTCGGACAATACAGTCAATTGATTCACCTTCCAGGATCAGTCTTTCAGTTTTTCACATATACTGGCCACCTTTCAGCACCTGGGGACTTTTTCCCCAGTTAATTAATATATTGGATTCATTTTTATCCTTATTTTCTTTTACATTATTAAAGTTAATACTGATAATCTTAAGTCAGTCATTAGCACCCTTTCTCTTTTTTCCTTGCCTGTCAGTGGATATTGATGGTCATATCCTTTACTAATTCCATTCCTTTTCTGGCAGGTTGAAACAGTGATTTGAGGATTCACTTGGTTGGCTTCTTGGCCCTTGGCCTCCTTTATTATCTTTGGCCTTTGGATTCTTATTCTTTTCTTTTATCTTTGGCATACTTGTCCTTTCCATTATTCTTCTTTAAAGAAATTAAATCTTTATTAATCCTTTATCTTTTGAAGCCCTCCAAGTGAGTTCTTGATTCCTGAGTGCCAGGCCCTCTTGCTTCCATAAGCGCCCCTGTGACAGAACTTGGATACAGGAGCATATTGTACCTGTGTTGGTAAAAGTTATTTAAAAACCATTGTTTCAGATTGGCAAGAAAAATGTATGTCAATTCAAGGTGTCAAATTCAGTAGTGCAAGTGAGAGCATGATGCCCCTTGGAATAATTGATTTAACACTCATTTTTCCTCACCCCTCACAATGTGTCAGAATTAACGTAGAGTTTGTAGTAATGGACAACTGTACTAGTAATCACTTCATACTTGGAAATGACTACTTATCAATTTATTGTATAGATATCTCTAACCAAAAAGATAGATATTTTACCATAGGAGACAACAAAAGACAAAAGTTTGGCTTCTTAAATAATAAAAAACAAATTACAGTTGTTAAGAATGAAGAGAAAAGTCCAGAAAAGGAACTTTTCATATCTGAACAACTCAAAGAGGCAGAATTCAAGGATTAACAGAAAAAATGAAAGAAAAATTGATTGACCTCTTATTTAAGTACAAAAATGCCTTTGCAACTGAAAAAGAGACACTAGGTGCCATAATTGGGCATGAAGCAGATATAATTCTTAATGTGGAAGAACCTTACCCACCTTTACTGAGGAGACCTGCTTACCCAGAAAGTCCAAGGGCTAGAGAAGCCTTGGAAGTACACATTAAAGAACTAATGGACCTTGGAGTATTAAAAAAAGTAGGACATAATGAACAGGTAGAGGTCACTACACCTGTCATTATAGCTTGGCATAACGGAAAATCAAGAATGGTAGGAGACTTCAGAGCCCTGAGCACCTATACCATTCCAGACAGATATCCAATACCCAGAATCCATGAAACATTGACACCATTGTCACAAACTAATTTCATTACAGCCATGGATGCTTTAAAGGGTTTTCATCAAAATGTCTTAAAAGACAATTCCAAGAAACTACTGAGGATAATAGTCCACTGTGGGATTTTTGAATACTTAAGAATGCCATTTGGTATAAAGAATTCACCTTCCCATTATCAAAGGATGATGAATACCATATTTCCTGAAGAATTATCAGAAGGATGGTTAATTATCTATATTGATGATATCATAGTTTGCTCAGAAACTTGGGAAAATCACCTTACAAGACTAGAAAGGGTACTACAAAAAATAGTGAAAGTGAATATGAAAATTTCCTTGAAAAAGTGTCATTTTGCATATAGTGAAATAAAAGAACTAGGACATATTGTATCCGGACTTAGTCTAGGAATAGAAAAGAATAAAGTAGCAGAAGTACTACTTAAGCCAATGCCTCAAACCAAAAAAGAAATGCAATAATTTCTAGGATTTGCTGGTTACTATAGACAGCATATAAAGGACTTTGAAAAAATTGCCAAATCCTTGTATAAACTATGTGACCAACAAACAGTCTATGAAATGACAGAAGAAAGAGTCAAGGCATATGAAGAATTGAAAAATTCCTTAACAAATGCCCCATTTCTTCTAATTCCAGATTGGAAACTACCCTTTAAACTTTACATTGATGCTTGTGGAGAAGGACTAGGTGCTGCACTACACCAGACACAAATTATCAATGAAAAACCAGTGGAAGGACCAATTTGTTTTATTTCAAGACAGATAAAGCCAAAAGAGGCAAGATATGAAGCAAGCCAAATGGAATGCCTCTGCTTAGTGTTGGCTTTAGAAAAATTACATTATTACTTGGATGGAACAGTATTTGATGTGATTACAGACTGTAATGCTGTAACATCTCTATTAAATATGAAAACTCCAAATAGACATATGCTGAGATGGCAAATTGCTATCCAAGAATATAGAGGAAATATGACTATTGGTCATAAATCTGGTAATATTCATAAAAGTGCAGATGGTCTTAGCAGATGGGCTCTAGCAAACACCCCTGACAATCCAGCATGGGTACCATAGGAAGAGCACCATATAGAAGGAATATGTGTTACAGACATTGGCACAGAATTCTTTAACCAAGTTAAAGAAAGCTATAAGATAGACAAGAATTTCCATATCTTAAGCCAACTTCTAATGAAAGCCTGCAAAGATCCATCACTTTCATCAAAATTAGATGAAACATGGAAAAAGGCATATGATGAAGGAAGATTCCACCTCCTTGTTGGATTCTTTACCATAGAACAAAACACACATGTGTTATGGCCTTAACAGATAGAACCCTGATAAACACTATTTTACATGAGTGTCATGATAGTGTTGCAGCTGGACATCTCTCAGAAGATAGAACACTAGAAAGGGTGAAAACGTGCTCTTGGTGGCCAAATTGGAAGAAAGATGTTGCAGAATACTGCCAAACCTGTGGCAGATGTCAAAAAGCTAACAGAGCCACAGGAAAGAAATTTGGAATGATTATCCAAATACAAGAACCAAAATCCCCTTGGGAAATAGTTCATATGGGTTGGGTAACAGCATTACCTCCAGGAGGAGACAGAAGCTATTATGCATGCCTAGTATTAGTTGACAGGTACAGCAAAACTCCCATGTTCCTACCATGTCAAAAAGATGACACAGCTATGGACACAGCCATAATGGTATGGAATAAAGTCATTAGCCATAAAGGCTTATTCCAGAATATTATAAGGGACAGAGACCCAAAATTCACTTCAGCATTATGGACAAATCTCCATAACTTGTTTGGGACAAAGCTATCATTCTCAACAGCTTAACATCCTTAAGCTGATGGTTTAGCAGAAAGAATAATACAAACTTTGAAGGACATGATCAGAAGATTCTGTGCTTATGGACTAGAATTCAAAGATTCTGATGGTTTTACCCATGATTGGTGTACACTAATACCAGCCCTTGAACTGGCATATAAAACATCAATAAATTCTTCTACTGGTAAAACACCAGCAATTCTAGAAAAAGGTTGGAATCCAAGACTTCCTTATGATACCCTTAAAAAAGACTTAGTGGATATACATCCAACAGCAAGCAGTTTTAAAATAATGCTTGACAAAGCAAGACACCATGAAAACAGACGTATGCAAGATTCTTTCAAATATGCAAAAGAAAGATGGGATAAGAGTCATAAACCACCTTACTTCAAAATAGGAGACTTGGTCCTAGTATCAACCCTTAATTTTAATAACATAAAAGGCCCAAAGAGATTGAAAGATTCCTTTTCAGGACAATTTATGATACAAGCACTTCATGGACCCAATGCTGTGCAATTGGAACTCACAGGTGAATTAATGAACAAACACCCAGATTTCCCTGTAAGTCTGATAAAACCTTACAGCTCAAGTGAAAAGGAGCTATTTCCACTAAGAAATAAACCCCCACTTGAAATACCCCCCTTGGAAGAAGGAGAGGAAAAGAAAATTTTGAAAGTTCTTAAAGAAAGAAGGACAAGAAACAAAAAAGAAAGAGAATATCTTGTAAGGTATAGAAATTCAGCTCAAGAAGATGAATGGCTACTTGAGAAAGATAAAAAAATGCTGATAAACTACTAAGAAGGTTCAGACATGAAAGGAAACCTAAAGAATAGAAAAAATCAAGCATTATTGAGCTTTAAGACTAACAAAGTCTATTGGAGAGGTAGGACAGTGGATGATACCCTAATTACACATATCAGATTGTGGTACAATCTTCTTTGGTGGTAGGGAATGTGAACCTTTGAGATATGACCACATACCCAAAAAGGTCACATGATATATTGAAAATAATTATACCTTAAAAATAATTACCTTAAAGCTACAAAAATGCCATAAATAGGCATAAAACTTGGTTTCACTTAGAAGACAATGAATAAGCATTTGAAATAAGTGACACCATTGGATTATTCATGAAAATTACATATATACCAGTTTTATGGCATATCTGTAAAGTTAATATTTAATGAGTTATAAGTAATAACACCTTATAAAAAACATGAATCCTTAATTATTTCAAATACCAATCAAACAACATTTGAAATAAACTGTACCATTAGATTCCCCATACAATTCTACACATAAAACAATTAAGAAGCTAATCTTCAAAGTCAATACTTAAGGAGGTAAGCTGAATATATGCACTTTTTTGATCAACGCATATATTCAAGGATTTTAGCTAATATCCCTTGAAATATACATGATAGAGTGATGAACCAAAAATAAAGTCACCACTTAATTACTGTAGGAACACAGAAATGATCTTTATTTAATAAGCTCTAAGCGAGGTTAAAAACTGTAATGGATTATTGATTAAAACCAATAGAGCTGTTGACCACTTTGTTGTGAAAGTGGTCCAAACTTAAAAAAAGTAGACAGTCAGATTATACTAGTTTTTTTGTGAATAATGAAATATTTGCTATTATAATATTTAAGGTATAACCCCTTGAAATCATGGTTTAAAGTTTATAATATTGAATTTTGACAGGAAAGATGAGTTACAAGAAAAATAATCAGAAATAGAGTTTTGATGATGTGATAAAATGCTTTTGACAGTGTAATAACGACATTCCAATATATCAGAATCCACTCTCAGAATAGCTGTAGCGTTTAAAACCTCAAAGGTATTAATGATCAAAGTTTAAGTTTCAATTTGATCACTTAACATCACTCACTGTAATCCTATTTTAAGTTTAACAGTCATATAAGTGATAGAACTGGTGAATAATATTAGGTAATGATTAATAAAAATAAAATCCACAAAGTTTAGGCTTCTGCCAAGCCTATGATGTCATCAAACTTAGAGTTATAGTAACAACTCTAAATAATGGCATAATTATGAGGTAAGATGGTTTGATCATGATGTAATCATCACAAAACTTTAAAATATTGATAAACTCTAGTAGAAAACATCAGTACACATCTACTAGAAGCCTGTTGGACTCTAGGAGGGAGGTATCTACTATAAATAGAGCTCTTTTTACTCTGTTGTCCCCTCAGACGCTTACAAAACATTAAATCATTAAATCAAAAGGTAATTTATTTATTCTTAATATATAAAACTCTTATATTATTAAAGAAAAAAGATAATCTTATTCTAATCATCATCTTTGACGTGATTATTACAATTATTTGTTTGTTTTGTTTAAATTTCTCTTAAAAACCTCTATTCCACGTAAAATCAAGATAAAATGAAATTTCTCTTAAATTTATTGTAAATACAATTTACAAAGGTTTTATTTACATTTTTTTGGCATAAAATTATTCAAAATATTATATTAAGTATTAAAAGTAGGTTATTTCTCTTATTATAATAATTTTTCTCTATTATTACTTGAATAATTTTATAATTAATATAAGTAGTATTTATATTGATTTATAACTTCAATATTAGTAATATTATTGTTATTAATTGTTTTTTATTAATAAAAAACAATTTTTTACACCTTTATTATTTGTTGGTAACAATAATAAAGTGCTTTTAAATATATTAATTATCTTATATCAATATATTTATTTATTATATTAGTTTTTAAAATTAAGATTATATTATTATATTTATTTAATAATATAGTTATTTTTAAGCCATAATTATAATAATTCTTTATCATTATGATTATTTTAATCTTATTTATTTCATTTATAAGGACATTTATTGTACAATAAGTAAAATATTAGTAATTTTTACTTATTGCTTCATAGTCAAACCTTACAACAGCTAATACAATCTTTTGATGGGTGGGTTTTACTGGTATCAAATGTATATGAAAGTTATTTCTTATATAATTTCCAATTCCTAATTCAATTCTCTTTTGAATTTAAGTAAATTTCAATTAATATTCAGATATATAATGATAGGTAAAGATTTTTCAAAAATTTGAATTTTTATTTTCAAGAAAGAAAAAAAGGTTTTATTGATTCTTATTATGGAAGCTCACTGTAAAGGGTGGATAAAGGAGGTTGATTAGAAATAAAGCCATTCTCCTTTCCCCAAAAATTGAATAATTCAAATCATATAGAAATAAAAATAGGTAGAATTCCAAATGGAAAAATGGAAAAATACCTGTATTTAACTTCCTTATTAAGGAGAAATATACTGTGAGATTATTTTCCTAAAAATTATAGTTTATAAAAAACTATTGTAAAAGATTCATTTGAGGCTTGAAAGGAGTTTCTACAAGAATAATTATTTTTAATTGACTTAGAAAAGAAAAGAAAGAAATTTACATTCAAAAAGAGTCTCTGAAAATGATTTTTCATAAAAAAAGTACCTTTCATGGGTGTCACAGGGGTTCTTATGGAAGCAAGAGTTCCCTGGAACTCAGAACTAAAGAGCTCACTTGGAGGGATCCAAAGGAATAGAGAAATAAGAAGAATAAAAGTAAAGACAAGTATGCCAAAGATAAAAAGAAAAGGGAAGCCAATGGCCAAGATAATAAGAAAGCCAAAAGCCAAAGATCCAACCAAATGAATCCTCAATTCACTGTTTCAACCTTCCAGAAAGAACAATGGAATTAGTAAAGGATATGACCACCAATATCCACTGACAGGCAAAGAAGAAAAGGTGCAAATGACTGACTTAATATTATCAGTATTTTACTTTAATAAATTAAAATAAAATAAGGATAAAAAAAACCAATATATTAATTAACTGGGGAAAAAGTCCCCAGGTGATGAAAGGTGGCCATTATATGTGAAAAGCTGAAAGGCTGATCCTGGAAGGTGAGTCACCCAGCTGTATTGTCTGAATGGGGCCAATACAGTTGTGGCCATCCTGAGAATTGAACTGTGGGACTGAAGCTCCCACAGTGGAATATGAATCGGCCCAGTTGGGCCAAGGCCATAAAGGATGCTTGATTACTACCTGTATGGACCAGTTGAGTTGTCCAATGAATGCTGAATACTTGATGCCTTGACAATTATTGAAATGATTGATTACCTCTGAGAATTGCCCCTAGAATAGTCCTGATGAGAATTGACAACTCAACTCCTGCAGGGCCAGGTGGCTGGGATCCTCAAATGGTCGTCTGGTAGCTGCCAGGGAATTGCCATACTGAATAGCAGAAAAGTACTCCTTTGTGGATGGTGATGGATTGGGGACTTGATTTGGGATCACTTAATTTGGTCCTGAAAATGTCACCATTGGATTGCTGAACAAAAATGGTACATAATGGTATATTAAACCATATATGCACCACTCCTGGATCCTTGAGTACAGGGTGCATTGAAGAAGTGGAAGTCTTCCCCTGAACTGGAGGGGAATCCTTTTTTTGAGCTGAGCTGGTGGCCTCTGGTGGTTGACAGAGGCCATGGACTGATTTATGGCCTTTATGGGTCCTAAGGTGGCTTTTGGCAATTTGGGGCCAAAACTGGCTCAGGTGGGCCCACTGGTGGTTTGGGGGCTGATGGACTTCCCCCTTGGACTCATTGGATTCGAGCCCACGGGCTATAAAGACCATAGGGGGCCTAAATGGCCCAAAAAGGCCATTTAGGCCAAAGCCCCACTAATATAAGGGTTTGGGCCAAGGCCCCTGGAATATTGAAAAGACCCCCCAGGCCCAAAAACAATGGTAATGGCCCAGGGGCTGGTGAGATGGAGAGTTGGAAAGGAAGGCCAATGAAGGAAGGATATGGCCAAGAGGGGGCCAATTGGCCATAGCTTGGGTCAGGCTAGAATTTCCATAACACCCATTGAAGAGGGTGATTCTTTGTGGTTGTGACAGTACCCCCCTACCTTGAATGGTGAGTTCGTGAGCACCAACATACGTTATAAGCCTGTTAAGGCTGTTGATATGGATTGGATGTAGGGATTACAGAGGTATTGAATCTTGACAAGAATTTTCAGACTGGTAAATCATGGAATATGAGATGAGGTTGCTTTGGTCTTCTTTTTACATTTGGCTTTGAATTTTGAAGAATGAGTTGACGTAAAGATTGGAATTAAATTTATAAGAAAGAAATTTTTGAAGAAAATACAAAGAAAAAAAGATAACAAAGAAAACTGAAAATAAGAAAAATAAAAATAAAAGAAAAGAGAATCTTGAGGGGGATTCCAATCTTTACCATGGATATTGACAGTTGATTTGAGATGGCCAAGGACCTGGAAATACAACATTTGATGCCAGGTGCTCACAGAGTGGCCAAAGTGATGTTTTTAAAGATTTTAGATCCCTCAGGGAAGTGCACACCAGGAGAGGAACTTACTTTTGGTAGTTACCACTACTGTCAGTGCCATAAATTAAAGAATATTGATGAGAGAATGTATTGAAAAGTAATGTCTTGGAAAAAGGATTAAGAAGAAGAGTGGTCCATTTACCCAAGTGGAAATGGCCATAAATTGGAATTTGATGTTGAAAGCCAGGCCATAAATCTGTGTTCAAAATTGCAAATTTCTCACAGAGTGGCCATGGTAATGCTTACAACAGAAAAGAGTATAATACCCCTAAAGGTGCATACCAGGAGTGGGAATTACTTTTGGTAATTACTCTCCTCACCAAGAACCATAAAAATAAAGCTATTGAAGAATTGTGGCCAGGCTTGTCAGGATATAAAGAATGGAAATCCTTGACAAGTTCAGGGCGATTCTTGAGGTTTTTGGCTGGTTCCCAAATGGATCTTTCTGGGTCTTGACTGAAAGCTTGCCATTCCACCAGATACCATAATTTTCTTCTCTTGAGCTTTGAATCCAGTATTTGAGAGACTTCCCATTCCTCTTCTTCTTCAATGATGATTGGAGGAGGAGGCACTTGATGCCAATTTGGGATTGTTAATATCTTGACTGGCTCAAGGAGGAAAATATGGAAGACTGGATGGATGAATTTTCCATGAGATAGAAGCTTGCGGTTGTAGGCATGAGTACTGACTTTCTTCAAGATTGGAAAAGGACCCAACCATCTTTCAGACTGTTTTGTGGTGGGTCTGGTTGATTTGATGTTCTTGGAAGAAAGCCATACCATGTAACCAGGATTGAAAACAGGTGGACTTGCTCTGCTTTTATCTGCATACCTCTCAAACCCGTTTATGGCAACTTCAAGTTCTTTCTTGAAATCTTGCTATACTTATTGGATTTTTGTTGATAACTTTCCAGAAGGAGTATCTCGAGTAATGTGAACTGAGTCAAATTGAGGATCTCTTCCATAAACAGTGAGAAATGGTGATTGTTTTGTTTAAGAGTGGTCCGAGCTATTGTAAGAGAACTCAGCCAGAGGGAGTCAGGTGTTCCAATCATCTTGATCATAACTGACATACATCCAAAGGTACTTTTCTAGTATCTAATTTACCCCCCCTGTCTGTCCATAAGTTTCTGGATGGTAAGCAGTTGACAGATCTCTTGAAATCTTGAGCTTCTGACAAATATTGGTCCAAAAGGAAGAAAAAAAAAGTGAACCTCTACCACTGACAATGCATGAAGGAAGGCCATGCTCTGAAAAGATATTCTTGATGAATAAATGGGCCAAATCCAATGAAGTAATTGAAGACATTGTTGAGAACCTGTCCACTATGACAAGAATTGAATGAAAAGAATTGGACAGTGGCAGTTGAGTGATGAAGTCCATTGAAAGACAAATCCAAGGACCATTTGGAATTGGAAGAGGTTTGAGGAATCCAAACTTATTGTGATAAATATTCTTGTTTCTTGAACACTGTTGACAGGATGATACATAATCCTTGATGAATTGAGTCATGCCGGACCAGTGGAATTCCCGCTTGACAGGTTTGGGAGTCTTCTCTTGGCCAGGGTGTCCAGCTAGAGGAGACTCATGATGCTTTTGAAGGATACTAAGTTGAATTGTGGGGTCCTTTGTCACCACCACCCAATCTTTGAATAAGAGAAGTTGGGAAGAGAAATAAAGAGAGTAATCTTGGACAGATTTTCCTTTACCTAATTCTTGAAGAATACTTCTGTACTGAGAATCTTGCCATAGAGCCTTCTGAATTGAATCAATCAAATTTGAAAAAGATTCCACTTTGACTGCAAAATATCTTTAAGGTTGGAATTCATCGTGCTTGACGAGCTGTTGGAAGTTCATTGGATTCTTGCTGATGAAATCCTCCCCCCTCTCCGGATAAACATTGTCCTGACATGATAAAGCGTCTGTAAGAGTAGCTAGGTGGCCAGGGTGGTAAGTGATTGAGAAATGAAACTCAGAGAGGAATTCAGCCCAGCGGGCTTGATGGCAAGTAGGGACCTTCAAAGACATGGAATATTGAAGGGAAGAATGATTGGTAGAAACCTCAAAAGGTGAAGAAAGGGAAAGTAGAAATGCCCTCCAGCGCTTGAGCACAGCCTATGCCAAGGAGTTCTTTGTCATGAATCTCATAGTTGTGCTTTTCTGGAATGAGCTTGCGGCTGTCTAATGCAATGGGATGTTTTCCTGAGTCGGAGACCTGACTCAGTACAGCACCCAAGGCATAATTGGATGCATCAGTCTCTACCATGGTGGGTAGAGAAGGATTGAAGTGGTGGTGAAAACCTCTTTGAGTTGATGAAGCTGAATGAGAGCTTCCTCATTGAGGGGGAAAAAGGAATCTTTCTTGAGGAAACTGGTCAGTGAACTGATTCTCATTGAATAATTCTTGATGAAACGGTGGTAGAAATTTGAAAAGCCAAGGAAGGATTGAAGAGCTTTGAGGTTTCTTGGAGGTGGCCAATTGAGAATCTGCTGGAATTTTTCTTGGTCCATCTTGAGGCCTTCAGAAGAAACAATATAACCCAGATATTCCACACTGGAAGCATGGAATAGGCACTTGGAGGCCTTAGAAAAAATGTTATTGGCTCTGAGTCTGGAAAGAGCAGTGGACACATGAGTGACATGTTCTTCCTCAGATTTGGAAAATACCATAATGTCATCCAAATAAACCACAAAATAAACATTAAGAAGATCTTGGAAAATATCATTGACAAGATTTTGAAAGCAGGCAGGAGCATTGGTGAGCCCAAATGGCATAACCAAGTACTCATCAATGCCATATTTAGTTCTAAAATCTGTCAAATGGTCATCACCCTCCTTGATTCTGAGCAGGTTATATGCACCACACAGATCAATCTTGGAGAAGATAGAAGAACCATTAAAGACATTGAGAAGATGATTCATAGGAGGAACAGGATACTTGTTCTTCCTAGTAACAGCATTGAGTTTGTGGTAATCAACAAAAAAATGGAGGCCACCATCTTTCTTTTTAACAAAGAGGACAGGTGCTTCTGTCAAAGAAGAGCTTGGCCGGATGAAACCTTTCTCTACATTCTCTGAAATGTAGGCCCTGAGTGTATCTGACTCTTGGTTTGATAAAGAGTAGATCACTCCAACTGGAAGTAGAGACCCTTCCAGCTCAATATGATGATCACAGGTGAGGTGAGGAGGAAGTTTCTCTGCTTTCACCTTGGAGAATACATCCAAGTGCTGGTGATAGGCAGAGGGAATAACATTCATCACAGTTTCTACTTCTTCTGGCTCTTCCTCTTAATCCAACAACTCCTCCAGGGAGTCATGATAAGATGAAGGAGGAAGGTCCATATTCCCAAAGAAGAGATGAAGTGAAGATACAGAATCATCTTCTCCAAAATCTTGAATCTCTTTGAAGACTTTATCTCTAGAGGATAGTAATGACTGATGGTAGTTGAGGGAAGGAATATCAACAGAAGATGGCAAAGATGGTGTTCTAGAATCACCAACCAGAGCTGCACATGATTTGACAGAAGAAAAGTTATTACTAAAAGATTTTGAAGGATCATAATAGTCCTTCTGATCAGCATTAAAGGTGATCAGCCCTTGCCTCCAATCAATAGATGGATTAAAATGATTTAGAGAGTCAAAGCCCAATATGAGGTCTTCTCTCTTGAGAGTATCAATGACTAAAAATTCCCATTCAAAGCTTGGGAATGAAGAAAGCTCAACAATATATTTAGTATGGTGAGTCACAAATAGGGAAGGGGACTCAGAGGAGTCCAAAATGATCAGAGTAATCTTCTCTGGGAGTTCTTAAATAGTCAAGCAATACTTGTGAACAAACTGCTTTGCAATAAATGAGTTGGTAGCACCAGAATCAATGAGAAAACTGTAAAAAAAATCAGAAAGAGAAGAAAAAACAAAGAATTTAAGAGAATTCTTGACACCAGTATTCAGAATTCAAAATTGTGCTCTGGAGGGTAAACAGTGAAGACCATTGAACACAACATGATCTTCACTGAGGCTTTTCCCTGGATGGGAAAATTGCCTGATGGTTGGGTAAGCTTGTTTTGAGGCCTTTTGAAACAAGACTCAAGACTATGCTTCCCACCACAATAGGTACATAGACCCTCCTTGATTCTTCTTTCTTTTTCAGAATTCATTAACTTGAAGTCTTTATTCAGAAAAGAAGAATGGGGCTTGTTCCTCTTCCAAAAATTCTTCCTTTTCCTTTGGATTTAGCTTGAAGAATTTTGAGGATGCAAAGAATTTGACTTTGAGGCTTCAGGCTTCTTCTCTTGATGATGAATCTTCTCCTTTTGCCTCCCATGATACATGGTATCAACCTCCAGAGTAACATCCATTAAGTCTTGAAGAGAATCAATTATTGAAGGATGGCAGGCCAACTGATCCAAAATCCTGGATGGTAGTCCCTTCCTGAAATGATGAATAAGATCCCTTTCACCCCAATCTCCAATTCTGGAAACCAGACTTCTGAAATTGGCCATGTACAAGGAAACATGGCCACTTTCTTTCATCCTTAGAGAATCCAATTCTGCTTCAGATTTTCTGACTTCATTTGGGTCTCTAAATAAGGTGAAGAGTTGAGATTCAAATACATTCCATGAATTGAGAAGTTAATCTGGATATTGATTGGTAATATTGGAAAGGTAAAGCTAAATCCATTTTGCATCCCTTCCAATGAGAAATGAATTGGTAAAGAGAAATTTGCCAGATCAATTGACAAGACTGAATGAAGCTTCTGACTTTGAAGGGCTGAGTTGCATCAAACCATTCTGGTGCCTTCATAGATGGAGTCTTGAAGGCTGGTGATCTTGATGACTCAGAAGCTGAAGCTGCTTGAAATTGGCCATAATTTGAGTCATCTGCTGCATAATGGCCAATGAGGATGGTTCAGACTGATTAGAGATGGGCTAATCACACTGGGTTAGAGTTGGTCCTCCAGTACCTTGGGATGCCCCCACCGGAGCAGGGACACCTTCAGTACCATCAGACTCTTCCTCTTCCACCGAATTCTCCTCCTTCTCTTCACCATCTTCACCTGGACCTTTGAGAGTGGTCCTTGAAAGTCCTGGGAATCCACCAACTACTCCAAGAATGAGCTTGATCTTCTTGGCCCTCTTCCTTCCTTGCTGGATGGTGCTGCTCCTTCCATGAGGGGTCCTCTATCTAATTGAGCCCTCAGTTGAGGAACTGCTGGGGTGCTATCAAGAGGAGCTCTTTGAGTTGGAGTAAGAACAGCTGGAGTTCTGGCCTGAGATCTGGTCTGTCTTGCAGGAGGTGAATGTTGAATGGGCATGATTTCAGGAATAGAAATGAATTAAATGAATAAAAGATCAAAATTTGCTTGAAGTAAAAAATCAACAATCAAATCTTGAGGAAAATTCAATGAATCAAATAAAAAATCTTCAGGTAAATAAAGCAATTAAATGTCAAATAAAAGCTTTAAGTAAATAAATCAATATGCCAGCTCAGTCAAAATCAAAACCTTTCAGGAAATCAATCAATCAATATTCTTGTGGCAAAATTAATTTATGTCAAAATTCTTGATGTGAAAAAATCAGCAAAACTCAATGAAACCTTCAGGTAAATCAATTTTCTTGAAGTCAATATCAATTATATGTCAAATAAATCAATCAAATCAGTTCAAGTGGAGTCTTCCTAAAAATCAAAAAATTTCTTGAAGAATAATTTAAAATGAAACTTGATATGAAGGATGTGTCTGAACAATCTTGAGAACCAATTTGAAAAATCACATGAAAAAATGAGATTATGCCTGAATTAAGAATGAGATGAATTTGAGGATTTGAAATAATATTTGAAAGAGAAAAACAAAAATGTAAATTGGGTCAGCTTTCAATTTTCAGAATCAGAAATGAATGAGAGAGAATTGAGAGGAGACAAAAGATCATAAAGTTCATAAAACATTAAAGGATTATAATTTTGATGAAATGATTGAATCAGAATGATAAAAGAATGAAAAGAAATTATGAGTTAATTAATATAATGTCACAGGGGCCCTTATGGAAGCAAGAGTGGCCTAGCACTCAGGAATCAAGAACTCACATGGAGGGCTCCAAAGGAATAAAGAAATAAGAAGAATAAAAGTAAAGACAAGTATGCCAAAGATAAAAAGAAAATGGAAGGCAACGTCCCAGATAATAAGAAAGCCAAAATCCAAAGATCCAACCAAATGAATACTTAATTCACTGTTTCAACCTGCCAGAAAGAACAATGGAATTAGTAAAGGATATGACCACCAATATCCACTGACAGGCAAAGAAGAAAAGGTGCAAATGGCTGACTTAATATTATCAGTATTTTACTTTAATAAATTAAATTAAAATAAGGATAAAAAAAACCAATATATTAATTAACTGGGGAAAAAGTCCCCAGGTGATGAAAGGTGGCCAGTATATGTGAAAAGCTGAAAGGCTGATCCTGGAGGGTGAGTAACCCAGATGTCTTGTCTGAATGGGGACAACACAGCTCTGGCCATCTTGAGAATTGAACTGTGGGACTGAAGCTCCCACAGTGGAATATGAATCGGACCAGTTGGTCCAAGGCCATACAGGATGCTTCATTACTACCTGTATGGACCAGTTGAGTTGTCCAAGGAATGCTGAATACTTGATGCCTTGACAATGATTGAAATGATTGATTACCTCTGAGAATTTCCCCTAGAATAGTCCTGATGAGAATTGACAACTCAACTCCTGCAGGGCCAGGTGGCTGGGGTCCTCAAATGGTCTTCTGGTAGCTGCCAGGGAATTGCCATACTGAATAGCAGAAAAGTACTCCTTTGTGGATGGTGATGGATTGGGGACTTGATTTGGGATCACTTAATTTGGTCCTGAAAATGTCACCATTGGATTGCTGAACAAAAATGGTACATAATGGTATATTAAACCATATATGCACCACTCCTGGATCCTTGAGTACAGGGTGCATTGAAGAAGTGAAAGTCTTCCCCTGAACTGGAGGGGAATCCTTTTTTTGAGCTGAGCTGGTGGCCTCTGGTGGTTGCCAGAGGCCATGGACTGATTTATGGCCTCTATGGGTCCTAAGGTGGTTTTTGGCGATTTTGGGTTGATTGGGTTTTGGGGCCAAAACTGGCTCAGGTAGACACACCTGGCTTTGGGGGCTGATGGACTGCCCCCTTGGCCCCTTTTTAGACTCATTGTATTTGGGCCAAAAGGGGCCTAAGGGTCCCACAGGCCATAGAGGCCTTAGGGGGCCTAAATGGCCCAAAAAGCCCATTTAGGCCAAAACCCCACTAATATAAGGGGTTGAGCCAAGGGCCCTGGTGGTGGCTTGAGGGGCCATAGGCCCCTGGCAGATTGAAAAGACCCCCCAGGCCCAAAAACAAAGGTAATTGCCTGGGGGTTGGTGAGATGGAGAATTGGCCAAGAAGGCCAATGGAGGCAGGATATGGCCAAGAGGGGGCCAATTGGCCCTAACTTGGGTCAGGCTAGAATTGCCACAACACCCATTGAGGAGGGTGATTCTTTGTGGTTGTGACAATGGGCTGCGGTTAATATATGATCTGAATTAAAATGTTCATGTGAATGAAAGATGGTTTGATTCATTTTTGGGTGTCTCAATTGTTGAAATTATCATAAGAGTTACAAAAACGAGTATCATATTTTTTCACATGCTGATGATGCACAGAGGTATTGAGAATTAGTGTTGGAAATATGTCATTACTTGTATTATTTGCCATTCACATCAATTGGAAAGAAAATTTGATGCCTGGGGCTCACAGAGTAGCCAAGGTGATGTCTTGACAGATTGTAGAACCCTCAGGGAAGTGAAAACCAGGAGAGGAACTTACCTTTGATAGTTCTCACTCCCCCCAGTGCCATAAATTGAAAGAATTGTTGAAGGAATGAATTAGAAATCATAATGACTTGGAAAAGAATTAAGAAAGGATGGTAGTTTGACCAAGGGAAAATGGCCATAAATTTGGAGTTGACGTTGAAAGCCTGGCCAAAGATCTGTGTCCAAAAATTTGACAGTGATCACAGAGTGGCCAAGATGATGCTGACAACAAGAAGGGTAGAATACCTCCAAAGGTTCATACCAGGAGTGGGACTTACGTTTGGTAATTTCACTCCCCACCAAGCACCATAAATAATTAATCTCTTGAAGAATTGGGTCCTGGCTTTTCAGGATATGAAAAATGAAAATCCTTAACAAGTTCAGGAAAATTCTTGAGGTTTTCAGTTTGTTCCTGTGAGCCTGCAAGCTTGTAAGCCTTTACCTGCTATACAGACCACAATCACTTTCTTTAAAATTTTGTCTCATTTTCTTTCAATATTTTTTTTAACAATTCCAAATACTTAATTTCATATTATTATAATATGAATTGACTCTTGGTGCTATGACTGATTATTTATTGTGTCATAGTATATGTTCCCACCATGTCATCAGTTTTCTTGTTAGATTTTCTGCTGTTACCATAACAAATCTTTCTCCATTCAAACAAAATTATTTAGCATTATTTTGATTTTAAATTTGTAAATACAAAAGAGCTCTTACACAAATACATTTTTACAATTAAAATCATTTACATTTTATTTTAGAAATATTAAGTGCTCTCACTTATAAGTGATTCAATTTACTATTATCATTCATTTCTGCTGTTGAAGCCCAAATTCCAACAGTAAATAATTTTGAATTAAGTGACACGTCTATTACTTCAAATGAAAGTATTCCACTACAAATTTGTTTATTAAAATTACTCATATTTTAGTCTGGAAGCCACAAAAGAGGCCCCAGCTAACAGTTTGCAAGTGGATCTTTCTGCATCTTGGCTGAAACCTTTCCATTCCACCAAATACCATGATTTTCCTCTCTTGAGCTTTGAGTCCCGTATTTGAGAGACTTCTCATTCCTATTATTCTTAAATGATGATTGGAGGAGGAGGCTCTTGATTCTGGTTTGGGAATGTTGATATCTTGGCTGGTTCCAAGAGAGAAATATGGAAGACTGGGTGTATGAACTTCCATTGAGATGGTAGGAATGAGTGCTTACTTTCTTCAAGATTGGAAAAGGGCCCAACCATCTTTTAGACAGTTCTTGGTGGGTGTAGTTTATTTGATGTTTATGGAGGAAATCCATACCATGTTACCAGGATTGAAAACAGGTGGAATTGCTCTACTTTTATCTGCATACCTCCTAAGCCTGTTTGTGACAACTTCAACTTCTCTCTTGACATCTTGCTGTATGATTGGAATTTTGTTGATAACTTTCCAGCAGGAGTATCTTGAGTAATGTGAACTGAGTCAAATTGAGGATCTCTTCCATAAACAGTTAAAAATGATTACTTTTTGGTTGAAGAGTGGTCAGAGTTATTGTAAGAGAACTCAGCCAGAGGGAGTCAGGTGTTCCAATCATCTTGATGATAACTGCAATACATCCAAAAGTACTGTTCTAGTATCTGATTTACCCTCTCTTTCTGTCAATCAGTTTTTGGATGCAAAAAGGTTGATAGATCTCTTGAAATCTTGAGCTGCTGACAAAGACCAGTTCCAAAGGAAGAAACAAAAAGAGAACCTCTATCACTGACAATTCTTGAGGGAAGGCCATTCTTTCAGAAGATTTTCTTGATGAATTGATTTGTCAAATCCAGTGAATTAATTGAAGAAATTGTTGAAATGAAAACTTCCATTTTTGAGAATCTGTCAACTATGACAAGGATTGAGTTAAAAGAGTTGGACAGTAGCAATTGAGTGATTAAGTCCATTGAAAGACAAATCCAAGGACTGTTTGAAATTGGAAGATGTTTGAGGAGTCCAGCTTTTGTGTGATGGATATTATTGTTTCTTGAACACTGTTCACAGGATGAGACATAATCATTGATAAATTGACTCATGCCAGACCATTAAAAATCCTTCTTGACAAGCTTGACAGTCTTCCCTTGGCCAGGGTGTCCAGCTAGAGGAGAGTCATGCCACTTTTGAAGTATGCTGAGTTGAATTTTTGGGTCATTTGGAACCACCACCCAATCCTTGAAAAGAGGAAGTTGGGAAGAGGAATCAAGAGAATAATCTTGGACAGATTTAACTTTACCCAAATATTGAAGAATACTTCTGTAATGAGAATATTGTCATAATGCCTTCTGAATTGAGTCAATCAAATTTGAAATTGGATCTACCTTGACTGAAAAGAATTTTGAGGCTTGAATTTCATCTTGCTGGATTATTTTTTAATAATTTGTTGGATTCTTACTGATAAAATCCTCCCCCTCTCTGGGTAAATGTTGCCCTGACATAATTATCAGTGCATCTGGAAGGTTTGCCAAGTGTCCAGGGAATTAAGTGATTAAGACATGAAATTTAGATATGAATTCAGCCCAGCGGGCTTGATGGCAAGTGAGAATCTTGAAAGACATTAAGTATTGAAGTGAGAAATGATCAGTGAGATATTAAAAAGAGGAAGAAAGAGAGAGAAGAAAATCTCTCCAGAAATTGAAATCCCAGACTATGCCAAGGAGTTCGTTGTCATGAATCTCATAATTTATCTCTTCTTGAAGACGCTTGTGGCTATAAATTGCAATGGGATGTTTTCCCGAGTCAGAAGCCTGACTCAGTACAGCACCCAAGGCATAATCTGATGCATCACTCTCTACAATGGTGGGTAGAGAATGATTGAAGTGAGAACAGATTGGAGCAGTGGTGAAAGCCTCCTTGAGCTAATTAAAATTTCTGAGAGCTTCCTCATTTAGGGGAGAACAGGAGTATTTCTTGAGGAACTTGGTGAGTGGACTGATTTTATTGAGATAATTCTGGATGAAATGGCAGTAAAAATTGGCAAAGCCAAGGAATGATTGAAGAGCCTTTAGGCCTCCTTGGAGGTGGCCAATTGAGAATTTGCTGGAATTTTTATTGGTCCATGTTGAGGCATTCAAAAGAAACAACATAACCATGATAATCTACACTACAAACATGAAAAAGGCACTTGGAGGCCTTAGAAAATAGGTTATTGGCTCTGAGTCTGGCAAGAACAGTGGACACATGAGTGACATTCTCTCCCTCAGATTTGGAAAATACCATAATGTAATCCAAATAAACCACAGAATAAACATCAGGAATATATCAAAAAATATCATTGACAAGGTTTTGAAAAGATGAAGGAGCATTGGTGAACCCAAATGGCATAACCAAGTACTCATAACTGCCACTTTTAGTCCTAAAACATGTCATATGTTAATCAACTTCCTTGATTCTGAGCAGGGTATATGCACCACCCAGATCAATCTTGGAGAATGTAGAAGAACAAACAAAAACAGTGAGAAGCTGATTAATAGGAGGAACAGGATATTTGTTCTTCCTAGTAACAGAAGTGACTCTGTGGTAATAAACACACAAATGGAGGCCATCATCCTTATTCTTGACAAAGAGGACAGGTGCTGATGTTGAAGAGGAGCTTGCCTGGATGAAACCTTTCTCTAAATCTTCTGAAATGTAGGCCCTGAGTTTATCTGACTCTTGGTTTGATAAAGAGTAGATCACCCCAACTGGAGGTAGAGACCCCTCCAGCTCAATACAATGATCAAAGGCATGGTGAGGAGGAGGCTTTTCTGCTTTCACCTTGGGGAATACATCCAAATAGTGGTGATAAGCAGAAGGAACAACCTTAATCACAGTTTCCATTTCTTCTGGCTCTTCCCCTTCATCCCACAACAACTAAAGAGAGTCATGATAAGATGAAGGAGGAAGGTCCATATTCCCAAGGAAGAGATGAAGTGAAGATACAGAATTATCTTCTCCAACATCTTGAAATTCTTTGAATACTTAATCTCTAGAGGCTAGTAATGACTGATGGGAGTTTAGGGAAGGAATATGGACAGAAAATGGAAACAATGGTTTTGTAGAATCACCAACCAGAGCTGCACATGATTTGGAAGAAGAAAGGTCATTACTGAAAGATTTAGAAGTATCATAATAGTCCTTATGATCAGAATTAAAGGTGTTCAGCCATTTCCTCCAATAAATAGATGGATGAAAATGATTAAGAAATCAAAGCCAAACTGAGGTCTTCTCCCTTGGGATTATCAATGACTAAAAAGTCCCATTCAAAGTTTGGGAAGGATGGAAGCTCAACCATATATTTAGTGTGGTGAGTCACAAATAAGGAAGGGGACTCAAAAGAGTCCAAGATAATAAGATGAATCCTCTCTGGGAGTTCTGACATGGTCAAAGAATACTTGTGAACAAACTGATTTGCAATAAATTAGTTGGTAGCACCAGAATTAATGGGAATACTGTAAAACACATCAGAGAGAGAAGAAAAAAAAATTTAAGAGAATTTTTGACACCAGTATTCAGAATGCACAATTGTGCTCTGGATGGACAACACTGAAGACCATTGAACACAAAATGATCTTCACTCAGGCTTTTCCCTGGCTGGTAAATTTGCCTGATCCTTGGGAAAGCTGGTTTTGAGGCCTTTTGAAACAAGACTCAAGACTATTCTTCCCACCACCATAAGCAAATAAGTCCTCCTTTACTCTTCTTTCTTTTTCAGAAACCATCAAATTGAAGTCCTTATTGAGCAAAGAAGAATAGGGATTGTCTCTCTTCTTAAAATGAGAATTCTTCTTCTTCTTTTGATTTGAGCTTGAAGGATTTTCAGGATGAGAAGAAACTGACTTTGAGGCTTCAGGATTTTTCTCTTGAAACTTACTCTTCTACTTTTTCCTTTCATGTTACCTGGTATCAAACTCCAGGGTAATGTCCATTAAGTCTTTAAAAGAATAAATTCTTGAAGGATGGGAGGCCAATTGATCCAGAATTCTGGAGGGAAATCCCTGCCTGAAATGATGGGTGAGAGCTCTGTCACCTCAATCTCCAATTCTTGAAACCAAACTTCTGAAATCAGAAATGTATAGCAAGACATGTCCACCTTCCTTCATTCTTAAGGAATGAAACTCAAATATAGATTTTCTAACTTCATTTGGATCCCCAAAGAAAGTAAAGAGTTGAGATTCAAATAAAACCCATGAATTGAGAAGGTAATTTGGATACTGATTAGTGAGATTGGAAATATCAGGCTCAATCTAATTTTAAGCCCTGCGAATGAAAAATGAAGTGGAATACAGAGCTTTCTTCCTGTCTTGAGAGAAATTCACTGGATCATTATGAAAGATAAGTTGACAATAGTGAATGAAGCTTTTGACTTTGAAGGGTTAAGTCTCATCAAAGCATTCTGGTGCCTTCACGGATGGAGTCTCAAAGGCTAGTTGCCTTGAGGCTTCAGAGGATGAAGCTGCTTGAAGATTGTCCATAATTTGAGTCATCCTCTGCATAATGGCCAATAAAGATGTTTCAGATTGATGAGGCACAGGCTAATAAGCCTGCGATAGAGTTGGCCCTCCAGTACCTTGGGATGCCCCCACAGGATCAGGAACACCTTCAGTACTATCAGACTCTTCCTCTTCCACAGAATTCTCCACCACCTCTTCACCATATTCACCAGAACCTTTCAAAGTGGTCCTTGAAAGTCCTGGAAAACCACCAAATACTCCTGAAAAGGATCTTGATCTTCTTGGCCCTCTTCCTTCCTTCCTGGATGGTGCTTCTCCTTCCAAATTTGGTCCTCTGTCTAAGTGGGCCCTCAGTTGAGGGACTGCTGGGGTGCCATCAAGAGGAGCTCTTTGAGTTGGAGTAAGAACAGCTTTAGCTCTGGCCTGAGATCTTGTCTGTCTTGCAGGAGGTGAGTGTTGGACAGGAATGATTTTCAGAATAAAAATGGAATTAAATGAATAAAATCAAAATTTGAAGATGTAAAACTTGAGGTAACTCAAAATAAAAGCTTGAAGTAAAAATCAAAATAAATATCTTGAAGAAAAAATCAATGAATAAAAATGAGAACTTCAGGTAATTCAATAAGTCAAATGTTAAATGAAATCTTGATGTCAATAAATAAATATGTAAAATAAATCAAAGTAAAAATCTTTCAGAAATCAATCAATCAAATGAATTATTGAGGAAAAATCAATTTATGTCAAAAATGTTGGTGTGAAAAATCAGAAGGATCAATAAATATTCAGGTCAATCAATTTTCTTGAAGTCAATATCAATTTCATGTCAAATGAATCAATCAAATCAGAACAAGTGAGTTCTTTTTTAAAAATAAAAATTCTTGAAGAATGTATCAAAATGAATCTTGATGTGAAGAATGTGTCTGAGTAATTTTGATGACCAATTTGAGAATAAGATAAAAATGAAACCTGAATTATCAATTGAATTAATTTGATTATTTGAATGAATATTTGAAAGATAAAAAAAATAAAAATGAATAAGCTTTCAATTTTCAAAATGAAGAATGAATGAGAAATAAATGAGAGGTGATGATAAATCATGAAGTCAATAAGCATTAGAGAGTCATAATTTCAATGAAATGGGTGAATAAAATGAT
The DNA here is from genome assembly GCA_023105745.1 of Austropuccinia psidii. Lineage (NCBI taxonomy): Eukaryota > Fungi > Basidiomycota > Pucciniomycetes > Pucciniales > Sphaerophragmiaceae > Austropuccinia > Austropuccinia psidii. The sequence continues at coordinate 33,369,551 of JALGQZ010000009.1, read as the reverse complement.
AATTAATGAATGAACAGAATTAAATAAAATTATGAGCTAATTAATAAAATGTCACAGGGGCTCTTGGGGATAACAAGAGTGTCCTGGCACTCAGAAATCAGGGAACTCACTTGGAAGACTCCAAAGATTGAAGAATAGAAAATAAAAGGAGAATTAATTTCTCTAAGAAGTATGAAAGTACACAATGTGATGCAATAAGAGAAAACGACGCCAAATGTCCAAAGATCCAACCAACTGAGTTCTTAATCACTTTTTCAACCTGAAAGAACAAATAATGGAATTAGTAAAGGATATGATCACCAATATCCACTGACAGGAAAATAAAGAAAAGAAAAGGTGATAAATGACTGAGTTGATAATATCAGTATTCACTTAACACAATGAAAAGATAAAATAAAATCAAAATATATTAATTAAATGGGGAAAAGCCCCCCAGGGTCAAGGAAGGCTGGTATATTTGAAACATTGAGAGCCTGACTCCTTCAGGCTGGCAGCTAATCTTTATTGATTGTCTGATGTAATGTATACCTTTCCAAATTGAGAAATGAACTGGTTTGAGTGATCTCCCCATGGTGTATGATTGAAATACAGATCTTGATGAATGCAGACTGCATTGAATGCATGTGGTTGCCAAGGTGGATTGATGGAGCATTGACACTTGACAGATTGTTTTGGAACTACCTCTTGAATACCCCTTGAGAATGAACTTCCAGTATTCCCTTGGAGGAATACTGTGAATAAGAATATGAAATGGCTGCTTGATGGAATCATTGATATTGGAGAGTGACACTTGTACTTGAGCCTTCATGAAATCCTCTGGATGATGTTGTGGGAATTCCTTTTGTTGTGGGATGAAATAAGGCAGTACCTTGAGGGGGAAATTATTGGTAAGTCTGTTTTGAATTTCAGAACTGTCCAATAACCATGGGTGCTAAGGTGTATTAGCTGCACCTCTAAATAATACTGAATATTCAGCCTACAGAGACTCACAAAATAAAATAAGATTTGTGGCTTTAACAGATAGAGAAGACTTGTCAGAAGTCTCTAAATCAGACCTATCAATAACAATACAGTAAAGCTCTGATTTAAAACTAAAATTTCTGATAAAATAAAGACTAAGATTTTTTTGTTATTTTAATAAAAGTAATGATAATATGTATATTTTTTCTGGCTTTCCGTTATTTAGATAAAGCTAATAAGAATATCTTTTTGTCTGTTTTCTTCCAAAAAGATTTTATTCTTCTGTTTTAGTTTTTTATTCTTCTTGGAAATTCCACAAACAATAATTTTGAAATTGCCTTCAATGTGGCTTGAACCAGCTATGTTACCAATACAGAGGTGAATGGCTCCTCCTTGTCAGCTGATACAGGAATGTTTTTCCTTTTTTTAGTTTGGAATTCTAAGTGTATCTGTAGCACTACTTTCTTTTTCAGTTCTCTACAAATCTTCAAAAATATTGGATATATTGAATTCAATTTATTTATTTATTCTTCTGCACATCCCTCTCTCCACTTAATTCTGTCCCCAGAATTCCAGTTGGAAAGCTTACCAGTATCAATAATATTCATTTTGTTCAATTTCTTCTCCCTCAAATATTGACTCTTCATCTTCAATTTCTTCACTGCTTTCATTTTCTGACTCTGAACTTGATTGAACTTTCTTTCCTCTGGGATAAAACCTCCTGATGTGACTTTCTGCAAATTTTCTTATAGGTTTAGTGCCATCCAAATCTTCCAGCTCATAAGGTCCATTATTAATTTTATTGATAACTCTATAAATTCCATTCCAACGGTTCTTGAAGAGTAAGCCCCCCTGTTACTCAAGTGGCTTATTATAAACTAATACCAAGTCCCCTGGTTCAAGTGGATTTCTCAGTCTATGTGCCATATTTTTGTCCAAATATTGAACTGATTTGTGTCTTGAATCTCTTACTTTCTCTGCTGCTGCTAATCTTGTTTCCTCTTTTGATGCAATATGTATGGTTCTCTCTTCCAATAGTTTTTCTCTTGTTGTTATTTTATTTCATTCAATGGCTAGATATGTATTTGTTTCAAGATCAATTGGCAAAACATCTTGCTGACCAAATTGAAGCTCAAATGGGGAGTATCCTGTTGCTTTTTTGTTGATATTCTATCTGCCAAAGTCACAATTGGTAAGTATTCTTTCCATTTGGATCCATTTTCACCACACAGTTTTACAAGGGAATCTTTCAATTACTTATGTCCTCTTTCCACCATTCCTTGTGATTCTGGGTAGTAAGGTGTAGTTATTCTGATTACTGATCCTTCTCTTTTGACTTTTTCTTGTAGTTCTTTTCCAAATTCTGCTTCTCCATCAACTGTCACTTTCTTTGGAGCTCCATACCTACAAATCCATTCTGAGACTGATTTTGCAGTTAGCCTTGTTAAAGCCACAGTTTCTGGCCATCCTGAAAAGTTATTTCTTGCTTTAAATAAGTATTTCCATCTTCCTTCCTTAATGTGAACTGCATTCATTCTGACTCTTTCAAATAAAGTTGATGTTACAGATATCTTTGCTTCTTCTTTTTGTGGCAAATGATGCCTTTTTTGACATTCTTGACATGATTTGAACCATTTCTTGACTATCTTTTTCATTCCTTCCCACCAATATCTTTTCTTGATTCTCCTGCATGTTTCATTTTCCCCTCTATGTCCCAATTCTTCATGCATTTTCTTTGTTAGCTGTTTCTGAGCTTTTTCATTTTATACAACTATTTGCAGATGTTCTTGATTTATTCTTTTCAGATGCCCTCCTTATAAATGGAAATTCACTGATCTTCTTTTAATTTTGTTGAAGTATTTTTCTCCAATACTTTATGGCTTTTTCAAATTTTTCAAATATTCCCGCATATGTTTTCCAAATCCTTCCTTTTTTATTGGAATTTTGATATTGCCTCTATTTCTTGATAATTTTCCCACTTTGCTTGTATTTACTTCTTTTATGCCAAATCCTGGATGAGGTTTGATCCAATATCCATCTTCATCAAAATCATCCCTTTCACTTTCTTCTTTGTCTTCCCTCTTTGGTCTTCTTGATAACCCATCTGGCATAGTAAATGGTTTCCCTGTTTTGTGTACAAGATCAAATGAGAAAAGCTGAATAAATGCCACCCATCTTGTCATTGGTGCATTTGGTAAGCAAGGTGTGTTGATCATTTCTATTAAAGCTTTAACATCTACTTAAAGCTCAAAGTGTTTCCCCCATAATATTGTTTGAAGTTTTTGAGTATTCTTGCTACACCACACAGTTCTAATCTTGGCTGAGAATATTTGGATTCTAGCCTGGAAAATGTTACTTATTAATATAGTACTGGTCTATCCTTTCCATTCTAATTCTCTTGCATAGAACTTCACCAGCTGAAATATAACTTGAATCTATTGCTAATTTTTTTCCCTGACTCTTTATCATAATTTAATGTCTTCAAAATAGTTTCTTCTCCTACTATCTTCCTGAGTTTTAGAAAAGCTTCTTCACATTTTTCATCCCATTTCCACAATAAATCCTCCCTTGTCAATATTCACAATGGTGCTGCAGCTTGTGAAATGTCCTTGATAAACATTCTGACATATGCACAAAGTCCTAAGAATCCTCTAACTTCCTTCTTTGTTGGTGGTCTAGGGTGGTTTTTCATCTTGTTTATCTTCTGTTTTGAAATCTTTCTTCCTCCCAAAGACACAACATGCCCCACAATATCAAGTGCTGGAACACAACATGTAAATTTTGATCCTGAAATTGTGAGTCCTGCCTCTTCTATCCTGAAAAGTATTCTTTTTAAGGTTACTGCATATTCCAAAACAAACCTTCTTATGAGTGAATTCTCCTTCAATGTTTCATGCTGATATGTTGATATAGGTCCTTTAATTCCTCCATCATCTATAGATATTCCAAGGTGCTCTGGTATTTCCTCCTTAAGTATCCAAGTCATTTGTGCTTGATAAAATGCCACAGAGTTTGTTGCTCCTTGATGTAGTCTTCCAAGTGGTGTTTCAAATGTTGCAAGTTGTCATGTAGTAATATCCAGTTCTCTTTCATCATATCCTCCCATAATATCACCTAGTCCATAACATGCTTTTCCTGAAAATGATCTTACAACCTCATAAACATTTGGTGGTAATCCTGCATCTTTTATTGTTACTTTATTGAGGTCTTGAAGGTCAAGAACTATTCTAAGTTTTCCATTGGGCTTTACCACACAAAAATACTGGGCTGTTATAGCTTGATGTTGATTGTTCATAGATTCCTTTACATGTTATTTCTCTTACTAGTTCAATAAATTGAGGTAAAACTGATTTTGGTATTGGTAGTGGTTTCTTTTGCCATGGTTCATGTGAAATAACTGGTAATTTATAAGGTTTTCCATAAGAATGTTTTATTAAGCCTCTTTATTCTTCACAAAATGCTATAGCCTTTTGCCTTAGTAATATAAGCTTTTTTAATAAATTAATCTCCTCTTCTGATAACCATCCAGATGGTCCAAAGTTTACCACTGAAATTTTTTCTGCTGTAACTTTTGATGTTTCAAAAAATAGAGGTGGGTTAGGTGATAGGGGTGTTTCCTATGGATCTCTTGATAAGTTGGGTCTTTCAAAAGGTGGATTCAGATCTTGAGGCATAGCTTCATTGACTGTTCTAACCTTCTTGAGTACTGACTTATATTTTTCAGCATTGGCTTGAGATTCCATGATTATTAGTCTGGCTTAAAGTATCAATTGATAATAATATTATTATTTTCTATTTTGTATATATTTTTTCACTTGAAATAAAAACAGTATCTTCAGTTTCTTCTTTTCTTTTTGTTCATAATTAAATTTGAGTTGTAGTTTTGAGTCATTCAAGGAATTAAACTCTAGGTGGATAAAAGCCAGTACATTAGGTATACCAAATCCTGCAGTTTAATGTCATACAAGGATATTTGTGAACCTTAGTCCTGATTTTACTGTTTGACTTGAAGCTTTCATTATTCTATTATTCAATTTTTTTACTCTTGACATCTTTTTTTATTTTCTTGATTCCTTGATTTTACTTGCATATTCAGCCCTCTGGTGTGCTATCCCTGTAGTCTGAGTCATACAAAGACTAAATTTTGGCTGTCTGGGAACAACCCTGTAGTTTAAAGTCATACAAGGACTAATTTGAGCCTTCAGCTTTCTAACCTGTAGTTGCAAGTCATATAAGGACTAATTTCAGCCTTCAGGTCATTACCCTATAGTTTAAAGTCATACAAGTACTAATTTCACCTTCAGGTTGCTACCTTGTATTTTAAATTCATACAAGAACTAACTTTAGCCTTCAGGTTGCTACCCTGTAGTTTCAAGTCATACAAGGACTAATTTTAGCCTTCAGGTTGCTACCCTGTAGTTTAAGGTCATACAGGGACTAATTTTAGCTTTCAGGTTGTTACGCTGTAGTTTAAAGTCATGCAAGGACTGATTTTTGTTAGCCTTTTTTATTTGATCTGATCTTTTATCCTTAATGTTAATAAAGACTTCATTTTCTATATTTTCATTATTATGAATTTTTTTTATTGGAAAAAAAATCTTTTTTTTGTTTATTGGAAAAAAGAAATTGATGTTGAATGAGGTTTCAATTTGAGGAGGGATGTTATATTTTGAAATGGTGTAGTGATTAGTGGTTCCAGGTTTCTTTAAACTTTAACCAAGGTCCTGGGTTCAATTCCTGCCTGTGGCAGCAGTTTTGTCAAACTACAATCATGCTGGCATTATGTTAATCACTTTGTGGGGGTGCCCTGTATTGATGGCCTTGTATCTGTTGAGTTATGGTGATCTGTTAGGATTAATTGAATGATATTCTGGCTATTTTTGGGGAGCCCACACCCTCTTTCATATTTATTATTACTGTGTTCAATTTTTATTTCTGAGGTGGATGTATGGGAGTACATCAAAGAGTGGCTAAACCAATAAATATTGGGCTAATGTTATCCAGTATACCTCTGTGTGTGATGTGTTTTTTTGTTGATTGTGACATAAATTAAAATACTTTTCTGATTGGCTGTGGGTAATAATTTTTATATTCCAGTGTCTTTTTTTACTGTATCTGCCTTTTCTTGTTTGGTTACTTCTTTTTTCCTATACAGATACTATTTGCTTGCTTTTTCTGAATTCACTGACCAAATTATGACCAGAATTCATAATTTTGACATTTTAACTTCTTTGATCTTCCTTTTCTGTATCTGAATGGCCTAGCTTGTTTGGTTGGGTTTTCTTCCCTGTCTTGATATAGTTTTCTTGCTTTTAGGGCAGATTATTACTGGCGGTTATAATTTTGACATTTTTAAACTTCTTCTATCTCCCTTTTCTGTATCTGAACAGCCTAGTTTGTTTGATTATTTGTTTCTTCTTGTTTTACCTTCCATATTTTATTTCTTCCTGTCTCAAAGAACCAAATTATGACCAGCAATCATAATTTTGACATTTTGAGCTTTCTGTATCTGCACACCATCTTTTCATTTTTTTTAAAAAAAGGGAAATAACATCAATAAAGGCCTATGGGCCCACACTTCCCCAAAATTGTGCCATTTTTTAAGTATGAGGTGGCATAAGAACAGATAACCACCCCTGTTTTTTTTGAATAAAAGAATGATACTTGTACATTGAAAAAGATATCTTGGAAAATTTTGAGTTTGAAGTCCTTTATTGGAGACTGATACATAGCCTTTTTTTAAAAAATGTTGAGTAAGTTGAAATTCCTCTTTGATAAAGCAGGAGGTCACTGCCCTAAATTATGAGAGTGTTGAAAAAAGACTTTTTTTTATGTTTTTGAATGATGTGAAATTCCTCTTTGATAAGGCTGGAGGTCACTGCCCTTGAGTGATAAGAGACTTGAAAAAAATTTGAAAAAAAATGAAACTCCCCTTTGATAATGTAGGAGGTCACTGCCCTGATACTAATTCAGATATGAAAAGAACTCTCTTTTTTTAGGTGATTTCTTTTATTATTTTTCTAATTTTTATGGTGTTTTTTTAATTGGTGATTTAAATTGGATTACTTCAGTTATTATTGAGAAATATTCAACCTTCTGTTTTGAATTACTGAAAGACATATGTCCTTCAATATTTCTCCAAATATCTTGTTACATTGTTCTCTTTGTGTATTTCCCTTCCATTCTGAAACAAAACCTTTGACTTCAGGAATAAACATGTGCCCAAAATCACACCAGCAAACAGTTCCTCCCAATATTCCCAAACCATCTATATTCAAGTCTTCTTGAGCCCATAACATTTTGTGATAAAGCCGTTCTATTGTCATTCAATAATATCCATAAAGATTCTTCCGGTAAGGATTTCATAAGTTTCCTTTGATTCAAATATTGGTTAGTAATTCCAAAAAATCAACATTTGTAAGATTGGATCCAAGTAGTTCTAAAAGATATTTGGTTTGAATTATTGGCGAATCTAGCTCATAATCATACAGTTCTTCAAATGTTATTATTGGAAGTATCACATAATCTTCCTCTCCTTCATATTCTGGTATGTCTTCCTATATTCCATTTTGATTCTGGCAGTCATTTGGTAATCCAGATTTCATTCCTTTATTTTGATTAAATAAATCAGTTGAGCTTGAAAAGCAGCATATTTGATCATAGGAATGATGAAATTCTTCTAGAATTCTAAGTACAGATAGCTTGTGTGTATTTTATGATAATTATCCTTCTTCTAGGTATTCAAATCTTCTGCCTTGTTTATATTTATCTCCCCTATTTACATTATTTTGCTGAAATAACATCAATTAATCTTCTGATTATACCAATTTTCCTTCTAGAAATATTTCCATTCTTTGTTTAATCCCTTTGCTAATATATCTATCCCAAACTTGATCCATTTTGTCTTCAGTAATTATTGCACTTTCCTTTTCCAATTCTTCAAGTTTTGTTTTTTCCAATGGCTTGATTATGCTATCTTTTGGTTCTTCACTTCTTCAATATTTTCAGTATCACTAATGTACCTGGTTTCCTCCTGAAATAAATTGAAATAATCTTCTGCAATTCTTGAAGAATTTGCTTCAGGTGGCTTCAGATCCATTTTAAATTTCTTCTGTGGGCATTCTCTTTGTTATTCTTTATTAATACCACTTAACTCGAGTGCTAGCCATTTCTCTGGGTCTTCTATGGCCATGTCCCAATTTCTTCTCATCTTCTTTAGTTCCTCTTTGATTTTTTCTATTGCTTCACTATCTTCTACCTCCAGTTTATCTTCTGTCTCCTTTCCTTCAGATTTTTTAAAAGTTACAGCAGGCATACTTTCTTTAGATGAAGATAATATGCTGGACTTTTCTTCAACTATTATCTGATGAAAATTTTCAAATAATAGGAAGTCCAGCTAGTTTTTTTCTTCATTTTCAAAAGTGATTTCAAGATTTTTAATTTGACCAATTGGCTTCAAATAGTTATTGGTTGATTTTGATGTGTAAGTGCTGATGTTTAATTCTGCTTTTAGGGCTATTACTGAGTTGTAAAATTGAAGTCATTTCTGCCTCAAAAATAGCTGAGAAGGGTAATTTGTTTTGTCCAAGGAATATTGTCTTCACTCTTGTTGAAGATTGACTTTCTGTTTCCTCTGTTTCTTTTCTTTTGGATTATTCTGCTTGATGTATTGACCATTTTCCAATCTCTGAAGATGCAGAAAGCTCCATACCACTGGGTGGAGAAATTTGCCAATCCATGGCTTGAGGGTAACATATTGGTAAACATGATCAACGTCCATCTTGCTCTGGATAACTAAATACTTCCCCTTGCTTGTGTAAAAATTCCAATTTAACACTATTATCTGCTAAAAATGGTCTTCCAAGTATGGTGTGTACAGCTCCTTTTACTATGAATAAATGAATTTATTTTTCTTCTCCTGTTATCATAGTAGTTGGTCTAAATTCCTCAAGTCCCACCAAAGATGTTGTATGTCCACCAATTCCTCTGAGATTCATATTGAGCTTTCTACTTGTAAGTGAGGCTTTAATTGAAATTTCCTCCGGTATTATGTTAATTTCTGATCCATTATACACCAATGCCATTGTAGGATACTCTTCTCTTCCAATAAATACTTCTATAAAGCCAAGTGGGAATGCATAATGTAATCTTGGTGTATCATAGTCCCATAGCTCCAATGGAAGTAGTCTTTCTTGAATATTTGATGTATTGACTGATTTTATCACCTCTTTTTCCTGGGTAGTTCAATTTTGTAATTTTTACATAAAGGTTGGTGAAATTGGTGATATTTATTCAAGAGCAAGATTTACCTTTGTTCAAGTATTTTCTTCATCACATATTCAATTATTAGCTTTGGGGTATTGGCTGTATATTTTACCTTGTTCTTTAATTCCATCTTTTGTGAATCCTGTCTTAGTACCTCCTTATCCTTGTCCTGGGAAATTATTTCAATATCATCATTATCTACTTCCTTTCCTTATTGTGTTTTCTTGTATTTTTTTGGAATTAAAACTCTTATTTCTTCTTCTGCCTCATCTTCCTCATGGTAGGCACCTTGTATCTTCTTTTTAAAGGGTTTGTGTGTTTTATTTTTATCCTCTTGCTGAGTTTGACTTTGAATCTCCTGTCTTGCAGCTCTTTGACTTGTCTATCTAAGCCCAACATTTATTGGAATATTTTCATTTTCTGGTGATATTTGAGGAGGTTTCCAGTTTCCCCATTCTTCTGCTTGAGCTATAGCTTCTGCATTCTCACCTTTTCTTTCCTCAATTACTGTTGTTTATTGCTTATTTGGGGGTGAATTTTGTTTTTCCATCATTTTACTTATAAAGTCCTCCTGTTCTTTAGCAAACTGTTTAACCAATTCCTTTTCAGATGTAGGGCCTTCTGTGGGTACTCTTTGAAAATTTAGAAAAAGATATGTTCCTCCATTTTTCAAGACAGTTCTTTTCTCCAAGTATTCTGTGAAATGATTACATCTTATTGCGTAATCTCCTTCTTCTAAGCAGTGATAACACTTCAGTAGCTGTCTTCGAGCCATTTGAGCTGGCACATATTGTTGATAACCTTAAGACATGGGTGGTAAAGGATATCTTGGCCTGAATGGCTGTGAGTTTTGCATGACTTTCTGATCTTGATTATTGCTTGCTTTTGTCTTCTTTGGAGATACAACTACTTCTGAAAGGTGTTTGAGCTGATTCAATAATTCCTTAACTGATTACTTCCCAGTATCCTTTGATTGATGCTCTTGTTGCTGAGGATTTTGATTTTTTTGGGCGAGATCATTCATTTGTGTCAAGAATTCTTCCCAGCTTTCCTCTTCAAATCTAGCTTTCTTCTCTTTTGACTTCGCTTGTGAAAATTCCTTATGTTGAATTAAGATATTGGCTTCCAAATCTTGTTGAATATATAAATTTAAGATTTCTAATATTGGAATTATATAACCACCATCCCAAGCTTGCACCATTTCCTTATCTTTTATCATTTCTTTTTAAATAGACTCTTGAACACTCAAGGAAAGGCTATCCAAGCTTTCTTGATTGTGATTAATATCTCCTTGTATATATTGGTACCTCTTGAGATAATTAATAATGGATTCATATTCCCCAATGAGCTTTTCATATTGTGTCATATTTCTAATTCCTCCTTCTTGTTGAATATTTGTGAATAGTTGAGTAATTGAGGACAGCTTGCATCTTCTTCAAGGTGATACTGTTCCCCATCTTCTCTTCATATCCAATTTTAATAGCTCCCAATCACCAGTTTTATATCCAGGAATTCCTTCAATATGGTAACTGATATCTTGATCTTTAGTCCAAAAGGATATTTGTCTTGCTATATCTGTCAGCCTGGGACTCAAAACCAGAGCACAAGCATGACAGCCAAATACCATAAACCAATGGTAAAGCCAAGATACCACCAAAACATGGAGCTGAGAAAGATAATCTCAAAGGTATTAAAAGGAAGAGGAAACCCACCAATTTCCAAATACGCAATTCCCATCATCATAGGACAAGGAGTAAAAAACCTATAAATGCTCAAAGTTGTTGCTGAGCATAAACCTTATTTTTCACCTCCCATCTGAAATCCAGAAGAAGAAGCTTAACCCCATAAAATGGGTATTCAAATTGAATATCTAAGTCAGGGATATCCAATGATACTAACCAAATTGAGCTAGCACCAGAACTACAGGAGTTATGGCCAAAGTAAGGTCCAAAAAGGGTGAATAAAATATTTACGTCTCATCTAGCCTCTACAGTTTTAGTGTGAGATACCTAAAGTGGGGTATTTTTGGAAAGACAACAATAAGGGCTATCTGATGGTGCCATTGATTTACCCATATCTCATCTAGAACAAATGTTATGGGGCAAACAAGCTCAATACATATTTTAAGCAGCTCATACATATGTACAAAAAATCTTGTACATGGCATAATTTTGCCATATTTACTGCAATCCATATCAAATGAGGCACCATTGTGTAGAAAACAACCAGGGTTACACAATGAAACAAATGTGAGCTTTATATCTCAAAAACTGACAACTTCATGGCAGTTTTAAGGTCAAACTCCCACAGTTAGACCAATACAGTCTTACTATAGGATAATATCCCATGAATACAATTATGAGGTGTCAAACAGACAAAGGAGCTTGTTTCTAATTCAATGACTCATAGTTTGGCCAACACTGGGGTCCTGTATAGGCTTTGTATGGAATTCTACGCGTAATACACGTCAGAAGAGGGCTATGTGGTCCCCAGATGAAGGTTTTCACCCTGTATTGGTGAAACCTTCCCAGATGTGGGTTCAAAAGCACATCTGAGCCCAATGAAGGGTATACAGGCCTTGTGAAAACCATAAGCCAGTCCTTGGAAGTGAAAAATCTTTGCTTCCTCTATGTGGAAAGGTCTAGAAGACTTGTTCACCCAAGTTTAGGATAAAAAGGGTGCCTTTCTCCACCAGAAAAGGTGTAAGGTGTGGATAAGAAACTTTGATTAAAAATCAAGTACTTTTCCTGTCCCGAAAATTTGTATAAGGTAAAAATCAATTAAAAATGGTGAGAAATATTATTTTTAAGAGAAAAAACACCAATTTTATTGTTTAGAACTTTATTAGTATAAAACAACAATATTATAAAAATTTATTGTTTAACCAACAATAAAAATTTATCCAAAAAATACTCTACAAGAGATATTTTAAGGCTACAAAAGAAATTTCTTCAAGAGAAATTTCAATTGGAATTAATTGAGCAAAGAACTGCAAGCAATTGATTAAAGAACAAAGTCTTTAAAGAGAATGTTAAAGAGAAAACATGCCCAAAAGTGACCAGAGTGAATTTGGAAACAAAGTGACAAAGCTAACAGTGATGAAAGATGCTTTAATTCACTTTTGGGGTGGTTCAGGGGTAAAAATGATTATAAGAGTTACAAAAAATGATTATAATGCTTTTTTCACGTGGTTAAAAGGGTTAAAATGATCTAAAAAAGGTGGTTGGGATCTTTCATTGATTGTTTTAACAGTGTTTAAACTAATTATAAAAGGAAAAGATTCTAACATGAAGAGAAAAGTGGGGCAAAGAAGAAATTCTTTTATAGCCATCAATTTTCTTATTACAAGAGTAACATTTACTATTATCAGTCGTGAAAAACAGTCTGACAACAGAAAAGCCAATTATGGCATCATTGAACCCTGGCTTAGGCCAAAAAGGGGCTGGTTTCAGCCATTTTCAGCCATTTTAGACCCTTAAATCAGCCATTACTTTAGCAATACCTGGTCTAGACCCTTCAAAACACGTCATAATGTGTGTAAGAGGCGTGGAAACCAGTTAAAACCGTTTTTACTAACATTGTTTTAACTTAAAGGTAGTTTTACCCTTTGGGAAGCAGTTAAAACCACCCTGGTTGGTATCAAAACCTCATCATCAATTAAGTCACAGACCCTGTGACTCAATTCCAGGCCAAAAGTAATGCACGTTTGCATGGATTTTGACATCCCACGCCAGTCATCAAGGATTTTGGGGGTCTGGCTCCCCCTTAGAGTTAGAGTTCCTTTCCCCCCATTTTAATCTTTCCAATTTATTTTTTCCTTTAATTCCTCATCATGTATTATACTTTTAACTTAATTATGTAATTCAATTGAATTGTACAGTACAATACAGTAATAATTGATACCTCATATGTAAATCAAAGTTCGCTTATGTAATACATGCGCGCATTTTGACATTTCAATTGAATTCAATTGAAAATACTTCAATCCCTCATAACTTCTAAACTAAACACAACACCTCAATTTGAAACCAAAAATTGATGGTTAACACCACATGTGGTGTGAATTATATTAAGGCTTTTAGGATTTTCAAATTTTGTATTGAAAATACTAAAAACTTAATTTAAGCTTATTTAGAGTTGAGTTACAGAAATTTCATCCAGAGGTGACCCCACTTTATTGTTTATGAGGAATCCAATGGTGTGATAATTTCTTTATTTTTATTTATTGGATAAAAATTTATAATATATTTTATATATCTTTTTACCAAAAATATTTTAATTTCACAATTTTTATTAAAAATTCATTTTTACTTAATTTTTACAAGTAAAAATATAATTTCATAATTTTAAATTTTATTGTAATTTTATTTTTAAGTTATAATTAAATCTTGATTTTTAAATATAAATTTGTATTTATATTTCAATTTATATTTTTATAATATGAATAAATTCATTTTATTTATATTTGTATCTTAATTTATCTTTTGTGGTCTTTTGGGTATATGGAGAATACCTCTAAGGCTCACATTCCCTCCCCCTAAAAAAAGAATATTACTTTGTAATATTATTATTTCTAGTGTGCCTCAACCTTCTGAGAAGTTTGGTAGATTCAGGTATGTCTTTTTCTGGCAAGCATTCATCTTCACAAGTTGGGTCACTGTACCTAACAAGGTATTCCCTTACTTTGTTGGTTCTCAACTTTCTTTTTTTTGAGAACTTTGGTAACGTTCTTACTACCAGATGACTCAATAGGAGGTATAGCTTGGGGAACTTTATCCCTCAAGGGGAATCTTTCAGCATAACTAGATTTATATGGCTTTATCAAGCTCACTGGAAATGTAGGATGCTTATTGCTAAGTTCTTAAGATAACTATAATTCAACAGCATTTTCTCCATGGAGGGCCTTAATAGCAAAAGGTCCTGCAAAGGAGTCTTTGAGCTTTTTACATTGTTTGATGTTATTGAGGTTAGTGGTGGATACAAGAACTCAGTGCCCCACTTTGAAATCTGGAGTTGCATGTGATTTATCCCATTTTTCCTAAGCATATGCAAAAGAGTCCTCCATGCACCTTACTGCATGCCTTCTAGCTTTGTCTAGCATTCCTTTGAAGCTAGCAGCTCTGGGATGTATTTCATTCAAATATTTCCTCAAGGAATCTTTGGGTAATTTGGATTTTTGGTATTGGGTATCTGTCTGGAACAGTGTAAGTGTTCAGAGCTCTAAAGTCTCCAACCATTCTGGATTTTCCATTATGCCATGCCACTATGACTGGTGTAGTTATTTCTACTTCTTCATTATGGCCAACTTTTGTTATTACACCATGGTCTGGAAGTTCTTTGATATGAGTTTCCAGAGCTTCTCTTGACTTGGGATTTGCTGAGTATGCAGGTCTTCTCAAGAGTGGTGGATAAGCTCTTTCAATATTAAAAATAATATCAACTTCATGACCAATAATTGCTCCTAGAGGTTCTTTGTCTGAAGCAAATGCTCCTCTGTGGTTATACAAGAGGGAAGAAAGTTCATTTTCTTGTTTATTGGTCAGATTAAGGCTTATTGGGGCCTCATTTAACTGTTCAAACTTGAATTTCTCTAACTCTGAGTTTACTGGTGATTATTTTTCCACTGTAATTTGTCTTTTAAATCGTAAAAAGGCAAATTTTTGGCGCTTATTGTCTCCAATAGTAAATTATCTGTTTTTGTTGTTATGTAAATCTATCCCATACATGATTGAATAGTCATTTCCCAATATAAAATGGGTACTAGAGAAGTTTTCCATAACAACAAATTCAGCTGTGATCCTCAAATTCCCATTAATTTGTGGGAATATGACATTGGTCTCAAAAATTCCTAATGCTTTCATTGGATTACTTGCACTATTGAATTTTATTCCATCAATTGGCAACAATTGGTCTTCAAAATTTGGTAAACAAGTCTTAAGAAAAGAGTTTCCAACACAAGAGCAGAAGGCTCCTGGGTCAAGCAAAAGCTTGGTGGGATTGTTGTCAATCACCACTTCTGTTATATAGGAGTTACCAGCTGTATAACCTTTCCCTCTGTTTGGTTTGGTTTTCATAATTTGTGAATCTTGAACTTTTGATAAATCAACTTGACCATTGCTCAATTGTGGTAAGTGGGAATAAGATTTCATGATGTCAAAAGTGGCATTGATATTTTCTATATCTTTTGAAGATTCAGAAAAGATGGATGACTTATCATCTGAATTGTCTTCAATTATGTCATCTTTTTAAACATCAGGTTCCTTTTCAATATCAATTTCATTGATTTTTCCCCTTTTTGGACATGTATTGGCTAAATGGGGGGTTCTTTGGAAAATATGGCACTTTCTGACTGTATCTGCATATTTATACTTAACATTATTAGAATTTTCTTTGGGGTTTTTGTCCACAGAATCTTTCCAAGTTGTATTAAACCTTGTTTTGAGATTCACCCTACTAGAACCAATTTTGGTTCTGGTGGTTACTTCTTCTAATATATTGATAATATCCTCTGCTGAATATTTTTCAGTCGTCCTTCTTTTTACAGCATGCTCCAAGTCACCTCCACATTGTCTCAGAATCTTTCTATGGATCATAAATTCTGACATGTCAGGATATAATGCTTTTAATCTGTCTTTTTGTTGGCAAAACCATGGTAAATCTTTGTCTTTATCAGCATTAAATTTGGCAGATTCAAAGAATTTTTACACTTTAAATCTCCAAGCATCATTGGCCCATTTGTTGATAATTTGGGTTTTCCACCAAGTCCAACTTTGGTGTCCATGTGCTTGTCTCAATTCGATGTACCATCTGTAAGCTTATTTGGTAAATAAGGTGTTAAACCTGGCTGTTACCAATCTTTCTGGTAATTCAAAATCTTCTTCAATCATGTCAATTCCTCTGATTAATTCCATATGGTCATATTCTCCTTCACCACTGAAGTGAGGCCATTCATTAAGTTTTGGAACTTCTTTCAAGAGTGCTTGGCCCATTGATGGTTCCAAGTTATGAAAAGAAGTAGAAAATTCATTTTTTCAATTGAGAATTCTCAATATCCAATACTTGTGGATTGGGAAGCCCTGTACCCTCATTCTGATTCAGAGGTGTAGACATTCTTGGTAAGGTGTTTAGTAGTTGTTCAATATCATTCATTTTACTATTGTTACACCTTTGTGAATTTCTTGATTCATGTTGTAAGGTTTGCATAGAGTTTATTACATTATTTTTATGATCATCCTCTTTCTATGTCTGCTCATTCCATAATTCTGTTTGTTTAGTATTATCAGATATAACTTCATTTAGCTTTATTGTTAATTTTGATATTTCCTCTTTTGAGGTATCAAAACACTTTTTCAAGGCAATTTTATGTGTCTTTAATTCAGTAAATGATTTTGAAATATCATCAAGAGCTTTGTTGTTATCCTCTTTAATATTATTTATGGCTTGTTTTATTCTTGTTTCAATCATGTCATCAATATTGAATTTAGAATATTTGTCTGTCAATTCCTTAATAATGGCAGATTGCTCATTTGTCTTATTGCCAAAAGAATTATCATTATTGGAAGTTTTAATGGCTCTTAAAACTTTTTCAAAACATTTAAGTGTTTCATTGATTTGGCTCAGACTCAAGTTATGTGTTTTAAGATTGTCACAAATTGATGTATTTTTATCAGAAAGATGACTTTTTACATCAGTTATAGCTTCATACAACTCAGGAATAGAATCAAAAAATATCAGAAATCATTTCTGATATTTTAATCTGGCTTCCTCTTTCTTTTGTAATTCCATCATTGTTATGGGCATCTGAAACACATTTTCCATGGCATCTTGTTGAAGTTTTGGAATCCTGTAGCCCTGGCTGTAAGGTTTGGTGGCTGGTGCCTTTCCTTTGCCCTTGCTTGGAGCTTGTGGCTTCTTTTTCACGTTGGGATTGCTGCTGCTGGCCACTGGGGCTGTTTTTGGCACTTGCTTGGGTGGTGGAGTGTTGTTTTTCCTCCATTCTAGTGTCAAGAGCATCATGTTCTTCTTCTCCATCAATGAATGCCATCCATTGAGCAATTTGCAAGTATTGGGATGGCCCAGGAATTTTCTCAAATTCAGGTAAGAATTCATGCAGTTTTTCCACAGATCTGCAAGGATCTGGTACTCTTTGTACTGCAGGGCATTGTTGTATGCTTTGTGGCTGGCTTTTTATATGTCCACTGAGGCTTCTTGTGGTGGTGTAAGCTCTTTGTGAAGGTAAAATGGTATTATCAGAATCAGAATGACCTATTTTAGCTGTTTGGAAGTCATCAACTGACCCTTTTCCTTCTGTACCTGGTTGGCTTCTTCCATAATCACGTCTATTACCTTTCTAGGAGCTGCTTGAGGGGTTATAGCTGGCTCCTGATCTAGTTGAAGGCATATTTTATGATTAAAAAAGGCTTAAAATAGTATTTTTATGTCAAAAAACTTACTATTGGCCAAATTATTAGCTTTCTGAAGGGTATTACTTATATCCAAGTTAATCAGTTCAGAATATATTGGTTCAGGTTGGTTATTTTGAGTCACAATGACAGTATTATTATGGTCTGAATTAACAGTACTGGCAGGAATAATGCTGGTGACTGTTGAGGCTGTTTCAATGCTTTCTTGTCTTACCACGCTTTCAGGCACTAACATTAATGAAAAAGCCAAAAAAAGGTTATTTCAAAAAAAAGAAATAAAAATATAAGCCTCCCTTATAATATGAAAAAATTCTTTCTTATGGGTTTTTTGAATTGTAAGTATTTTGTATATGTTTTTTGAATTATTCAATATAAGAAAAAGGTTTAAAAAAGAGTAAAAAAATATGTCACAGGTAAAATATCACAGCTGGGCCCTCAAATGTAAGGTTTAGATATGAAACTTTGATTAAAAATGTAAGGTTTGACTATGAAACAATAAGTAAAAATTACTAATATTTTACTTATTGTACTATGAATGTCCTTATGAATGAAATAAATAAGATAAAATAATTATAATTATGGTGTAAAAATACTTATATTATTAATAAAAATATAATAATATAATTTATATTATAAAATATAATATAATAAAATAAATATATTAATATGAAATAATTAATATATTTAAAAGCACTTCATTATTGTTACAAACAAATAATAAAGGCATGAAAAATTGTTTTTTATTAATAAAAAAACAATTAATAACAATAATATTACTAATATTAAAGTTATAAATTAATATAAATGCTATTTATATTAATTAAAGAATTATTAAAAGAATAATATAGAGAAAATTATTAATATAAGAGAAAATAACCTACTTTTAACACTTAATATAATACTTTTGAGATATTTTACGCCAAATAATATAAATACAACTTATACAAATTGTATTTACAATAAAAAATAGAGAAATTACAAATATTCTTGATTTTTTACGTGGAAATGAGTTTTTAGAGAGATTTTTAACAAAAACAGTTAAACAAATGATTTAATCACGTCAAAATTGATGATTATAAAAAAGATGAACTTTGGTCTTCAATAATATAAAAGTTTTATATATAAAGAATAAAGATATTACCTTTTTGTTTGTATTTATTTAATGTTTTTGATGTGTCTGAGGGGAAAACAGAGAAGAAAGAGCTCTATTTATAGTAAATACCTCCCTCCTAGAGTCCAACAGGCTTCTAGTAGACGTGTAATGCTCATATACACTGGAATTGATCAATATTTTAAGGTTTGGTGATGATTACATCATGATCAAACCTCATTACATCACTATTATGCCATTATTTAGAGTTATCACTATAACTCTAAGTCTGATGACGTCAAAGGCTTGGCAGAACCCCAGATTTCGTTGATTTTATTATTTTTAATCATAAACTAATAGTATTAACCAATTTTAACACTTATATGACTGTTAAACCTAATTTAAGGTTACAGTGTGTGATCATAAATGATCAAATTGAGCTCAAGCTTTGATCCTTAACAACTTCTAAGCTTTACACGCTACAGAAATTCAGAGGGTTAATTCTGATAGCTTGGCATAACTGTATTATGCTGCCAAGAGCATTTCATTACATAATCAAAACTCTATTTTTGATGATTTTTCTTGTAACTCATCTTTTCTGTCGAAATTTAATATTTTAAACTTCAAACTATGATTTCAAGGGGTTATACCTTGAATATTATAATTAAAAACACATCATTCTTCACAAATGAACTAGTATAATCCAACTGTCTTCTTATTTTTAAGCTTGGACCACTTTCACACCAAAGTGGTCAACAGCTCTGTTGATTTTAATTAATAATTCCTTACAGATTTTAACCTTGTTTATAGCTTGTGAAATAAACTTCATATCTGTGTTCCTACAGTAATTACGTGTTGACTTTATTCTTGGTTCATCACTTTATCATGTATAATTCAAGAGATATTAGCTAAAATCCTTGAATATATGTGTCGACCAAAAAAGTGCATATATTCAGGTTAATTCCTTAAGTATTGGTTTTGAAGCTTAGCTTATTAATTGTTTTATGTGTGGAAATGTATGGGGAATCCAATGATACCATTCATTTTACATGTTCCTTCATTAGTTTTTGAAATAAATAAGGATTTGTGGCTTTTATAAGGTATTATTACTTATAACTTATTAAATATTGACTTTAAAGATATGCCATAAAAATGGTATATGTGTATTTTACCATGGGGAATCCAATGGTGTAATTTATTTCACATGTTTATTCATTGGTTTGTAAGTTAAACCAAATTTTGTACCAATTTATGGTATCTTTATAGCTTTTAAGGTACTTATTTTTAATGTATAATTATATAAAGTATTTCTTGTGACTTTTTTTGGGTATGTGGTCATATCTCAAAGGCTCACATTCCCTACCACCAAAAAGGATTGTACCACAATCTGATATGTGTAATTAGGGTATCATCAACTGTCCTACCTCTTCAATACATTTTGTTAGTCTTGAAGCTTAATAATGCTTAGCTTTTCTATTTTTCAGGCTTTCTTTCATGTCTGAACCTTCTTAGTAGTTTATCAGCATTTTTTATATCTTTCTCAAGTAGCCATTCATCTTCTTGAGTTGAATTTCTATACCTTACAAGGTATTCCCTTTCTTTTTTGTTTCTTTTCCTTCTTTCTTTAAGGACTTTTACTATTTTCTTTTCCTCTCCTTCTTCCAAGGGGGAAATTTCAAGTGGGGGTTTCTTTCTTAGTGGAAATAACTGCTTGTCACTTTAATTGTAAGGTTTTATCAGACTTACAGGGAAAGTTGGGTGTTTGTTCATTAGTTCACCTGTGAGTTCCAATTGCACAGCTATGGGTCCATGAAGTGCTTTTATCATAAATGGTCCTGCAAAGGAATCTTTTAATTTCTTTAGGCCTTTTATGTTATTGAAATTAAGGGTTGATACTAGGACCAAGTCTCCTATTTTGAAATCAGGTGGCTTATGACTTTTATCCCATCTTTCTTTTGCATATTTGAAAGAATCTTGAATACATCTGTTTGCATGGTGTCTTGCCTTGTCAAGCATTATCTTAAAGCTGCTTGCTGTTGGATGTATATCCACTAAGTCATTTTTGAGGGTGTCATAAGGAAGTCTTGGATTCCAACCTTTTTCTAGCATTGCTGGTGTTTTTCCAGTAGAAGAATGGATTGATGTCGTATATGCCAGTTCAAGAGCTGGTATTAGTGTACACCAATCATGGTTAAAACCATCAGAATCTTTGAATTCTAGCCCATAAGCACAGAATCTTCTGATCATGTCCTCTAAGGTCTGTATCATTCTTTCTGCTATACCATCAGTTTGAGGATGGTAAGCTGTTGAGAATGATAACTTTGTCCCAAACAATTTATGTAGATTTGACCATAATGCTGAAGTGAACTTTGGGTCTCTGTCACTTATCATATTCTGGAATAAGCCTGTATGGCTAATAGCTTTATTCCATATCATTATGGCTGTGTCCATAGCTGTGTCATCTTTATGACATTGTAAGAACATGGGAGTTTTGCTATACCTGTCAACCAATACTAGGCATGCATTATAGCTTCTGTCTCCTCCTGGAGGTAATGCTGTTACCCAATCCATATGAACTATTTCCCAAGGGGATTTTGGTTCTTGGATTAGGATAATCATTCCAAATCTCTTTCCTGTGGATCTGTTGGCTTTTTGACATCTGTCACAGGTTTGGCAGTATTCTATAACATCTTTCTTCCAATTTGGCCACCAAGAGCAGGTTTTCACCCTCTCTAGTGTCCTGTCTTCTGAAAGGTGTCCAGCTGCAACACTATCATGACACTCATGTAAAATAGTGTTTATCAGGGTTCTATCTGTTAAGGCCATAACACATGTGTGTTTTGTTCTGTGGTAAAGGATTCCATCAAGGAGGTGGAATCTTCCTTCCTCATATGCCTTTTTCCATATTTCATCTAGTTTTGATGAAAGTGATGGGTCTTTGCAGTCTTTCATTAGAATTTGGCTTAAGATATGGCAATTTTTGTCTATCTTATAGATTTCTTTAACTTGGTTAAGAAATTCTGTGCCAATGTCTGTGACACATATTCCTTCTATATGGTGTTCTCCTTGTGGTACCCATGCTGGATTGTCTGGGGTATTTGCTGGAGCCCATCTGCTAAGACCATCTTCATTTTTATGAATATTTCCAGATTTATGAACAATAGTCATATTTCCTCTATATTCTTGGATAGCAATTTGCCATCTTAGCATATGTCTATTTGGAGTCTTCATATTTAATAGAGATTTTACAGCATTAAAGTCTGTAATCACATCAAATACTGTGCCATCCAAATAATAATGTAATTTTTCTAAAGCCCACACTAAGCAGAGGCATTCCATTTGGCTTTCTCCATAACTTGCTTCTGTTGGCTTTATCTGTCTTGAAATAAAACAGATTGGTTCTTCCACTGGTTTATCATTGATAATTTGTTTCTGGTGTAGTGCAGCACCCAGTCCTTCTCCACAAGCATCAATGTACAGCTTGAAGGGTAGTTTCCAATCTGTCATTAGAAGAAATGGGGCATTTGTTAAGGAATTTTTCAATTCCTCATATGCCTTGACTCTTTCTTCCGTCATTTCATAGACTGTTTGTTGGTCACATAGCTTATACAAGGATTTAGCAATTTTTGCAAAGTCCTTTATATGCTGTCTATAGTAACCAGCAAATCCTAGAAATGATTTCATTTCTTTTTTGGTTTGAGGCATTGGTTTAAGCAGTACTGCTGCTACTTTATTCTTGTCTATGCCTAGACTAAGTCCAGATACAACATGTCCTAGTGCTTTTAGTTCACTGTATGCAAAATGACACTTTTTCAAGGAAACTTTCATATTCACTTGGACTATTTTCTGTAGTACCCTTTCTAGTCTTTTAAGGTGACTTTCCCAAGTTTCTGAGCAAACTATGATATCATCAATATAGATGATTAACCATCCTTCTGATAATTCTTCAGGAAATATGGTATTCATCATTCTTTGATAATGGGAAGGTGCATTTTTTATGCCAAATGGCATTCTTAAGTATTCAAAAATTCCACAGTGGACTATTATCCTCAGTAGTTTTTTGGCATTGCCTGCTAAGACATTTTGATGAAAACCCTTCAAGGCATCCATGGCTGTGATGAACTTAGCTTGTGACAATTGTGTCAATGTCTCATGGATCCTGGGTATTGGATACCTGTATGGAATGGTATAGGTGTTCAGAGCTCTGAAGTCTCCTACCATCCTTGATTTTCCATTATGCCAACTTATAATGACAGGTGTAGTGACTTCTACCTGTTCATTATGTCCTACCTTTCTTAATACTCCAAGGTCTATTAGTTCTTTAATGTGTACCTCCAAGGCTTCTCTAGCCCTTGGACTAGCTGGGTAAGCAGGTCTTCTCAGTAGAGGTGGGTAAGGTTTTTCCACATTAATAATTATATCCACTTCATGTCCAATTATGGCACCTAGTGGCTCTTTGTCAGTTGCAAACGCATTTTGATACTTAAATAAGAGGTCAAACAACTTTTCTTTCATTTTTTCTGTTAATTCTTGATTGAATTCTGCCTCTTTAAGTTGTTCAGATATAAAAAGTTCCTTTTCTGGAATTTTTTCTTCATTATTAATAACTGTGATTTGTTTTTTGTTATTTAAGAAGCCAAACTTTTGTCTTTTGTTGTCTCCTATGGTAAAATATCTATCCTTTTGGTTGGAAATATCTATACCATAGATTGATAAGTAATCATTTCCAAGTATGAAGTGATTACTAGTATAGTTGTCCATTACTACAAAGTCTACTTTGATTCTGACACATTGTGAGGGATGAGTAAAAATTAGTGTTAAATCAATTATTCCAAGGGGCTTCATGCTCTCACTTGCACTACTAAATTTGACACCGTGTATTGGCATAAGTTTTTCTTGCCAGTCTGGGACAATGGTTTTTAAATAGCTTTTACCAACACAGGTGCAATATGCTCCTGTGTCTAAGTTAACTTTTCCTTCTTGGTTATCAACCATAACAATACTTATACTTAATTTTCCTGCTGTATATCCCATTCCTCTTGCAGGTTTGGTCCTATACATTTTGGAATCTTGTATATTTGTCAGGTTTGTGTCAGAAGTCCCAACTTGTGGTAAGTTTGAGTTAACATCCAGTACTTCATAAATTATGTCAATATTATTAATTTGTGCATTAATTATATTGATTTCATCACTTTCAGAGCTTTCTGACTCTTCTGTCTCTTTTTCAGAGTCAGATTCTTCTTCTTTGTCATTGTGGTTTTCTGTTTCCACAATTTCATTAATCTTTTCCTTTTTAAGGCAATTATTGGCTAAGTGTCCAATACTTCCACATTTATGGCATTTTCTTTGCTCATTATTGTTGGATGTATTGGGCTTGAAGGATTCTTTTGATTTTTCTTTTTTGATAAATGGTTTATTTGGGCTTTTAATGTCCAATTTCTTCCAAGTCCCGCCAATTTTTGTTCTTGTCACTATGTCTTCTAGTGAATCAATATACTCTTCTGTGGAGCATAGTTCTATACACCTGCTTCTTAGGGCATGTTCTAGCTCTCCTCCACATTTCTTGAGTATTTTCATATGCACCATTTTTTGTGACATTTCTGGGTACAATGCATTAAGTCTTTCAACTTGTTTCAAGAACCAAGTTAAAGGTTTGTCTTTGTCTGGGTCAAAGAAAGAATTTTCAAATGAATTTTCTATTTTGTACCTCCAGGAATCATTAGCCCACTTGGTGATTATTCCTTGTTTCTACCAAGACCAGGTATTTTTGCCATTTGTTTGCCTTATGCCATAATACCATCTTTTTGCAGATTTTTCAAACAATGAATGTAATCTTGCAGTGATTAATTCATCTGGTATGGCATAATCTTCTTGTAGCATGTCAATTGTTTTAATAAAAGACATGTGGTCATATTCACCTTCTCCTGTGAATATTGGCCATTCTTTTAATTGAGGTGCTTCCTTCATTAAGACTTGGTTATTTTCTTGGTGACTCAAGTCTGTTATGAATGGATTTGTTAATTCCTCTTTTGGTTTAACAGGGCTTCTTATGTGAGAAAATGGTGTTGATAACTTTGGCATATTTACATTAGCCTCATTGATTGTATCCATTTTTTCAGTAATAAGCCTTATTTCACTTTGAATGTCATCTTTCAGATGCATTCTTGCTTCATCACTTTTTTCCACATGGTCCAAAAGTAATTTTTGGTGTGATGAAGTCTTTTCTTCAAATGTTTCTACAGAAATACTTAATTTGTTTAATTTTTCTGTAAGATTGTCAATACTAACATCATAATTGATTGTCAAAGTTTTTTCTTTGATATCACTTATGTATTTATACAACTCTTGTTTTCCTTGTATTAATTTCTGAGTATTGTCAATTAATACTTTTGGTTTATTATTTTCAATCATAAATTTTATGTTATCAATTTGTTTCTTATTTTGTACAACAAGTTTTGTTAAAGATGATAAACTGTTATTTATTTCTTGGAAAGATAAGAAACTATTTTTAATGTCTTTAAGAGGTAAGATACTATTTTTAAGCTCTGTTAAAGTATTTACAACATCAGGAGACAAGGTTATTTCTTTGGGAAATGGGGTTGTCTCATTCTTTGTTCCTCTTTGTCTTTGAATTTCATCAAAGTTCTGGCCATGTTCAAGACATTGTCCATGGCATCTTTTTGGATCTTGGGGATCCTGTAGCTTGGGGAATATGGATTGCTCCAATTCTTTTTCTTGTTCTTCTTCCCTTCTTGGGGAAGTGGGTTGACTTGGGGCTTGCTGGTAGAAGCTACTGGGGCTTCTTCCTTGGTTGCCTCCTTCTTTTTGGCATGATACTCCTTGATCTTTTTGATTTGAGGTTTGGATGATAGTGGATTCCATCCATTGGAGTATCTCACTATTTCCTCCTCTTTGAGGAACTTTTTCAGGATGTGCCAGGAGTTCATCACTCCTTGGTGTATTTGAGGCAACATTTCCCAATCTTTGTCCTTGTACACTGTGTAGTACTGTTTGTATTGGCTCATGTAAATGTCTATTTGATCCCTCTGAATGTGATTTGTACCTGTTTGAGTCACGCATACTTAGTTCCAATTCAGGTTCAGATATCATGGGCATTTCTGGGACTTGCCTTTGGGATAAGGCACTTCCTTGTGTGGATTCTGTTCCACTGGGGATATTGCCCTTCCTTTTCCCTTTGGAGGAATCAATTCTACCTCTGAGTCCAGCTCCATCTGATTGGATGGAGTATTGGTAGCCTCTTCTGGTAGTCATATTATAAGAAAAATAAGAAATAAGAGGATTTCAGAACAGGAAATTTCTTATGGCAATTTATAAATGAGGTACTCACCTTCAGAGTCCTGAATGGTGGGTCATGGAAAGTCCAATTTCTTGGCTTTCTTTCTTTTGGTAATTATTGGTGTTGGAGAACTTTGACAAGTTTCTTCCACCAATCTTTCAACAGTGGTTTGGTTATCCTCTGTTGGGTTGTCTTCAAACACTAAAAAAGACAAATGAATATAAGTCTTTTATATAAAAGTGTTATTTTTGGTAAGATATGGCAATTTTCCACGTAAAAATTGCTTTTATATCTTTCTTTTTTTTGGAAAAAAAAAGAAAATAATTAAAGAAATGAAATTAAAAAGAATAAAATAACTTTTTTATTGGTTTTTAATATTTTTATTTTTAAAGAATAAAATAAAAATGAGTATGATTCTTTTTATAAAATTGATTTATAATATAAAATTATTTTTAATTTATAAAATATCTTTTTTAATCACTAGAGTCACTCAAAGAAAGTTTTTGCAAGTCTAAGGATGTGAAAAACCACATGTAAGACAGTACAATTCCTTTCCAAATGCCTCAATAGCTTTTAAAATCAATAAATATAAGATTATTATATAATTTTATGATTATAAGTATAATTTATTATTGGATAAACCCAATTAGAATCTTTTTAAAGGTCTTCTAGAGTAAATATCCCGGCCAGGCCCCCAAATGTAAGGTTTGACTATGAAACAATAAGTAAAAATTACTAATATTTTACTTATTGTACTATGAATGTCCTTATGAATGAAATAAATGAGATAAAATAATTCTAATAATAAAGAATTATTATAATTATGGCGTAAAAATATAATAATAGAATTTATATTATAAAATATAATATAATAAAATAAATATATTAATATGAAATAATTAATATATTTAAAAGCACTTTATTATTGTTACAAACAAATAATAAAGGCGTATAAAATTGTTTTTATTAATAAAAAAGAAATTAATAACAATAATATTACTAATATTAAAGTTATAAATTAATATGAATACTATTTATATTAATTAAAGAATTATTAAAAGAATAATATAGAGAAAATTATTAATATAAGAGAAAATAACCTTCTTTTAACACTTAATATAATACTTTTGAGATATTTTACGCCAAAGAATATAAATACAACTTATACAAATTGTATTTACAATAAAAAATAGAGAAATTACAAATATTCTTGATTTTTTACGTGGAAATGAGTTTTTAAAGAGACTTTTAACAAAAAAAGTTAAACAAATGATATAATCACGTCAAAATTGATGATTATAATAAAGATGAACTTTGGTCTTTAATAATATAAAAGCCTTATATATAAAGAATAAAGATATTACCTTTTTGTTTGTATTTATTTAATGTTTTCGATGCGTCTGAGGGGAAAATAGAGCAGAAAGAGCTCTATTTATAGTAAATACCTCCCTCCTAGAGTCCAAAAGGCTTCTAGTAGACGTGTAATGATCATATCCACTGGAATTGATCAATAGTTTAAGTTTTGGTGATGATTACATCATGATAAAACCTCATTACATCACTATTATGCCATTATTTAGAGTTATCACTATACCTCTAAGTCTGATCACGTCAAAGGCTTGTCAGAACCCCAAATTTCGTGGATTCTATTAGTTTTAATCATAAACTAATAGTATTCACAAATTTTAACTTTTATATGACTGTTAAGCTTAATTTAAGGTTACAGTGTGTGATCATAAATGATCAACTTAAGCTCAAACTTTGATCCTTAATAACGTTTAAGATTTACACGCTACAGCAATTCAGAGAGTGAATTCTGATAGCTTGGAATAATCCTATTATGCTTCCAAGAGCATTTCATTACATAATCAAAACTCTATTTTTGATGATTTTTCTTGTAACTCATCTTTTCTGTCAAAATTTAATATTTTAAACTTCAAACTATGATTTCAAGGGGTTATACCTTGAATATTATAATAAAAAAAACATCGTTCTTCACGAATGAACTAGTAGAATCCAACTGTCTACTTATTTTCAAGTTTGGACCACTTTCACAACAAAGTGGTCAACAGCTCTGTTGATTCTAATCAATAATTCCTTACAGATTTTAACCTTGTTTATAAATTGTGAGATTAACTTCATATCTGTGTATCTACAGTAATTAAGTGATGACTTTATTTTTGGTTCATCACTCTATCCTTTATAATTCAAGAGATATTAGCTAAAATCCTTGAATATATGCATTGACCAAAAAAGTGCATATATTCAGGTTAATTCCTTAAGTATTGGTTTTGAAGCTTAGTTTATTAATTGTTTTATGTGTGGGATTTTATGGAGAATCCAATGGTACCATTCATTTTACATTTTGTTTCATTAGGCTTTGAAATAAATAAGGATTTGTGGCTTTTATAAGGTATTATTACTTATAACTTATTAAATATTGACTTTACAGATATGCCATAAAAATGGTATATGTGTATTTTACCATAGGGAATCCAATGGTGTAATTTATTTCACATGTTTATTCATTGGTTTTTCAGTTAAACCAACATTTGTACCAATTTATGGTATTTTTATAGTTTTTAAGGTACTTATTTTTAATGTATAATTATATGAAATATTTCTTGTGACTTTTTTGGGTATGTGGTCATATCTCAAAGGTTCACAAAAAATCAAGTACTTTTCCTGTCCTCAAAATTTGTATAAGGTAAAAATCAATTAAAAATAGTAAGAAATATTATTTTTAAGAGAAAACACGCCAATTTTATTGTTTATAACTTTATTAGTATAAAGCAGCAATATTATAAAGATTTATTGTTTTACCAACAATAAAAATTTATCCCGAAAATCCTCTACAAGAGATATTTAAGGCTACAACAGAAATTTCTTCAAGAGCAATTTCAATTGGAATTAATTGAGAAAAGAACTGCAAGCAATTAATAGAAGAACAAAGTCTTTCATATAATATTGAAGAGAAAAAACCCCCAAAAGTGACCAGAGTGAATTTGGAAACAAAGTGACAAAGCTAACAGTGATGAAAGATGGTTTAATTCACTTTTGGGATGGTTCAGGGGTAAAAATGATTATAAGAGTTACAAACAATGATTATAATGATTTTTTCACATGGCTAAAAGGTTTAAAATGATTTCAAAAAGGTGGTTGGAATATTTTATTGATTGGTTTAACAGTGTTTAAACTAATTATAAAAGGAAAAGATTCTAACATGAAGAGAAAAGTGGGGCAAAGAAGACGTTCTTTTATAGCCATCAATTTTCTTACCCCAAAAGTAAAATTTACTCTTTTCAGCTGTGAAAAACAGTCTGACAACAGAAAAGCCAATTATGGCATCATTGGGCCTGGTTTAGACCAAAAATGGGTCGGTTTCAGCCATTTTTACCCATTTTAGACCCTTAAATCAGCCATTACTAGAGTAATACCTGGTCTAGAGCCTTCAAAACACGTCAGAATGTGTGTAAGAGGCGTAGAAACCAGCTAAAACTGTTTTTACTAACATTCTTTTAGCTTAAGGGTAGTTTTACCCTTTTGGCAGCAGTTAAAACCACCCTGGTTGGTATCAAAACCTCATCATCAATTGAGTCACAGACCCTGTGACTCAATTCCAGGACAAAATTAATGAACTTTTGCGTGGATTTTGACATCCCACGCCAGTCATCAAGGATTTTGGGGGTCTGGCTCCCCCTTAGAGCTAGATTTCCTTTCCCCCCCATTTTAATCTTTCCAATTTATTTTTTCCTTTAATTCCTCATCATGTATTATACTTGTAATTTACATATGTAATTCAGTTGAATTGTACAGTACAATACAGTAATAATTGATAACTCATATGTAAATCAAAGTTCACTTATGTAATACATGTGCACATTTTGACATTTCAATTGAATTCAATTGAAAATACTTCAATCCCTCATAACTTCTAAACTAAACACAACACCTCAATTCGAACCCAAAAATTGATGGTTAACACCACATGTGGTGTGAATTAAATTAAGGTTTTTAGGATTTCCAAATTTTGTATTGAAAATACTAGAAACTTAATTTAAGCTTATTTAGAGTTGAGTTACAGAAATTTCATCCAGAGGTGACCCCACTTTATTTTTTATGAGAAATCCAATGGTGTGATAAATTCTTTATGTTTATTTATTGGATAAAAAGTTATAATATATTTTATATAACTTTTTACCAAAATTATTTTAATTTCACAATTTTTATTAAAAATTCATTTTTACTTAGTCTTTACAAGTAAAAATATAATTTCATAATTTTAAATTTTATTGTAATTTTCTTTTTAAATTATAATTAAAGTTTGATTTTTAAATATAAATTTGTATTTATATTTGAATTTTTATTTTTATAATATAAATGAATTCATTTTATTTATATTTGTATTTTAATTTATCTTTTGTGGTCTTTTGGGTATATGAAAATACCTCTAAGGCTCACAAAAGGTTTCCTCATCCTTCTCTTGTATTCATACATAGTACAGCTGTCAAAAACAGTTATACTCTTGCAAAATAATCAGGTTATAATTCTAATATTAATTATTGTAGTAGCTATTATAGTAAACCAACTGATAAGTATTGCACCAAGGGCTTTCAACAGCGCTCACCACCACTATTCCTTAAGAGTAAAGCCCTGTATATCTCATAATCAACCTTTCTTATCATTAAAAATATTTTTTAATCAATTTACCGTGCCACAGTCATAGTTCAAGCTTGTAATTATTCTTTATTAGCTTCATCATAGACTCAGCCTGACAATATTCCTTCCTCTTGCTCCTTCAATTTCCGCTATGTTTTTCACTCTTTTAATGAATCTTTCTACCCCTTTCCATCAAACCATAAATTATAATCCTTTGGTCTAATATTGAAAATGGGTGTATTATTT
Source organism: Austropuccinia psidii (assembly GCA_023105745.1). Lineage (NCBI taxonomy): Eukaryota > Fungi > Basidiomycota > Pucciniomycetes > Pucciniales > Sphaerophragmiaceae > Austropuccinia > Austropuccinia psidii. The sequence continues at coordinate 33,338,611 of JALGQZ010000009.1, read as the reverse complement.
CTTTGGATTTCCTGTTGCAATGGGCTTGAAGCCTGTGCATGAATATTAACCCTCTTTGATAGAAGATTTGGTCTTTGTGAAGTGAATGGTGTTGATGAGGCCATGGGCCTTGAAAATAGTGATGGTGACCCTTCTTGTCTAAAGAATCTTGGCATGCTTGTTGTTTCTTCCATTGGGCTGTTTTCTGAAGTAAACCTTGACTATCTTCTTTTGCCTTCTTTTTTGAGGAGTTCAATTAGTTCTTATTGCATTTCCAACATTCTTTGATGTAGTCTTTCAACATCAGAAATATTTTCTTGTTCTTGCATGGTTTCTTAATTTATAATTTCTTCTTTTGATTCATCAGGACTATATGGTATCTTTGATGATGATGCTGAACCCATATCAATATCTGCCTTGTTGATTTTCTGTTGTTCACTTTTCTTTTTAATTTCAAATAGTTCTTTGAGTAATTTTTTAAAATAATTTGTAACTATCTTTTGATCTTTCTTCTTGGTTCTGGGTGTACCAACTGGTATACTATAATCTATAGGTGATTCTTTTCCAGGTGGTGTTTCTCCTCTTTTTGGATAATAATAATGAAGTGATTTTATTGCGGAGCTTGATGGTGAAAATGATTTAGATTTTTTTGGTTTTTCTGATTCCAGATTGACTTGATAGGCTTTTGGATTTTTTTGATTGATAAAAGGATTTTTTTATGGATTAAATTTGAATGTTTTTTTTTATAATTTACCAATGATTGATTGTTGAAGCTCTTTGCCACTGTTGGGACACCAGATGTAAGAACTCCTTTTGTTGTGGGATAAAATAACGCAGTACCTTGAGGGGGAAATTATTAGTAAGTCTGTTTTGAATTTCAGAATTTTCCAATAACCATGAATGCTAAGGTGTATTAACCCCACCTCTAAATAATACTGAATAGTCAGCCTACAGACAATCACAAAATGAAGTAAGATTTTTGGCTTCAACAGATAGAGAAGACTTATCAGCAGTCCCTAAATCAGACCTTCCAATAACAATACAGTAAAGCTCTGATTTCAAACTAAAATTCCTGATAAAATGAAGACTATGATTCTTTTGTTATTTTGATAAAAGTAATGATAATATATCTTTTTTCTGAGTTTCTGTTATTTTAATCAAACTAATAAGAATATTTTTTTGTCTGTTTTCTTCCAAAAAGATTTGATTCTTCTGTTTTGGTTTTTTATTCTTCTTGGAACTTCCACAAACAAGAATTTTGAACCTTCCTTCAATGTGGCTTGAACCAGCTATATGACCAATACAGAGGTGAACAGCTCCTCCTTGTAAGCTGAGAAATGAAGGTTTTCTTTTTTTAGTCCTGAATTCAACATGTGTCCATAGCACTACTTTCCTTGTCAGTTCTCTACAAATCTTCAAAAATATTGGATATATTGAATTCTATTTTTTATTTTTTCTTCTGGTAAGCTTGAAACTGATAATAATGGTATGGAATACCACAAAATTATGCATTGAGGACTTTATGAAATTTCAAAATAACCCTTTGATATTGGTGCCATTGGATTTCTGGTGAAAAAGATGCATAATGGTGTATAACACGATTTATGGAAATTTTGCGTATTGGAGACTGAAACTGGTCAAAGGTCTTTTGGAAGGATGCCAGGAGGATATTAGTGAGAATTCAGTTTTGGGTTGCTTCAGAGGTGACAAAGTGGTTTTGGGTGTTTTGGCCATATACAGCTTATAAAGTCTTAAAACTGTATTTGCCAAAGTGCACAAATCTGGGAATTAAGCCCCAAATGGCCTAAAATGGCCGTTTGGGAATATATCCCCTATTACATGGAAAAATGGCATAAAAGGGATGAGTACACCAAAATGTAAAAAATGCACAAAACTGTATTTAAAGCTTAAAAAGCTAAATACATGCTTTTGGGCTGTATTTTCCCTGTTGAATGGAAAATAACTAAGAGTGCCTAAAAGCAAAGAATGGCCAGAAGGGCCTGATGGTGATGAAGGGGCCAAGATGGCTCCAGATGGTGAGATGGCCAATTTGACCAAGGATTATGGATATAGAAAAATTTCCATAAATTGGATATGGCATTGATATGCAATGTGGAGGTCCAAGAGGGTGATTGCCATGGTTGTGACAATATTGCCCCACAGAAAAATACAAATGACCCATTAGCCCTTGAGAGAGAAGCATTCAAATACCTCCCCTGTTGCCTCAGTAAATCAAAGAAACGCATAGGAAAATCACCCAGGAGGAATTGAGTGCAAATAGAAGACCACTCAGGAATTTGGAGGAACTTATGGTCATGGTCATTCACCTTATGATTTCTTACAACATGGCTTGAAAACATACAAAAGTTGAAGTCCAAACAACAAAAGGAAAGGGCTCCTGTCAGGTAGTACAGAAGGGAGCTATCAAAGACCTTCTCACATATCATAAAAGCCTTGGGATAAACCTGATTTGCTATGGTATTTTAGCTTCTTTCTGTGCAGAATGTGTTAAGGGCCTAATGGTATGTTCTGATGACTGGTGTAAAAGCTCAGTCAAAGGAAATTTATCATGAATACAAATATTGAAATTTTTTGCTGAACCCAAGAAGCTGGTGGAGCCTATATGGAAGAAAACTAACATGTTTATATGTAAAATCCTAGATAGCTGTTTTCTCTCTGATGATGATTTCAATCCAACAGTGCCACTCAAATATCATTTTTCAAAGCATTTGGTATTAGATTTTGATCATGCATGGAAGGCAAAGCATAGCTCTGGGACTGATAAGGAAGAAAAACTCACAGTCCCACATTTAGCAAGGCTTATGACGAAAATAGTTCCATGATTGATAGATGTTTTCAGTTTTTTGTAATTATAACATCCACAGTATACTTTAATTTCTTTTGGGGTTGTATCTACCTTTTGGCCATGAATATAGAGCTCATAGTGTCTTTAATTTCCAATTTCAAAAGAAATAAATGAAAATTTGAAGCTAGGTCCATGTTTGATAATATTTGTCAATTCAGAAAACAAGTGCAGACTCTTATTTCCCATCATCTAAATGGGACTGAAAGCTTGATTAGTGTGATTGGTAAAGCTTATAGACATTCAAATTTATGGTGCAATGACACTGTGAATTGCATTTCCTGACTGAGGGTATATCATCACATACTCTAATGATGATAAATTTTGCAGATATTCCAAGAATTTAACCATTATGGAAAATTGGATTCACAAATTTATGTAGTAATGCCTTTCAAATTGTTAATTTGTAAAAATTTCAACTATTTTTTAAAACAAATTTATTAATTTTATAATTAATTTCTTATTTCTACAATTATTTGGTTGATTTTTGTCTTTATTAACTTGATAATTAGCTGATGAATTTTAAAATTAGTTTATCATTTAAGTAATAAGTTCCTTATTTTAATAATTACTTTACTAATTCAATAATTGATGAGCTATAAAATTAGTAATGAACTTCTTAATTAAGTTCTTAGTTTGTGGCTTTTGTAATTGATTGATTATTTTGATAATTAGGCTGTTCATTCAATAATTTATAGAATTTATATTGAATTAATGATTTATTAATGTTTTAATAACTTAATGAATTAATTAATTTAAAAATAAATTTGCTAATTTTAATTAATGAAATAATTGGAAAATTCATTTGTTAATTTTATACTTAATTGCTTAATTCTGCGATTGATTCCTTAATTTGCGAATTAGAGACTTAATTCAATACTTGATCAAGAATTTGGATAATAGATTGATTGAATTTTTAATTAATTCATTAATTTTATAATTAGATAATTGATTGATTATTCTTATGATAGATTGGAAAATTATTTTTGAATTGTTTTATTATAAAATTATTTTATTAATTTAATAATTAATTTATAAATTATAAATGAATGAATTAATTACAAAATATAAAGCTAATATATTAATTATAAAATTAATTCCAAAATTTATTAGGAATCTTCTAATTAATTGAGGTATTTCAGATTTCTATGATTAATTTTGTAAGTATTTGATGAATTTTGGAATTATCTGATTGATTATATAATTGATCAATTTGTTTTAAAATCAATTTCTGTATATTATAGCTCATTTATTAGTTTAATATTTGATTTATTAGTTTTGTGATTAATTATTAAATTAAGCTAATAATTTCATAATGGAAATTGTTTTTATAATTAATTTAATATTTGGATAATTACTTGACTCATTTTATATCTAATTTTAGACCTTATAATTGTGTTATCAATTTTATAATTCATTTTATATTTAAATCATTAATTATTAAATTTAAAGTCAATTTAATGGTTTTATAATTGATTTATAAGTCTTGAATTAAGTGATTAATTATACAACTAATTCATTCATGTTTTCATTAATTTATGAAGTTTATATATCAATAACCTTATTTCTAATTAATAAAAAAACCAAAAATTTGAATCTGGATGACAACTTAAAGCCCCACAATAGTGGGTTTAGTACGTCTATCACTGGCAAGCATCCTTCCAGAAAGTTAATATTGTACTTCTCAAATAATGATCAGGGTTGAGCACCCTCAATCACAGCAAGGTGTCAGGATCAAGGAACACAACAATACCAAGTCAAATCTCCAAGCTTGCTTGAGGATTGCAGCATGGTTACCCTATTCCCAAAACTGACAGGTGAGGCAGAAGCCTTCTACAAAGAGGGGGTATTGAACCTGTTTCAAAGTTAGTGCAAGGTAGAAATGAACCAGAATCACTAATCACTACATAGCAGGAAAAGAAGCTGATTCCGGAGCCCTGATGTCATGCTGACCCCCATTGTGGACCTGGGCGTAAGCTGTAGTGTCACCATCTAGTATGGTTTAGCATCACCTGACCCAACTACTACTTTCATTCTTTTCTTGATCTTTTATTTTAACTTCACTTCTCCTTTTTTATTTTTTTTCCATTCTAGTTTCACTTTGCAATAATGAAAGTTTTCAACTGTCTTGACTGCCACAAATTTTATTTTAACAATGAAGCTGGCCAACAACATCAAGGTGTGCTTGTTTCTTGAATCACTTGCAACAAAAGGTGGGCTAAAGCCTCACAGCTTGATGATAGCATTGGGGAATTTTCTGCAAAGCTCAAATTATTGGAATATAGCTCTGAGGAGGCTTCAAAATCATCATTTTGGTTTTCTGAAAGTAATAAATATGAAACAAAAAATAAAAATCTTGCCTTGGAACTTATTGGTGAGTCATTAACATACTTTTTTAAATCTCAAAATTCTACAAAACTAATGTTACCATTAATTTAATGCAGAATGTTTATTGGTTTTCATTTCATGGCTTCATTTAGTTGGTGGTGTTAGTTGTCAAAAGTGTCAATTTGCAAGAGAATATATCCTACAGCTGGTTAAACTATGTTAAGACAATGTAAACAGCCAAAATTTTGGTTTGAATGTTCCTAAATATGTCCAGATCATTGTCAAGAAACTCAATCTCAATCCTCAACTTGAGCAACACATTTTCTTCCCAAAGTGCTATTGCCTGTTTGGCCTTGAAATACCTCCTTCCAATTGTGGTTACCAGGAATTGCCACAAGTGCCTCCTTTTTCATTTCCCCAGCTATTAATCCCTTTCCTGAAATACAAATTTTATCTTAACATCATTCTCAATCCTTCCACTTTATTACTAAGAGAAAGCCACACTCAATCTATATTCATCAAAAGTTTTCTTGTTGGCTCAAGTGGTTTGTACCACAGGTTGAAAATGCCATTGAGCTATTGAAGCAACAAATCAACTCTCAAAAAGTCCCAATCTCAGATTATCAAGAGTAAAAGGCGTGGAATGAGCTTTATCAAAAATCTCCAAGGTCTCAAGATTGAGTAATATCATTAGCTTTTAGCTTGTTTGTAGATTGGTTCACCCCACTCTCAAATAAACTGGCAGGAAAGCAAGTTTCTCTTGGGGTTCTGGCATTGAAATGATTGAATATTCCACCTACAATGTGATGGAAGATGCAATATACATTTATATCTGGTATTGTTCCTGCCCCTAACCAGCCCAATATGATTACAATAAGCAAAATTTAGTGTGAATTTGTTGATGATTTTCTTAAACTCAACTCTGGAACCAACATCACAACCCCAAAACATCCAGAGGACGGAAAGATAATCATCAAGCTTGGCTGCTTAATAGGTGAAATGGTTTCCACACACAAGATAGCTGGGTATGCCTCTCACTCAGCGACTTGCTTTTGCACCTGGTGTGAGTGCACAAAATCCAATATTCAACGCTTAGAAATTGGTTGGATACGACAATGACAAACTGTTTAGGACTACTCAAATCCCTTCAAACAAGCAAAAGGTCAAGTTGAACATAATCACATTTTGAAGAAAAAAGGAATTCATTGGTCTGAATTGAACCATCTGCCTTACTGGGATCCAGTTAACCATGATTCTCTTGGAATTATGCACCAGTGGTTTGAAGGGATCCTTCACTATCACTGCATTTATGGATTGAAGTTGTAAGGTGTGGATATGAAACTTTGATTAAAGGTCAAGTACTTTTCCTGTCCTCAAAATTTGTATAAGGTAAAATATGATTAAAAAATAATATGAAATAGTATTTTTAAAACATAACGCGCCAATTGTATTGTTTTTTAACCTTATAGGTATAAAACAATAATATTATAAAGATTTATTGTTTTACCAACAATAAATATTGATCAAAAAATACTCTACAAGAGATATTTATGGCTACAAAAAAATTTCTGCAAGAGCAATTTAAATTGGAATTAATTGAGAAAAGAACTGCAAGAAATTAATTAAATAACAGAGTATTTAAAGAGAAAACACACCCAAAAGTGACCAGAGTGAATTTGGAAACAAAGTGACAAAGCTAACAGTGATGAAAAATGCTTTAACTGACTTATGGGGTGGTTCAAGGGGTAAAAATGCTTATAAGAGTTACAAAAAATGATTATAATAACTTTTTTGAATGTATAAAGGGTTTAAAATGATATAAAAAGGGTGGTTGGAATCTTTTATTGATTGGTTTAACAGTGTTTCAACTAATTATAAAAGGAAAAGATCCTAACATGAAGAGAAAAGTGGGGAAAAGAAGACATTCTTTTATAGCCATCAATTTTCTTGATCCAAAAGTAAAATTTACTCTTTTCAGTCGTGGAAAACACTCTGACAACATAAAATCCAAATATGGCATCATTGAACCCTGTTTTGGACCAAAAAAGGGCTGATTTTAGCCATTTTAGACCGTTAAATCAGCCATTACTATAGTAATACCTGGTCTAGAGCCTTCGAAACCCGTCAGAGTATGTATAATAGACGTAAAAACCAGTTAAAACTGTTTTACTAAACTTGTTTTAACTTAAGGGTAGTTTTACCCTCTTGGCAACAGTTAAAACTGCACTGGTTGGTATCAAGCCCTCATCATCAATTGAGGCACAGACCCTGTGACTCAATTCCAGACCAAAAGTGATGGAGGTTTGCATGGATTTTGACATCTCACACCTGTAAGCAAGGATCTTGGGGGTCTGGCTCCCCCTTTGAGCTAGAGTACCTTTTCCCCCCATAATTAATCTTTCCAATTTATTTTTTCTTTAATTCCTCATCATGTAATACACTTCTAATTTACACATACAATTAAATTTAGTTTTACAGTACACAACTGTAACAACTCATACCTCATATGTAATTTACAGTTCACTTATGTAATACATGCGCACATTTTGACATTTCAATTGAAAATACTTCAATTCCTCATAGCTTCTAAGCTACACACAACACCTCAATTTTAACACAAAAATTGATAGTTAACACCACATGTGGTGTGAATCAAATTAAGGCTTTGAGTATTTTCAAATTTTGTACAGAAAATACTAAAAACGTAATTTAACCTTATTTAGAGTTGAGCTACAGAAATTCTACCCAGAGATCACCCCACCTTTTTTTTGTGAAGAATCCAATGGCAAAGTGATTTTCTTATTTTTATATATTGAATAAAAATTTGTAATATATTTTATGTAACTTTTTACTCAAAATATTTCAATTTCACTAATTTTATTAAAAATCCATTTTTACTTAATTTTTTCAATTAAAAATGTATTTTCATAATTTTGAAATTTAATGTAGTTTTTATTTTTGTATATAAATTTTTATTTATATTTTAATTTTTTTTTGATAATATAAATTAATTCATTTTTATTTATATTTGTATCTTATTGTGTTATTTGTGGTCTTTTGGGTATATGAAAATATCTCCAAGGCTCACATTCCCTCACCCTAAGAAAATATTACTTTGTAATATTGTTATCTCTTGTGTTTCTGAACCTTCTGAGAAGTTTAGTAGCTTCAGGTCTTTCCTTTTCTGCTAACCATTCATCTTCTCAAGTTGGGTCACTGTACCTAACAAGATACTCCCTTACTTTATTGGCTCTCAACTTTCTTTCTTTCAGAGCTTTGGTAATTTTCTTAATACCAGATGATTCAATAGGAGGTATAACTTGGGGAACATTATTTCTCAAAGGAAATTTTTCAGCTTCACTAGATTTATATGGCTTTATCAAGCTCACTGGAAATTTAGGATGCTTATTGCTAAGTTCTCCAGATATTTCTACTTCAACAGCATTTTCTGCATGGAGGGCCTTGATAAAAAAAGGTCCTGCAAAGGAGTCTTTGAGTGTTTTACATCCTTTGATGTTATTGAAGCTAGTGGTGGATACAAGTACTAAATCCCCCACTTTCAAATCTTGAGTGGCATGTGATTTGTCCCATTTGTCTTTAGCATATGCAAAAGAGTCTTCCATGCACCTTACTGCATGCTTTGTAGTTTGATCTAGAATTCCTTTGAAACTAGCAGCTGGAGGATGTATCTCAACCAAATCTTTCCTCAAGGAATCTTGAGGTAATTTGGGATTCCACCCTTTTTCTATAATGGCAGGAGTTTGATTTGTAATGGAATGAATGGATGTTGTATATGCCAATTCCAGTGCTGGTAAAGGAGTACACCAATGATGGGTAAATCCATCACAATCTTTGAATTCAAGGCCATATGCACAAAATCTTCTTACCATGTCTCCCAAGGTTTGGATCATCCTTTCAGCCAGACCATCAGTTTGTGGGTGGTAGGCTGTAGAGAAGGATAATTTTGTCCTAAATAGTTGATTAAGATTTTTCCATAGTGCTGAGGTGAATTTGGGATCTCTGTCACTAATGATGTTTGTGAATATGCCAGTTCATGATACTACTCTATTCCATATCAGAAGAGCTGTATCCATGGGTGTATCATTCTTGTGACATGGTAAAAAGATTGGATTCTTACTAAATCTGTCAACAATCACTAAGCAAGCATTATAACTTCTATCACCCCCTTGTGGCATGCCAGTTACCCAATCCATATGGATAATTTCCCAAGGTCTGCTGGGTTATTTGATATTGATCATATTTCCAAGTCTTTTGCCAGTGGATTTATTTGCTTTTTGATATCTGTCACAGGTTTTGCAATACTCTGAAACATCTTTCTGCCACATTTGCCACCATATGCAGGTTTTTACTTCTCTCGTTCTGTATTCAGACAGATTTCCTGAGAAAGGGCTATCATGGTATTCTTTAAGTACAAAATTGATTAAGGACCTGTCCACCACTGTCATGACACATGTATTCTTAGTTCTGGGTAAATTATACCATCCAGTAAGTGGAATCTTTCTTCATCATATGATATTATTCATATTTCATCTAAGGCATGTATCAAATAATTGTCTTTACAGTCCTTAGGAAGTAATTGGCATAAAATGCTACAATTCTTATCCTGTGTATAACTGTTTCTTACCTCCTCAAAGAAATTGGTGTTCAGGTCTGTAACACTTATTCCTTCTATGGGGATTTGTGGGGAAGCTTCTTCTGGCACATAAGCAGGATTATCAATATTATTTGGTAGTGGCCATCTGCTCATTACATCCGCATTTTTATGAATATTCCCATCTTTGTAAACAATAGTCATATTGCCCCTATACTCTTCTTTGACTATTTGCCATCTGAGCATATGTCCTTTAGGTGTCTTCATGTTTAAAAGTGACTTAAAAGTGGTACAATCTGTTATCACTCCAAAAACACATCCCTCCAGGAAGTAATTTAATTTTTCCAAGGCCCAGACAAGGAATGAACACTCCATATGACTTGCTCCATATCTTTCTTCAGTTGGTTTGATTTGCCTGGATATGAAACATATGGGTCCTTCCACAGGTTTATCATTTATAATCTGGATTTGATGAAGGGTGGCACCCAGCCCATCCCCTGATGCATCAATAAATAGTTTTAAATGTATTTCAAATTCTGGCATCAGTAAGAGTGGAGCAGTGGTCAAGGCGTGTCTCAAAGATTCAAAGGTTTTGACTCTGTCAACAGTCATTTCAAATACTGTGTCTTTGTCACACAATTAATAAAGAGGTCTTGCTATGGATGCAAAATCGTTAATATGTTGTCTGTAATATCCTGAAAACCCCCAAAATGACTGAATTTCTTTTTGTTCTGAGGTATGGATTTCATCAATACTGCTGCAACCTTGGTTTTGTCAATTCCAATGGATAAACTGGATACTACATGTCCCAGTGCTTTTAGTTCTTTAAGTCCAAAATGGCATTTGTTTAAAGAAATATTCATTTTCACAGGTTGGATTTTTGTCAAACTTCTGGATAATCTGTATATATGCTCTTCCCAAGGTTTGGAACAGATAATAATGTCATAAATTTAAATGATTAACCATCCTCCTGAAATTTCTTCAGGGAAGATTTCATTCATCATTATTTGGAAGTTTGAAGGTGCATTCTTGATACCAAAAGGCATCCTCAAATATTCATATACTCCAAAATGAACAATAATTCTCAAGTATTTTCTTGCCCTTGGTTTCACCACATTCTGATGAAATTCTTTAAGGGAATCCATGGTGGTTATATACACTGCTTGAGATATCTGGGTAAGGGCAATTTCGATTTTTGGTATTGAGTACCTGTCTGGAACAGTGTAAGTGTTCAGAGCTCTAAAATCCCCAACCATTCTAGATTTTCCATTATGCCATGCCACTATGACTGGTTTAGTTATTTCTACTTCCGCATTATGGCCAACGTTTCTTATTACACCAAGGTCTAGAAGTTCTTTAATGTGAATTTCCAGAGCTTCTCTTGATTTAGGACTTTCTGGATATGCAGGTATTCTTAAGAGTGGTGGATAAAGTCTCTCAATATTAAGGATGATGTCAGCTTCATGACCAATAATTTCCCCCAAAGGTTCTTTGTCTGATGCAAATGCTTCTCTGTGGTCATATAAAAGGGTAGAAAGTTCATTTTCCTGTTTATCAGTCAGATGAAGTCTTATTTCAGCTTCACTAAACTGTTCAGATTTGAATCTTTCCAGCTCTAAGCTGACTGGTGCTACTTTGCTTACTGTAATTTGTCTTTCAAATGGTAAAAAGGCAAATTTCTGACGTTTATTGTCTCCAATAGTAAGGTATCTGTCCTTGTTCTTATGTAGGTCTATGACATACCTGATCAAATAGTCATTTCCCAATATAAAATGGGTACTGGAGTAATTTTTCATAAAAAAAAATTCAACAGTGATTCTCCAATTTCAATTAATATGTGGGAATATGACAGTGGTCTAAAAGATTCCTAATGCTCTCATTGGATTACTTGCACTATTGAATTTTATGCAATCAATTGGTAACAATTGGTCTTCAAAATTTGGTGCACAAGTTTTAAGAAAAGATTTTCCAACACAAGAGCAGAAGGCTCCTGGGTCAATTAAAATCTTAGTGGGTTTATTTTCAATTACCACATCTGTTATACAGGAGTTACCAGCTGTATACCCTTTTCCCCTGTTTGGTTTGGTCTTCATAAGTTGTGCATCTTGAATTTTTGACAAATCAAGTTGACTATTGCTTAATTGTGGCAAGTGGGAATAAGATTCCATTATGTCAAAGGTGGCATTGATATTTTCTATATCTTTTGAAGATTCAGAAAATATTGATGACTTATCATCTGAATTTCCTTCAATTATATTATCATGTTTTTCAACATCAAGCTCTTTTTCAATGTCAATTTCATTGATTTTTCCCCTTTTTGGACATGTATTGGCTAAGTGGGTGGTGCTTTGGCAAATATGAAACTTCGTGATTATATCTGCAGATTTATACTTCATATTATTAGAATTTTCTTTGGTATTTTTGTCCACAGAATCTTTCCAAGGTTTATTAAACCTTGCTTTGAGATTCACCCTACTTGAACCAATTTTTATTCTGGTGGTTACTTCTTCTAATATATTAATAATATCTTCTGCTGAAGATTTTTCAGTAGTCCTGCTTTTGACAGCATGCTTTAAGTCACCTCCATATTGTCTCTGGATTTTTCTGTAGATTATAAATTCTGACATGTCAGCATACAATGCCGTTCATCTGGCTTTTCTTGGAAAAACCATGGTAAAGCTTTGTCTTTATCAGCATTAAATTTGGAAGATTCAAAGGCTTTTTGCACTTTAAATCTCCAACCATCATTGGCATATTTGTTGATAATTTGGGTTTTCCACCAAGTCCAACTTTGGTTTTCCATGTGCTTGTCTTAATTTGATATACCATTTATGGGCTGATCTGGTAGAAAAGGTGTTAAATCTTACTGTTACCAATCTGTCTGGTAATTGAAAATCTTCTTCAATCATTTCAGTACCTGTGATGAATTCCATATGGTCATATTCTCCTTCACCACTGAAGTGAGGCCATTCTTTAAATTTTGGTATGTCTTTTAAAATTGCTTATCCTATTTATGGTTCCAAGTTATGAAAAGAAGTGGAAAATTCATTTTTTAACTGTGAATTTTCAGCATCCAATACTTGTTGATTGGGAATTCTTGTACCCTCATTTTGATTCGGAGGTGTAGAAATTCTTTGTAAGGTGTTCAGTATCTGTTCAATATAATTTATTTTACTGTTGCTACACCTTTGAAAATTTCTGAATTCATGTTGGAAGGCTTGTATTAAATTTATTGCTTCAATTTCGTACATGTCTTCTTTATGTCTCAGTGCTTGCCATAACTCTGTTTGTCTTGTATTATCAGAAGTGACTTGATTCAATTTCATTGTTAATTTTGATACTTTTTCTTGTGAAGCATCAAAACACTTTTTCAAGGCAATTGTATATGTCTTTACTTCATTAAATAAATTCGAAATGTCATCAAGGACTTTCTTGTTATCTGTCTTTATAATATTTATGGCTTGCTTAATTCTTGTTTCAATTATGTTATCAATATTGAATTTAGAATATTTGTCTGTTAACTCGTTGATAATGGCAGATTGTTCATTTAACTTATTGCCAAAAGAATTGTATTTATTAGAAGTTTTAATTGTTCTTAAAACTCTCTCAAAACACATAAGTGCTTCATTTATTTGGCTCAGACTTAGGTTGTTTGTTTCAAGATTGTTACAAATGAATTAATTTTTATCAGAAACATGACTTTTTACATCATTTATAGCTTCAAATAGCTCTGGGATAGGATCAAAAATGTCAGAAATTGTTTCTGATATCTTAATCTGGCTTCTTCCTTTTTCTGTAATTCCATCATTGTTCTGGCCATCTGAAATACATTTTCCATGGCATCCTACTGAATCTCTGGGATTCTGTAGCCCTGGCTGTAAGTTTTGAAGGCTGGTTCCTTTCCTTTGCCCTTGTTTGGAGCTTGTGGCTTCTTTTTCACGTTGGGATTGCTGCTGCTGGCCAGTGGGGCTGTTTTTGGCACTTGCTTGGGTGGTGGAGGGTTGTTTTTCCTCTATTTTGCTGTTAAAAGCATCATATTATTCTTTTCCATCAATGGATGCCATCCATTGAGTAACTTGCAAGTGTTGGGATGGCCCAGAAAATTTCTCACAGTCAGGTAAGAATTCATGCAGCTTTTCCACATATCTGCAAGGATCTGGTACTCTTTGTGCTGCAATGCATTGTTGTAAGCCTTCTGGCTGGCTTTTTATATGTCCACTGAGGCCTCTTGTGGTGGTGTCAGCTCTGTTTGAAGGTAAAACAGAATTATCAGCTTCAGAATGACATAATTTATTAATTTGGAGGTCATCAACTGACCCTTGTCCTTCTTTAGCTGATTGGCTTCTGCTATAATCACGTCTATGACCTTTTTTGGGAGCTGCTTGAGGGGTTATAGCTGGCTTCTGATCTGGTTGACGGCATATTTTATCATTAAAAAGCTTAAAATGGTAATTTTACATCAAAAACACTACTATTTGCCAAATTCTTTGCCTTCTGAAGGGTATTGCTTATATCCAAGATAATTAATTCAGAAGAAATTTTTTCTGGTTGATTATTCTGACCTATAAGTATTGTACTATTGGGGTCAGAATTCACAGTACTTGTAGGAATAATGTGTGTTACTGTTGAGGCTGTTTCAATTTTGTCTTGTCTTACCACGTTTTAAGACACTAAACTTAATGACAAAGCCAATTTATTAAGTCAAAAAATATTTTTTCAAGAGAGAAATGAAAAATAAAGCCTCACTTAGAATATGAAGAAAAAATGTTTTTATGGATTTGTTGAATTCTAAGTATTTTTTATATGTTTTTAAATATTTCAATATAAGAAAAGAGATTTAAAAAGAGTAAAAACTTATGTCACAGGTGAAATATCATGGCTGGGCCCCAAATGTAAGGTGTGGATATGAAACTTTGATTAAAGGTCAAGTACTTTTCCCATCCTCAAAATTTGTATAAGGTAAAATATGATTAAAAAATAAAATGAAATATTATTTTTAAGAGAAAACACACCAATTTCATTGCTTTTCAACTTTATAAGTATAAAACAATAATATTATAAATATTCATTGTTTTACCAACAATAAACATTTATCCAAAAATACTCTACAAGAGATATTTAAGGCTACAAAAGAAATTTCTTCAAGAGAAATTTTGATTGAAATTAATTGAGCGAATAACTGAAAGCAATTAATTAAAGAGCAAAGTATTTAAAAAGGTATTCAAATTGAAAACATGCCCAAAACTGACCAGAGTGAATTTGGAAACAAAGTGACAAAGCTAACAGTGATGAAAGATGCTTTAACTCACTTATGGGGTGGTTCAAAGGGTAAAAATGTTTATAAGAGTTAAAAAAGATTATCATAATAATTTTTTAATGTGGTTAAAAGGTTTAAAATGATATAAGAAGGGTGGTTGTAATCTTTTATTGATTGGTTTAACAGTGTTTAAACTAATTATAAACAGAAAAGATTTTAACATGAAGAGAAAAGTGGGGCAAAGAAGACATTCTTTTATAGCCATCAATTTTCTTGCTCCAAAAGTAAGATTTACTCTTGTCAGTCATGGAAAACACTTTGACAACATAAAAGCCAGAAATGGAATCATTGAACCCTGGTTTAGACCAAAAAGGGCTTATTTTAGCCATTTTTGGCTATTTTTAGCCCTTTTAGATCCTTAAATCAACCATTACTATAGTAATACCTGGTCTAGAGCTTTAAAAACACATCATAATGTCTATAAGAGATGTAAAAACCAGTTTAAACTGTTTTTACTAATATTGCTTTAACTCAAGGGTAGTTTTACCCTCTTGGCAACAGTTAAAACTGCCCTGGTTGGTATCAAACCCTCATCATCAATTGAGGCACATACCCTGTGACTCAATTCCAGGCCAAAAGTGATTAATGCTTACATGGACTTTGACATCTCATGCCTGTCAGCAAGGAACTTGGGGGTCTGGCTCCCCCTTGGAACTAGAGTACCTTTCCCCCCCAGAATTAATCTTTCCAATTTATTTTTTCTTTAATTCCTCATCATGTAATGCACTTGTAATTTACACATACAATTAAATTAAGTTTTACAGTACACAATTGTAACAATTCATACCTCATATGTAAATTACAGTCCACTTATGTAATACATGTGCACATTTTGACATTTCAATTGAAAATAATTCAATTCCTCATAACTTCTAAACTACACACAACACCTCAATTTTAACACAAAAATTGATAGTTAACACCACATGTGGTGTGAATTAAATTAAGGTTTTGAGGATTTTCTGCTTTTGTACAGAAAATACTAAAAACACAACTTAAGTTTATTTAGAGTTGAGTTACAGAAATTTTACCCAGAGATGTTGCACCTTATTTTTTGTGAGGAATCAAATTATGAAGTGATTTTCTTATGTTTATTTATTGGATAAAAAGCTATAATATATTTTATGTAACATTTTACCAAAAATATTTTAATTTCACTAACTTTATTAAAAATTCATTTTTACTTAATTTTTTCAAGTAAAAATGTAATTTCATAATTTTAAAATTTAATGTCATTGTTATCTTAAATTATAATCAAAATTTTATTTTGTATATACATTTTTATTTTTATTTGTGGTCTTTTGGGTATATGAAAATACCTCTAAGGCTCATGGAAGTGGAGTTTGGCACAGCAAAATCAAAATAATTCCAATTAAAACCCAACCCCTGAAAATTTGATTGAGGTTGATGAATTTACTCAAAAAATCATTGGCTTATGTTCCAGCCATGTAAATGGTATGAGGGTATTGTTAAAGGTTTCTGTTGTGCCTACTGGTGTGACCAGAGTACCACTTAAGGTGGGGGAAACTCAAGAGGGAAAAGTAAAGGCCAGTTAATGGAAGTCATTATTCAAAACTTATCCACCATTGATCTCCTTTGACTTATTTCTTGGAAACATTGAAAAAAGTCAATAATCCACAAAATATAACTTGCTCTTACTTGACAACCTTTGCTCACTGGTTGTTTGTAGAAATATATTGAATTCACATTCAATCACCTAAGACAATGGAAGATTTTCTTAATAGTATAAAAAAATGGACAATGTCACAGAAACCTTTTGCAAATTGCAAGACAAATCCCAACCATCAATATGCGCTTCATGTAAAAGCACAACTTTCATGATGGGGTCCCTTCAGGGGCATCTCTGAAAAGTTGGGTGAAAGGTTGAATGTATTTCTTCAGAGATTGAAAAACAATGGACAAGCTGCTAAGTGGTTAATTAAAAGGCAAACCAACTACTTTTATGTTGGCTTTTCATGCAGACAAATTTGGTCTTACAATCATGAAAAGCTTTTTTCAGTGGAAACAGCTCTTCATCCAAATAAGTCAAAATGAAAAGAGCCTGAATTAGATTCTCAGCTTGATCAGTCCTTATAAATTCAGCTTCTAGATTGCTTGAAAAAGACATCCCCTTAAATATGTGATTATAGAAACTTACCACATCCCAAAGGGGAAGATATTTTCCTTAATTATGAAAAGGAATTAGGATCGATTGATTGTGGAAAAGGACCCAGCATCTTCAAAGTATTGAATAAGCCACCAAACAAATTATGCAATATGAAGGAACTCATGGAAATGTATTGCATGGTGCTGTAGCTCACATTCTCACAGGGTGTTCAACTGATAACACTTATGTTTTTCTAGCTGTAAAGACAATGAAAGAAATACATTATGAGTAAAATAAATTCGATTTCATTTTGAAAATGTTATCAATTGCTCATTGGGAAAGAGGCCTAGTATACAACTTGGTGGAAGCAGAGAATGTATCTGGAATTTGTGCATATTGCAATCTCCCAGCATGGAGTTTGGGTCAGAAGGATCCAACCATAATGATGCATGTTCTCAAGGATTGTGAATCAGGTCAAAATTCCGAATTAACTAGCGTTGAGATTTTGTCATTTTCAAATTATGTGTGTTTTCCTGATTTTAGTTATGCTTGTTTCAATAAATTAATAAGAAACAGTGCTATGCGTTGAAATAACTTACTAATTCCAAAATACAATGTTTATTTATAAGAGACCGAATCAAAGTGAGAAAGCTTTCATCAAAGGTAAAAGATACTTTTTCATTGAAAAGTAATATGCTTTTTGGAAGAAAATGTAACGAAAATTAAGTTTTTTTTTTATAAAAAAATGTATATTTAAGCCAAAAGAAACATTTGAAAAAGCATTTTGAAGACAAAATAGTTTGATCAAGGTATTCTTAAGCTATAATCATTTTTGTATTTTATATTTAACCCAAACATGCTTTTTTTCAAATACTTTTTTAAGTTAAAATACATTGGCTCATGTAATCTTAATACATAATACTTTTTGAAATATATTTTCCTGCCAAAACATTTTGGGAAATTCAGTTTTATGCAGAAAAATATCCAAACATGTATTCAATACAAAAATATTTTTTGAAATTTATTAAAAGGAAAATACATTGTAAAATTTATTTTGAAAGAAAAATATGCTGTAAAATGTATAAAATGTATTCTTATGGTATAATGCATTTCAAAATGTCTTTTGGATGTCTTTTTAATGGAGAATGAATTTTAGATCTTATTCATATGAAAATAAATTGTAAAATATCTTTTTAAGTAAAAACAAATTGTAAGATTAATTTTTAAGAGAAATTCCCTTTTAGATGTATTTTTTAAACAAAAAATTGTATGATGTATTTTTAAGTGAAAATAACTTTTATAAAATGCATTTCTGAGTGCAAATTCCCCTATTATAAAATGTACTTTCAAGGGGAAAAACGTTGCAAAATGTAAAATACATTGTAATTTGAATTTTTAAGTAAAAATGCCTTTTAAAATGTATTTTTTCAAACAAAAGAATTTTATGATGTATTTCTAAGTTAAAATAACTTTTATAAAATGCATTTCCAAGTAAAAAATTCCCCTTTTATAAAATATATTTCTAGGGGAAAAACATTTCAAAATAAATTTTTAAGTAAAAATGCCTCTTAAAATGTAATTTTCAAACAAAAAAATTGTATTATGTACTTATAAGTGAAAATACCTTTTATAAAATGCATTAATAAGTAAAAATACCTTTTATGAAGTGTATTTATAAGTAAAAATAATTGTAAAATGTATTTTTAAGTGAAAATACCTTTTAAAATGTATTTTTAAGTGAATATACCTTTTAAAATGTATTTCTTAAACAAAAATTCATTCTAAAGAATGTATTTTTCAAACAAAAATACATTCTGAAATGTATTTCTAAGTAAAAATACCTTTTATAAAAGGTATTTCTCAAAATATTATAAAATGTATTCTTATGGCAAAATACATTAGAAATTCTTTTTTACGGCAAAATACATTGAAGAATGTATTTTTAAGGGAAAATTTGGAAATATTTTTAAATGTAAAATAAATTGTAAAATATTTTTCAAAATATTTTTTAAATGGAAAATAAATTGTAAAATATATTTTAATTGGGAAATACTTGGTGAGAGGTATTTTAAACCAAATTACTATTTTAAGATGCATTTTTGTGACAATAAATGCTGTTGAATAAGTTCTTTGGCCCACCTGCATTTCAAAAACTATTTTTAAGCCATTATAGCATTTCAAATGTGATTTTATGAAAACATTAATTTCAATCTATATCTAAACCAAATAAAATTTGTGAAATTTATTTTCATGGCAAAATATTGTTCAATAATCATTATTTTTATTTCAGCGTGGTTCTTCCCAAATGGAAGATAACAAATTTTCTCAAGACAAGGAACCATTAAAGCATAAGAAAACACAAGCAAGTTCATTACAGACTCTCAAAGTGCTTTGGGAGTACAATTTTAGAATTAAATAAAAAATCATGTATATCAAATAAGCAGATTACACAAGCAAAAGCAATCTATAAGGACCTGTGATCCTGTTGAGAATAAAAGAAATAAAAGCACATGTATTTCACATAAAGACATAAATAAAAAATAGATTAAAACTTATCACTGCCACACCCCAGAGGCCATTTCTTCACTTAGGTAAATTGTATTACCCATACTTGGTGTTGGCTCAAAAACATATGCCATCTTCTCATCATTGTCATCACTTATATCATTTCTGAGCTTGGGACATCTATATTGAACCTTGTGTTTTCAAATTAATCCTTTGTATCTTTATAATCAAGAACACTTTAATACCCGGAATCAAAATCTTCATTGATGTCTTCATCATCATTGGAACTTTGAGCCAACTCATGAGACAAGTTATACTTCTCAGTTGCTTCCTCCCAACAATTTTCATTGAATGATACATCTCCAAATTTTTCATCAGGATAATGAAGTTTCTGTACGGCTTGATTCTTTTTAGCTGGGATAAAAGCAATACTTGTTGTGTCTTCTGCAAAAGATCTTTCTGCATGATCAAGATTGTTGAACCACTCAATATCATAAAAATCAAGGGGGAGTCGTTTTGGCACTTTCAAAAATTTAGAGGGGATTGGGACTTTGGGGCGGATTTGAACTCTTTTCTGTGGTCTTTGGACTCCTAATTTTTCATCTTGAGTAATATTTTCATCCAAGTTCTTGAAAAAGACATTAGCACTTTGTGATTGATAGCCTAGTGTTTTCACAATTTAAACACAATATTTTGGGTTGTATTCATCATAGCTGTGAAAATTTACATCTTCTAAGACCCTCAGGTATCTTCTTGGATATTTGCTGGCTACAGAAAAACAGTATTGTTGGTCATGGAGCTGTTCAGAATCACCACTAATGTAGGATGTGTCCATGAGACTTGTTGATAATACTACTATGACTGTTCTTGTTAAATATAATAATAAAGATTATTATAACCACAACTAAATAATTAATTAATTAATTATTTCTATTACATTTTATACACTACTAGTGATTATAACAGTCAGCAGTAATTGTCTACAAGAATAAATTACAAGAAGAATTTAATAATAAATATTCTTGATTAAAATAATAAAATTATTTTAATATATAATTATCTTTGATAAGAATAATTATAAAAAATAACCCTTGAAGAAAACTATTACTGAAGAAAAGGTTCAAGAATTAAAACAAAACACTCACTAATACTCCAAAGAACTTATTGAAAGATAATAGTAGAGAAATTTGATGGGTAATTGTGGATTTAAAGGGTCAAAATTGATTTATAAAAAGTTTACAAAAATATATATTTTATTTCTATGAATTCACGTTTTTCTGATTGATTCTGAAAGAATAAAAAACTTAAGAAAAAGCTTTAACTAATACTTACTTGTTGGTAATAAAGGTATAATAGAATAATGTGATGATTTGGGAAAACAGTAAGAGGAAGCCTCTTTTAAGTCTAAGACAGCTCACAGAGGTGTTCCATGAAGCAAACTGAAAAACCAGTCAGTGAGAAAACAATAAAAAGTTTTGGATTATTGATTGCATCATCTGTTGTCACATAAGATTATCATAATTACTTAATTGGTGCTTTTACATGACTACTGACCCATTTATGGTTAAGAATAAAAGGAGTAACAGCTGTAAATCTTCTTTTATTCCAAAATAATAATTGATTTCTCAAATCTATCAATTTTATTGGAAATTTCATCATAGAGTGTATTTTCTTTGAATTTTTAAATATTCAGTATTTCACATGGAATCATCAAAAATGGACTGGAAGTAAAACTTTTCATTTTACTTATAAACGTATAATTATTTTTGTCTTTCTATTAATTATACATCTCTCAATTGGTCCTGAAAGTTTCAGAAATATTCATTAAGAATTGTATTTTTAATGAATTTTTGAAGTTTTTACCTCATTTCTACGTAGAAATGTAAATAACAGTATATGGCTGGTTGCTATGAAGTAAATCAATGTATACTAGTCCAAAAAGGGTTTGAATTACTCTTTTGGGGTTTATCCATGGAAATTCATTAAGAATTGACATGGTTACAGGAGTCTAAGTTGCTCTTTACCTCCTTGGCACGTCAAAATAGCAGCTTATTTGGAATTATCTTATGATTTACTGAAGTTGTGACATGGTAACCAAGTTCCCAAAAGGTTTTAGCTTACTAATTGGACCGAGATCAGCCATGTATCCAAGCTTTAGAGCTGTCCATGACTCAAAGGCCTCAGAAGCTGGGTACCCTGACTCTCTTTGATGTCTTTTGTCCCCCTTGACTATTTTTCACATCAAAAATAGAAATTCATGCTTAAGTGAGATATCCACTATGGGTGTACCAAAGCTGCATGTAAGAATATCATAGCATTAAGCGCCCAAAACATGCACAACACTAATCTTAGTGTATATGTAACATGGTATTTCTCACATTCCCATTATTTTGGTGTGAAATTTAGAAAAACAAAATTTTTCACAGATCTTTTATGTGGTATTGAAGTGTTTTCCATATTACCACCTCAAAGAGTTCATTTGAGCTTATTCACTCTATAGAGCTACCCTAGGTGAAATTTTGTGTGGATTTACTTACTCAATTAAAAGTTATTAATCTTTTCTGAAATTAAAAAAGATGAACTTTGGATATATGCAGTACTTATGGGTTATGCATAATTCACAATTTATTTTTAAGATAATTGTGTCCAATTTTGGTATGTAAAGTATACCTCAAGGCTCACATTAGTGCAGAACCTATTCCTTCTCCACAAGCATCAATATACATCTTGAAAGGTAGTTTCTAATCTGGCATGAGAAGAAATGGCACATTGGTGAGGGCATTTTTCAGTTCCTCATATGCTTTAACCTTTTCTCCAGTAATCTCATAGACTGCTTGTTGGTCACTGAGCTTGTATAAGGATTTGGAAATCCTTTCAAAGTCTTTTCTATTCTTTCTGTAATGATCATCAAGTCTTAGAGAGATTTCATTTCATTTCTGGTTTGGGGAATTGGTTTTGGCAGTACTGATGCTACTTTGTTTTTATCTATTCCCAAGCTTAGTCCAGATACAACATGTCCTAACGCTTTCAGTTCACTTAATGCAAAATGACATTTTTTCAAGGAAATTTTCATATTTACTTGTACTATTTTTTGCAAGACTCTTTCTAGTCTTATTAAGTCACTTTCCCAAGTTTCTGAGCAAACTATGATATCATTAATATAGATAATCAACCATCCTTCTGATAATTCTTCAGGAAATATGGTATTCATTGTTTTTTGCAAATGGGAAGGTGCATTCTTTATACCAAAAGGCATTCTTAAGTATTCACAAATTCCACAGTGAACTATTATCCTCAGTAGTGTTTGGCATTGTCTGTTAAGACATTTTGGTGAAACCCTTTAGATCATCCATGGCTGTAATGAGCTAAGCTTGTGAAAAATGTGTTAATGTCTCATATGTTCTGGGTATTGGATATATTTCAGGGAGAGTATAGGTATTTAGAGCTCTAAAGTCCCCTACCATACTTGATTTTCCATTGTGCAAAGTTATAATGACAGGTGTAATGACCTCTACTTGTTCATTATGTCCTACTTTCCTTATTACTCAAAGGTCTAATAGTTCTTTAATGTGTACCTCTAAGGCTTCTCTAGCTGTTGGGCTAGCTGGGTAATCTGGTCTTTTTAACAAGGCTGAATAAGGGTTTTCCACATTAAGAATAATTTCCATTTCAAGCCCAATGATTGCACCTAGTGGTTCTTTGTCAATTTCAAAGGCATTTTTATATTTAAACAACAGATCAATCAATTTTTCTCTCTTTCTTTCTTTTAATTTTTGATTCAATTCTGGCTCATTAAGTTGTTCACTTATTAAAGAATGTTTTTGTGGGTTTTCTCTTTGTTTTTTAGAACTTAAATGTTTTTTATATTTAAGAAACCAAACTTCTGCCTCTCATTGTCTTCTATGGTGAAATATCTGTCTTTTTGATTAGAGATATCTACGCCATAAATTGACAAGTAATCTTTTCCAAGTATAAAATGGTTACTAGTACAGCTGTCCATTACTAAAAACTCTACTTCCACTCTTATACATTGGGAAGGGTGAGGAAAAATTGATGTTAAGTCAATTATTCCAAGGGTCTTTATGCTTTCACTTGCACTACTAAATTTAATGACTTTTATTAGTATAAGGCTTTCCTCCCAATCTGGTATAATTTTTTTGAAATAATCCTTACCAGCACAGGTACAGTATTCTCCTGTATCTAAGTTTACTTTTGCCTCTTGGTTTTAAACCATGACAATACTTATACTTGACTTTCCAGCTGTATATCCCATTCCTTTTGCTGTTTTGGCTCTATACAGTTTGGGATCTTGTATGTTTGTGAGGCTTGTATCAGATGTTCCAATTTGTGGTAAGTTTGAATTTACATCTAGTAATTCATAAATTAAATCAATATTATTAGTTGGTGCATTAATTATATTAATTTCATCACTTTCACAGGTTCCTGACTCTTCAGTGTCTTTCTCAGAATCAGATTCATCTTCTTTGTCATTGTGGTCTTCTGTTTCCACAACTTCATTGACTTTTGCCTTTCAAGGAAATTATTTGCTAAGTGTACAATACCTCCACATTTATAGAATTTTCTCTGCTCAAGATTGTTGAGTGTATTGGTTTTGGAAGGTTCTTTTGGTTTATCTTTCTTGATAAATTGTTTTTTTAGCTTATAATGTCCACTTCTTTCCATTTTCTGCAAATCTTTGTTGTTGTCACTATATCTTAGAATGCATCAATATACTCTTCTGTGGAGCATGGTTCTATACACCTGCTTCTTAGGGCATGTTCTAGTTCTCCTCCACATTTCTTGAGTATTTTCATATGCACGATTTTCTGTGACATTTCTGCATACAGTGAATTTGATCTTTCAACTTGTTTTCAGAACCAGGTTGATGTTTTATCTTTATCTGGATCAAAGGAATTTTCAAATGCATTTTCTATCTTGTACCTCCAGGCATCATTTTCATACTTGGTGCTTACTTCATTTTTCCACCAAGACCAGGTATTTTTGCCATTTGTTTGTCTTATGCACTAATACCACTTTTTGCAGATTTTTAAAATAATGAATTTGATCTGTCAGTGATTAACTCATCTGGTATGGCATAATCCTCTTGTAACATGTCAATTGGCTGAATAAATGACATATGGTCATATTCACCTTCACCTGTGAATGTTGGCCACTCTTTTAATTGAGGTGCTTATTTCATTAAGACTTGGTTATTGTCTTGATGGCTCAAGTCTGTTATGAATGGATTTTTATTTCTTCTTTTGGTTTAAAAGGACCTCCTATATGAGAAAATGGTGTTGATAACCTTGGAATATATAAGCTAGCCTCATTTATTTTATCCATTTTTTCAGTAATAAGTCTTCTTTCACTTTGAATGTCATCTTTAAGATTTATTCTTGCTTCATCACTTTTTTCTACATGGTCTAGAATTAATTTTTGATGTGATGAACCATTTTCTTAACATTTTTCAACAGAAATACTTAATTTGTTCAATTCTTCTGTAAGATTATCAATACTTATTTCATAATTAATTTTCAAAGTTTTTTCTTTGATATCTCTTATTTTTTTATAGAATTCCTGTTGTCCTTGTATCAATTTCTGAGTATTTTCAATTAAAACTTTGGGTTTATTATTTTCAACCATAAATTTCATTTTATCAATTTCTTTCTTATTTTGTACAAAACGTTTTGTTAAAGATGATGAATTATTATTCATTTCTTGTAAATATAACAAACTATTTTTAATGTCTTTAAGTGTAAGGTTTGACTATGAAACAATAAGAAATTATTACAAATATTTTACTTATTTTACTATGAATTTCCTTATAAAATTTCAAGAATGAAATAATAATAATTTTAATAATAAAGAATTATTTCAATCATGGCATAAAAAAATTATATTATCAAATAAATATAATAATAAGATTTATATTTCAAAAAAATAATATAATATAAATAAATATATTAATGTTTGATGATCAATATATTTATGGCAATTCATTATTGTTACCGACAAATAATAAATGCAGAAGAAATTGTTATGTAAAAATAAAAAACAATTTATAAAAATGATATTACCAATATTAATGTCATGTATTAATATAAATACTATTTATATTAATAAATAATCATTAAATATAATAATAGAGAGAAAAATTGTATAATAAGTGAAAATAACCTACTTTTGATGCTTGATATAATACTTTTGGATGGATTTATGCCAAATAAAGTAAATAAAAATTGTTTAAACTGTATTTACAAATATTCTTGATTTTATGTGGATTTAGAGTTTTAGAGAGAATCATAACAAAAACAATTAAAATATTGATTTAATAATGTCAATATTGGTGATTGTAATTAATATTATCTTTGGTCATTAATAATATAATGAATTTATATATAAGTAATAAATAAATTACCTTTTAATTTAATGTTTCAATGCTTTTGATGTGTCTGAGGGGGAAATAGACAAAAAGTGATTTATTTATAGTAAATTCTTCCCTCCTATAGTCCAATAGGCTTCTATTAGATGTTCATTTATGGTATCCACTGGAATTGATTAGTATGTTAAGGTTTAGTGATGATTAAATCATGGTTAAACCATCTTATCTCATTATTATGCCATTATTTAGAGTTATCCCTATAACTCTAAGTTTGATGACATCATAGGCTTGGAAGAAGCCTAAACTTTGTGGATTTTAGTAGTATTTATCATAATTTAATATTATTCACCAGTTTTTTCACTTATATAACTGTTAAAATTAAAATAAGATTGCAGTGAGTGATCATGAATGATCCATTTTAAGCTTAAACTTTGATCATTAATACCTTCTAAGTTATACATGCTAAAGCCAAATAGAGATTGGATTCTGATATCTTAAAATCTTATGATTAATCTTTCAAGAGAATTACATTACATCATCAAAACTCTAATTTTGATCATTTACCTTGAAACTCACCTTTTATGTTGAAATTAACTATTTTAAACTTCAAACCATGATTTCAAGGAGTTTTACCTTGAATGTAATGACACAAAATACATAATTCTTCACGTAGGAACTAGTAGAACCTTAATATTGACTTTGTTTTAAGTTTGAATCACTTTCTCGACAAATTGGTCAACAGCTATAGCAATTTTACTCAATAAGCCCTTACAAGTTATAACCTTCTTTATAGCTTTTCAAATGAAATTTATATCTTTATTCCTGCAGTAATTATGTGGTAACTTAATTTTTGTCTCAACTCTCTATCATGTGTATTTTAAGAGATATGAGCTAAAAACCATGAATATATTCACTGACCATAAAAGTTCATATATTCAGGTTATTTCTTTAAATAATGACTTTACAAATGTGAAATAAAGATTTTATATGTGTAGCTTTCATTTGAATTCCAATGGTGCAGTTTATTTCATATGCTGTCTCGTTGGCCTTTGAGATAAATAAGGATTTATGTATTTTTTATTGTATTTTTACTTATTATTCATTAATTATTGACTTTCCAGATATGCCATAAAAATGATATATGTGTATTTCATTATGAGGAATTTAATGTTTTAATTTATTTCACATTATTACTCATTATTGTTTAATTTAATTAACAATTTATGCCTATTTATGGCATTTTCACTTGTTTTAAAATAATCATCTTAAAGTAATAATTATTGTAAAGTATTCTTGTGACCGTTTTGGATATGTGGTCATATCTTAAAGGCTCACATCCCCTACCATCAAAAAGGATTGTACCACAATCTGATATAGCTAATTAGGGTATCATCCACTGTCCTACCTATTCATTAGAATTTCTTAGTCTTGAAGCTCAATAATGCTTAAGGCTTTTATTGTCTGGGCCTTCTTTCATTTCTGAACCCTCTTAGTAGTTTATCAGCATTAGTTGTATCTTTCTCAAGTAGCTATTCATCTTCTTGAGTTGAGTTTATATACCTCACAAGGTATTGTCTTTCTTTTTTATTTCTAGTTCTCCTTTCTTCTCTTTCTTCTAGAGGGGCAATTTTAAGTTTTGGTTTATTTCTTAGGGGAAATAACTATTTTTCACTTGAGCTGTAACATGTTATCAGGCTTACAGGGAAATTTGGGGGTTTATTCATTAATTCACCTGTGAGTTCTAGCTCTACAGCATTAGATCCATGTAGTACCTTTATCATGAATGGTCCTGCAAATGATTATTTCAATTTCTTTGGGCCTTTGATATTTTTCAAATTCAGAGTTGATACAAAGACCAATCTCCTCCTTTTAAATCAGGTGGCTTATGACTTTTGTCACATCTTTCTTTTGCATACATGAAAGAATTTTGTATACATCTTTTTGCATTATGTCTTACCTTATCAAGCATCATTTTGAAACTACTTGATGTTGGATTTATATCCACTAAGTCCTTTTTAAGAGTATCATATGGAAGTCTTGGATTCCATCCTTCTTCCATCATTGCTAGTGCTTTACCAGTTGAGGAATGAATTGATCTTTTATATGCCATCTAAAGATCTGGTATCAAGGTACACCAATCATGGGTAAAACCATCAGAGTCTTTGAGTTCTATGACATAAGCACAGAAGCTTCTGATCATATCTTCTAAGGTTTTTATCATTCTCTCTGCCAGACCATCATTTTGAGGGTGGTAGGCTGTGGGGAATGATAAATTTGTTCCAAACAAGCTGTGGAGGTTTGTCCATAATGCTGAGGTGAATTTTGGGTCTCTGTTACTTATGATATCTTGGAATAGTCCTGTATGGCTAATAACTTGGTTCCATATCATTATGGCTGTGCCCATAGTTGTGTCATTTTTGTAACATGTTAAGAAAATTGGAGTTTTTCTGTACCTTTCAACTAATACTAGGCATGCATTATAACTTCTGTCTCCTCCTGGAGGTGAGGCTGTCACCCAATCCATGTGATCTATTTCCCATTGGGATTTTGGTTCTTTTATTTGGATCATCATTCAAAATTTCTTGCCTGTGGCTCTGTTTTCCTTTTGACATCTGTCACAGGTTTGGCAATATTCTGAAACATCATTTCTCCAATTTGGCCACCAAGAGCAGGTATTTAACATCTCTAGTGTCCTGTCTTCTGAGAGATGTCCAGATGAACACTATCATGACATTCATATGGTATATTGTTTATCAGAGTTCTATCTGTTAAAAGAATAACAAATTTATGTTTAGTCCTATGATAGAGGATTCCATCAAGGAGGTGGAATATTCCTTCATCATATTCCTTTTTCCATGCTTCATCTAGTTTTGATGAAAGTGATGGATCTGTACAGTCTTTCATTAGAGGTGTGTGTAAGATATTACATTTCTTGGCCATCTTAGAGCTTTCTTTAACTTGGTTAAAGAATTCTGTGCCAACATCTGTGACCCATATGCCTTCTATATGATGTTCTTCCAGTGGTACCCATGCTGGGTTTTCAGGTGTACTTATTAAAGCCCATCTGTATTTTTATGAATATTTCCAGATTTACGAGCTATAGTCATATTTCCTCTATATTCTGGGATGGCAATTTGCCATCTCGGCATGTGTCTATTTGGTGTCTTCATGTTCAATAAAGAGTTTACAGTATTACAGTCTGTTATCACATCAAACACTGTTCCATACAAATAATAGTGTAGCTTTTTAAAATCCCACACTAGGCAAAGACATTCCATTTGGCTTGCTCCATATCTTGCTTCTTCTGGCTTAATTTGTCTTTAAATAAAGCAAATTGGTCCTTCAACAGGTTTATCCTTGATGGTTCATGTCAGGTCTAATGCAGCACCTAGTCGTTCTCCACAAGCATCAATGTGAAGATTGAAAGGTAGTTTCCAATCTGGCATTAGAAGAAATGGCACATTGGTGAGGGCATTTTTCAATTCCTCATATGCTTTAACCCTTTCTTCATTCATTTCAAAGACTGTCTGTTGGTCACAGACCTTGTACAAGGATTTTGCAATTCTTGCAAACTCTTTTACATGCTGTTTGTAGTAACTAGAAAATCCAAGAAAAGATTGCATTTCTTTTTTCATTTGGGGAATTAGTTTCAGTAGTACTTCTGCTACTTTTTTTTTATCTATTCCCAAACTTATTCCAGATACAACATGTCCTAGTGCTTTCAGTTTGCTGTATGCAAAATGAAATCTTTCAAGAAAATCTTCATATTTCCTTGTAATATTGTTTTCAACATTCTTTCTAGTCTTGTTAAGTGAATTTCTCAAGTTTTTGGGCAAACTATAAAATAATCTATATAGATAATTAACCATTCTTCTGATAATTCTTCAGGAAATATGGTATTCATCATTCTTTGATAATGGAAAGGTGCATTTTTCATACCAAATGGCATTCTTAAGTATTCACAAATTCCACAGTGGACTATTACCCTCAGTGGTTTTTTGGAATTGTCTGTTAAGACATCTTGGTGAAAACCCTTTAGAGAATCCATGGCTGTAATTAACCTATCCTGTGAAAATTGTTTTAATGTCTCATGGGTTCTGGGTATTGAATATCTGTCAGAGATAATATAGGAATTTGGAGCTCTAAAGTCACCTACCATCCTTTATTTTACATTATTCCAAGTCATAATGACAGCTGTAGTGACTTCTACTTTCTCATTACATCCTACTCTCCTTATTACTGCAAGGTCAATCAATTCTTTAATGTGTACCTCTAAGGCTTCTCTAGCTCTTGGGCTCACTTGGTGAGCTGGTCTTCATGATAAGGGTGGATAAGGCTTTTCCAAATTAAAAATAATGTCTACTTCATGCCCAACAATTGCACCTAGTGCTTCTTTGTCAGTTGCAAAGGCATTTTTGTATTTAAACAAGAGATCAATCAGTTTTTCTCATTTTTTCTGCTAATTCTTGATTGAATTCTCCCTCATTAAGCTGTTCATTTATGAAGGAATGTTTTTCTGGGCTTTCCTCTTTATTTTTTAAAACTGTAATTTGTTTTTGTTATTTAAGAAACCAAATTTCTGCCTCTTATTGTCTCCCATGGTAAAATATCCATCTGTTTTATTAGAGATATCTATGCCATAAATTCAAAAGTAATCATTTCCAAGTATAAAATTGTTACTAGTACAGTTGTCTGTTTCTAAAAAATCTACTTTTACTCTTATACATTGGAAAGGGTGAGGAAAAATTAATTTTAAGTCAATTATTCCAAGAGGCTTCATACTTTCACTTGCACTACTAAATTTAACCCCTTGTATTGCTATCAGATTTTCTTCCCTATCTGGTATGATTGTTTCTAAGTAATCCTTACCAAAACAGGTACATTATGTTCCTGTATCTAAGTTTGCTTTTGCCTCTTGGTTTGCAACCATGAAAATACTTATAATTGATTTTCCAGCTGTATATCCCATTCCTTTTTGGGGTTCTATTTTCTACAGCTTGGCATCTTGTATGTTTGTGAGGCTTGTATTAGATATTCCAACTTGTGTTAAATTTGAATTTACATCTAGTACTTCATATATTAAATCAATATTATCAATTTGTGTATTAATTTTATTAATTTCATCACTTTCAGAAGTTTCTGACTCTCAAGTGTCCTTTTCAGAATCAGATTCATCTTCTTTGTCATTGTGGTTTTCTAGTTCTCCTCCACATTTCTTGAGTATTTTCATATGCACCATTTTCTGTGACATTTCTGGATACAGTGAATGTAATCTTTCAACTTTTTTTAAGAGCCAAGTCAAAGGTTT
Source organism: Austropuccinia psidii (assembly GCA_023105745.1). Lineage (NCBI taxonomy): Eukaryota > Fungi > Basidiomycota > Pucciniomycetes > Pucciniales > Sphaerophragmiaceae > Austropuccinia > Austropuccinia psidii. The sequence continues at coordinate 33,307,210 of JALGQZ010000009.1, read as the reverse complement.
ATCCTTATCTGGGTCAATGAAGGAATTTTCAAATTCATTTTCTATCTTGTACCTCCAGGCTTCATTTTCCCACTTGGTGATTATTTCATTTTTCCACCAATACCTGGTATTTTTCCCATTTCTTTGTCTTATGCCATAAGAGCATCTTTTTTTAGATTTTTCAAATAATGAATGTAATCTGGAAGTGATTAATTCATCTGGTATGGCATAATCTTCTTTTAGCATGTAAAGGTTTTTAATGAATGAAATATGGTCATATTCACCTTTGCCTGTGAATGTTGGCCATTCTTTTAATTGAGGTGCTTCTTTCATTAAGACTTGGTTATTGTCTTGATGGCTCAATTCTGTTATGAATGAATTTGCTAGTTGTTCTTTTTACTTCAAAGGACTTATCATATGAGAAAATGGTGTTGATAACTTTGGCATATATAAGTTAGCCTCATTTATTTTATCAATTTTTTCATTAATAGGTCTTATTTCACTTTTAATGTCATCTTTAAGATTCATTCTTGCTTCATCACTTTTTTCTATATGGTCTAGAAGTAATTTTTGAAGTGATGAAGTCTTTTCTTCAAATTTTTCAACCAAAATACTTAATTTGTTTAATTCATTTGTAAGATTATCAATACTTATCTCATCATTGATTTTCAAAGTTTTTTCTTTGATATCTATTATGTATTTATACAATTTCCCTTTTCCTTGAATTAATTCTTGATTATTGTCAACTAAAGCTTTTGGTTTATTATTTTCAACCATAAATTTAATGTTATCAGTTTTTTTTTATTTTATGTGACACCTTTTGTTAAAGATGATAAATTGTTATTTATTTCTTGTAAATACAACCAACTATTTTTAATGTCTTTAAGAGGTAAAATACTACTTTTAATTTCTGTCAAATTCTTTACAGCATCATGAGACAAAGTTATTTATTTGGAAAATGAGGTTGTCTCATTCTTTGTTCTTCCTTGTCCTTGACTTCCATCAAGGTTCTGGCCATGTTGAAAACACTGTCCCTGGAATCTTTTTCGATTTTTGTCATCCTTTAGCTTGGGGAATATGGTTTCCTGTATTTGTTTTTCTTGTTCTTCTTCCCTTCTTGTGGAGGCTGGTTTTAAGATGTGTCTATGAGACTGTTGATGATATTACTTTTAATCAACAGTACTATTACTGTTCTTATGAAATATAATAATAAAAATTATTATAACCACAATTAAATAATGAATCAATTAATTATTTCTTTTACTTTTTATACACTACTAGTGATTATAACAGTAAGAAGTAATTTTCTACTAGAATCAATTACAAGAAGTATCTAATAATAAAACTTCTTTATTAAAATAATAAAATTATTTTAATATATAATTATCTTTTGCAAGAATAATTCTAAATATAATTCTTGAAGAAAACAATTACTAGAGAAAAACTTTAAGAATTAAGATAAATCACTCACTAATACTCCAAAAAACTTATCAAAGATAATAGCAGAGAAATTTGATGTATAATTGTGGATTTAATGGATCAAAATGAATTTATAACAGTATTCAAACAATATATAGCTTGTTTCTATGATCTCACGTCTTTCTGATTTATTCTGAAATATTAAACCACTTAAGAAAAGAACTTGATGTATACTTACTTGTTGGTAATAAAGGTATAATTGAATAATGTGATGATTTTGAAAAAACAGCAAGAGGAGGCCTCATTTAAGTCTAAAACATCTCACAGATTTGTTCCATGGAGAAAACTGAAAAGACATTGAGTGAGAAAACAATAAACCTTTTTGCATTGTTGATTGCATCATCTGTTGACATGTAAGATTATCATAATTACTTAATTGATGCTTTTACTTGACTACCAACCCATTTATGGTTAAGAATAAAAGTAGTAACAACTGTAAATATACTTTTATTCAAAAAAAAACATTGATTTCTCAAATTGATCAATGTTATTAGAAATTGCAACACATATTGTATTTTCTGTGAATTTTTAAAGATTCAGTGTTTCACATGGAATCATCAAAAATGGACTGTATGTAAAACTTTTAATTTTCCTTATAAAAGTATAATTATTTTTGGTTTTTATTTGAATTATGAAGTTCTCAATTGGGCCTTAAGTTTTTAGAAATATTCAAGAATTGTATTTTTAATGAATTTTTGAAGTTTTTACCTCATTTCTACGTAGAATTGCAAATAGCACTATATGGCTGGTTGCTATGAGGTAAATCAATGGATACTAGTCCAAAAAGGGTTTTAATTACTCTTTTAGGGTTTATCCATTGAAAATCATTAATAATTGACATGGTTACAGGAGTCTAAGTTGCTCTTTACCTACTTGGCACATCAAAATAGCAGCTTATTTGCTATTTTCTTATGATATAATGAAGTTTAGACTTGGTAACCAAGTTACCAAAAGGTTTTAGCTTACTGATTGGGCCAAGATCAGCCATTGATTCAAGCTGTAGAGCTTTCCACGCCTCGGAGGCCTCAGAAGCTGGGTACCCTGGCTGTGTTTGATGTCTTTTGTCCCCCTTGACTACTTTTTACATCAAAATAGAAATTCAGGCTTCAAGTGAGATATCCACTATGGGTGTACCAAAAGGTTTATGTAAGAATACCATAATATTAAGTTCTGCAAACATGAATAACACTCTTCTTAGCTTATATGTAACATGGGATTTCTCCCATTCCCATTATTTTGGCGTGAAATGGAGAAAAACAAAATATTTGATGGATCTTTTATGTGGTATGGAAGTATTTTCCATATTAACACCTCAAAGAGTTTATTTGAGCTTATTCACTCTACGGAGCTACCCTACATGAAATTATGTGTAGAAACTAAATCTGGCCTTAAATCCATGGATTTACTTACTCCATAAAAAGTTATTCATTCTTTCTGAAATCAAAAATGATGAATTTTGAATATATGCATGATTTATGGGTTATGCATAGTTCAGAATTTATTTTAAAGATGATTGTGCCTATTTGGTTATGTAAGATATACCTCAAGGCTAACACTGGTTGGCTTTAGGCCCGCTGGTAGAAGCTACTGGGGCTTCTTCCTTGCTTTCCTCCCTCTTTTGGGCATGGTACTCCCTTATGTTTTTGATTTGAGGCTTGGATGATAGTGGATTCCATCCATTGGAGTATCTCCCTATTTCCTCCTCTTTGAGGAATTTTTTCAGGCTTTCCCAGGATTTCATCACTCCTTGGTGGATTTGTGGCAACATTTCCCAATCCTTGTCCTTGTAGACTGTGTAATACTGTTTGTACTGGATCATATAAATGTCTATTTGAGCCCTCTGAATAATATTTATATCTGTTGGAGTTACTAATACTTATTTCTAGCTGTGGCTCAGATATTATGGGCATCTCTGGTACTTTCATTTGGGATATGGCACTTCCTTGTGTGGATTCTGTTTCACTGGGGATTTTTCCCTTTCTTTTCCCTTTTGAGGGATCAACTCTACTTCTGAGTCCAGCTCCATCTGATTGGATGGAGTATTGAGATCCTGTTTTAGTAGTCATAAATGAGAAGATAAAAAGATTTCAGGACACTAAAAATTCTTTTTATGGCAATTTAAAGAGAGGTACTCATCTTCAGAATCCTCAATAGTGTGTCCTGGAAAGATTAATTTCTTAGCTTTCCTTTTCTTATTGATAACAGGTGTTGGAGAACTTGGAAAATCTTCTTCTACCAATCTCTCAACAGTGGTTTGATTGTCCTCTGTAAGGCTTTCTGAAAACACTCAAAAAGTGAAATAAATATAAGTCTTTTTTCCAAAAAACTCTTATTTTTGAGAATATATGACAATTTCCATGGAAAAATTGCTTTAATAACTTTAAATAAATAAAATGAATAAAAAGGAATAAAAATATCTTTTCATTGGTTTTTTATTTTTTATTATTTTTTAAATTTTCTTTTTAAAGAATGAAATAAAAAATTAAGATGATTCTTTGTTTTAAAATTAAGTTCTAATATAAATTAATTTTTAATTTATAAATAGCTTTTTTAATAACTAGAGTCACTCAAAGAAAATTCTTGCAAGTCTAAGGATGTGAAAAACCACATTTAGAACAGGACAGTTGCTTTGCAAATGCCTCAATAGCTTTGAAAATCAATAAATATAAAATGATTATATAATTTTATAATTATAAATATAATTTATTATTGGATAAGCCCAATTTGAATCTTTTTTAAGGTCTTTTAAGTAAATATCAAGGCCAGGCCCCCAAATGTAAGGCTTGACTATGAAACAATAAGAGGATATTACAAATATTTAACTTATTTTAATATGAATGTCCTCATAAATCTAAAAGAATGAGATAATAATAATCATAATAATAAAGAATTATTACAATAATGGTGTAAAATAATTATATTATTGAATAAATATATTAATATATTTATGAATATATATCATTGTTTAAAACAAATACTAAATGTGTAAGAAATTGTTATTTAATAATAAAAACAATTTATAACAATAGTATTAGTGATATTAACATTATATATTAATATAAATACTATTTATATTAATAAAAGAATTATCAAGGATAATAATAGAGAAAGGATATTATAATGAGTGAAACAAAACTACTTTCAATGCTGAATATAATAATCTTGGATTAATGTATGCCAAAGAAAGTAAAAACAAAAGAAATTACAAGTATTCTTGGTTTTACATGGATTTAGAGTTTTAGAGAGAATTTTAACAAAGAAAATTAAGAATGTGATGTAATCACATCAAGATTGGTGATTATAATTAAGATAATCTTTGTTCTTCAATAATATAAGAAACTTCTATATAAAGACTAAAAAAATTACCTTTCAATTTCATGTTTTAATGTTTTTGATGCATCTGAGGGGGAAATAGAGTAGAAAGAGCTCTATTTATAGTAAATTCTTCCCTCCTATAGTCCAAAAGGCTTCTAGTAGACGTGTAATGATGGTATGCACTGGAATGGATTATTATTTTAAGGTTTAGTGATGATTATGTCATAATTAAACCATCTTACCTCATTATTACACCATTATTTAGAGTTATCACTATGACTCTAAGTTTGATAACATCATAGGCTTGGCAGAAGCCTAAAATTCTTGGAGTTTATCATTATTAATCATAATCTAATAGTATTCACCAGTTTTATCACTTATATAAATGTTAAACTTAAAATAAGATTATGTTGAGTGATCATAAATGATCAATTTTAATCTTAAACTTTGATCATTAATAACTTTCAAGTTATACATTTTACAGCCAATTGGATAGTTGATTGTTATAGCTTAATATTTCATGATTAATATTCCAAGAAAAATTCATTACACTAGCAAAACTCTATTTTTGATGATTTTTCTTGTAACGCATCTTTTCTGTTGAAATGCACTATTTTGAACTTCAAACCATGATTCCAAGGGGTTTTACCTTGAATATAATCACAAAAGAACATAATTACTCACTTATAAACTAGTAGAACCTGGATATTAACTTTGCTTTAAGTTTTGACTACTTTAACAACCAAATTGTCAACAGCTATAGCAATTTTATTCAATAAACCCTTACAAGTTATAACCTTATTTATACCTTGTCAAATGAATTCTATATCTGTATTCCTACAGTAAGTACGTGGTATCTTTTTTTTGGTTCAACTCTCCCTCATGTGTATTTTAAGAGATATGAGCTAAAAACCATGAATATACGCACTGACTATAAAAGTGCACATATTCAGGTTATTTCCTTAAATATTGAATTGCCAAATATGAAACAAAAATGTTATATTTATAGTCTTTCATGGAGAATCCAGTGGTAAAATTTCCTTCACATTTTGTTTCATTTTTCTCTGAGATAAACAAGAATTTATGTCTTTTTTATGGCATTTTTACTTATTATTCATTAATTATTGACTTTACAGATATTCCATAAAAGTGATATATGTGTATTTTATCATGAGGAATGCAATGGTGTAATTTATTTCACATTTGTACTCATTAGAGTCTAAGTTAATTAATAATTTATGCCTATTTATGACATGTTCATTTATTTTGAGATAATTATTTTAAAAGAATAATTATTGTAAAGTTTTCTTGTGACCTTGTTTGTATATGTGGTTATATTTCAGAGGCTTAAGGTAATAAGCTCTTTAAGGCCTCTTTTCAAGGTAGAGAAAATTTTCAGCTTCATTAATAAGTAATTTTCCAGTTTTGGGAAATAGCATTTTTTAATTTTTGTGCTTTCTTTGTGGTATAAATGGTGATGTTCCAAACGAAATTTCCATATGGTTGTGAAAAATTATTTTCTTAGATATACTGTACAAAAATCCGCAAAGCTTCAGTTTGGTATATCATGGAATAACTTATTATAAATTTATGATTTTGATCTTTTAAAACTGAAATTTTTTGAAGAAAAAAATGCAGCAGGAAAACTTTCCAATCAAGTGGGTTTAAAGTATTTTTATTGAAATTTTGTTGGTTTTCAATTCTTTGTCAATCTAAGCCAGCTTTCCTTTTTAAAAAAATGCAAAATCAATAATCAGCTATGCTTACTTTCTCCAACTCAAAGTTTTGTGCTAATATGAAAGGACTCTAACTGGTAAGAGTCTAAAGCACATCTAAATATCACTCAGATGGCTCAGAGCTTGAATGCACATGTCACACTAACAAACTGGAGCCATCGCCTTATCACTACAAAAGGTGTCCAGAGTTGTCATCAATGAACCAAAATCCAAATGGGAGCAGCTTCTATGTTGGTGGTTGAATGCAAGTATAAACTTGACATAGATTAAGGCTGAAATAAAGTGGCATGCAAGTTGAGACCTAATGTGGAAGCAGGTCTCTGAGTCCAACCTAAGTTCTGAAGAAACCTGCTCTAAAATTGTTTCATTTTGCCAATGGTGATACCACAAAAAAAAACTCTCTACTCAAAGTGTTCCCCTTGTTCCCAGTGAGCTTTGTCAAACCTTACCACCAGACTGTAGAGAATATGTTCCCCTCCAGGAACAAGACTCATACCCCACAGGAAAAAGTGGAAGTGGGAGACTCCCCTGTCCCAGTAAAGAAATCATACTCAATGTAAGAGACCATAGACAGTACTGGGTCAGCTTCAAGAACCAGACAATGGATAAAGACAAATGATTAGCAGAATATGAAACACCATATGATGAATTCAACTTCAGAATATTCAGAGCCTCTAGGAGGGCTGAAAATTCTCATCAATGATGAGCCTTTTTTGGAGGGAGGGAATGTTATTTTTCATTTAAACCTGTTTAAGAAATTCAACCTCAAATTGTGTGGTTCAGAATCAATCTTCAATCAAGCCAGAAAAATGATTCCATTCTTTTTTTTTCTCAAACCTCCACCATCAATGAAAATATTTAGTAGTAAAATTTTCATTTTACTCCTGATAAATAAAGTACAAGTGTTTTTTTTAGGAAAATAAACTCTATATTACCCACAAATCATTATTTAGTTAATTATTTTTTGGTTGGAACCATGTGATTTATCATTATTGGAATGGAACATTTTTTTGTGTTTGTTTCATATCATTTCTCTTTTTATTACTATGTATTTCTATAAATATTTTAAAGAAGAATCTTGTGAGCCTTTGAGATATGACCACATATCCAAAAAGGTCACAGCAAAATTTCTGTAATAATTATACTTATAATAATTATCTCAAAGACTAGTAAAAATGCCATAAATAAGTACAAAATCTGAATTAACTAAAATTCTGATGAGTAAGGATGTGAAATAAACTACCCCATTAGATTCCCCATGGTAAAATTCACATATTTCATTTTTATGGAATATCTGAAAAGCCAATAATAACTGAAGTATAAGTAATAATACCTTAAAAAAGGTATAAAACCTTATTTAACTCAGAAGCCAATGAAACAACGTGTAAAATAAGCTGTAACATTGAATTCTCTATAAATATCCACATATAAAGCAATTATCAAGCTATTCTCTAAAGTAAATACTTAAGGAATTAAGCTGAATATATGCACTTTTTGGTCAATGCATATATTCATGGTTTTTAGCTAATATCTCTTGAAATATACAAGATAGAGATATAAGCCAAAGATAAATTTACAAAGTAATTACTTTAAGAACACATATATGAACTTTATTTCACAAGCTATAAACAAGGTTAAAACTTGTAATGGATTATTGAATAAAATCAATGGAGCTGTTGACCACATTGTTGTGAAAGTGGTCCAAACTTAAAGAAAAGTAGACAGTCAGATTCTACTAGTTCATACATGAAGAATGACATAATTTCTATTATAATATTCAAGGTATAACCCCTTGGAACCATGGCTTGAAGCTTAAAATATTAAATTCCAACAGAAAGGATGAGTTACAAGAAAAATCATCAAAAAAAGAGTTTTGATGATGTAATTAAATGCTCTTGGCAGCTTAATGAGGACATGCCAAGCTATTGGAATTCACTCTCATAATAGCTTTAGCATTTATAACTTAAAAGTTACTATTAATCAAAGTTTAAGCTTAAATCTGATCATTTATAATCACTCACTGTAATCTTATTTTATGCTTAACAGTTATATAAGTGATAAAACTGGTTAATACTATTAAAATATGATTAATACTATTAAAATATGATTAATACTATTAAAATATGATTAATACTATTAAAATATGATTAATAATATTAAAATCCACAGATTTTAGGCTTCTGCCAAGCCTATGATGTCATCAAACTTAGAGTTATAGTGATAACTCTAAATAATGGTGTAATAATGAGATAAGATGGTTTGATCATGACATAATCCTCACTCAACCTTAAATACTGATCATTTGCAGTGGATACCATCATTAAACTTCTACTAGAAGCCTACTGGACTCTATAAGGGAGGTATTTACTATAAATAGAGCTCTTTTTACTCTATTTTCCCCTGAGACACATCAAAACATTAAAATGATTAAACCAAAGGTAAAAATCTTTTATACTAGTATAGACCAAACATAATATTTGTTATAATCATCATTTTTGACGTGATTAATTCAATTGTTTTGCTGTTTTGTTATAATTCTCTTAAAAATCTCAAAATCCACATAAAATCAAGAATATTTGTAATTTCTCTTATTTTTTTATTGTAAATACAATCTAAATAAGTTGTATTTATATTATTTGGCGTAAAATTATTCAATATTACTATAATAAGTATTAAAAGTAGGTTATTTTCTCTTTATTATTGCTTTGAGAATTCTTTAGTTAATATAAATAGTATTTATATTGATTTATAACTTTAATATTGGTAATATTATTGTCATCAATTGTTTTTTATCAATAAGAAACAATTTTCTATGCCTTTATTATTTGCTGGTAACAATAATAAAGTTCTTTTAAATATATTGATTATTATATATTAATATATTTATTTATTATATTATTTTTTTATAATATAATTATTTTTATGCCTTATTTATAATAATTCTTTATTATTCTAATTATTTTTATCTTATAAACTTTATTTATAAGGACATTCAGAGTACAATAAGTAAAATATTAGTAGTTTTTACTTATTGTTTCATAGTCAGACCTTAAATTTGGGGGCCTGGCCATGATATTTACTTTAAAGACCTTTAAAAAGATTCTAATTGAGTTTATCCAATAATAAATTATAACTATTATAATTTTATATTTATTTATTTCAAAAGCTATTGAGGCATTTGAAAAGCAATTGTACTGTCTTACATGTGATTTTTCACATCCTTAGGCTTGCAAGAACTTTCTTTGAGTGACTCTAGTGATTAAAAGAGATATTTTATAAATTAAAAATGATTTTATACTATAAATGAATTTCATAATAGAATCATATTCATTTTCATTTTATTCTTTAAAAAATAAAAACATAAAAATAACAAAAAATATTAAAAAACCAATAAAAAAAGTTGTTATTATTCTTTTTTTTTCATTTCTTTATTCATTTCATTCACTCAAAGATATAAAAGCAAGTGTTTGAAGATAATCCAACAGAGGACAATCAAGCCACTGTTGAAATATTGGTGGAAGAAGCTTGCCCAAGCTCTCCAACGCCAACTGTAACTAAGAAAAAGAAAGCTAATAAATTAGACTTTCCAGGACCCACTATTCAGGACTCTGAAGATGAGTACCTCTTTCATAAACTGCCATAAGAAGAATTATTGTCCTGAAATCTTCTTATTTCTTATTTCTCAAATTATGACTACCAGAAGAGGCTCCCAATACTCCATCCAATCAGATGGAGCTGGACTCAGAGGTAGAATTGATCCCTCAAAAGGGAAAAGAAAGGGCAATATCCCCAGTGGAACAGAATCCACACAAGGAAGTGCCTTATCTCAAAGGCAAGTCCCAGAAATTCCCATGATATCTGAACCAGAGTTAGAACTAAGTATGAGTAACTCAAACAGGTAAAATCACATTCAGAGGGCTCAGATAGACATTTACATGAGCCAGTACAAGCAGTACTACACAGTGTACAAGGACAAGGACTGGGAAATGCTGCCACAAATACACCAAGGAGTGATTAACTCCTGGCACATCCTCAAAAAGTTCCTCAAAGAGGAGGAAATAGTGAGATACTCCAATGGATGGAATCCACTATCATCCAAACCTCAAATCAAAAAGATCAAGGAGTACCATGCCAAAAGGAAGGAGCCAACCAAGGAAGAAGCCCCAGTAGTTTCTACCAGCAAGCCCCAAGCCAACCCACTTCCCCATGAAGGGAAGAAGAACAAGAAAAAGAACTGGAGAAAACCATATTCCACAAGCTACAGGATTCCAAAAATCCAAAAAGATGCCATGTACAATGTCTTCAACATGGCCAGAACCTTGATGCAATTAAAGGACAAGGAGGAGGAAAGAATGAGACAACCTCATTTCCCAAATAAATAACCTTGTCCCCAGATGTTGTAAATACTTAAACAGAGATTAAAAATAGTATATTACCTCTAAAAGAAATTAAAAATAGTTCATTATCATTACAAGAAATATACAATAATTTATCTTCTTTAACAAAAATTGTGGTACAAAACAAAAAAAGAAATTGACAACATTAAACTTATTGTTCAAAATAACAAACCAAGGTTTTTAATTGACAATACTCAGAAATTAATACAAGGAAAACAAGAATTTTATAAATACAGAAAGATATCAAAGATAAAACTTTGACAATCAATTTTGACCTGAGGATTGATAATCTTACAGAAAAATTGAACAAATTAACCATTTCTGTAGAAACATATGAAGAAAAGACTTCATCACACCAAAAGTTACTTTTAGACCATGTGGAAAAAAGTGATGAAGCAAGAATGCATCTGAAAGATGATATTCAAAATGAAATAAGGCTTATTACTGAAAAAATGGATAAAATTAATGAGGCTAACTCAAATATTCCAAAGTTATCAACCCCATTTTCTCACATAAGAAGCCCTGTTAAACCAAAAGAGGAATTAACAAATCCATTCATAACAGACTTTAGTCACCAAGACAATAGCCAAGTCTTAATTAAGGAAGCACCTCAATTAAAAGAATGGCCAACATTCACAGGAGAAAGTGAATATGACCATATATCATTTATTGAAACAATTGACATGTTACAAAAAGATTATGCCATGCCAGATGAATTTATCACTTCCAGATTACACTCACTATTTAAGAAATATGCAAAAAGATGATATTATGGCATAAGGCAAACAAATGTAAAAAATACCTGGTCTTGGTGGAAACAAGAAATAATAACCAAGTGGGCTAATGATGCCTGGAGGTACAAAATAGAAAATGCATTTTAAAACTGCTTCTTTTACCCAGAAAAAGAAAAACCTTTGACTTGGTTCTTAAAACAAGCTGAAAGATTAAATGCACTGTACCCAGAAATGTCACAAAAAATGGTATACATGGAAATACTTAAGAAATGCGGAGGAGAATTGGAGCATGCCCTGAGAAGAAGGTTCATAGAACCATTCTCCACAGAAGATTATATCAATTCACTAGAAGACATAGTGACAAAGACAAAAATTGGCAGAACTTGGAAAAAATTGGACACCAAAAGTCCAGATAAGCCATTTATCAAAAAAGATAAACCAAAGTAAGCTTTCAATCCCAATACATCCAGCAGTAATGAGCAAAGAAAATGCCACAAATGTGGATGTATTAGACACGTAGCCAATAATTGCCTTAAAAAAGCAAAAATCAATGAAATTGTGGAAACAGAGGACCACAATGATAAAGAAGAAGAATATGATTCTGAAAAGGACACTGAAGAATCAGAAACTTCTGAAAGTGATGAAATTAAGTTAATTAATGAAAAAATTAATAATCTTGATTTAATATATGAAGTACTGGATGTCAATTCAAACTTACCACAAGTTGGAACATCTGATACAAACCTCACAAATATACAAGATGCTAAATTGTATAGAACCAAACCAGCAAAAGGGATGGGATATACAGCTGGCAAATCAAGTATAAGTATTTTCATGGTGGAAAACCAAGAGGCAAAAGTGAATTTAGATACAGGAGCATATTGTACCTGTGTTGGTAAAAGTTATTTGAAAACAATTTTACCAGATTGGGAAGAAAAACTTATACCAATAAAAGGAGTCAAATTTAGTAGTGCAAGTGAAAGCATGAAGCCCCTTGGAATAATTTACTTAACACTCATTTTTCCTCATCCTTCACAATGTATCAGATTTAAAGTAGAATTTTTAGTAATGGACAATGGCACTAGTAACCATTTTATACTTGGAAATGACTACTTTTCAATTTATGGCATAGATATCTCTAACCAAAAAGATAGATATCTTACCATAGGAGACAATAAAAGACAAAAATTTGGCTTTTTCAATAACAAAAGACAAATTACAGTTATCAAGAATGAAGAAAAAAGCCTAGAAATGAATTTTTCATAACTGAACAGCTAAAAGAGGCAGAATTCAATCATGAATTGAGTGTAAAAATGAAAGAAAAATTGATTGAACTCTTATTCAAATATAAAAATGCCTTTGCAACTGACAAAGAACCACTAGGTTCCATAATTGGACATGAGGTAGACATAATCCTTAATGTAGAAAAACCTTATCCACCTCTATTAATAATACCAGCTTATCCAGCCAGCCCAAGAGCTAGAGAAGCTTTAGAGGTACACATTAAAGAACTAATGGACCTTGGAGTATTAAGGAAAGTAGGACATAATGAACAGGTAGAGGTGACTACACCTGTCATTATAACCTGGCATAATGGAAAATCAAGGATGATGGTGGACTTTGGAGCTCTAAACACCTATACTATCCCTGACAGATATCCAATACCCAGAATCCATGCGACATTAACACAATTATCTCAGGCTAAGCTTATTACAGCCATGGATGCTCTAAAGGGTTTTCATCAAAATGTCTTAACAGACAATGCCAAGAAGCTACTAAGGATAATAGTCCACTGCGGAATCTTTGAATATCTCAGAATGCCATTTTATATAAAAAATGCACCATCCCATTACCAAAGGATGATGAATACCATATTTCCTGAAGAATTATCAGAAGAATTTCTGATTATTTATATTGATGATATCATAATTTGCTCAGAGATTTGGGACAGTCACCTATCAAGACTAGAAAGAGTCTTGCAAAAAATAGTCCTAGTAAACATGAAACTCTCTCTGAAAAAGTGTCATTTTGCATACAGTGAACTGAAAGCACTAGGACATGTTGTATCTGGACTAAGTTTGGGCATAGACAAAAACAAAGTAGCAGAAGTACCATTGAAACCAATTCCTCAAACAAAGAAAGAAATGCAATCATTTCTAGGATTTTCTGGTCATTACAGACAACATATAAAAGATTTTTCAAGAATTGCTAAGTCATTATATAAGCTCTGTGACCAACAGACAGTCTATGAAATTACTGAAGAAAGAGTTAAGGCATATGAATAATTGAAAAATTCCTTAACAAATGCCCCATTTCTTCTAATGCCAGATTGAAAACTACCCTTTAAGCTATACATTCATGCTTGTGGAGAAGGACTAAGTGCTGCACTAAACCAGACACAAATCATCAATGACAAACCTGTTCAAGGACCAATTTTCTTCATTTCAAGACAAATAAAGCCAGCAGAAGCAAGGTATGGAGCAAGCCAAATGGAATGCCTATGCTTAGTGTGGCCTTTAGGAAAATTACACTACTATTTGGATGGAAGAGTGTTTGATGTGATTACATATTTCAATGCAGTAAATCTTTACTTAACATGAAAACCCCAAACAGACATATGTTAAGATGGCAAATTGCCATCCAAGAATATAGAGGGAATATGAATATAGTTCATAAATCTGGTATTATTCATAAAAATGAAGATGGTCTTAGCAGATGGGCTCTGGCAAATACACCTGAAAATCCAGCATGGGTACCACAGGAAGAGCACCATATAGAAGGCATATTTGTAACAGTTATAGGCACATAATTCTCTAACCAAGTTAAAGAAAGCTATAAAATGGATAAAAACTGCCATATCCTATGCCAATTTCTAATGAGAGACTGTAAAGACCCATCACTTTCATCAAAACTAGATGGACCATGGAAAAAGGCATATGGTGAAGAAATATTCCACCCCCTTGATGTAATCCTTTACCATAGAACTAAACATACATGTGTTATGGCTTTAAAAGATAGAGCTCCAATAAACACTATACTACATGAATGTCATGATAGTGTTGCAGCTGGACATCTCTCAGAAGACAGAACACTGGAGAGGGTAAAAACCTGCTCTTGGTGGCCAGATTGGAAGAAATATGTTTCAGAATACTGGCAAACCTGTGACAAATGCCAAAAAGAAAACAGAGCCACAGGTACAAAATTTGGAATGATGATCCAAATCCAAGAACCAAACTCCCCTTGTGAAATAGCTCATATGGATTGGGTAACAGCATTACCTCCAGGAGGGGACAGAAGTTACAATGCTTGCCTAGTATTAGTTGACAGATATAGCAAAACCCCAATGTTTTTACCATGTCACAAGGATGACACAGCTACAGATAAAGCCATAATGATATGGAATAAAGCTATTAGCCGCACAGGATTATTCCAAAACATCATAAGTGATAGAGACCCAAAATTCACTTCAGCATTATGGACAAACCTCCATAGCCTTTTTGGAATAAAGCTATCATTCTCAACAGGTTACCACCCCCAAACTGATGGTCTAGCAGCAAGAATGATACAGGAATTAGAATACATGATCAGAGGATTCTGTGCTTATGGCCTAGAATTCAAATATTCTGATGGTTTTACCCATAATTGGTGTACATTGATACCAGCTCTTGAACTGGCATATAAAACATCAATCTATTCTTCAACTCGCAAGACACCTGAAATGCTAGAAAAAGGCTGGAATCCAAGACTCCCTTATGATACCCTCAAAAAGGACTTAGTGGATATACACCCAACAGCAAGTAGCTTCAAGTTAATGCTTGACAAAGCAAGACAACATGCAAACAGATGTGTGCAAGATTCTTTCAAGTATGCAAAAGAAAGATGGGATAAAAGTCATAAACCACCTGACTTCAAAATAGGAGATTTGGTCCTAGTGTCAACTCCAAATTTCAATAATATAAAAGGCCCAAAGAAATTGAAAGATTCCTTTGCAGGACCATTTATTATAAAAGCACTACATGGACCTAATGCTGTGCAATTAGAGCTCACAGGTGAGCTAATGAACAAACACTCAAATTTCCCTGTAAATCTGATAAAGCCTTACATCCCAAGTGACAAGGAATTATTTCCACTAAGAAATAAACCTCCACTTGAAATACACCCTTTAGAGGATGGAGAAGAAAATAAAATTGTAGAAGTCCTTAAAGAAAGAAGGAAAAGAAACAAAAAAGAAAGGGAATACCTTGTAAGGTATATAAATCCAACTCAAGAAGATGAATGGCTACTTGAGAAGGATTTAAAAAATGCTGATAAACTATTAAGAAGGTTCAGACATGAAAGAAAGCCTAAAGAATAGAAAAATCAAGCATTATTGAGCTTCAAGACTAACAAAGTGTATTGAAGAGGTAGGACAGTGGATGATACCCTAATTAACTATATCAGATTGTGGTAAAATCTTTTTTGGTGGTAGTGAATGTGAGCCTTTGAGATATGACCACATATCCAAAAAGGTCACAGCAAAATTTCTGTAATAATTATACTTATAATAATTATCTCAAAGACTAGTAAAAATGCCATAAATAAGTACAAAATCTGGATTCACTGAGAATCTAATGATTAAGAATGTGAAATAAAATACACCATTAGATTCCCCATGGTAAAATACACATATTTCATTTTTATGGCATATCTGAAAAGCCAATAATTACTGAAGTATAAGTAATAATACCTTGGAAAAGGTATGAAGCCTTATTTAGCTCAGAATCCAATGGAACAACATGTTAAATAAGTTGTACCATTGTATTCTTCATAAAGGTCCACATATAAAACAATTTTAAAGCTATTCTTTAAAGTAAATACTTAAGGAATTAAGCTGAATATATGCACTTTTTGGTCAATGCATATATTCATGGTTTTTAGCTAATATCTCTTGAAATATACAAGATGGAGAGACAAACCAAAAATGAAGTCACCACGTAATTACTGTAAGACCACAGACATGGGGTTTATTTTACAAGTTATAAAAAAGGTTAAAACTTGTAATGGATTATTGAATAAAATCAATGGAGCTGTTGACCACTTTGTTGTGAAAGTGGTCCAAACTTAGAAAAAGGGAGACAGTCAGATTTTACTAGTTCATAAGTGAATAATGAAATAATTCTTATGATAATATTCAAGGTATAACCCCTTGAAATCATGGTTTGAAGTTTGAAATATTAAATTTGGACAGAAAAGATGAGTTACAAGAAAAATCATCAAAAATAGAGTTTTGATGATGTAATGCAATGCTTTTGGAAGTTTAATAAGAGCATGCCAAGCTATTAGAACCTACTCTCAGAATAGCTTTAGCGTGTATAACTTAAAAGGTATTAATGATTAAAGTTTAGGCTTAAATTTGATCATTTATGATCACTCACTGTAATCGTATTTTGAGTTTAAGAGTTATATAAGTGATAAAACTGGTGAATACTAATATATTATGATTAATATTAATAAAATCCACAAAGGTTAGGCTTCTTCCAAGCCTATGATGTCATCAAACTTAGAGTTATAGTGATAACTCTAAATGATGGTGTAATAATGAGATAAGATGGTTTGATCATGACATAATCATCACTAAACCTCAAAATACTGATCATTTCCAGTGGATAATATCATTACACATCTACTAGAAGCCTACCTGACTCTAGAAGGGAGTTATTTACTATAAATAGAGCTCTTTTTACTATATTTTCCCCTGAGACACATCAAAACATTAAAACAATTAAGCCAAAGGTAAAAATCTTTATTCTATATATATAAATCTTTTATACTAGTATAGACCTAAGATAATCTTTATTATAATAGTCATTTTTGACATGATCAATTCAATTGTTCTGCTGTTTTGTTGTAATTCTCTTAGCAATCTCAAAATCCACATAAAATCAAGAAAATTTGTAATTTCTCTTATTTTTTTATTGTAAATACAGTTTAAATAAGTTGTATTTATATTATTTGGTGTAAACGTATTCAATATTATTGTAATAAGTGTTAAAAGTAGGTCATTTTCTCTTATTATAATAATTTTCTCTTTATCATTGCTTTGATAATTCTTTAATTAATATAAATAGTATTTATATTAATTTATAACTTTAATATTAGTAATATTATTGTTATTAATTGTTTTTTATCAATAAAAAAAAATTTTTATGCCTTTATTATTTGTTGGTAACAATAATAAAGTGCTTTTAAATATATTAATATATTTATTTATTATATTATTTCATTTATTCAATAATATAATTATTTTTACACCTTAATTATGATAATTCTTTATTATTATGATTATTTTTATCTTATTTACTTCATTTATAAGGACATTCAGAGTACAATAAGTAAAATATTAGTAATTTTTACTTATTGTTTCATAGTCAAACCTCACAAATCCACATCACCACCTTCATCCATATCATATGTCCCCAACTCCTTTTGATTCAATTACCATCACCACCTCCTGTACCATGACTCCCATCCAACCATTTACAATATATACACCTCCAAACCCCATCAGAACCCTCCCCAGTCCTCAAGCACCTGAAGCTGTTTTATTTCCTTTGTTTAGCTCCAAAGCAATTTGGAATTCCTTCTGAATAATGTTGGAAGCTTTTTTCATTAAAGATGATACTTTTTTGTTTATTTATTCATTTATTGATAATTTGTTTAGTTATTTTTCAATTTCTTAAACTAAATATTATGATTCTAACTATTCTTGAGTTATTTAAATCTTATAAATATATGATAAGCTTCATGATTTTATTTTTCAATATTATTAATGGTCATGAAGTTGTCAATATTTTTCTCTAATGTTATGAATAAATTATTATTATTATTGTTAATCTACATTTATTTTGTTATTATTAATAATAATATATTATAAAATTAAAAAAACATATATATTTATTAGATACCAATGATATCTATTTCTTATCATTATTAGTAACTAATAATAATTAGGTTTGATAATTACTCTCTTATTCCAATCATTATTGTTACTTATGATTGTATTTCCATTAAATTTAATTGAAATTCTCATTAAACCATAAACTAATGAAGCTTTGATATTTATTCAATCTTAATACTCTAGTGGTGGATATCATAAGGGCTGTTATTTTAGCTCTTCAACATGCTTCCAAATATTCCAAAGGGCTGGAAATTAAAGCTTCAAACCCACCCTCCTGTTCTAATCAATGAGAATTACACTCATAATATATTTACTTCTTCCTTTTCTGATCCTTTGAGGTTATCTCATGATGGCATGGTTCTGAAAAACCAATTTTTTGTCCATCATTAAATGCTTCAAAATGATTCAATTCCTCATTTTACCAATTATCCACATGATTATTAATTGAAGCTATTTTATTTTGTCATTGATTTTCCAGAACCAATGCTAGTCCATCATCAATCTCCTGCAAATAAGTCTTTTCATACCTCAGCCACAAAAGATAAAAGAAAATTAATCAAGACCTCCTCAGATTTTTAAAGGAGATCTGGAACCAAAAAGAATAAATTGAAGAATTTATCAGTCTTGTAAATAAGAACCAAGAAGGATAATCAATGATGGTTTAAGCTTCCTCCCATAAATCCTCATAGCAATCTTTATGTCTCACTTAATAAAACCATTCCATCAAAAATACTTTTTATCATTCATAAAGTCCATTCATTCTTTCATCCAACCTTGATTTTTCAGACCCTAAATACTATTATAAATTGTATAAAGACTCTTCCAATAAAAGACAAAGGATGACAAAAAAACAAAACTCTTTGGGGGGTATTATGAGAGGTATTAGCTTTAGACATGGTTCTAATCAAGGAAAATCTTCTGGGGTGTGGGAAAGAAAACCAGTATTAACCATCAAAGAGATTTAAGATCAAAATCATGAATAGAATCAACTTAGAACCTTTCATAATTTTATTCAATCCATAATTCAAATTTTATCCAAATTTTCCAATGAAGAAAACCTTCCCAGATTTAGTCAAACTGAATTAGCCACATCAAATTATTTCATATCTTTTTCCAATGTAATCATCAGCAATAATGGATTCCATAATAAGGCTCATGTAGATGAAACAGATCTCAATGAATGGACATATGAAATTTTCTCTTTTAATCAAAAATGTAGCTTTATTCCAGTTCCAACTCCAATAAGATTAGCTGGTCATGGAGTTCATTTCACAGATCTGAAGCTCAAAATAGACTTTTCTATCCAACCAGGAAGAATGGAAGTACTTTGAAAAACAGCTGAAATATCATATCAAGCCATAAAACCACAAATTGAATTACAAAATTATGCATCAATCACCCATTTAGGATTCTCATTTAAAATTAGCAAAGAAATTTTCAATATTGGTAAATTTGTTTTAGATTTAACCACTCAGAAGCTTTGAAAAAGACCTTTTGAGTAATCAGGAAGAAATTAAAATCATTTAAAAAGTTCTGGAAAAATCTAAATATCTTTTCATTATTATATTTTTCCCTAAGTTGTTTTTATTTTTATCATAACATCCTACAGTGAAAAAAAATTCAGCAACTTACAAATTGAAAATCAAAATTATTGTCACAATAAGTATAATTTATGAATTTGAATTTGAATTTTATGGAAAAAAATTATTCATAGAAATTAATATTGTTTGTAATTAAAATTGTTTTTCTTGAAAAATAGAAAAGCTGACAAGAACTAAAATTTCATAGGTACATCAATCAAGAAAAATCTTGATTCTATAAAATAAATTATTTTCTAAATTACTCATTTATTTCATACTAACTCAAAATAAATTCATTGGTTATTATACAATTGAAAATTCAATGGCTTGACCCATTTCCTTGCATTCATATTTTCATTCACATGCTTTTAATAACAAATTGTGTGCATCTCTGTGAGATATTCATTGTCAAACAGATTTTCCAATTGATCCCCAATTTGGGAAAAAATGTTATGCAGTATTATGAAGAAGAAAATCCAGTCAAAAATCCTCTAAATCTCCATCTTGTTCCCCATCTAATTGCAAATCTCTCATAACAATGACCAGTGAACCTTAAAAATCCCAATAGTATGCTCAATATGGACCCTGTATTGTTCAAGGCAGATGTGAAAACACCTATTATTTTTTTCAAGAGAAGAAGAACCCTTAAAATCTGGTACTATATATGGACAGCTTTCATAAGCTGAATTTTTAAAAAAAAACTGATCCTTTCAATTAAAATTGTGGGTTTTCCTTCCTGTAGTCATATGTTGATACCCATTTGAATGATGAAATGATCTGGGACAAACCACTTGTAATGCAATTCATCTTTCTTATATCACATACAAGCTTAGGTGAAATCAAGTAGCTAAATTTAATTTTGTATATAAGCTCTTGATAGACTTATTACAATTGAAAACATACAAATTCCTCAAAAATCACCTTTTTTGATGATCATAATATGATTGACCATCCTTTGCAGGCCTTTGTGAAAATTCTATGAAGCTCCCATTTATAAAGCCAACACAACCTGGAAACCCTTCATCTTGAATGAGTTCCAAATCTTTTACTCTTTCATTAGCATCAGTCCACTTGATCATTCTTTGTTTGAATTTCTTCAAACATGAAATAATCCTATCAGTATATAACATGATAGCCCCCTGGCTAACCCTAAAAAGAAAATCAATTTTACCTAATGCTTATCCATTCCCATTTGACACCAATCTTTACAATTAAATGGCAAGTGGAATTAAAGGATCTCATTGTTCAAGGTTGGAAGAATTTTGAAATTTTGGATCATTCTGTATTATCTGAACTAATCTTTGGAAAGAGACCTATGCTGTGAAGCATAATTGTTTGAATTTATCTTCAGTTAGGTTTTTTAACTCATTTTTTGTATATATTTATGGTGCAGGATTGTATTGACATGGCTGAATTTACTGTTTTTAATAAATTGCATGTAAGAAGAAATATCTTATTCAATTTCATTAGCATGTTCATCTTCAAGGAGATATATAATATTGAAAATCTTGTTATGAGTTGTTCTTTTGAGAATTATTAACGATGGTTGGAAAACATGAGATCTATCATGAGTTGATTTTATTGGGGGATTTCCAAAAGGAAATTTGGGATTTGTTTTGGTGTAGGATTTACAAAATCCTAAAAATTAAATTTGGGATTTGGCCCAAAAAACCTGAGACTTTGAATGCGGGATTTGGCAGGTTTGAGATGCCCTATTGTTTCAAAAATAAAGAAATATTAATAAAATGTAAATACATTTAAATATATATTTTCTGTTAAATTTAAATTATTAAGTAACATGTGTGGAGGTTCAATATTTTCAAGTCTTCCTTACCAATTTTTAATTTCAGTCTTGGGTGAGGAATCAGGGGTAAGGCCACTCACTATGTGAAAGAAATTTGGTGTTTTCAAACTATTCCTATGTACTGTACAGCTATCAGATGTTCAACTTATTAATTCTTATTTGGTTTTTTTGAGGTTAATGATGATGAGAGATTTTTATTGTTCTAAATGAGAAATGATTTTTAATAGATCTTAATTCTGATTTAGTTTGAAATTTTCTTAATTAAAGAGTTTTTTCCCTCAAAATTTATTCTAATAAAATTAATTTCATCAAAGCTACCAAAATTGGGTGATAAAATTAGCCAGAGTATAAAATTACAATCCCAAAGCCAAAGCCATAGATAGAGATCTGGAGTAGATTGACTTGAAATAGATTATCTCACAGCACAGCCAGTTGAAGCCCGAAGTCAAGATTCGATTTTGGATTTTGGATTTTGGATTTTGGATTTTGGATTTTGGATTTTCGACTTTGAACTTTGAATGTGAAACTTTGAATGTGAAACTTTGAATGTGAAACTTTGAATGTGAGACTAGTTTTAAAGTTTTTAAAATTTTTAAAATTTCATCCAAAAAAATCAAAAAAGTTTTTCAAAATTTGATTTTTAATTTTTTAATTTTTTTTAAAAGTCATGTCAAATTTTCCAAATTCCAATCCAATTAAATTCAAAACTAATTTTGAAATCAATCCAATAAAAATCTCATCCAACTCATCCAATTCCTCTTCAAATCCTCAATCTCAGCCATCTCAACCATCTCAGCAACAATCTAAATTTAGATCCCATTCAAATTCCTCAAATTCCTCAAATTTCAAACCAAAAATCTTGAAAAACGATCTAAATAATCTCTCAAAATCAAATTTAATCAGGGTTAATTCAAATCCATCCACTAATCAAATCACCTTCTTAACAAATCATTCAAAACCTTTAAAAGTTCAAAATCACCAGTCAATTTCATCTCAAAATTATCAAAAAACATGTCAAAACTATCTCAAATCATCCCAAAACCATCAAAAATCACCTCAAAATCATTCAAATAATCTTTTACTTTCTCCTTCTCTTTCAAAAAAATCCAGATCAAAATCAGAATCTTCCTCTTTAATCTCGTCCAATTCATCCTCCTTAATCTCCTCCTCAAAATCATCACTCCAAACCTTTCAATCAAATCAAACATATTCAAATCTTCATTCAATCTCAAAATTAAAAAATTCAATCAACTCAAAATCTTCTAATCAGTCAAATTTAATCTTAAATCATCATGCTAATCCTCCAAATTTAAAAGGTTAACGTCTTTTTTTATTTAAAATAATAATAATAATAACATTATTAATTTATTTACTTACTCAATTTATCTTATCTTCTTCAGATAGACTTCAACCATCTCAAAATTCATTTCCTCTTAATCAACTTCTGGAATCTCATCAAAATTCATCGGATAATAATAATGATAGCTCTTCTGCTGATGAAGCTCGCGTAAACAGAAAGGTAAAGCTCCTTTAAAAATCTATCCTTAATCTTTTCATCAAACTAATCATTACCCACACACGTTCAAGATTTTGGATTTAGAAATTAGTAATGCTTCTTTATTAGCCATCAATAAATCCTTAGAATTAACAAAAGCTAAACAATCAAACGAAATTAGAGAATTAAAAAAAATCTTAAAAGATCAAAATCTTCATCAAAATTTAAAATTCGACGATCTCCTTCTCGATCACGATTTAGATTCAAATTCCTCAAATTCAAATTCAGATTCTCATCAATCTTCTTTAACTTTAGAAGTCTTAAAAAATCAAGATGAAAAATTTAATGATTTAATGAATTCGATCGAATCTTTAATCTTCATAGGAAATCGCGCAATTCAATCTAAACCAGATTCAAATCTTCAAAGAGGTCAAAAAGTCTTAAATCCAATTCAAATCGAAATCGAAAATAACCTCATTTCAAATTCAATCAACCTTCAATCTCAATCTCTCAGTCTCTCAAATCATCCTCACTCAATTCATCCAAATTTAAATTCAAATCCGCACCCTCATCCTTCAATCAATTCATCTCTCTCAACTCTTCCAACTTCAAATCAAAATCATCTCCCACCTCAAAATCAAATCAATCAAACTACTTGAAAAATCACGTCGTCTTCATCTTTGCTCCCTTTAGTTTCAATCAGTTTGTTTTTAAGTACAGTTAAGGAACCTTCTCGTTCCTTTGTCGATTTGGATTGTAATTTATATTACTCTATATATCATAAACTTTCAATTGTTGTTTATTGTCTCTAGTCATTTAGCTTATATCTTTCTAATCTGACTGGTTCACCTCCAAGACTTCCACCCATAAACAAAATCATCACTCCTACTACTCTCCCAAACTTTGACTAACCATCTTCAAACTAAACATATCAATCTCCTCCTGCCTAGAGTGAATTTTGGTTTTTTAATCTCACCCGCCTCAAAAATCAGATACAACTACTGCCTTACCAAAATGCGTTCTTGCTCATCATTAAACTGCAATGCAATCCAGTAAATATCTTTTGTATTCTTTTGAATTTTATCCCTAATTTTGGCTTTAGTCACTCAAATTAAAATAATTAACTCAAGACTATCATAGCAGATGATTATACAGCCCCAGTTTCTTAACTCACTTCGAATCGGTGCCCAAAGATAGTGTTGGATATATTTTGAATAAAATTGGCCATCAGACTTTTTCAAAACTGGCCTATATGATCTAAATCAAAACTGATTTAACCTTTTTCGACTTTTCTTTCTGGCAAATTTTCATTTTTTAATATTATTTTTCTTAAAATTATGTTTCTAGTTTGTTTTAAACATTTTACCTAAATTTTATATCTTTTCAAAATATGACTAATGATAAACCAATGTGACAATTATTAATATATGAATGTTCACAAAAAAAGAATCAATGATAATAAAGAAGTTTCAAATGTTGAAAAATTACTTAATATTTAAAAACCTTGAATTATGAAATAATATTAAATATAAATTGAATAAGTTCAAAAAAATGCAAAAAAGAATACACTAATGAAAAAAATGGTGTTCTTGCAAAATATAAGATTCCTTGGGGTGTAACAATGGTATAAAGAAGAAGTAACAATTGTGTAACGGTTTTTTTTTGGAAAAACGCATAATGTCTTATACAACTAGGTTGAATAACCGTGTAAAAATCATTTATTTATTTGGGAAACAGTCTGTGAAAAATATGCTTTTACAAAACTATATAAAATCCAAATTTACAACACTAAATTTAATTCAAGATTTCTCATTTATGCTTTTTTTATAGTTTAAGAAAGAATGTACAAGGTAAGGATTGTTAAGGAATAATATCGATAAAAGTAGAACAGTCATTATCATTCATATGTGCAAAAGATGGCAGTATTGTGGCTACTATATATACTATTTGCACAATTGTGAGCCATTGGGGTATTATGACATACCCAAATAAAGTCACAATCTCTTAATAAAAGATCATTCAAACTATTGCAATTATAATTTTCATGAACATATGCCATAAAATGCATATTTATTATTTATTAAATAAATACAGGCAAGAATAATCATAATAAGATAAATCATTATGCCTTTAAGTGGTTAGTACTGATAAAATTAATAGTAATAAATTTGATAAGGGCCTTGATGAATAATCAAATTATTATTTTACCTTAAAATGATACAATTAATTACTTTATAGAAGAATTTACAAATCACAGTGTAAATTGAAATCTATTTTGAGATTCTTCACAAGATTTCACGGCTAATTTAAGTTTCTGAAATTTTTTATAATAAGTAATTTAAAAGATATTCATTTATTTCATTAATTATTTAATATTTTGTTTGTAAAACTTTAATAAATGTAAAATAAATTATATTAGAGACGAAAATTATCCAATATGGCTCATTCAAGGTTATGATTAATAAAAATTCAGTTTATTAATTTTAATTTGGACATTTATTCATCAAATCATGATATCTTAAACCTGTTTGATGAATGAAATCAATTTTCATAAGTAAATATTTTTGATTACAACTTTAATATCAAAATAAATTTAAATTATTTCTTTTAAAGATCCCAAATTTTGTAATCAAAGATTTTGATTATAATTAATTTTAATTTATTTTTTAGTGACTGATTATTGGAGGTTATGTAGAAAAAAGAGCTCTGAAAACAAAAGATTATTAGAAATCAATTTTTTTATGATGTATTTTAATGATCTTAATAAATCCATTAATTACATCATAGGTTATCATAATCAACTCTGATAAATTAATTTTAGTAAAAAAATATGATAGTTACACTTAATTGTAGTTATTAAATCATTTTTTTTATTTCTAACATATTTTTATTAAGAAAAAATGATAATATGATTAAATTCTTTTTCATATAATTTTATTGTTGATTGAATCTGATTTAATGATTTAAATTAAACCCAAATAAATGAAAATAAAAAAGCATCTAATGCCCAAAGTTCATAAATTTAAAACTAAGTTGTAATTAAGATTATTCAAAATTGGAAATATGTTGTAATCTTAATTAAAAATAACTTCATAAGTGGAAAATTAATTTATTTAAGTGAAATCACTCTTTTAAATAATTTTTTTACTATTATGGTTTCTATAAAGAAGTTCTTTAATATATAAAAGCCTCATTTTCTTATTATTACTTTCAGATCTAATTAATTTTATCATTTAATCTGACTATAGTTATTAAATTATTACTTTGATCTTATAATAATTTGTGAATGATTAGTAAGAAAAAACTCTAATATAGATATCAATTATATTTTTCATAATTTTTTTTAATAAAATTATTTAAAATATCTATTCAAATTGAAATCTCCTCTTTTCAAATAGGCTTTTTCTTCAATATTATTATTAAGAATAATTAATAGTATAATTAATTCATTCATTCTCCTTTGAAATAAAATTAATTGAAAAATTTTCGTGATATGTTAATTGATAATAATAAATCTATTATTTATGTATCATTGTTTAATTTAATGTCAAAATTATAATAAGATTGTATTATGATGATGAATTTTTGAACACATCAATCTTGAAAGCTTGGCTACACATGCAAGCAGGTGAACCATTTAGATATCAGTTGAGACCTAGATCAAGATGGGTTTTGACTTTTCTTCTGAAATTGGTTTAGAACAGAATCTTCTTGTTTTAAAGAATTCTAATTTACTCTAATGAAAAAGAATATTATAATAACCTAAAGAATTTCCTTTTAATTTTTTCTTTCCTCAGTTATTGGATTGAAACTCCTATTATTTAATGAAAAATTTAATAATGGTAAATTAAGAGTAATATTTTCCAACAGATTTTATGTCAGCCTGTGACTCAAAATGTGAGCCTTTGAGATATGACCACATACCCAATAAGGTCACAAGAAAAACTCAGAATAATTATACCTTTAAGATAATTATACTAAAATTACTTAGAATAATTATACATTAAAAATACAAAAATACCATAAATTGGTACAAAAATTGGTTTAACTTAAAAACCAATGAGTCAACATGTGAAATGAATTATACCATTGGATTCCCTATGGTAAAATACACATATACCATTTTTATGGCATATCTGTAAAGTCAATATTTAATGAGTTATAAGGAATAATACCTTATAAAAACTATAAATCCTTATTTATTTCAAGAACCAATGAAACAACATGTGAAATAAATTGGACCATTGGATTCCCCATTAAATTTCACACATAAAACAATTAATGAGTCAATTTCCAGAGTTAATACTTAAGGAATTAACCTGAATATATGCACTTTTTTGGTCAACGCATATATTCAAGGATCATAGCTAATATCTCTTAAACTATACAAGATAGAGTGATGAACCAAAAATAAAGTTACCACATAATTACTGTAAGAGCACAGATATAAACTTTATTTTACAAATTATAATCAAGGTTAAAACCTATGATGAAATATTGATAAAAATCAACAGAGCTGTTGACCACTTTGTTGTGAAAGTGGTCCAAACTTAAAAAAAAGTACACAGTTGGATTCTACTAGTTCATTCGTGAAGAATGATGTAATTTTTATTATTAAATTCAGGGTACAACCCCCTGAAATCATGGTTTGAAGCTTAAAATATTGAATTACAACAGAAAAGATGAGTTACAAGAAAAAATCATCAAAATCAGAGTTTTGATGATGTAATGAAAAGCTCTTGGCAGCATAATAAGGTTATGTCAGGCTATCAGAATTCACTTTCTGAATTGCTGTAGCGTGTAAAACTTAAAAGTTATTAAAGATCAAAGTTTGAGCTTAAATTGAGCAGTTATGATCACCTACTGTAACCTTAAATTAAGTTTAACAGTCATATGAGTGATAAAATTGGTGAATACTATTAGTTTATGATTAAAACTAATAAAATCCACGAAATTTGGGGTTCTGCCAAGCCTCTGATGTAATCAAACTTAGAGTTATAGTGATAACTCTAAATAATGGCATAATAATGATGTAATCATCCTCAAACCTTGAAATATTGAACAAATTCCGGTGGATATGATCAGTACACGTCTACTAGAAGCCTGTTGGACTCTAGAAGGGAGGTATTTACTATAAATAGAGCTCTTTTTACTCTGTTTTCCCCTCAGACGCATCAAAAAACATTAAATCAATTAAATCAAAGGTAATTTCTTTATTCTTTATATATAAAACTATTACATTATTAAAGACCAAAGACCACCTTGTTATAATCATCTATTTTGACTTGATTAAATCATTTATTTAATTTTTTTTTGTTAAAAATCTCTCTAAAACTCATTTCCACGTAAAAATCAAGAATATTAGTAATTCTTCTTAATTTTTATTGTAAATACAATTTGAAAAGGTTGTATTTATATTTTTTTTGGCGTAAAATATCTCAAAATTCTTATATTAAGTATTAAAAGTAGGTTATTTTCTCTTATTATAATAATTTTCTCTTTATTATTATTTTAATAATTCTTTAATTAATATAAATAGTATTTATATTAATTTTTAACTTTAATATTGGTAATATTATTGTTATTAATTGTTTTTTATTAATAAAAAACAGTTTTTTGCGCCTTTATTATTTGTTTGTAACAATGATAAAGTGCCATTAAATATATTAATATATTTATTTTTATTATATAAATTATATTAGGGTGTTGGTAAACACACGTAAGCTTTTAGTAAAAACACGTAAGCCCTTACGTGTTTTTACTAAAAATGTTAAGGCCAAAAATGACAGTAACAATGCCATTGATGGAATTTTCAAGGCTATAAATGCCAGTAAAAATGCCATTTATGGAATTGGTAAGGCTATAAATGACATTAATAATGCCATAAATGGCATTAATGGCCTTAAAAATGCCATTCATGGCATTGTTAATGTCATTTATAGCCTTAAAATTTCCATAAATGGCATTTTTAATGTCATTTGTGGCCTTAACAATGCCATAAATGGCATTAATGGCCTTCAAAATACCATAAATGGCATTAACAAACCCATTGATGGAATTAATAATGCCCTTTATTGCATTTAGAATGCCATTAATGGCCTTAAAAATGCCATAAATAGGCATATTTCATTTAAAAACCACCCCTTATGTCTTTTTAACATATGATTATGTGTTTTTACTAAAAGGTTACGTGTGTTTACCAACACCCTTATATTATTATATTTATTTAATAATATAATCATTTTACGCCACAATTATAATAGTTCCTTATTATTATAATTATTGTATCTTATTTATTTCATTTATAAGGACATTCATAGTACAATAAGTAAAATATTAGTAATTTTACTTATTGTTTCATAGTCAAACCTTACATTTGGGGGCCTGGCCATGATATTTACTTAAAAAGACCTTTTAAAAAGATTCTAATTGGGCTTATCCAATAATAAATTATATTTATAATCATAAAATTATATAATAATTTTATATTTTATTGATTTTAAAAGCTATTGAGGCATTTGGAAAGCAATTGTACTGTCTTACACGTGGTTTTTCACATCCTTAGACTTGCAACAACTTTCTTTGAGTGACTCTAGTGATTAAAAAAGATATTTTGTAAATTAAAAATAATTTTTTTGATAATTTAATTTTATAAAAAGAATCATATTCATTTTTTTATTTTATTCTTTAAAAATAAAAATATAAAAAATATTAAAAAATATTAAAAACCAATAAAAAATGTTATTTTTATTCATTTTTATTCATTTCTTTATTCATTTCAATTTTTTTAAAGATATAAAAGCGATTTCTATGTGGAAAATTGCCATATCTTGCCAAAAAATAACACTTCTTATAAAAAGACTTATATTTATTTGTCTTTTTTAGTGTTTGAAGATAACCCAACAGAAGACAACCAAACTACCATTGAGAGATTGGTGGAAGAAACTTGTCAAAGTTCTCCAACACCAGTTATCACTAAAAGAAAGAAAGCTAAGAAATTAGACTTTCCAGGACCCACCATTCAAGACTCTGAAGGTGAGCACCTCTTTTATAATTGCCATAAAAAGAATTTTTATTCTAAAATACTTTTATTTTTTCTTATTCCTTAAACTATGACTACCAGAAGAGGTTCCCAATACTCCATCCAATAAGATGGAGCTGGACTCAGAGGTAGAACTGATCCCTCAAAAGGGAAAAGAAAGGGCAATATCCCCAGTGGAACAGAATCCACACAAGGAAGTGCCTTATCCCAAAGGCAAGTCCCAGAAATGCCCATGATATCTGAACCTGAATTGGAAATAAGTATGAGTAACTCAAATAGGTACAAATCACATTCAGAGGGCTCAAATAGACATCTACATGAGCCAGTACAAGCAGTATTACACAGTGTACAAGGACAAAGACTGGGAAATGCTGCCCCAAATACACCAAGGAGTAATGACCTCCTGGCACATCCTGAAAAAATTCCTCAAAGAGGAGGAGATAGTGAAATACTCCAATGGATGGAATCCACTGTCATCCAAACCTCAAATCAAAAAGATCAAGGATTACCACGCCAAAAAGAGGGAGGCAATCAAGGAAGAAGCCCCAAGCCAACCCACTTCCCCAAGAAGGGAAGAAGAACAAGAAAAAGAATTGGAGGAAACCATATTCCCCAAGCTACAGGATTCCCAAAATCCAAAAAGATGCCATGGACAATGTCTTCAATATGGCCAGAACTTTGATGGAATTTAAAGACAAAGAGGAACAAAGAATGAGACAACCCCATTTCCCAAAGAAATAACCTTGTCTCCTGATGTTGTAAATACTTTAACAGAAATTAAAAATAGTATTGTACCTCTAAAAGAAATTAAAAATAGTTTATTATCATTACAAGAAATAAATAATAATTTATCTTCTTTAACAAAAATTGTTGTACAAAACAAGAAAGAGATTGACAACATAAAATTTATGATTGAAAATAATAAACCAAAAGTATTAATTGACAATACTCAAAAATTAATACAAGGACAACAAGAATTGTACAAATACATAAGTGATATCAAAGAGAAAACTTTGACAATCAATTATGATGTGAGTATTGACAATCTTACAGAAAAATTAAACAAATTAAGTATTTCTGTAGAAAAATTTGAAGAAAAGACATCATCACACCAAAAATTACTTTTGGACCATGTGGAAAAAAGTGATGAAGCAAGAATGCATCTAAAAGATGATATTAAAAGTGAAATAAGGCTTATTACTGAAAAAATGGATAAAATGAATGAGGCTAATTTAAATATGCCAAAGTTATCAACTCCATTTTCCCATATAAGGAGCCCTGTTAAAAAAAAAGAGGAATTGACAAATACTTTCATAACAGACTTGAGTCACCAAGAAAATAACCAAGTCTTAATGAAGGAAGCACCTCAGCTGAAAGAATGGCCAACATTCACAGGAGAAGGTGAATATGACCACATGTCATTTATTAAAACAATTGACATGTTACAAGAAGACTATGCAATACCAGATGAATTAATCACTGCAAGATTCCATTCATTGTTTGAAAAATCTGCAAAAAGATGGTATTATGGCATAAGACAAACAAATGGCAAAAATACCTGGTCTTGGTGGAAACAAGAAATAATCACCAAGTGGGAAAATGATTCCTGGAGGTACAAAATAGAAAATGCATTTGAAAATTCTTTCTTTGACCCAGACAAAGATAAACCTTTAACCTGGTTCTTAAAACAAGTTGAAAGACTTAATGCATTGTACCCAGAAATGTCACAAAAAATGGTGCATATGAAAATACTCAAGAAATGTGGAGGAGAGCTAGAACATGCCCTAAGAAGCAGGTGTATAGAACCATGCTCCACAGAAGAGTACATTAATGCACTGGAAGACATAGTGACAAGAACAAAAATTGGCAGGACTTGGAAGAAATTGGACATTAAAAGCCCAAATAAACCATTTATCAAAAAAGATAAATTAAAAGAATCCCTCAAGCCCAGTACATCCAATAATAATGAGCAAAGAAAATGCCATAAATGTGGAGGTATTGGACACTTAGCCAATAATTGCCTAAAAAAGGCAAAAATCAATGAAATTGTGGAAACAGAAAACCACAATGACAAAGAGGAGGAATCTGACTCTGAAAAAGAGACAGAAGAATCAGAAACTTCTGAAAGTGATGAAATCAATGTAATTAATGCAGAAATTAATAATATTGATATAATTTATGAAGTACTAGATTTCAACTCAAACTTACCACAAGTTGGAACATCTGACACAAACCTGAAAAATGTGCAAGATGCCAAACTGTACAAAACCAAACCTGCAAGAGGAATGGGGTATACAGCTGGAAAATAAAGTATAAGTATTGTCATGGTTAATAACCAAGAAACAAAGGTGAACTTAGATACAGGAGCATATTGCACCTGTGTTGGTAAAAGTTATTTAAGTACAATTGTTCCAGACTGGCAAGAAAAACTTATACCAATCCAAGGTGTCAAATTTAGTAGTGCAAGTGAAAGCATGATGCCCCTTGGAATAATTGACTTAACACTTATTTTCCCTCACCCTTCACAATGTGTCAGAATTAAAGTGGAATTTGTGGTAATGGACAACTGTACCAGTAATCACTTTATCCTGGGAAATGACTACTTATTGATCTATGGTATAGATATCTCTAACCAGAAGGATAGATATTTTACTATAGGAGACAATAAGGGACAAAATTTTGGCTTCTTAAATAACAAAAAACAAATTACAGTTATTAAGAAGGAAGAAAAGATTCCAGAAAAGGAACTTTTTACATCTGAACAACTTAAAGAGGCAGAATTCAATCAAGAATTAACAGAAAAAATGAAAGGAAAATTGATTAACCTCTTATTTAAGTACAAAGATGCCTTTGCAACTGACACAGAGCCACTAGGTGCCATAATTGGGCATGAAGTAGACATAATTCTTAATGTGGAAAAGCCTTACCCACCCTTACTAAGAGGACCAGCTTACCCAGCTAGTCCAAGGGCTAGAGAAGCCTTAGAGGTACACATTAAAGAATTAATGGACCTTGGAGTACTAAGAAAAGTTGGACATAATGAACAGGTAGAAGTTACTACTCCTGTCATTATAACTTGGCATAATGGAAAATCAAGGATGGTAGGAGACTTCAGAGCCCTGAACACCTATACCATTCCAGATAGATATCCAATACCTAGAATCCATGAGACATTGACACAATTGTCACAAGCTAAGTTCATTACAGCTATGGATGCCTTAAAGGGTTTTCATCAAAATGTCTTAACAGACAATGCCCAAAAACTACTGAGGATAATAGTCCACTGTGGAATTTTTGAATACTTAAGAATTCCATTTGGGATAAAAAATGCACCTTCCCATTACCAAAGAATGATGAATACCATATTTCCTGAAGAATTATCAGAAGGATGGTTAATTATCTATATTGATGATATCATAGTTTGCTCAGAAACTTGGGAAAATCACCTTACAAGACAAGAAAGGGTACTACAGAAAATAGTCCAAGTGAATATGAAAATTTCCTTGAGAAAGTGTCATTTTGCATATAGTGAATTAAAAGCACTAGGACATGTTGTATCTGGACTTAGTCTAGGCATAGACAAAAATAAAGTAGCAGCAGTACTACTCAAACCAATGCCTCAAACCAAAAAATAAATGCAATCATTTTTAGGATTTGCTGGTTACTATAGACAGCATATAAAGGACTTTGCAAAAATTGCCAAATCCTTATATAAATTATGTGACCAACAAACAGTTTATGAAATGACTGAAGAAAGGGTCAAGGCATATGAAGAATTGAAAAATTCACTAACAAATGCACCATTTCTTCTAATGCCAGATTGGAAAATACCCTTCAAACTATACATTGATGCTTGTGGAGAAGGACTAGGTGCTGCACTTCACCAAACACAAATTATCAATGATAAACCAGTGGAAGGACCAATTTGTTTCATTTCAAGGCAAATAAAGCCAACAGAAGCAAGGTATGGAGCCAGCCAAATGGAATGCTTATGCTTAGTGTGGGCTTTAGAAAAACTGCATTATTATTTGGATGGCACAGTATTTGATGTAATCACAGACTGTAATGCTGTGGAATCACTATTAAATATGAAGACTCCAAATAGACATATGCTGAGATGGGAAATTGCTATCCAAGAATACAGAGGAAATATGACTATTGTTCATAAATCTGGTAATATCCATAAAAATGCAGATGGTCTTAGCAGATGGGCTCTAGCAAATACCGCTGACAATCCAGCATGGGTGCCACAAGAAGAACACCATATAGAAGGAATATGTGTTACAGATATTGGCACAGAATTCTTTAACCAAGTTAAAGAAAGCTATAAGATAGACAAAAACTGCCATATCTTAAGCCAACTTCTAATGAAAGACTGCAAATACCCATCACTTTCATCAAAACTAGATGAAACATGGAAAAAGGCATATGATGAAGGAAGATTCCACCTCCTTGATGGAATCCTTTACCATAGAAAAAAACACACATGTGTTATGGCCTTAACAGATAGAACCCTGATAAACACTATTTTACATGAATGTCATGACAGTGTTGCAGCTGGACACCTTTCAGAAGATAGAACACTAGAGAGGGTGAAAACCTGCTCTTGGTGGCCAAATTGGAAGAAAGATGTTACAGAATACTGCAAAACCTGTGACAGATGTCAAAAAGCCAACAGAGCCACAGGAAAGAAATTTGGAATGATGATCCGAATCCAAGAACCAAAATCCCCATGGGAAATAGTTCATATGGATTGGGTAACAGCTTTACCTCCAGGAGGAGACAGGAATTATAATGCATGCCTAGTGTTAGTTGACAGATACAGTAAAACTTCCATGTTCTTACCATGTCATAAAGATGACACAGCTATGGACACAGCCATAATGATATGGAATAAAGTTATTAGCCATACAGGCTTATTCCAGAATATTATAAGTGACAGAGACCCAAAGTTCACTTCAGCATTATGGACAAATGTCCATAACTTATTTGGGACAAAGCTATCATTCTCAACACCTTACCATCCCCAAACTGATGGTTTAGCAGAAAGAATGATACAGACCTTAGAGGACATGATCAGAAGATTCTGTGCTTATGGGCTAGAATTCAAAGATTCTGATGGTTTTACCCATGATTGGTGTACACTAATACCAGCTCTTGAACTAGCATATAAGACATCAATCCATTCTTCTACTGGCAAAACACCAGCAATGCTGGAAAAAGGTTGGAATCCAAGACTTCCTTATGACACCCTCAAAAAGGACTTAGTGGATATACATCCAACAGCAAGCAGCTTTAAAATAATTCTTGACAAGGCAAGACACCATTCAAACAGATGTATGCAAGATTCTTTCAAATATGCAAAAGAAAGATGGGATAAAAGTCATAAGCGACCTGATTTCAAAATAGGAGACTTGGTCCTAGTATCAACCCTTAATTTCAATAACATAAAAGGCCCAAAGAAATTGAAAGATTCCTTTGCAGGACCATTTATGATAAAAGCACTTCATGGACCCAATGCTGTGCAATTGGAACTCACAGGTGAACTAATGAACAAACACCCAACTTTCCCTGTAAGTCTGATAAAGCCTTCCAGTTCAAGTGACAAGGAGTTATTTCCACTAAGAAATAAACCCCCACTTGAAATCCCCCCCTTGGAAGAAAGAGAAGAAAAGAAAATAGTAAAAGTCCTTAAAGAAAGAAGGACAAGAAACAAAAAAGAAAGGGAATACCTTGTAAGGTATAGAAATTCAACTCAAGAAGATGAATGGCTACTTGAGAAAGATATAACAAATGCTGATAAACTACTAAGAAGGTTCAGACATGAAAGAAATCCTGAAAAATAGAAAATTTAAGCATTATTGAGCTTCAAGACTAACAAAGTCTATTGAAGAGGTAGGGCAGTGGATGATACCTTAATTACACATATCAGATTGTGGTACAATCTTTTTTGGTGGAAGGGAATGTGAGCCTTTGAGATATGACCACATACCCAATAAGGTCACAAGAAAGACTCAGAATAATTATACCTTTAAGATAATTATACTAAAATTACTTAGAATAATTATACATTAAAAATAATTACTTTAAAAATACAAAAATACCATAAATTGGAACAAAAATTGGTTTAACTTAAAAACCAATGAGTCAACATGTGAAATAAATTATTCCATTGGATTCCCTATGGTAAAATACACATATACCATTTTTATGGCATATCTGTAAAGTCAATATTTAATGAGTTATAAGGAATAATACCTTATAAAAACTATAAATCCTTATTTATTTCAAGAACAAATGAAACAACATGTGAAATAAATTGTACCATTGGATTCCCCATGAAACTTCACACATAAAACAATTAATGAGCTAATTTACAGAGCTAATACTTAAGGAATTAACCTGAATATATGCACTTTTTTGGTCAACACATATATTCAAGGATCATAGCTAATATCTCTTAAACTATACAAGATAGAGTGATGAACCGAAAATAAAGTTACCACGTAATTACTGTAAGAACACAGATATAAACTTTATTTTACAAATTATAATCAAGGTTAAAACCTATGATGAAATATTGATAAAAATCAACAGAGCTGTTGACCACTTTGTTGTGAAAGTGGTCCAAACTTAAAAAAAAGTACACAGTTGGATTCTACTAGTTCATTTGTGAAGAACGATGTAGTTTATATTATTAAATTCAGGGTACAACCCCCTGAAATCATGGTTTGAAGTTTAAAATATTGAATTTCAACAGAAAAGATGAGTTACAAGAAAAAATCATCAAAATTAGAGTTTTGATGATGTAATGAAAAGCTCTTGGAAGCATAATAAGGTTATGTCAGGCTATCAGAATTCACTCTCTGAATTGCTTTAGCGTGTAAAACTTAAAAGTTATCAAAGATCAAAGTTTGAGCTTAAATTGAGCAGTTATGATCACCTACTGTAACCTTAAATTAAGTTTAACAGTCATATGAGTGATAAAATTGGTGAATACAATTAGTTTATGATTAAAACTAATAAAATCCACGAAATTTGGGGTTCTGCCAAGCCTCTGATGTCATCAAACTTAGAGCTATAGTGATAACTCTAAATAATGGCATAATAATGATGTAATATGGTTTGATCATGATGTAATCATCCTCAAACCTTAAAATATTGAACAATTCCAGTGGATATGATCAGTACACGTCTACTAGAAGGCTGTTGGACTCTAGGAGGGAGGTATTTACTATAAATAGAGCTCTTTTTACTCTGTTTTCCCCTCAGACGCATCAAAAAACATTAAATCAATTAAATCAAAGGTAATTTCTTTATTCTTTATATATAAAACTATTATATTATTAAAGACCAAAGACCACCTTGTTATAATCATCTATTTTGACTTGATTAAATCATTTATTTAATTGTTTTTTGTTAAAAATCTCTCTAAAACTCATTTCCACGTAAAAATCAAGAATATTAGTAATTCTTCTTAATTTTTATTGTAAATACAATTTGAAAAGGTTGTATTTATATTTTTTTTGGCGTAAAATATCTCAAAATTATTATATTAAGTATTAAGAGTAGGTTATTTTCTCTTATTATAATAATTTTCTCTTTATTTTTATTTTAATAATTCTTTAATTAATATAAATAGTATTTATATTAATTTATAACTTTAATATTGGTAATATTATTTGTTAATTGTTTTTTATTAATAAAAAACAATTTTTTATGCCTTTATTATTTTTTTGTAACAATGATAAAGTGCCATTAAATATATTAATTATTTTATATTAATATATTTATTTTTATTATATTATATTTTATTATATAAATTATATTATTATATTTATTTAATAATATAATCATTTTACGCCACAATTATAATAATTCTTTATTATTATAATTATTTTATCTTATTTATTTCATTCATAAGGACATTCATAGTACAATAAGTAAGATATTAGTAATTTTTACTTATTGTTTCATAGTCAAACCTTACACAAAACCAGAGCACAAGCATGACAGCCAAAAACCATAAACCAATGGTAAATCCAAGATAGCACCAAAACATGGAGCTGAGCCCAACCAGCTCAAAAGGTATCAGAAGAAAGAGTAAGCTAACCTCTTCTCAAATATACAAGTCCCACCATCATAGGACAAAGAATAACAAAGTTATTCCTGCTCAAAGTTGTTACTGAGCATAAACCTTAATTTTCACCTCTCATCTGAAATACAGAGAAAGAGGTTTAACCCCAGAAAATGGGTATTTCCATTTAAGCTCTGTGTCAGGGCTATCTGATGGTACTAGCCCAATTGAGCTAACACCAAAACTACCAAATTTATGGCCAAAATAAGGCCAAATAAGGGTGAATAAAATATTCATCTCTCATCTAACTTCTAAAGTTTTAGTGTGAGATACTTAAAGTGGGGTCTTTTAGGAATCACGACAATCAAAAATATCTGATGGTGCCATTAATTTCACCATCTATTATCTAGAACAAAAGTTATGGAGCAAACAAGCTCCATACAGATATTGAGAAAATCATATATCTGAATAACAAAAATTGTACATCACATAAATTTTCCATATTTAATGTTACCCATATAAAATGAGCTACCATTGTGTAGATCCCATCCAGGGATACACAATGAATTAAATTTGAGCTCAATATCTCAAAAACCAACATTTTACCCTCAATTAGGTATGGGAAAGTTTTCTGAATCAATAAAAACAATTTTGGAGTATAAAATCTCAAAGTTTTAAAGGAAGAAACAATTGAGGAGTATTTCCATAAAGATAAAGATGACACAGCTATGGTCAAAGTCATAATGACATGTAATAGAGCTATTAGCCTTACAGGTTTATTCCAGAATATAATAAGTGATAGAGATCTAAAACTCACATCATCTCTACGTAAAAATCTCCATAACCTGTTCAGCACAAAATTATCACTCTTAATAGCCTATCACCCTCAGCCTGATGGACTATCAGAAAGAATTATGTAAACTCTATAAGAGATTATCAGAAGATTCTGTGCTTATGGCCTAGAGCTCAAAGACTCTGATGGTTTTACCCATGATTGGTGTACCCCAATACCAGGTCTTGAACTGGAATATAATACAGAAATT
This sequence comes from Austropuccinia psidii, assembly GCA_023105745.1. NCBI lineage: Eukaryota > Fungi > Basidiomycota > Pucciniomycetes > Pucciniales > Sphaerophragmiaceae > Austropuccinia > Austropuccinia psidii. The sequence goes on along the minus strand of JALGQZ010000009.1, from coordinate 33,267,592 downwards.
AATTCATCAACAGCTAAAACACATTCAATGTTGGAAAAAGGTTTGAATCAAAGACTAACTTATGACCCCCTTAAAAACAACTGGGCTGACATACATCCAACAGTAAGAAGCTTCAAGATAATTATTATTGATAAAGTAAGTCACAATGAAAATATATGTATGCAAGATTCTTTCAAATATTCAAATGAAAGATGTGAAAAAAGTCACAAGACACCTTATTTTAAGATAGGAGACTTAGTTTAGTATTGACTTCAAGCTTTAACAACATTAAAGGACCAAGGAAACTAAGAGATTCCTTTTCATGACCTTTAATTATAAAAGCCCTTCATGGCCCTGATACTGTACAACTGGAGTTAGCAGATGAATTAATGAACAAAAAACCAGATGTCCCTGTAAGTCTAATAAAACCTAAAATCTCAAGTGAGAATAAATTATTCCCACTAAGAAATAAACCAAAGCTTGAAATTATCCCTCTAGAAGAAGGAGAATGAAAGAGAATTGTGAAAGTTGTTAAAGAAAGGGAATACCTTTTGAGGTACAGAAACCCAACTCAAGAAGATGAATCACTACTTGAAAAAAATATAATCATTTATAACAGATTACTACAAAGGCTCAAACATGAAAGAAGACCTAAATAATAACAAAACTAATCATTATTGAGCTTCAAGGCTAGGAGCACCTATTCAAGAGGTAGGACAGTGGATGATACCCAAATCAACTATATTAGATTGTGGTACAATCTTCTTTGGTGGTAGGGAATGTGAGCCGTTGATATATGACCATATATCCCAAAATTTCACAAAACTTATTTTGATAATAAGAATCGCAGTTACAATCTTAAAATTAGTAAGAATGCCATAAAAAGTTATAAATTCCTGATTATCTCATATTACAATGAGTAGAAATTTTAAATTTGATTACCCATAAAAAATTACATATCTTCCATCTTAATGCCATATCTGTAAAATCAATACCCACTGAGATAACCAGGATATATGCATTTTCATGATAAGTGCATATATTCATGGTCTTTAATTCATACCTTTTTAATTGAATATTATAGGGAGTTGATTCAAAAAAATACTTCCACATAATATGTGTAATAATAAAAATATAAACTTCATTTGGAAAGCTATAAACAACATTAAAAAATATCAGGGGATACTAGGCAAAATAGCAATAGCTGTTGACCACTCAAAATCAAAAGTTGTTCAAACTTCAAAATAAGTGGATATTCAGATTCCAGTAGTTCATAAATTAACAATGATTTATTTCTTATTATTATATTCAAGGTATAACCCATTGAAATCATGGTTTGAAGTTTAAAATAGAAATCTTTGACATAAAAGATGGATTACAAGAAAATCATTGAAAATAGAGTTTTGATGATTTAGTAAACTTCTCTTGGAAGCTTAGGAAGGACATTCCAGGATATCAGAATTGATTATTTCAATTTCTTTAGCATGACTAACTTAAACACTATTAAGGATTAAAGCCAAGGCCTAAAAATGATGTTTTTTTTTGTGATTAAAACTATTAAAAATACAAAAATGAATTATTTTTCAAGCATATTATGTCAGAAATATTAGAGTTAAAGTGATGACCCTAAGAAAATGATGTAATAATGGGATGAAAAGGCTTAATAATAATTTAATTATCACCAAAACTTAAATTATGGATCAATTCCAGTGGATAAAATCATCACACATCTAATAGAAGGTATCTTGTGGCGCAGATGAGGGATTTAAACGATAAAATGACCTCTTCTTCCTCTGTGTCCCCCTCAGAAGCATAAAATACAATAAAACATTCAATAAAAAGGTAATTTCTACATTATTTAGATATAAAACTTCTCCATTATCAAATACCAAAATATATTTTCAGTAATCACTATCTTTTATGTGTTTACTGCAATATTTGTTTTTGTTAAAATTCTCTCAAAATCTCTAACTCCATCTAAAAATAGTGAGATTTGTAATTATCTCTCCTTTTTAATGTGAAACCACTTGAAATAAGCTTTATTTATATTCTTGGGAATATAATTATTTAAAATTATAATATTAAGTGTTAGAAGTAATTTATTCCCTCTTATTATAATATTTTTTTCTCTATTCTGATTTTTAAGAATTCTATAGTTAATACAAATATTATTTATATTAATTAATAGCTCTATTATCCCCCCTCAAGGTTACTATATACCATTTGAAAACACCCAAATTCTTTTGACCTAAATGAAAGAATTAATTTTTCGAATTTTGAAAAAAAATACACCTCAAAAGAAGTGGTGTTTTCAATCCCCAAAAGCTTGATTTTTTTTACTACCAAATTCAAAATTTACCAAAACACAACACTAACTTATCTTCAAAACTCTTTAGGCCTACCAAATTGATTCCTTTATAATTCCAAAGAGCTTACAGAAAAGACGAATTAATTCTGCTTCAAACACAGCCCATTATGCATATTGCATGGAGAGTGAGACCAATGAAGAACTTTAAGAAGACATTTTAACTCTTGGTTACTTATTTTAAAAGCAATATCTGAAGCAATTTCAAGTTCACAACCCCCCATATATTTACCAAGCATCTGGTTTGGAAATCTTAACATCTCCAAAGCTTAGAAAATTATGTTGAACATCATATTCTAGCTTTCAAGATCTGGTGACTCTTATAAGCCATGATGAAGTATTCAAAAATAGTTCTAAGGTCAAGCAATGTGATATCTAAATACAATTGGATGTAGCAGTGTGTGGCTGAGTTAGTAATGGAACAGGATCTTCCGTGGGTGATATTGGATCAATTTTTGGCATTGGCAAAGGACCTGTGATATTTATAAACAACATATTATATCAGCACTTCTAAATTTCAAATCAAGATATCCTACATGGGTAGAGCTGTCACAGATAATTCAAGCTGAGGGATTCGCAGCTTTTATTGGATTTATTGATGGAAGCATGGTTCCATTATCTCAAAAGCTACCGAATGATCCTGAGGTTTGATTTGATAGGAAGCATAAATAAGTGAGAAAAAATTTTACATTGAGAAATAAAGAGCTGATATTTTGGCTTTTAGAATTTTACTCATTGTCAATTCAGCTTGTATATGATTCAAACAAATTTTTTCTAGAATTACATGTAGTCCTTCCAGGGTCAGTGCATGACTCAAGAGTATATCAACATGTGAGTATTTGTCAAGATCCAGAGATATCTTCTCAGAAACTTAATACTTACTTCCTGAGTATACATAATCAAGCTCCAAATTGATAGTTCCTTCATATAAAGGCAATTTTACACAGGAATTGAATGATAAAAAAAGTTTAATTATTTCCTGGTCCAATCACATGTGTGTCCAGAGCATGTAATAGGAATACTCAAAGGTTTCTGGTCATCAATGCAGAAAATGCAATGTCAAATGAAGAATGGAGAAGATTTTGAAGGCTGTGTTGATTGGTTGATCAGCTGTGCAATATTATATAATCTCCTAATAAAACTTGGTGATCAATGGCTTGAATTATATGATTATAATGTCCCACCCAAGCTTCAAGTGATACCAGAAATACATGAAAATGGTGCTTCATAAAATATATGTGAAAAGGTGAGAGAAATTAAATGCAATTGGTATAATAATTTGTATTTTGATATATTTTATCATAAAAAAGTGAGTTTGAAAAAACCAAAATAAAACAAAATAAATTTAAGCAGGTACAAATTGTCATTTCCAACCTCCTCTCATCAATCTAGTTTCTTTAATATAAATTTATCTTTTATTATTTATAAGAAGAAAATGGAATGATTAAATTTGGTGGCTATGATAATTTTGTTTCTATATAATATAAGGTGAGTGGATGGTATTTACTTGAATTTTGAATTTTCTTTCATAGCTTCACACATAGAACATAAATAACAGAATTCTTTTGAAAAAATCCATGACTAAATATTTTTTAAGGGTGTTGGTGAATACACATAAGTGACTTGTTTTTTTGAAAAAAATTCCTCAGGCTCATTTTTGAGCATTTTTAACATTTTCTTTTGCCACATTTTTCTGACATGGGATGTGAAGGTCCTCAAATTTTTTCAATTTTTTTTCCCAATTTTTCTATTTTGGCCAATTTGGCAAAATGGCCTTTTTTTAAAAAAAATAATTAAACATGTTCCCAATTATGAATTCCCATGATTGTTTTTAAAATAAAGGGAAAATATTGAGAATAAAAAACCCAAAGCCCAAAAATTTGGGATTTTTTGTTGCCAAGACAATTGCAGGGCCAAAAAAGTCCTATTTTTTATTTTATTTTTGTTTATGTTTGTAATTAAATTGAAAATTCAATTTATGACATTAGTGGGAGTTGAAAATTTCATTTGTGGAATTAAAAGTGCCGTAAATGGCATCACAAATGACATAATAATCCCATAAATAGAATCAAAAGTGACATAAATGGCATCAATAATCACATATGGATGCAACTTATGGCCATAAAATTGTCATAAATGGTATTAAAAAATGCCATAAATGGCATGGTATGGCCTTAACAATGCCATGAATGGCCTTAAGAATGCCATAAATGTCCTCAAAACGCCATAAATGGAAGGCATCAGAAATTCCATCAATGGAATTGTTAATTCCATTCATAGAATTGTTAATTCCATTTATGGAATTGTTAATTCGATTTATGGAATTGTTAATTCAATTTATGGAATTGTTAATTCGATTTATGGAATTGTTAATTCCATTTATGGAATTGTTAATTCCATTTATGGAATTGTTAATTCCATTTATGGAATTGTTAATTCCATTTATGGAATTGTTAATTCCATTTATGGAATTGTTAATTCCATTTATGGAATTGTTAATTCCATTTATGGAATTGTTAATTCCATTTATGTAATTGTCAATTCCATTTATGGAATTGTTAATTCCATTTATGGAATTTTATATTCCATTTATGGAATTTTATATTCCATTTATGGAATTTTTAATTCCATTTATGGAATTTCTAATTCCATTTATGGAATTTCTAATTCCATTTATGGAATTTCTAATTCCATTTATGGAATTTCCAATTCCATTTATGGAATTTCTAATTCCATTTATGGAATTTCTAATTCCATTTATGCCATCAGAAATGCCATAAATGGCCTTAGCAATACCATATATGGCATCAATGGCATCACAAATGCCATAAATAGCTCCATTTCATTTGAAGAACACCCCTTACGTGTTTGTACCATAAAATTATGTGTTTTTGCCAATTTATGGCAAAAACACATAAGGTTTAGTAAAAAACATAAGGGCTTATGTGTTTTTACCAACACCCTATTTTAATACTTCTATTTCTAGAGAAATTTGTCATGAATTCAAAGAAATGTTCTACTTTTAACAAAATTTGGCCTTCTTTCTCATTAAATTAAATTTTTCTGAATTCTCAATAAATTTCACTTTAAAAGAACAAGTGGTTGCTAAAGGGTTTTATATGTTTTTTATGTTTTTTTAATGAAAAAGCGGAAAATTTAAAACCTATTGCCAATATCAAAATAATTAAAAAGTAAGAAAATTAAATAATTTTCCTTTTCATTGCAAAGAACTTGAAAGGTGAGTAGGCTAAGACTCTTTTTAGTATTTTTATTTTTCTGTTCAAAATAAAAATTGCAAAAAAAATTGCAAAAAAATTGCCACATATGTTTTCAAGGTATTCTCATCTTTTTATTATGAAATCACCAATAAAATAGAAAAAGTTTATTAATTCAAGTTTCTCCAAATGAAATCGGTTATTCATTTTTCAAAGAGTTGAACATTTCAAACAAAAACTCAGGGAAAAAAAGTGGGAATTACCCTTTTGATTCTAAAACAGTAATCTTTTGGGACCACTCAGTATTCAAGATATGCCAAATTTATTGATTTCCACCCAAATAGTCTAAGTGAGTAATATTTTCAGACTACTCCCTAGTCAACAAAAAATCAATTAATTTGTATTTTATTTTATTGGTATTTTTTCAATTTTTTTTTTGAGAAAGGAATTATAAATATTTATCAAAATCTCCCTTTATCTCAATTTAATTGAAGGAGAATTTCCACCATTAAGTGATTCTTTTAGCCTACCCTTTGTTAAAAAAATTAAATATTTGATTTTCATTTCACACTCCTTTTTTAGTTAATTTAAATCAATTTATTGCTAAAATTCTTTTGAAAGGTTTAATTTTTTTCAACAAAAGTAAGCAAATATTTTGAGTCTTTTTAAATTCTTATATTTAAATATAAATCCAAAGATATCACATAACTAACTTTCTTTTATTAATAATTTTTTTAGACCTAATTCTATTCTTTTTGAAAAAAAGCATTTTGAATTATATTTTTGAGTTGAATTTTATTAAATAATTAAAAAACAAGTTAGTAATGATTACTATCTATTTAAGAAATATAGATTATCTTTCACTTGCTATAGCGTTCTAATCTATTTTTAGAAAAAGAGGCATTGATCAATATAAAACCTTTCTACAACAAAGAATTGATCAAACTATATTTTTTCAAAAAATAGTATTGATTGATCCAATTATTTTTTGAAAAAGAGCATTTTAAATAAAATATGAAATCAATGAATTATTTTTATTACTAATTTCTGTAGATATAATTATTTTTTTTAAAAAACATATTTTGTTAATGATATTTTGAAATTTTGTTTTATTTGAATATCAATCATTGAAAAAATTATGTGAGTTTTTATTATCATCCATTCAAAAAATAAATACTTTTTTATTTTATGTTACTATTTATATATATTCATCAATATTATTTTTTAGAAAATACCTTTGATTGATCATATTTATTTTTTTGAGAAAATATCAATTGATTTAATTATTCTTTTAACAAGTCCATTTTTAATTAAATGGAAAGTAACTGATGTTTTTTTACTACTAATTTCTGTATATTTAATCATATTTTTTAAAATAATCTCATCATTAATTCTATTTTCCAAATTTGTTTTATTTCAATATCAATCATTGAAAAAGAATGTGAGTGTTGCTTATCATCTGCTTAAAACTAAACTCTTTTATTTTATTATACTATTGATATATATTCATCAATTCTTTTTAAAAAATACCTTTGATTGATAAGATTTCTCTTTTAAAAGAAATATTGATGGATCTAATTATTTTTTGGAAATTTCATTTTTGATAAAATAGAAAGTAACTAATCTATCTTTAATACTAATTTCTGTAGATAATATCTTTTTTGAAAAAAGTCTCATAATCAATTCCATTCTTAAAGCTTATTTTATTTCTATATCAATAATTGAAAAAAAGTGTCAGGCTTGATTACTATCTATTTCAAAAATTAGATACCTTTTATTATTTTACTATTAATATACATTAATGAATAGTTCTTATTTTAAAAAAAGGATTGATCTATCTGATTTCTTCTTCAAAAAAAAGTGATCAATCTCATCATTTTTTCTAAAAAAACAAGCTTTGATCAATCTAATAGCATTTTTAAAAAGGGTTGAGAAAACTATAACCTTCAAAAAATAGTATTGATCAATTTAATTGTTTTTTAATAATATTAATCAAACCAAATACTTATATTTATAGAATATGTAAGATGTGTCTATGAAACTGTTGATAATATTACTATTAATCCAGAGTACTATGACTTTTCTTATGAAATATAATAAAAATAATTATTTTAACCACAATTAAATTATCAATTACTTAATTATTTCTTTTACTTGTTATACACTAATAGTTATTATAACAGTAAGCAGTAATTGTCTACAAGAATCAATTAAAAGAAGTATTTGATAATAAAACTTCTTTATTAAAATAATAAAATTGTTTCAATATATAATTATCTTTTGCAAAAATAATTATAGATATAATTCTTGAAGAAAACAATTACTAGAGAAAAACTTCAAGAATCAAGACAAAAAACTCACTAATACTCCAAAGAACTTATTGAAATATAATAGTAGGGAAATTTGATGGATAATTGTGGATTTAAAGGATCAAAATTGATTTATAACAGGATTACAGCAATATATAGTTGGTATATATGATTTCAAATCTTTCTGATTGATTTTGAAAGAATGAAACACTTAAGAAAAGATTAACTAATTCTTGTTGGTAATAATGTTATAATTGAATAATGTGATGATCTGGAAAAAACAGCAAGAGGAGGCCTCTTTTAAGTCAACAACAGCTCGCAGAGGTGTTCCATGGAGAAAATTGAAAATAAATTGAGTGAGAAAACAATAAACCTTTTTGGATTATTGATTGCATCATCTGTTGTCATGTAAGATTATCACAATCACTTAATTGATGTTTTTACGTTACTACCAACTCATTTATGGTTAAGAATGAAAGGAGTAACAACTGTAAATCTTCTTTTATTTAAAAATTATAATTGATCTCTAAAAGGTGTAAATTGTATTGGAAATTTCATCTCAGGTTGTATTTTCTGTGAATTTTTGAAGATTCAGTATTACACATAGAATTATCAAAAATGGACTGTAAGTAAAAATTTTTATTTTACTTATAAAATTATGATTATTTTTGGCTTTTATATGAATTATACTGTTCTCAATTGGTGCTGAAAGTTTCAGAAATATTTATTAAGAATTGTATTTTGAATTAATTTTTTGAGTTTTTACCTCATTTCTATGTAGAATTGCAAATAGTACTGCTGGTTGCTATGAGGTAAATCAATGGATACTAGTCCAAAAATGGTTTCAACTACGCTCTTAGGGCTTATCCATGGAAAATAATTAATAATTGACATTTTTACAGGAGTGTAAGTTGCTCTTTACCCCCTTGGAACATCAAAATAGCAGCTTATTTGCTATTTTCTTATGATTTAATGAGATTTTAACTTGGTGGCTAAGTTCCCAAAAGGTTTTAGTATACTAATTTGGCCAATATCAGCCATGAATCCAAGATTTAGATCTTTTCATGCCTCAGACGCCTCAGAAGTTGGGTACCTTGGCTCTCTTTGATGTCTTTTGTCCCCCTTGACTATTTCCACGTCAAAAGTATAAATTCAGGATTAAAGACTGATATCCACTATGGGTGTACCAAAAGTGTATGTAATAATACCATAATATTAAGTGCCAAAAACATTTATAACACTATTCTTAGTGTATATGTAACATGGGATTTCTCACATTCCCATTATTTTGGTGTGAAATTGAGAAAAACAAAAATTTTCACAATTCTTTTATGTGGTATTGAAGTATTTTCCATATTACCACCTCTTAGAGTTAATTTAAGCTTCTTCACTCTATGGAGCTACCCTAGGTGAATGTTTGTGTAGAATTCAAATCTGGTCTTAAATCCATGGATTTACTTACTCAAAAAAAGGTTATTCAGCTTTTATAAAATAAAAAATGATTAATTTTGAATATATGCATGACTTATGGGTTATGTATAGTTCAAAATTTATTGTTAAAGATATTTGTGGCCTATTTGGGTATATAAAATATACCTCAAGGCTCACAGAATAATTCCAAAGAAAATAGTAAATGACTGACTTCTTTCTATTATTACTTTTTGTGCATCTAATTATTGAAAAAAATCATTTTTAGTTCTAATTTTTAATTAGATATTATTTTAATATAGATCATTAAATAGCAGGTGAGCATTAATTAATATATATTTCAAAAAAAAAAATCTTTCTTTCAATATAATAATTAAAACAATCTCAGAAAATATTTTTAAAAGGGGAATGCATTGATAAGCTTTCTTTTTTAAACAAAATTGATCAGCTTCTCTTTTTCAAAAAAGGTTTGACAAAACTCCATTTTTTTCAAAGAAAATATTGATTGATGTAATGGTTTTTTTGAAAATATTACTCAATTCAAATCTTTCAATATATAAAATAATTTTAAATCAAATAAAAAATAACTGACTTTTTTTAATTATTACTTTTTTAGATATAATCTTATTTTATTCTTAAAAAAATATCATTAGTTATATTTTTAAATTAGATTTCATTTCAATACAAATTATTAAGAAATAATTGGGAGAAAGAAGAACAACTTCCATTACCAGTCAATTAATGTTCTTTTTTTTAGTCATGAAATATAGCTAAAATATTTCCATTTTTATATTTTTATTAATTTTTTTTGTGAAGCTCTCTGAGTGATGCATTCCTATGAATTAATTTCTAAACCAATTTTTTACATTGGTATATCATCCATTGGTCAGAGATTAATCAAACTCATTCTTCAAGAATTCATGCAGATAGAATCAAAAAACAAAGGAAATGTATTCATTCAGATATTCAAAAAGCCTTTAATATATTTGTTCAATAAAATCAAGAGGTTTATTTCAATCCAATCCAAACAAATGAAGCAGAAAGTAAACAATTACACCAATTTTTTTTCATTATATTGAGAAAAATTCCAAACTCATTACCCATTGCTTTACTATTTTCCATAATACCTCAGCTCAGATATCATCAAATCAAGTTTTTTCTGCAATAAAATTCCAAACCTTTGAATAAATTAGTGACTATGAAACCTCAAATATGAAAAATTTACCATCTTATCTCATAAAAATGACTTCTTTCCTTGGCAAGTATCAAGAATGTGGCAACACAATTAATGGTTCAATTTATGCAATTTGTTGGCGTCCTCCTTTTCTTGGTTATTAGAACTTAGGACAATATCTCTCTACCAACAAAATTTCTGGAAGGATTGAAGAATATCAACAGGTTTCATCTATGGCCCCACAAATATCAGTGATTCTTGGAGCTCTTTCAAATAATATTGCATCAGTAATTCAAGAAGAAAATACCCAGACTATGAAAAACCTTGGAATACCTGGCTTTGGACAACTTTTTTTCTCTTTCAAGAACAAAAATTATACTTCTTTTTCAAATCATATTATGTATACATTATATGAGTTTTTCAATTTTCCACATTAGGGGGTGTCAAAGTCACCAAATCCCACCTTAAAACAACACAGGATTTGGAACCCAAATCCCAAAACTAAATCTCAGGTTTTTTATGTGTAAATCACATGGAATTTTAACTGAGTCCCCTGGTATTTTGACCAAATCCCATGCATCTGGGATTTCAGCTTGAAACCTGACCCAAATGAGTACTCACAATTCATACCTGTACAATATATTCTTCTACACTCCATTTTGGACAATCTGACCAAACAGCTTACAGTCCATTTATACTTCTTCATCCATATAATAATGCCTTGATCCAAAGAAAGACAGATCAAGAAAGATATGAAGATTACCTCTGGCCTTCCTCATCCATCAGGTCACTTAATATGTACAGATTATTTAACCATAATTAATTGGCTTTCAGTCAAGTCCAATTTTGAGTTGTGTTTTGGTACTGGTGGTTCAACATCTATTGGAAGACCTCCTTCATCAGAGCAGCATGGATTTCAGCTTATGGTCATTGAAATCAACAAAAAATCACGAAATTGCCTAAACCTTAGTTCAAGCAGCATCCAATATTGATGGCAAACATATAAAAAGAAATATATGGCAGCAAAAAAAATTGGAAATTTAACTGGGGCTGGAATAATGGAAGAAGATGAGAGTAAAGGAATAAAATCAATGAGTGAAAAGCTTGAAAGTATGTGTCCTTGCTATTCTGAAATGGATGTGCTCTTTGGCCACAAGCCCAATGTCACTCCCATTGCAAGATATGATTCACAAGAAAAAGACAGCTTAAATGGTTATGATGATGTTGATGTTTTGCTTGATAAGGTAAGATATTGCCTCTTCCTCTTTTTACCTGTGATAGTTAAAGCTCATTTACTTTCTAAAGGAGAATGATTGCTTGGATTCACCTCTCATTCTGGATCCTTTGCTTAATAATGATGATGACTTGGTTCAAGTGGAAAACCTCAAATATTAATCAGTAAGTATGTTTAAGCCTGATACTTATGAAATCCATTGTTGATTATTTCTCCTTTGACCAGCAAAGTAAGTCCATAATGAATTCAATACAAAAGCTTCATCAAGCATTGACGCCAAAATTGAATGACAAGAGTGGCTCTAGGAAAAGGCCAATGGATATGTTTGCACCAACATATGCAAATTTGCTGGAATCATGGCAAAAGGGTATGTTTTGGTTTGATGGTTACTCGGATCAATCCTACTGACAAAATGCATGATTTGTAGCCCATGAAGCCAGTAAACATGCTTGTTTGGAGTGGGACAGGGAGAGGTGGAATCAAGAAAAAGAAAGCAACATGGAAAAGCAATGGTCTGAAGAAGTCAAGTTTCAAAAGCAAATGGAGTTTGAGGAGAAGCAACATACAACAAAATATGAATTTGAAAAATAAAAGTGGATTTGTGTATTGGAATTGAAGGAAAAAAAAATTCCAGATGGATCTCACTATAGCAGCATTGTCATCAAGCAGGCCAATCAGGGAGCTGGAATGCATTCTTACATTAATCAATAAAAAATGAAATATTAGGTATACATCATGTGATCAGTTTATATGTGGTTATTTGTTGAATCAAAGTGATTTTTATGTTTAATTATTGATATTATGTCATGAAAACTAACTGCACTTTATTACCAAATGGAAAATTCAATGTTTATGCGTAATTGGGGCACCAACTTGCAATTTCAATTTTGTATGACATTTATTTGCAATTTAGGACAAAATTGAAAATTTGGGCAAGTTTTGCATCAAGATTTTATGTGAAGTCTGTTCAAAATAAAAGTTGATGACACCTTTTTTCCTTCTTTATGAAATGATATTTAATGTCATTTTACTGTTTTTTTTTGTAATTTTTTCATCTTTTTCTATATGTTTTTTTTTTCAATTTAATGGTTCATTTTTATTTTTTATTTTGAATTGTTTCAACTTTTAATTGGGAAATTTTCCTTTTATTTTTGATTTTTGATTTTTGATATTTAATATTTAATTTTTAATTTTTTTTTTAAGTTTATTTTTTTCTTTAATTTCTCTCAGTTTATTTTATTTTATTTTTACTTCTCACCCCTCCCTCTAAAAAAAATTCACCATTTTTTTAAAAATTCAGGTAAGTGATTTTTTCTTGTTTTTGTTTCACCACTATGATTTTTTTCCAACCTGATTTTTTTTTCTATAGGTATTTTTTTAATTTACATTTTATTAATTTTCTCCACCTCCAAAACTCACCCACCCATCACCATCCCCCTCCAAAAGGCACCCATCCATCACCATCCACCTCCCAAAACCCCCCACCCATCTCATAACTCCACCCCACTCACCCTGGAACCTCCCAAATAGGCTCCTGTGAGGTTCCAGGGCCTAGGAACCTCAAATGGCTCCAAATCAATTTGGAGTCTTTTTCTTTATTTTTCATGCTAATGGCCCCCAGTGGCCGTTATCATGATTTTTTTTCTTTTTTTTTGAAAGATTGATTACTGATGTTGTTTTTTTTTCTTTTTAAAAATATCATACTCTGATTTATGAATTTTTTTTTCTGTTTTTTCTATCATCATCATGAATCACTCATGATGTTTTTTTTTATTTTTATTATTTTTTTGATATGCTAATGAAGCTTACTCTTTTGTTTTCATTCATGATGATTACTGACCTTGTATTTTTTTTATAATGATCATCATCCATCACTTATTATTATTTTTTTGGCTTTTTTTCTTTCCAATCATAATCCTGTTGAGCTGATGTTTTTTTTGGATTATAATCATTACTGACCAATGATTGATTTTTTATTTTAATTTTTTGTTTAAACTTTTTATTTATTTGTTCATATAGGGGAGGATTAATTATAAGGGTTTCTTTTGCAATGTCATTTAATTGTCACACCCCTTCCATCCTCCTTAAAATGAAAAAAAAATGCTCCTCCTCTCTCTCATTCTTCAAATTGTTTTGATGATGTCATGGTTAGGACTAAACCAGACTCAGCACATCATCAGAATGATTTGAAAGATGATGAAGCTATTATTGCTCCTCTTGATGTCATGGTTAGGACTAAACCAAATATAGAAGATCATGAGGATAATAATACCAAATCAAATCATAAAACAAAGCTCACCCAAAGCCAAAGACAACACATCCATGATTCAAAACAAATTATGTCTCACATTGGCCATTCAAACAAAGAATTTAAAAACTTTTCAACCATTTTGATTGACAAGAAATCTGCCAATGCCTCATGGTTAAAACTTCCATTGCTCAACACTCTCCCCCATCCTTATATACTCATTGATAAAACAACAAAGCCCTTTTTGCCTGTCATCATATATGAAATAACCCCTTTTGAAATTTCTTCTTGAAGCTCTCAAATGCTGCAAAACCTCATCATGAAATTAATGTCCTTATCTCAAAATCAACAAGAAATTCAAACCAATAAGCAACTCCAAGGTGGAATTATGAAAGGTATTGGATTTTGTTCTGATTCAGATCCTGGAAAATCTGCAGGTGTGTGATATTTTTGACTGATTATCTCAATAATTGCTAACTAATTATAAAATCATTGGGTGTTTACTCCAGAAAACCAGGTTTAACTTCTCATCAAATTGAAACAGATAATAATCAATGGATCAAGCTTCATCAATATGAAGAATTTGTTTACTCAAGAATCCCACATTTTTCAAAATTAGCAGCAAATGAAAGTCAATCATTAATGGAAACAGCCAAATTACCCAACTTCAGTAAACTTGAATGGACTTCTGCCAATCCCAAGGAAGAATTCAAATCATTTACCAATGTCATTGTCACCCAAGATGGATTTTTCAATAAGCCACACCAAGATTTGAATGATCTGAATGCCTGGACTTATGGTATATTTTCTTTTGTATCAAAAAAAGATTTCCATCCACTTACAACTGTCTTCACCCCCTCTGGACATGGCTTGCACTTCCCCGAATTGAAAATGGAGATCAATTTTTCAAAAAAACCTGGCATCATGGAAATTCTTTAGAACACATCAACAATGGTTCATCATACAACAAAACCACCTCCAGAAATTATCAATCATGATGAAATAACTCATTTTGGATGTTCTTTTCAAATAAACCATAAATTATTTAATGTAGGTGACAAATTCTTGAAAAGGACACCCACCAAAATTAATTCAAGAGTCAATGGGTACTTTGAAAGAAATATGCAGGATCAAAAAAGAACTAAATAATATTAATTGTAAATAGATTTATTTTATGAATAAGATCTCCACTCCATTTTATGCCATTAAATTAAGTACATAAATCAATTGTCCTGATGAAATTTGCAATTGACTATTTTTCCATTCCAAAGTGATTGGTTTAATTTTTTTCATGCATATTTACCAAATCTTCCCCAATGTTGTTGTTGGCCAGATTTTCTGCATATGGTGGATCACCATCTTCATATAAATCAAACCATTAATCACCAATTTGTGCTTACATATTATGTAAAATCATGCAAGACACAACCCAACTAACAAAATATTCAATTTCACAATTATCCCTCATTTGATTTTGCATTTCCCTTATAGAAAACCACTGCCCCTTCAAAATTCTAATTGCATGCTTGATTCTGACCCTTGATTTTGCTAGACAGTAATTGAAAGAACGGTTGTCTTCATGCTGTGCTACAACTCCCTTATATGCTGGAACAACCCAAGGAGAGCTTGCATATTCCAAATCTGCAAGTAAGTACTGATCCTTTTCATAAAACTCTTGAGGTGTTTGTGCTGTTATAATATGTTGATAAACATTTGAATCATGAAGTGACCAAGTACAACCAACATGTAGAGAAGTGAACTGTTTGTTGATATCACAAACAAGTTGTATTGACATAGAATACCTTATATGTAAACCATCAGTAAGATTGAAATAAAGAATAAAGATTCAACAGCTTACCTTTTTTTGCAATCAAAATAGGCTTCACCATCATTGGGAGGACATTGTGATAATGGTATGAGACTCCCATCAATAAACCCAATGCACCCAGGGAAGCCTTCTGCTTGCATTACTTGAGACATCTCTCTTTGTTGTTCTATTGTTGGACACACAATCACTTTGCGCTTCAACTTCATTAATATCTGGTTGACTCTTTGAGTGTACAACACAATAGCCCCATGGCTAATTCCAAACAACATTCCAATCTTTCCCAAAGCGGCCCCATTGCCATTTGATCCTAGCCTTGATAATGCCACAGCCAATTGGATGGCAGGATTGTGTTTTTTGTTTTGTGATGAGTTTTGAAAGGTTTTATCAGCTTGAATTTGTGCAATCAATCTTTCAAATGATTCATGTGTGGTCCTACATAGCTGTCAAAACCTTTCAGATGATAATTTTTGTAAATCATTCACTGTATACAAGTAATGTGATGGATATCTTCTACGAGTATTGATGTATCTTTGTGAGGTTATCATATCTAATAGGATTATATCTTACTGGATATCAGAATCACTATCAGAGCTGAGTGCATCAATGAGCTGCAGTGAGTTTAACGTCTGAAGTAAAGGTAGCCTTTGTAATGCCTTGGGCATGGTAAATGAAGAAAAGGCCTGTATTAAATGCAATTTAGAATCAAATACTTTAATAAATGATGAGTGTATTCAGATTTTATGCAATTTAACATGCCCTTACTTAGTTGTGTGTTTTAAACATGTGCCTCTATGGGAAGCTAAAGGCGGGATTTTAGTATTTAAACATGGGATTTGGTACCAAAAAACCTGGATTTTTGTACCTTAAAATACCACACCTCTTGAGGTGTGGGATTTCTGAAATCCCACAAAATTAATGAGGGATTTTGGCAAAAAAAAACTTGGGATTTTGAGTGTGGGATTTGGTAAATTTGACACCCCCTATTGTGATAATTATGCTTTAGACTTGGCCTTTTTCCTTTTTATCCCTACTATCAAAAATTCTTCCACAATTGCTGATTCAAATTATTATTTCTTCAATAAATATGTTGTTTTTTCTGATAAGGAAATAAGTATTAACTTTACTGGAAAAATCCTTGGAATTTACTATATGGTATGGTGTGAAAAGACTATTTGTCATTTCACATTATATTCAGATGGTGGCTCAAGTGGGAAATTCACAATACTCTCAATGTCAATTCAGATTTCCAAAAAAAAACTTACAATTTGTTCAAATCTCTCAAAGATGAAATAATTTCTGAGTTTACCTATGATGACCATCACTAAATTGTTGATAGAATTTCTTCATCCCCAAAACAATAGGTACTATTTTTTTCATCTGTTTTTTGGATCAAATCCTCACTCATAATTACACTATTCAATTAATCTTGTAAAAAAAATCTATATTAACATAATGAAGTTAACAATAAAACTTTCTATAAGAAGCATGTCTCAAATTTTGAATCAAGTTAATATTTTTTAGCATCCAAAAACATAGGTGTATAACCCCTATGATATCACATATTTTGTGTATGATCTAATAACTATAGAAATATATTTAATATACATAGAGCCATTTTATGTGAATCTCCAAGCAAAAAAATATAACATACTATTTATTAGTAATTAACTTTTTAATAGTTTCTAGCTCATTTTCTGAGTGGTTTGATTGTATCATTGCAATAGTTAAATACATCTTTTTTTGTTCATGCTGTAATTCAATTTGAAGTTTTATTTTTTTTGGATTCAAAATCACTTTGTGTTTTGATTTTTGTTCTTCAAATTCCAACTCTTTATTCTTTCTCTTTCTTTTAAAATTAATTTTACTTTGCTTCATGATCTCCCTCTGTTTGAGAAGTTTGCTTTCAATCTCTTTTTCTTCTTGCTACTTTCTTTTTTCCCATTCCAATTTGACAGAATCACTGTTACTATGTGCTAATATAAGAAAATTGTCAGACTAAAATATAAGATAGCTACGATTTGTTTTCATTAATTACCTTTTTGTCTTTCAATAAATACTGAAGCATATGAGGGTACACAATTTAATTCCAGTTTTCTTTTTGACCCACTTTATGGATTTAAGTTCTTGACTGATTCACGTCTAATTATCTCTGTTGATAGTGTTGAAATACTTTTGTTCTGCACTGAAGCAGATGTTCTCTCTTCTACAACAGCTTCCTTATTAATAGCCATTGTGATACTTTGATCAATTTGCAATGACATTGACATGGAATGGTTTTTTCCCTTATTCAAACATAGAATACAGAGTTAGAAAAATCCTTAGGAATTTATTGAATGAGACACTCTTACTTTGTTTGTGAGAAATTCCCTCATTTGAATACAGTTGTCCTTAGGGCTTCTGGTTGCATTTTTTTCATCCTACTTATGCTGGTAATGTCTTTTTGGACAAATGGCCCTTCAAACACCTATGGCTTTGATAATAAGCACAATCCTCCAAATTTTTTTGTCAGAAAATATAACACATACTTCACTATTGATAAAGGATTCATCTTCATCAAGAATCTCATTTGTTTTCAACTCAGGGAAGTTTCAAGTTGCTATTGGTTTTATTTTTGGTTTATTACCAAAGAGCTCATTCATATGTAAATAGCATGGGTAAAGTGTTTCCATCTTTTGAATCATTGGGTGAATCCCTTTCTTGAGGTCTTCATCAGTAATTCCCAAACCTGTTTTTTTCAAATATTTTTTTTTGTAATTTTGCCATCAATCACATATATTGTTAGGGGTCAACTTTAAACAATTTTTTGATTTTTTGTTCACCTCATTAGCTATTAATTGGAATCCAATTTGATTGGATAATAGTGGCCTTCCAATTAATGTTTTTCCAGAAGAGCCAAAAAAAGCTTCAAAATTCTTCTTGCTTTTTGAGCCAACTTATTATTATTAGATAGTTGGTGGTTGTAAGATGTCCTAAATTTTTCAGATCAGAAGTAGAGTCTTTATTTGTTGAAACTAATGAATGTTTGGGTGGCATTATTTGAATGGTTAGAGTGAAGATGATGCTCAAGATGGGTTGTAAGTAACAATCTGATTTTTTTGTTTTATGAAAGCCATATATAGTTTAAACCCAAACCTAATATAGTGATTTTGAAAAATTACCACCTTGATTTTTTATTTTAAAAGAAAGCATTCAAAGTTGAATCATGCATGGGATTTTGATCCAAAAAATGTGGGTTTTTTAAGTGATGTTTCCACCAAAATAGCCAAATAAAAATGGTTTTTTGAGTTAAGTCTGAGCAGGCTTAATATTGGTAATATTATTGCTATAAATTGTTATTTATTATCAAATGAAAATTGTTTATGCATTGATTAATTTTTGGTAAAATTAATAAATTGCCATAGATATATCAATTTCTTATGTTATTTCTTATAATATATTTATAATTTTTTATTATTTCTTAATAATATAATTAATTTTATGCTATAATTATAATTATTTTTTAATCTTATTATTCATTAAATCAAGACATTTGTAGTACAATAAGTAAAATATTAGTGATTTTCACTTATTGTTTCATAGTCAAACCTTACACTTAGATTTATTGAATTTAAAAATTTCAACTAAATAATTAGGAGTGTTATTATTTTTTAAGCTATTAAAATGGATAGTAATTGTCACTTTAAAGGCTTTATTTGATATAATGTTGTTTTCTCTTAAGAATCTAATAAAAGTAAATCTGTCAAGATATATTAATAAAATAAGAGTCCAATTCCTAATGATATAGATTTAGAAAAAAACTCATAAGATCACATTCAATCATTTATTCAATTTTCCGAAATAAGTAATAGGTATAAACTTAATGCATCTAACCTGATTACAGATTATTAAATTAATAAGCATATAGATTCCCTGATTTGATTAAGTTTAATAAAAAAATCTTCAAGATTTTATGAAAAATTCAAGAACTAAAAACAACAAAAAAACTAGCTTTTTTAGAACTTTTAAGAAAAAATGTAAAAAAAATTGTATAGGAAAACAAAAAGAAAAAGAAAAGCATGAAGTAGGGTTAAATTATTAAAAATTCAAAATGATTCTATATGAAACATAGGAAGTTTGTGTCTGTTATATAAGAATATTCATCATGTTTTAATCCAACCAATTTAGTGAAACTCATTGATTGACCTTAGTGGCTCAGATACTACCTTCAATGATGATGAATACTTGATCCATAGTCATTTTGGCTTGTAAGAGTATCAACTCATACAAAATAGATTTCTCTAGTTAAATGATAACTTCCAAGGCAGTAAGAGGAAGCAACCTCTTTTGATCTATGTTCAAAATGCTAGTTAAGCCCTGCTCTGGTAATGGATTGAGTATCAAGAATTTTGATGATTACTCTTCTCCTTGTGATGCTGGAAAGAATTTTCACTCCAGCTTCATTTTTGATTGGCCTTAAATTGGCAGCTGATAGGCTCCCTAATGAGCTCACACTGCCATTGTGGACATACAATCCCAATTATCTTGCCGTAAGATCTGAATTAAACCTGATTTTATCCATCAAACTAGCTAAAAAGTAGGTATTCTATCCTACCATAACCCAAAAACTAGGCATGGAACATATAAGACTCATTTCTTATACATCACCCTATTGAGCCAGAGCTGGGTCATCCAATAAAATTTTTTGCAGTGAGTTTTTCATTATTAAAAATTAATTTCAAATTGATTGGATAATAATAATTCAAGCAGTTTTTAGTGATCATTCAACTGATCGATCGATTTTTTGATTTTTCAAACTGATTGACAGTATTTTGTTGGGAAAAGCCACCAGTCTTGCTTCAATCGTAGCGTGGCCGCTTGAGAATTTTTCGTCAGCTGGATTCATCCATCAAGACAGATCGACAGCTCAAGATCTTCAGACAGATTTATCGATCGGCCTTCACTCTCGCTGGACATCCTTCCTCAATTTTTGCATCCTTGGATATCGTCTAGCCGTCTTTCCAGTCGTTTGCAAGGTTGCCATCAAGCCTGCTCGACAGTTCATCGGCTGCAAGGTTCTTGTCCAGGATGAGATCATATCGTGCTCTGTTGAGACTATCCTCTCTCATCCATCAATCATCTCCGTCGACGCCATCAATCGTCAGCGCTAAAAGGTCTTACTCAACTTCTGTCTCTCTGGATGATCTTGCTCCTTCCGCCCAGCCTCAAGTATCCCTTAATCAATCTAATTCAATCGAGGATTATCTTGCTCAAATGACAACAAGCCCTTCTCTTGGCAGTAACTCGTACGTATCTTCAACTGTTACCATCCTAGTTTTATCTTGCTCATAAATTATTTTCATCTCAGAATCATTCCATCCCCCTCAACAGAGCCAAGCCAACAGGATCTCTTTCGAATCCCGGCTACTCCCGCTTGGGCCATGCGACGTCATCCAGAGCTATTCGATCCCCCAATCTTAAAACCAACTCATAGGATACACGTTGCTACCCTTGTCATCGAAGCTTACAACCCTGAAGCTGATCAACTTCCTCTCGTCGCTGGATTCGCACTTCAAGCAGCTTATCACTTAGGCATACCCGTCACTAAACCTGCGTCAATGCCAATCAAAACTGAGCTTCATACCGTCCTAAGATCAGGCTTCGTTCACAAGAAATCACAAGAGAACTTTTGGAGATTAACTCATCGTAGGGTCATCAAGGCATATGATTCAAATGAAGAAGTCATCAATCGTTGGATTAATTATCTCAGAAATGAGGCCGTCAGAGGTACAAATGTAGCCTTAAAAGCTCAAAGGTTTCTTTATCGTACCATTGGTTGGGGTCAACAAATCGATCAACTTTTAAAACGTGAAAATCAATTAGAGCAAATCGAAAAATCAAACTTGAAAACTCAAGCAAAAAAGAACATTAAATCTCAAAGTCTCATTCAAAATAATCAACCATCTGCCTCATCATACTCTTCAACAAGTTCAATAACATTAGATAAAATTTCACCTGCTGATGCTATTCGACAATTGGCTGAAAAATTAATTAAAGAAGAATTGAAACCTAAGGCTGATGAGCAGGATAAAATAAATTCAAAGGAAAGACAGATAACACAAAAAGAAAACCCAATGGCAGAACTTGAAGTAACTGAAGCCAAAACATGATTTAGATTCTTGATTTTGATTGTATTAAAAAATGCTAGTGAAATTGAATGGTTAACTAGCGTTTGAAAGGCAATTGGATTTTATTTGGTTTGAGACTCAATGAAAAGTTTTCAAAAAATGCTAATTAATGAGAATAAATAAACATAAAGAATAAAGGCTCTCTTTTTGGGTCAATGGTTCAAGCCCACAGAAATCAAGTAAAAAACATAATCTTACATGACCTGTCAAAACTACCAAACCAAAAAAGGGTTATTTCAATAAAACTATGTCAAACAGTAAAAAATGAAAAAAGTACTGAGGTTTTGAGTCTCAAATTCAAAAGTACAGATGAATTTGAGGCCAAAAACACATGAAAAATATATGTATCATTACAAAGTAAGCTTAATAACAACATAATTCAAGAGCAAAAAACATTAAATACTTTGTTTTTTCTGAAAACTTACAGGAAAAAAACTAAAACTAAAAAGGTTTTTTAATCAAAAAAATACACACTCTTTAGATTTCCCAATATCTTCAATAATAAGTAATATAGTGTTTTTTTGTATTTTGTTATTTTTTCTTTTTTTGTGAAATAATAACAAATTTATTAAATTATATTTATTTATCAAAAAAAAAAGAAATATAAAAAATCAACTTTTTTTTCAAATTCATAGAAAAAATTTATTAATATTAGCATTAATTTGAAAACAATTACTTTTCAAAGTCAAATAAAAACACATTATTTTATTTTATTTTATATGTAATATGATATTTACTCATCACTCACTCAATAAACTAAAGCTTTAATATTAATTTTTTCAAAACAAAAGGAGAAGGAAATAATGGTAACCTCTCAAAAAAAAAGAATAAGAAAATTAAACTTCTTTTTAAAATTTGAAAAAATTTGACTCAAATTTGTATTTAATGAATAAATAAAAAAATAAGTTCATTCAATCTAATTGGACTTAGTTTCCTCTTTTTATCTAATTGAATTATTTTTATAATGACCAAAAACAAAAAAGTAAAATTAAATTGAAATTTTTAAAACAGTTTTAAATTAGGTATTTGATCATTAATAAGATATATATACTGCTTAAATACAACTTTATTCTTTTGAACTTGATTAAGTTTTATTTTCATTTTTATCTTTTTTTTTTTGCGGGGGGGGAAAGGTTTGTTTTTATTAAAATTTTAAACTTGAGTTTTTTTTTCTTTATTTTTTTTTATTGTTAATTTATTTTTTCTGAAACAAAAAAAGTTTTGTTAAATTAAAATTTTTAAAATATTTAAAAAACTAGAACCAAGGAGATTTATTTTCTTTTTTGATAAAAAAACACACAAAAAAAAATAAAATAAAGGTAAACCAGAAGGAATATATTATTATAAATTAAAAATATTGATCTGATAGATCTTGTTTTGATTTATTTTTTCCTATATATATATATATATATATTTAGTTAAAACAAAAAAAAATAGAATTTTGAGACTATAAGTAATAAAGATTTGATTAATTATTTAAAACAATAAAAAAAACACCAAATTTTTATATACTTTAAATTTTTATCTTTATTTAATTTTATTTATTGATTATAATGAGTCTCTTCTTGAAAACATGTGTTTTTTTTTAAAATAAAAAAAATTTATCTAATCATCAAGGTTTTTTCTTTTTCTATATATGTATATACATACTTTGAATTAATTTATTAATTTCTTTATTTTATTCTTAAAAGAAAGGAAAGGAATTTTTTTTCAAAAAAATAAATAAATAAAAATATTAAAGTAAACCTTTGATGTATATTTTGAATACCCAAAATAGCTCAGAAATACCTTAAAAATGACTTTTTCTTTGTTCATATTTAAAAACTGATAGCTAATTTTTTTAAGATTAAATTTTTATATTTCAAAACAAAATTTTTAACTAATATTGATTCAATAAGGTTTATAATTAAAGAAAGAAACTAAGATTTATGAGGCTTTAAAATGAAAAAACAAATTAAAACATCTTATCATAAATACCACATAAAAGAATTGTGTAAATTCTTTTAGTTTTTTTGAATTTTCATTTAAAAATAATGGCATTTGACAAAAGACCATATTACCTAAACACTGGTATTAGTGTTATGAGTTCTTATGAAAACCAATAAATACTGTAATAAAATTTAAATATTCTATATAGCAATACTGAATATCAGTCTTGAGGCTAAAATTACTTATTTTAACATGAAAATATCCAAGGGGGGCAAAAGACAGTGAAGGCAGCCAGGGTACCTCCAATTTTGAGGCATATGAGGCTTAGATATTCCCAATTCTTGAATCAATTTCTAATGATTACAAAATTAGTATAATAAAAACTTTTTTGAATCTTTTTTTACTGAGGATAGACCCCATTGAATCATTAAAAGATAGAAAATAAACTGCTATTTTGACATCTAAAGCAGTTAATGAGCACCTCTTAATCTTGTAAAAGTATAATTTATTGATTATTTACCATTGAAAAACAAAAGAGGATAAATTTAGACACTTTTTTTTAACTAATTTCAAAGGAATTATCACATTGAAACCAACTGTTATCTTTCAATTATTCTTTACCACATAGAAAATGAGGTAAAAATAAGATTCTTAATTTATCACTGTGAAACCTTAAAGACTAATAGACAGATTTGTGAGATTTAGCTAAAAAAAAAATATTTATTAATTCATAATCTTAATTAAAATTTTGGATTGAAATAATTTTTTTTTTTTGATTATTTTACATGAAATTTAAAAATATTCAAAAATTCAAAAAAAAACCTGAAATGGAATTTCTTATAAAAGTGATAGATTCAAAAAAAAAGAAGAATTCATAATTTCCAATAAAAGAAAATCTAAATCTTTAGATTTCTTATATCTTCACCAAAAATGGGTTGGTATCTTATAAGCCTTGAGGTATTTTGTACATACCCAAATAGGCCATAACTTGAAAGAAGAATAACTCAATAAACATGCAAAAACCATGTAATTTTTATTACCAAAATTCATCATTTTCAAGAATAAAAAGATGAATAAATTTTTATTGAGTAAGAAAATCCTAGGATTTAAGACCAAATTTGGATTCTACACTAAGTTTTAGACTGGGTACCATCATGAAAGTTATACCCAAAAATGACTCTTAAAGTATGTCTATCGACAAGTAAAAAATGAATATAAATTGATTAACCGCTTAGAAGACAACCCTCTAAGCCCATACTCAGCAAAAAGCCTCTTATTATAAACCTAAAATGCTATTTAAGACGGAAATAATGGGATTTTGAGAATCTCATGTGTATGTAGCAATTGATAAAGACTAGGTGAATGAATATATGCAATAAGTGTCCATAATATTTTAGTTACTTTAAATTTTACCATATATAACTTATGGTATTGTGGAAATACTGCTATAAGTACAAATTATAGCAGAGAGGGGGATCAGGAAAAAAATTCAAATAAAGCTTGGGTAACTGAACTTAAGGGTCCTCTAAGTCTCAGAAAGGTTCCAATAAGTAAATTTGAAGTTTTATCAGACTAAAAACCCACTTTGAGATAATTAAACTGTAGTAACTAATCAGTAAACCAACTTTAAGTTAATATTTTGAAGAAAATGATGAAATATTAAAAAAATTCATTAAAAATACATTTCTTGATGAATTTATTTGAAACTTAATGAACCAATTTAGAAAGAGGTGATATTTAATTATGTTAAAAAATTAATCCTCATAAGTTTAAAAGCTCATTGAAAAGTTTCATTTACAGTTGCTTTTTGATGATTTCAAATAGAGCACTGAAACTTCAAAAATTCACAGAAAATAGAATTTGTGATGGAATTACCAATAACCTGAATAAATGTGAGAAATAAATTTTCATTTTGAAATGAAGAAGGATTTATGTCATTAAACTGATCATTTCTTAACCATAAATGGGTTAGTATGCATCAGAAATCCATTAATAGGTAATTAAATGATTTCTTTAAGTAACAAAGTGATATAACCTCTAATCCAAATGTTGTTGATGGTTTTTTCAGTATTCTTCCTTCTAAATCCTTTATTTCTCTTGTAGACTTTGAAAGACTTAAAAGGAGCCCTTTTGCTAATGTTTTTTCCACATAAATCAATTTAATCATTAAAAACAATCAATAAATTCTAGTATTTGTAGTTACTAAAAATATTCTAAAAATTTTACATACTTTTATATAATTAAAAGATGTGAAATTGTGAATATTACTATAAGCTATAGAACTTTAACCTCTAAAATTCTCATTTTTGTTTTTTTATCTTTTAAATATTCTTCAATCTAAAATTCTTCAGAAATACTCTTTCATTAGTATTTTAATTTTTTGTGACATGTTTTCTGATATTTTGAACTGTAAGAATCTGTGAGCCTTGAGGTATATTTTACATACCCAAATAGGCCACAATTATCCTCAAAATAAATTTTGAATTATGCATAACTCATAAGTCATTCATATATCCAAAATTCATCATTTTTAATTTCAGAAAAAATGAATAACTTTTTATTGAGTAAGGAAATCCATGGACTTAAGACCAGATTTGGATTCTACACTAAAATTCACGTAGGGTAGCTCCATAGAGTGAATAAGCTCAAATTAACTCTTTGAGGTGGTAAAATGGAAAATACTTCAATACCACATAAAAGATCCGTGAAAAATTTTGTTTTTCTTAATTTCATGCCAAAATAATGGGAATGTGAGAAATCCCATGTTACATATACACTAAGAATAGTGTTATGCATGTTTTGAGCACTTAATATAATGGTATTCTTACATGGACTTTTGGTACACCCATAGTGGATATCTCACTTGAAGCTTAAATTACTATTTTGACGTGAAAAATAGGCAAGGGGGACAAAAGACATCAAAGAAAGCCAGGGTACCCAACTTCCGAGGCCTCAGAGGCATGGACAGCTCCAAAGCTTGGATCCATGGCTTATCTTAGCCTAATTGGTAAACTAAAGCCTTTTGGGAACTTGGTTACCATGTTACAACTACAGTAAGACTTAAGAAAATAGCAAATAACCTGCTATTTTGACGTGCCAAGGAGGTAAAGAGCTACTTAGACTCCTGTAACCATGTCAATTCTTAATGACTTTCCATGGATAAGCCCCAAAAGAGTAATTAAAACCCTTTTTGGACTTGTATCCATTGAGTTACCTCATAGCAACCAGTGAAACACTGATATTTGCAATTCTACATAGAAATGAGGTAAACACTTCAGAAATTCATTAAAAATACAATTATTAATGAATCTTTCTGAAACTTTCAGGACTAATGAAGAACTGTATTATCTATGGTACAATCAGAAATAATTATGGCTTTACTAGTAAAATTAAAAGTTCTACTTACAGTCCATTTTTGATTATTCTATGTGAAACTCTGAATCTTCAAAAATTCACAGTAATTACATTGTATGATGAAATTGGAAATAACATTGATACCTTTGAGAAATAAATGATTCTTTTGGAATAAAAGAAGATTTACAGATGTTACTCCTTTTATTCTTAACCATATTGGGGTTGGTAGTCACGTAAAAGCATCAGTTAAGTAATTATGATAATCTTATGTGACAACAGATGATGCAATCAATAATCCAAAAAAGTTTTATTGTTTTCTCACTCACTAATTTTTCAGTTTGCTCCATGGAACGCCTCTGTGAGCTGTTGTTGACTTAAAAGAGGCCTCCTCTTGCTTTTTTTTCCACATCATCATCTTATTATTCATTTAAACCATTATTACCAACAAGTAAGTATTAGTAAAGCTATTCTTAAGTGTTTTAAATCTTTCAAAATCAATCAGAAAGACGTGAAATAATAGAATACAACTATATATTGTTGTAATACTGTTATAAATACATTTTGATCCCTTAAATCCACAATTCTACATCAAATCTCTCTACTTTATCTTTCAATAAGTTCTTTGGAATATTAGTGAGTGATTTATCTTTAATTCTTAAAGTTTTTCTCTAAAATTAGTTTTCTTCAAGAATTACCATTATAATTATTCTTGCAAAAGATAATTATATATTAAAATAATTTTTATTATTTTAACAAAAGAAGTTTTTATTATTAAAATCTTCTTGTAATTGATTCTTGTAGACAATTACTTGCTCACTGTTAAAATCACTAGTAGTGTTCAACACGTGAAAGAAATAATTTTTAATTATTTAATTGTGGTTATAATAATATTTTATTATTATATTTCATAAGAACAGACATAGTACTGTTGATTAATAGTAATATTATCAGCAGTTTCATAGTCACATCTTACAGAATTTTTTAAAATTGTTCATATCTATTTGTTAATATGTATTTCTATTATAGAATTCTTATTATGATAATTATTCAAATAATTATTGTCAAAAATAATATTCATATTATTTTGGAATTGGATTATTTCTAATATCCACTAGTTATAATCATACTTTTAGAAAATCAACTCCTGTTATTATATTACTTATAGTGTATGATAAGAGGTATAATAATTATTAAGTTCTTTAATTATTATTGATAATATTAAAGTTTATTCTAATATTATATTTATAAAAATCTTCTCTTTTATAATTAAAATGGTGGTTATAATATTTTCTTTATTATATTTAATTAGGAAAGTCATATTATTCTTAATTTTGTTAATAATTTCATAGAAAAACCTTACATATACACATAAAATCACATAATTAAGTAATTGAGATAATTATAAATAAAAAAATATGGTACAATGATAGATAAAAATATGGTAATCAATTGATCACTCATTTATTTTGAATTTAACCACTTTCAATGTCTTTGTGAGCTGTTGGGTGTCACAGGGGCGCTTCGAAATGAAGAGGGCCTGGCACTCAGTGACCAGACTTACTTATGGAGGGCTCAGAATAAAATACTCAAATGATAAGAGTAATTAAATAAGATAATGATTTCCTAGTCATAAAATAATAAGAATTGAAAGATATGAGAGGAAAACAAAAGCAATAATAAAGAGCCAACCACAAATAATCCTGTACCACTGTTTCAACCTGTTCAGAAAAGAGAAAAGGATTAATAAAGGATATAGCCACCAGGACTCTACTGAACAGGTGAGGGAAGGCAAAGACTAACTTAATAAATAATAAAATAATATTAAATAATAAATCCAATATTTTAATTAACTGGGGGAAAAACCCCCAGGTGGGTGAAAGGGGGCTGGTATATGTGAAAAAGTGTCAGCCTGGTGTTTGAGTGTTGAGAAAACATGACTGTATGATTGAGGATCCTGTATTTGAGATGTGAAACTGTATTGGTGTATCCAATACAGTTATTTGAATCAATACAGGTATTTGCGCCTGTATTGAGGACAGGCCTGTATTTGGTGAATCCTGTATTTGGGTTTTGCCTGTATTGAGCTGTATTGAGGATTGGAACTGTATTTTGTGAATCTTCCATGAAACCCCTTGCTGATTAGGTGTTGGAAGATTTTCCATTAGTAATGAGTGGTAATGCCCTGCCTGTCTCCATGGCTGTGACATTGGGGGCTTAAAAGAATCATTCTGTTTTTGTTTTTCTTAATATTCAGAATTCAGTAAAATAAGTATATAAATGATATAATCTTTGATATTAGCCATAAAATCATTTTTAAGTCTTTAGAATCTTTAAAATCAATAAGAAAATATTTCAAATCAAAGAATTTTTTTATTTCCAATAGTATTATACCTAAAAAAACAGTTTTATTACTGCTCTTATCTCTACTTTCCATTCTTTGAAATCATAGCCAATTCATAAGAAACACCATTTTTAAGTTATTTTAAAATAGCTTTTAAGCTATTGATTAATATTTATTTTATTTGCAAAGTTTACTATTTCTTTGAATTCATTAGTTTTATTTATTTATTTTCAACAATTTGAAAAATAATTAATTTCTTTTAAATAGAGTACTTATTATTAATTGAAATAATTTTAAGTGATTTATAAATAAAGTTTTCTCATTATTAATGCCCTTTTCAATTTATTTTAATATAAAATCACTGCTCAATTTTTTAATTAATAGTAATAAACAAAAGTTTCAATAAATAATCATGTATTTACTTATTATTAATTTTTGGTTATGACAATTTCATTATTGTATTTCTCATAAGTAGATTCATAGTAGTCTTGAGTAATAGTAATGTTATTAATATTTTCATAAATAAATATTAAAATTAAAGAAATTAAATATCTTAAAATTTTTCTTTTCAATTTAAAATATGAATTATTGAAAAATTATATTTATTTATTGATAAATTTTCTTAAAAAAAGTTCAATAAGTTGAAAAATTGAAAATAAATTCATTTTTATATACTTCATAATATTTTAACCAACTAACCAATACAAAAATAAATATAAAAAATCAAAAAGAATTGAAAAAAAATAAAATAAAAAAATAGTTAATAATTGAAAAAAAAGAAAAAACCATTATTTTATTTTCTTTTTTTTTGTAATTTCAAAATATTGAGCAAAAAAAAGTTAATTTTCAAATGTATATAATTTAGGGTGTTGGTAAACCCACATAAGCTTTTAGTAAAAACATGTCAGCCCTTACGTGTTTTTACTAAAAATGTTAAGGCCACAAGTAACATTAACAATTCCATTTATGTTAAGGCTATAAATAACATTAAAAATTCCATAAATAGCATTGCTAAGGCCATTCATTCCATTATTAATGGCCTTAAAAATGGAATGAATGGTCTTAAAAATGCCATTTATGGCATTATCAATGTCATTTATAGCCTTAACAATTCCATAACTGGCATTGTTAATGTCATTTGTGGCCTTAAAAATGCCATAAATGGCCTCAAAGATGGAATGAATGGCCTTAGAAATACCATAAAGGGCATTAACAATGCCATTTATGGCATTAGCAATTCCACTTGTGGCATTAATAATGTCATTTATAGCATTAATAATTCCCTTTATTGCATTGATAATGCCATCAATAACCTTCAAAATGCCATTAATGGCATTAATAATACCCTGCATTGCATTTATAATGCCATTAATAGCCTTCAAAGTGCCATGAATAGACCTATTTCATTTAGAAACCACTCCTTGTCTTTTTTTACCATACAATTACGTGTTTTTACCAATTGATGGAAAAAACACATAGGGACTTACTTGTTTTTACTAAAGGCTTACATGGGTTTACCAACACCCATGATTTAAAATCAAAAACATATCAAAGAAATACACAAAAAAGGACATATAAATATAAATTTGATTTTTTTTAATTTATTTATCTTTGTGAGCCGATATTTATTTTATTTTAAATAAAAAAATCCCTTTCCTTATTTGAAAAAAAACATAAGTCAAATTTAAATTTCTTCAAAAAAGTTTTTTTTTAATTAAAAACATATAAAGTAATGAAATTTGGTATCTATATCTCTTTTTTGAGATTCAAAATAAAAATCGTCTTTTTCTTCAATTAAATTATTTTCCTTTTTTAATTAATCAATTTAAACTTCATAAGGAAGAAAATAAAAATTTTATGAAAAAAGCTCTAAAATATAAATAAATTTTGATTTTTTTGATATTTTTTTTTCAAAAAAGGAAAATATATTATCATGTATTTCAAATTAATCAAGCTAATTTATATTTCCTTACTTGTATCTAGGAAAAGTAAAAAACTAAAAAAAGAAGATTCCTATTTTTTCGAAATGCTATGTTTTATGGGATATTTTTCTTAACCAAACCTCTCCTTTCAAAACATAATTTTTAAATATATGAAACAGATTAATTTTGACATCATACTAATCATTTTAATGATCAGGAATAAAGTTCCACGTCATGATATTATTCTACATTTCTCATAAAATCAAAAAAACACTTTAGAAAAATGTGCATAAAACTATATTTTGTAATCTTGTTTTTAAATTATCATCTTTTTATACTTAGGCTGTAGTAGAAGTATTATTAAATGAAATTATTAAATATCTATAAGCCCTTGAGTTATTAATTATTATATGATCCAGTTCAACCAGATACTTTGGAGAAAATATTTATCCAATAAAATAAAATGATCATTTAGCTTAAATCAAAAAAACATTTTCATGAAGAAATTAAGGAAAAATATGTATATTTTCATTTCATTTTAGATGAAAAATTAAAAAACAACATGATTGAATTAAAATTTAAAAATGTATTATATTGTTATTATTTTTTCATTCTCCTAATAAGATTCACTTGTTATTGATTATCAAGCTCTTTTAATTCTATTTAGCCATATCTTAGAAAAAGTTTATTTGATTTATTGAAATTTTTTCTTTTTAAAGAATTTTCCTCTTATCTCTTTCGATTAAGCTAAAAGGTTATTTTTAAGTTGAAACTTTATTTAAAGTCTAAATATTTCAAAGTTTCTTTATTTTTTAAATTTGAATCATCTTAAATTAATCATATATATATATATATGTTTGAAGAAATATTATGATATTTTAGTCCTATAAAGACCTGAAATATCTTTAGGGGGTTATTCTGGTATTAAAACAGACAAAATCCTATTTCAATTTGGTAACTAAGACTTGAAATTTATAATTTATTAATTTTTCTTTAATAAATTTCTGTAATTAATAAAGTCCTTTTTTTTGATTCTTTATTTTACAAAAATATTTCAAAGGAAAAAATTCAAAAAATGAGAAATAAATTGACATAAAAATCATTAAAATTTGAAAGATTAATTTGAAGATATATATTTATAGATAGAAATTGAAAATGTATTGTTTCTTCTATTGATAATAGGTAATCTCAAACCTTCCAAATTATATGTTATAAATTTTCAATTATTTTTGACCCAAATACCAAATTTAATTTCTACTATTTAAAGAACGCCATACCAAATTAACTGTGGGATTTCAGGTGCCAAAAACCTATATTTTTTGGCTCCTAATACTACATTCATTTGATCAAATTTTATTATAATTCAGGAATAATGATTTCTTTCCACATGTACTTATCATTATTAGAAAGGTAAATTTATATTTACCCTTATCCAATTGCCAAAAAAATCCACGTTTAAATAACTGATTAAAGATTTAACAAAATTATACCAAATATATAGTTTTAAAATGATATCCTTTCATAAAATATAATTCATAAAGTACAATATATCAGGAAGCAGAAATTTAATTCTGTATTATATATATACTTAAGAAATGGATTCAAAATATTTTCAAAATAGAATTTTTCAAAATTATTATGAACAATTGATCTTTCATTTGAAATATTAGTTTATATAATTTAAGAAATTCTAATGTTTTATAAATCATTGGATTATAAGAAAAAAATATCCCTCAATACAATTAGAACTTTCTATATCTATATTTGGCTCAAATTGTAATAATTATGCATTCGTAAAAAGTGTAATTATCTTTGGGTTAAGTCAAGGAGCTATTTCAATATATACCCTGTAAGCTATTTTATGTTTGGTGTATTTCAAAAGGACATTTATAATATGAACATATGAAAATAAAAGAGTTTAATCTTGAGGGATTATTCAAGAAAATGAGTTTAATTTATGCATCGGTTTCATAGGTTGTGTGCTATTCTATACCTTTTTGGACCAGCTTAAAAAATATTAAAGGTGGAGAATTTCAAAATTTCAAGATTTAAATGATTAATTTAAAAATGTCTTCTAAAAAGATGCATTTGAAGCCACATGAGTAGAATAAAAACACCAATATAATTGAATAAAGTAATATTTTACAATAAAATACAAAGAGAAAAAAGTTTTTTTCATGCTTCAATTAGTAAAGCATCAATTAAATAGTATGGATTTACATGAAATAGCTTACATATAAGATTTGAAACAATCAATGATATAGTGTGACCCTTTTGACGCAAAATAAAGCACAATATGACATATACAAAGGAGAAATTTAATCTTGATGTAAGGCTAACTACACTAAAAATATTATATTAAAAAGAATCATATTCACCAAAATAAATTTTATGTAATAAAATGGCCAAATATGTCTCAATATACATCAATTGCATTAAATTGTATATCTAAATCAAAACTTAATAAGTATTATGCATAGAAACTTCCATCAAGTTTTCAAAGAAATTTGATATTATACAGAATAATTAGTTCAAATCAAATCCTAATACAAAAAAACGATGAGATAGCTGTACTAAATCAACTGATCCCTCAAGTAAAAAAAGATAGCCTTATAAGATTTGATAATCAAAAAATCAAAACCTGAGGAATTGAAAAATGATATTCTTTAATATTCAATGCAAATGGCATCATCCAACATAATCCTCACCAGAAAAAACACTTCAGATTACATAATAAGTGACTAAACCATTAAATACCTATATCCAATGACAAAATTTAAAAAATTCCTCACAAGCAGAATTCACTCAAGTCTGTGAATAATAATCATACTTTTTTCTAAATCCAAATCAAGTCTCAAAACATGTTTTGTAATATCTTGCTTCAAGAAGACCATTTGAAAATATACCACCAGAAAAACTATCTCAAGTCTGTGCATAAGAAATAATGAAGTCCATAATTATGAAATATTCCAGAAATATGTTGGAATATCTTAATCAAATGAGGGCATTCCAAAAGCACCCACAATCTGAAATGTTTCAGGGTAAAAATTTTCTAAGTACCCTGTTTTTGAGTGCCTCTATGTAGGTCCGAATGAATATAGATAGAGAACTTATATTCATCATTTTCCCCAGCTCTCATAGGAGTATTTTACCATAAAATGGAAGTATAATAATTAATATTAAGGATACATCTATCCCTATTATAGTAGGCTGACTAGTAATAGAAAACTATAGTGTTAGTAGCAAATCTGAGAAGCTAATATTAATAGTAGTCCTGAAGTATTTATGAAGGAATTATTTGCATTATTAAAAGGACATTTTAATATTGGATAGATAATATTTGTAGTAGTTATAAATTAGGTTTCAAATATATTATCATCATTGATATTAGTAATAGTAGCTATCTTATATTCAATACTATTACTCCCGTAATTTTTTGAAAGATAAATATTTTTATCAAATGAATATCATTAGATATATTAATCACAGGATAACTTAAAGATACATTGATACATTTAAGATTACCCTTATATTGTTATATAAAGATGTTATAGTATGATCTCTATATTATTATATTACTGAAAATACGCCTCTACTCTATTTTATTACCTTGAAAAGTATATCACCCCATATATAATGAACTCTGATAAGTCTATATCATTATATCTTATTAGTATATACACTTATATTCAAATATTTCATATATGATATCATATAGCTTTATCAATCCACTTTATGTATTAAAAATAAAAAGTGTGTTCCTGTTTTTTTATTAGGTCTAATAGAGACTGCTAAAATTATTCTCTATTTGTAAATACACAATCTGAAAAATTGTTTTTTTTGATATATAGGGAAATTTCTTAGTATATTAATAGTGGGAAGATAGCACAGCTTAGTACCCTTTGTTCTAGGATTATTCATAAATTCCAAAATTTTTACCTTTGATTTCTCGCACAAGGACTGCCTTATCACATACCACACCAAAATGAGCTCCATGATGGAGGTTTAGTATCTTTCTTGCAAAGACCACAAAAGAATTGTTAATTATTTTACGACCATAAAGAGAGGTAAACATTCATTAAATGTTTTTTTATTAAAATCTACTAAATCTTATATTTTTTCGTTTAGATACTAAATGTTACTCCAGCTCTTTTTATATATAAACAAACAGCTTATTTAAATAAATGTTTGCTTCATGAGATCATTTCTGAATTCAAATGTGTAGAAAAAAATGAAGATATCATCAAAAATATCAGGATTTTTCTTGCAGTTTTGAATTTTATAAGTTCTCCCTGAATAATTGCATAATATAAAGAGCTTATGGAGAAAAATTACAATTAAAGAGATTTAAAAAATGTCTGAAATATTGAGAGTCCAAAATGAGAATGAAATTGGGATCTTAAATGGGTGTTTTCATTCAATAAAGGGAAATACTTAATAAGATGCAAATAAGGTAGATATCAATATATTTTTAAGCTTGTTAGTTAGTTTTTTAATATTACATAATTTTTTGGTACAATTTGGGGATCAACAGAGGGATCTTTTCAATTAAAGACATCCGAAGAGCTAAAGAACATTCATATAAATAGTAATTTGGATCCCAATCGGAATATAAGCTGAAGGATAATTTCTATAACATTACAATAGTTTAAAACAAAATAATCAAATCTATTGAAACATTTATACAGAAAAACTGAAAGTCTTTATGTAATAATATTTAGTTTTGAATCATCATTTTGAAAATTCAAAAATGAAAAGGAAAATTTAGAAAATGCGTTCAGAATTTCAAAACCTTTTATTGGAAAATTGAAAATCATATATTTTCACAAATTGTTTTATTTAGTATCAAATTTGATATCTATTTTTATGTTTAAGATTTTCTTTTAGACAAAATAAATTAGCAGACCTCTGGAAGATTACTCAGAATTTCTTTTGGGGCTTCTAAAAATGCTTTTATCTTCTTGTTTCTATTTTTTGATGTTCAATTTTAAATTTGATTTATTGATATTTTTAATTAAGACAAGGATTGCCAAAATTAAGTAATCTCCTATTAAGCTGAAATGAACAGAAAAAATAAGTAACTGATTGATAATTTCAAAGCTCAAATTAAGGTTTAGTTTTTTGATGTGATTTTGTTGAGTTTTTTCAAATTAATTTAAAATTCCAGACTGTTTTGAAAATTTTAATTCAAATTTCAGTCCAGGAAAATAAATTCTATGTCCAGTTAAGGGGAAACTCTTTGGAATTAGCTAATAGTAAAATTTTGGAATAAAGAGAAGTATCAAATCATGTCATCAAGTAATATAAGCCTTATCATACAGGCAATTTTTGGTTTTTATTGATTTTGAATAAGATCAAAATTTAGCTGTATTCTATTCTGTTTGACTGAAGCTTGGAAGATTGTCTTCATAAACTAGTTTTTTATCTTCATAACTGTAAAATACTTGATCTTATTTTATTAATTATTATCCTATTCAATGTCTTTGATACCTTTAGCTATTTTTCTTGAGTATACTTTAGAAAGTTTTTCTTCATCAGTTCCCTTTATAAATCCAATTCCCCTTATAAGAACTCCTAAAATTATTATTCTTGTGGTTATATCTTTTATTTTACTAGCGAGTTTTTTAAAGGTATTAATAAGTTCTTAAGAATTGAGAGGATGGATTATCAAAGACTGAATTAATCATTTTTTATAAATAAATTCTGGTAAGTAACATGAATTTTCTTTGTAGATATGTAAATCATTATTATATGTGTTTTTGTGTGAAAGCTTACACCATTAATTATTCATTTTATTTCCTCTTATTTATTATTCTCTACTATTTATTAGATTTCTGCTAATTTTAACCTAATTTATTCAATTAATTTCCTACATTTTTTTAAAAAAATAGGTTTGGGAAGTGTGTTATTTCATAAATGTTCTTTGAAGGTTCAAATTTTCTATAGTAAATGTAAGAAAATGATTACCAAAAAATGATCTTGTAAGAATTCAAGTGAAATCTCAAAGATCAAAATTTGACTTGAAACTTTATGAAATTATACATAGAATTGCATGTTGGCTCAGATACTTAGGATGTATAACTATTTAAATATCACAGATTAAGGAAAAATAAATCTACACACTGTATACTAGATATGAGAATATTATTACAAAACGCTCATATAGCTCAGATATTGAACACGCATAAGAATGTTTGATACTAAATAAATGATAGAATAATTCTTGGAATTTTTTTACATGGGTTTAAATCAACAAAAGTACTTACAGATATGTTGATATGGTACCACACTGCCCAGATCCCACTTGAAGCCCTATGAAGATACTACAGGTTCATTTTTCAGGTAAAATATCCCATTTTAATAGAATTAACTAAAGCCAATTTCACTCCTGTGTACAAAAATAACCAAAGTTCAGTCTAACAAACAATTTTTTTTTTAAAAAATATGATGGAAGATTCCAAAGATATTGTGCCATAAATATAAAAAAAACACAATTTAGAAGTCTTTCTCCAGAACAAGTCTCCCAAGGATGCGCATAAATGAATGAATCCTAATAAAGATAAGGATAAATTTCAGAAATATTGTGAAATAGAAAACACATGTAGTGCTATCTCTATATATTAAAAGTGTCACCCTTTAGAGGTTTCTCACTAGGATAATTTATTTCAAGGATGTGCATAATATAAATAAATATTAGTTAAAATAAGAATACAGTCCAAAAATATTATGAAGTTTATCAAAAGAATGGGGAAATACATCAATTAAATGACACACCTTTATGATTATTTTATAGAAAGAATACTTCAAAGATGTGAAAGAATCATGAAAATTACATAATTTTGCAATTAAAAAGACATATGGTGTTTTAGATTTATCAAATGACACCACTTCAGAAATACTCACCATCTAAAATATCTCATGGTTAAAAGTTTTCAGTTTCCCTGTCTTCAGAAGGCTCTAAAAATTTCTAACAGCGATAAATATAGGTACTATCTCTCTCTCATTCCCCCATTATCCTTATCCAGAGTTATAACTTAAGTATTGATCCATTCCTTCTCTCATTCATGAGATAGTTAGATATTAATCAATCATCTTATCATAAAAATAGTAGTAGACTTGAAGTATTGTTATAATATATCATAATTAGTAATATTATCCAAGATTCTTTCATTAACCTTATTTATCAATAAAGAAAGAAAATTATCTCATATATGAGCTATTATACATTTATATTATCACCACTTTATCAACATATCCATCATATTTCCATTATATAAAATTAAAATAATATTATCTCATAATATATCATCTCCATAATATCTGTAGCCTACCTCATTAAAAACATTACTCTTCTATCAAAACTATATTATCCTTCTATTCAAAAAGATAATATAATTTATATTGATAGTTATCTCAAAATAACACCTTCATATGAAAAATTATAAAGGTAAAAACTCCCCAAAATATCAATTTAATGAAACATCATTTTCAATTAAAAGTAACATCTGATATTAAGGGCTTACCATTGATATCCTAGTGCTTCTTTTTGATGGACTGATAGAGAGTGCTGTTTAAATCTGTTTTTTTTGATATTCTAACTTCAACCTCGAAATACTTTCTATCATTTATCCAACAGAAAGATGGGTTCTCACAGAATTACCATTCCATCATGAAGTACATTCATGTTAATCATTTTCTAGTATAAGTCCATTTCAAAATGAGTCACAAGATTACATGTTATTAGTTCCCTTCAAGGGATAGGGTGTAATAATTTGACTCACCTCCAGGTCAGTAAATATTTCTGCCTCATAATTTTCAATGGAAGAATCTACCTGTGAATAAAAATCTGAAATAGGAGCTATATTGAGAGTTCTACCAAAATCCCATTTATTTTATGATATAAAAGACACATGCTTTCCAAATTTGAATTAATTGTTATTATGACTTTTTTGTATTGAGTTTTACCTGCTCTGGTACAATTTTGAATCATTTTTTCCATGGAATATTTCTTTTTGTGTGTTTTAAACCAATCTCACATAATTTATGCTTTGATTTTCAACCATTTTCATGAATCTTTATTGAATTCAACCGCAACCAATTGTGATACCTTCTTCTTTCTTGAAAGATGCCTCCATGGTAAAATTGAACTAATGAATCATGAGAATGAGTTTTTATTTAATTTAATCTTTAATAAATTAACTATAAGTAGATAATAACCCTGAGTAAGATGTCCCTCGTTATTCTCTAGAGATTTGATGGCTTCTTTATATTGATCAATTTTTTGGTTTTTCTGACAGGGAATTTTAGGTGCTATCTAGGAGGTAAAAAAGACATTTTTCCAACGTGAATTTGAGAAGCGTAATATAAAATTTGAGAAAGAAGTATTGTTATTGATACAATTAAGAATGAGTATGGTCTGTATTTATACTTTTTCAAGAGTTACAATATCATAAAGAATAAATAAAAGGAAGAAAAGTAATATTATTCAGATTCCTGTAAAGATGGGAAAAGTCAGTAGGATATTTGACTTATGTTTCAAATTTGAAATTCTGAACTTTGAACCAAGCGAAAGCTTTAAGAAAATACATGGTCAATTGGTTTATAAAGGGGGTTTTAAAAGTTGAAATACATAAGTTTCTAACTGTAGTATTTTCTTAAAATAATTTCATTTAAAAATGTGGTATCTAGCAGGCTTGAGAGACCCTTTTATAGATCTTTATATCATATTTTTGCTGAGATATTATTTTCTCAAAGAATAGAAATATTATTTGGTTAATTCTTCTGCATTATTTCATATAGATTCAGATTTTGGATAAGAAAAGGTGCTACATAAATTTTTCAATTTAAGATTTGAAAGTAAATATATGCATTTTTAAAAATGAAATAAGTCTTAAGCTATAAAAATTGATTTAAAATCCAAAATTTGGGAAACTTATCAATCATAATTTTGCAACTCTCCAGAGCTCCTTAATTTATAATATTTAATACAAGCTTTAATAACCCTCCTGAAATTATTTTGGACTGGAATTATGAATAAACTCTTATTAATAAGATTAAAATGAAATTTGAAATGAATCATTTTAATCTAACCTAATTACCCCCATATCTATTATTAATTATTTTTATTTCTTCAAAATATATTCTCTTACCAATAGAATTCTTACAGAAGTGTTTTGTTTTTATATTTTTCAAATATTTAACTCAACTATATTGTATTAAACCAAAAAAATATAAAAAAATTATATCTTAAATATTTTCGTAGAACCTATCTTGAGCCATGAATTTCCATTGACACCATTTGGAATGGGTTTGGAAGGTACCTGTCAAATGCCATAATATAAAGCAATAATTTTTTCAGGGTCTTACTTGTCCCAAACCTGCTTAAAGCCCTACATTTCAAAAAGACTGAACATAATCTTTTGTTTTAATAAGATACAACTGTAAGCCATCAAGAAAAATACAAGAGCTACAATACACAACTAAATATAGCACAACATATTGATAAAGAAAGCGGTAATAAAAGGCTAATACAGTAGCTGTTTTCAAACAGGATGTAAGTAGTTCAGTGAGGAGCTGTTCTTAAAATTTTTCAACTGCTTTATTTTATTACTCCTGAGGGAATACTCAAGTAATTCACTCACCTGATTGGCTTCCTTTAATGATTTAGATTCTACATAAGACAGCAAAAATGAGATAGACTTATGCAATTTGGCAGGTGGTGGAAAAGTTATACTCATCTTTTCATAATGCTTTTCTTCAATTTCTTTACTGAAGGGCTTATTTTCATCAAATATTTCTTCTGTGGAAGGATGACTACATTCATTTTATTTCTCAGGGTTAAAGAGCTCAGAAATAGGAATTTGTTTGTGAGGTTTGATTAAGCCCTTATTGTGAAGGCACTGACTTTAATTCTCTAGCAATGCCTCAGAATTTCTCACTCCTCAGCTTTCACTGAATGGATTGAGTTCTGGGATAATGTTTGTGTAAAGCCAGGAACCAATGATTGTTTTGGGGGTTACTGTATTACATGAAAGCCAGACAAATTGATGGCACTTGGCTAATTGATATTGTATATATGCCTTCAATTCACATTATTGTTTTAATATTCAATTCCCAAAAATATGAATCATTTGCAATATTGCACCTTAAAGGTCTATATAATTCCTTCTTCTAAGGGTTGAAGTTGGGAAGCAAGGTCAGGTTTGAAATAAATAATCTTCAAACTTGAAAGGCCTTCTTTGGGAAGTTCATCACCATTGAAGCTATCCAAAAGAAAGGAAATCTTGAAGTTTTTTTCACTTGGTTCACTGTTCCATTTTGTTATCCACTCTTAAAAATTTGAGTCATAATCCAGGCTATGCAATTCTTAAAATATAGATAGCCATGTTGGAATCCAAATTTCTTATTGAAGAAATGTGGAAATTTAAGCTTTCAATGTACATAAATGGAAAATTTTCTGATCCAGTTTCATTGCAAGTTGGTAGTACAGTTATTTTAGTCTTTTTGGACTTTATTCCATTTTTTTATGTGTATGCTAACCATTTTTCAGGTGAAATACTAGACCAAAAATTTATAATTTGGATTTAAAAAAGAGGCCCGTCTCATGCATGTTAAAAATATTTCATGTGTCATAATTTGATAGAATCGGGCTGTCACAGCCACTATCAGGGGAAAATGGTATGCTGTCACAATGCTGCCTGCTAGACCTCAACAAATGGAGCTCTTGAAAAAAAGGCTCTTAAAAAAGTTGTACATCAGATTTTACCATGTGATAGTACCCCCAGGTTTAGAGCACTGCACCTTGAAGTGCATGTAGCTTATGGTATTACCCATTCCTTCCTCATAGAGCTAAATTATTCACAACAGCAGGCTACAAGGAACCTTTAAGGGGTAGAACCCTTGTACGCCAATGGAGTGGAAAACCCAGCCATATTTGGTTACTTTATT
This sequence comes from Austropuccinia psidii, assembly GCA_023105745.1. NCBI lineage: Eukaryota > Fungi > Basidiomycota > Pucciniomycetes > Pucciniales > Sphaerophragmiaceae > Austropuccinia > Austropuccinia psidii. Next base: position 33,225,155 of record JALGQZ010000009.1, on the reverse strand, counting down.
GAAACCTCCTCTTGTCTCCAGCCATAATCAAACCCATGACATTGGTAACCAGTTTATTGTAACAATGTTGTCTTCCAGACCTCAAAAAAGGGAGCTCTTGCCAAAAAGGCTATTAAAAAGGCTGAAATACCATTTAATACTGGCAAGTTGTAGATCACATTCCACCATGTGATATATGAATTCATATTTTTCCTCATACTGACCAGACCAGAAAATCAGACGTGCCAATAAAAAATGCAGCTTCAACAACTTCCTCAAATACCTCAACACAGTCTGGACTCCCCAATACATACTTGTTCTATTAATACAGGATGCTTATACTAAATAAAGTCTTGGATTCATCAATATTAAGCTTTATGATCACTAAATATCACCATGCCTCCTGTAAAGACCTTGTGCATTCATACTGGGACTGTACAGTTAAGATAAATTCCTCTTTCAGAAGTTTTCACTATTTGGACCTGGGCTGGTGGATTCTCACATATACCAGCCCCTCTTCCTCTAACTGAGGACCTTTTATCCAGCTAATTAATATGCTGTATTTATTATTAGCAAGTACTTATTCTTAATTATTAGAATATTATATTTTCAAATTATAAGTTAGTCTTTGCATCTTTCCTCACCTTTTCATTAAAGTTGTGGTGGCAATATCATTATTAACCTCTCTCTTTCTGTGTGACAGGTCAAAAAAGTAGACTTGGATTTGTTTGTGGTTGGCTCCTTTATTTTTACTGCTTATTATTTCTTCTGCTTTCTTATATATTTCTTGTTATCAATCTTATTTCATTTACACTACTTAGGCTTTTCCTCTTAACAATTCTGAGACCTCTGAAAGTGAGTGAAAATTTACTGAGTTCCAGGACCTTCACTTAGACTAGCCCCTGTCACATTGTATTAATTAACTCATAATTCTTTCCTCCCTTTTTCATTAAATAATTCACTAATTAATCAATTATTATCTATTTATCATTTTTATGATTTTCATGATTTATTATTCTTTCTCATCAATTTTCATCTCACTCATTTTATTAATACGAAAAATTACTTCTTTCACAGTTTTAATCATTCATAACAATTTCACTCTATTCTTAATTCTAAATCAAAATTAATTCTTTTGTTCTTAATTTCTGGTTTTAATTGATTGTTTGATTTGTGATTGGGGCTCATCAGGAAAATTGATTTATTTCTTCAGGATTCTGACTTAATTGATTGACATTGATTTGTATTTCTCAAGATAACTGATTGATTTTACTTTTATTCCTCAAGATATTTAATTTGTTTCTGAAAATATTGACTGATTAACTGAATTCGTCAAGACAAAGTTGAAATTTTATTCTAAATTTACTTGATTATTGTTTGGAATTTATTTGGAGTTCTTCAAGGAATTTATTTATTCATAAGATTTTGACTCTGTAATTTTCATTCCTCAGGAATTTTCCAAATTGATTTTACTGTGAGATTTTTATTGAGGTGGAAAATCTGAACATGAACTAAGCTGGTTATGTTTCCTTGTACATAGCCAATTTCAGAGGCTTAATTTTAAGAATTGGGGATTTAGGAGAAAGAGCTTACACTCATGTGTGTAAAACAGGTTTGGCTTCAAGCTCATTGGCCTGATTGGCTTCCCACACTGGGAATTTCAATAGCCTTCAAGAACCCATGGATATTACTTTTAAGGTAGATAAAAGGTACCATGGGGAAAGGAAAAGGGTTTTAAAAAAAGAAAAGAAGCCTCCAGTCACTGTATCCAATACTTTCAGGCCTTCTCAAAACTCCTTACCAGAAGAATGAGAAGGGGAATAATTTTCAAGTTTCTAAGGACAAGCCTCATGCTGATATATTCAATAGGGCCAACAGATTAGTTTGTTTTGAAGAGGAGAGGAGTATTAAATAATCTTTATCCACTTGTTGCGGTGGAAAGCACCAAAGGAAAAAATGCTTTAAGAGGCCTCAAAATAGGCCTGGGTCATCAAGAGGCTTCCCCAGCAGACGGGGAAATTTTGAGCAGTATTCATGATGTGTTAAATGGTTCTCACTTATTCCCTTCAAAAGCACAACTGTGAATTTTGAATACTAGTGTCAAAAAATCTGTAAATTTTTATTTTCACTTCTCTCTGATAAGTTCTATATTATCCTCATTGATTTTGGTGCTAAAAAATCTTTTATTGCAATGAACTGTGTGCTCAAGTACTCATTTAATATTTCAGAGCTCCCTGAAAAGATTCCTATTTTAATTTTGAATTCAAGTGACTCCACTTTCTTGTTAATAACCCATTATACCAAGTGGGTTGTTTACTTGCCTTCTTTCCCAAGCTTTAAATGGGACCTTTCTATCATATATTCCCCCAATGGAGAAGAGCTCATATTGGGCTATTATTTCCTCTACCAGTTTACACCTGTAATTTATTTGAGAAATAGATTTATCAGCTATGACCCCAGTCCGAAGGGCTCTAATTGTATTACACCTTATTTTAGTGACAACTCTGCCACTTCTGTAAAAAGTGTTTCTCTATTTGGTGAAATTGAGACAACTTCCATTCCTTCTTCTATCAATATTCCTCCTATCATTCCCTCTCAGTAGTTAATTACATCAAGAGATGAAGTCTTCAAAGAGATAAAAGATCCTAGAGAAGAGGTTTCTATTTTTCTACTTCATCTCTTTGATGGGGATATGGGCCTTCCTCCTTTGTCCTTTCATGAATCCCTAGAGCAGCGGTGGGATGAGGAGGAAAAGCCATAAGAAATTGAAACTGTTCTGAAGGTAGTCCTTCCTGCTTATAGCCATTATTTGGATGTATTTTCCAAGTTTAAGCCAGAGAAATGTCCTCCAAACCATGCCCGCGATCATCATATTGAATTTTAGGTATCTCTTCCTCCAATTGCTGTTATCTACCGTTTATCAAATAATGAGTTGGAAACACTACAGGCCTACATTATAGAGAATTTGGAGAAAGGTTTCATCAGAAAAAGCTCCTCATAAACATGAGAACCTTTTCTTTTTTTAAGAAGAAGGATGGTGGACTTTGCTTGTGTGTTGACTACCACAAGCTAAATGCTATTACTAGGAAGAACAAGTATCCTGTTCTTCCAATGAAACAGCTTCTTACTTTATTTAAAATTTTCTCTAACTTCTCAAATATAGACCTGCATGGTGCTTAGAATCTACTGAGATTTAAAGAGGGGGATGACAATTCAACTCCCTTCAGAACCAAATATGTTAGTTATGAGTCTTTGATTATGCTATTTGGCCCAAAGAATAGTCCTTCTTTGTTCCGAAATCTTGTGAAAGATATCTTGGAAGATTCTTTGGATGTCTTTGTAGTAGTTTATTTAGATAATATTATTGTTTTCTCAATTTCTGATAGGGAAAATGTCAAACCTGTGGCCTCTATTCTCCAAATACTGAGATGAAATAATTTGTATTCTAAAGACTACAAGTGTGTATTTTATTTATCAAGTGTGGAATACTTGGCTACATTGCTTCAAGTAATTTCCTAAAGAGGGATTCTTCAAACATTTAGCACAGCCTCAATTGGCCACAGCCCAAGAACATCAAGGTTCTTCAATCTTTCCTTGTCTTTTCCAATTTCTATTTTTCAAAGTGAATATTACTCTAAAAAAATCATTTATTTCACTTCTCTTCTCAAAAAATATACTAATTTCACCTTTAATGAGGAAGCTCTTAGTAATTCTTCATTACTCAAAGAAGATTTCACCACTTCTCCTATCCTTCCAAACTTCAATCCTTCTTGTGAGCCTTGATGTATATTTTATATACCCAAATAGGCCAAAATTATCTTGAAATAAATTATGAACTATGCATAACTCATAAGTCATGCATATATTCAAAATTAATCATTTTTGATTTCAGAAAAGATTAATAGCCTTTTTTGTGAGTAGGTAAATCCATGAACTTAAGGCCAGATTTGGATTTTACACAAAAAATTCACCTAGGGTAGCTCCATAGAGCTAATAAGCTTAAATTAACTCTATGAGGGTGTAATATGGAAAATAATTCAATACCACATACAAGAATTGTGAAAGTGTTTGTTTTTCTCAATTTCATGACAAAATAATAGGAATGTGAGAAATCCCATGTTACATATACACTAAGAATAGTGTTATGCATGTTTGCCGCACTTAATATTATGGTATTCTTACATACAGCTTTGATACACCCATAGTGGATATCAGTCTTGAAGCCTTAATTTCTATTTTTGACATGAAAATAGCTGAGGGGGACAAAAGACATCAAAGAGAGCCAGGTTACCCAAATTCTGGGATTTCTGAGGTGTGGATATCTCTAAAGCTTTTATCAATTGCTGATCATGGCTTGATTAGTATACTCAAAACTTTTGGTAAAATAGCTACCAAGTTAAGATCACATTAAATCATAAGAAAATTGCAAATAAGCTACTATTTTGACCTTCCAAAGAGGTAAAGAGAAACCTATACTGCTGTAACCATGTATATTATTAATTATTTTACATGGATAAACCTTAAAAGAGTAATTAAAAGAATTTTTGGACTAGTATCCATTGTTTTACCCCATAGCAACTTGCCATACTGTGATATTTGCAATTCTACATAGAAATGAGGTAAAAACTTAAAAAACTCATTAAAAATACAATTCTTAATGCATATTTCTGAAACTCTCTAGTAAAAATGGAGAATGGTATGAAGCTAAAGAAACCAAAAACAATTATTGTTTCATAAGTAAAATTGAAAGTTTTACCTACAGTCCATTCTCAATGATTCCATGTGAAATACTGAATCTTCAAAAATTCACAGAAAATACAGCCTATGAAATTTCCAATAACGTTGATATATTTCAGAAATTAATGTTTATTTTGAAATAAAATAAGATTTAAAGTTGTTACTCCTTTTATTCTTAACCATAAATGGGTTGGTAGTCACGTAAAAGCATTAATTAAATAATTATGACAATTGTACATGACAACAAATGATGAAATCAATAATCAAAGTAGGATTGTTGTTTTCTCACTCACTTGGTTTTCAGTTTGCTTCATGGCACACCTCTGTGGGCTTTCTTTTCCTTAAAAGCGGCCTCCTCTTGCTGTTTTTCCCAGATTATCTAATTATCCAATTATATCTTTGTTACCAACAAGTAAGTATTAGTTAAAACTTTTCTTAAGTGTTTTATCCTTTCAAAATAAATCATAAAGACATGAAATAATAGAAATCAACAATATATTTCTGTAATAATGTTATAAATAAATTTTGATTCCATAAATCCACAATTTATCTGTCCAATCTCTACCATATTCTTTCCAAGGTTCATTGAATATTAGTGAGTGGTTTTAGATTAGCTCTTAAAGGCTTTCTCTAGTACTTGTTTCCTTCAAGAAGCATATTTATAATTATTCTTGTAGAAGATGATTATATATTAAAATATTTTCATTATTTTAATAAAGAAGTTTCATCATTTAAATACTTCATGTAATTGATTCTTGTAGACAATTACTGCTTACTGTTATGTTCACTAGTATTGTATAGCAAGTGAAAGAAAGAATTAATTGATTAATTACTTAAATTGTGTTTATAATAATTTTATTATTGAATTCCATAAAAACAGTCATATTATCCTTGATTAATAGAAATATTATCAACCATTTCATAGACACTTCTTACATTTGGGAGCCTTGCTGTGTTTTTGAGCCTTGAACCCTTAATTAATATATTTTTAAGCGCTAGAATATATTAATTTAATAACTCCTCTCTTTCAATTTGAAGTTAAATTTATTTTTGTATTTGAAATTGTCTTGAAAATCTTTTTTATTGAGGAATTTGGTTTAAATTTATACTGTTTTTACATGTGGCTTTTCACATCCAAAAACGTATAAAATTATTCTTTGAGTTACTCTGAACTAATTTTAAATAAAAATCTTAAATTTTGATTTTTTTTTCTTTAAACCAAATCATATTTTTTTAATATTAAAAATTGAAACCTTATAAAAAATAATAAAAATATTTTAAAATTATGAAAAATAATTTTTCTTTTATCAATTTTTTCTCTCTGGTGTCTTTAATCAAGTATAGTGCAACTGGTAATAAGCTCAGTAAGAGATATATTACTAGTCTAGAATCTGAAGACAGCATTGAAGTGAAAATTGCTACAAGGGGCACTTTATTTAGAGAAGAACAAACCAAACAACCACCAAAAGGTGTGTGCTTTCTGTCTTTATTCTTTATTTTCTCTTGAATTAACATGAAGATGGTGCATACCAGAAATGGAAGCCACTATTCAGTACAACCAGATGGATCTGGAAAAGGAAGAGGCAAGACCAGGGCCATATCTGGCAAGTCTTCCTCAAGAAAGACATATCTAGAGAATGCCAGAGTGGCCCCCATTCCAAAACGTCTGTACCCAACAGCTTTGATGTGAACTCTGAGCCTGAACTCATTCAAAGTAATATTTTAAGGGATGAGTAAGTTCCAAGTGTCAGACATAGAAATATATCAGTCCCAGTACAAAACCTGGTACAGAGCAGCCAAGAAAGAGGAGTGGGAAATATTCCCAAGCCTTTTGAAGGGAGCCATGAACTCCCACTTACACATCAAGAGCTTTCTGGGTCAGGAGAAGACCATAGAACTCTTAGGAGGGTAGAGCCCATTGTCTTGAAAAGACAAGGTCAAAAAAATAAAGAATTGGTTGAATAACCAAATTCTTTTATCCATAGACCAGAAGAATAAGCTGGGAATGACCCCAGATTTGGAGAAAGAAGGCCCAGTGGCGTCTACCAGCTCCAAACCAGCTCCGTAAATGTCTAAAAAAAGACCAAAGGACCTCAGAAAAAGAAGAAAGGTCCCAAGAGCCATCAGGGAAAAGGCAATTGGCACAAACCTTACCCACAAGGTACAGGATACCCGAATTGGAACCCTCAGCAGTGGACAGTGTTTTCAATATGGCCAGAACTCTTACGGAATTTTCAGCCAAAGAGCAGTAGAGGATGAAAAGGACTTTTACATGCAAAGAATAGATGAAATAATTTTTTTAAATCTTGTATTGATGTAGAGCTTGGTAAATTTGATGAAAAATTAAATAAAATAACATCAGATATCAATGAACTGAAAAATAATGACATACCTTCTGCTGATTGGCATAAATTAACAACTGCCAGATCTGATTTAATTTTCAATACATGTGACAGAATTGAGAGTAAATATCAATTCTAAGATGATGAAATGGAAGATCTTTCCATTGCAAACATTAATGACCAACTTAGAATTCTGAAAAAAACATGTTTTAGAAATAGTTAATAATACCAATCCTTTTTGCCACATGTTTGGCAAGAAGTGACAGTGAAAGGCAGAAATAAAAGGATGAAATAATCACACATTTGGAACAAATTAATAAGAATGATGAAGATATTCCACAACTTTGACTGAAGAGAAACTTTTTGTGAAAGGAATTTTGACCCCTTTTCTAGGAGAAAATGCAATATCTGAAAAAGATATTCCCAAATTAGAAAAATGGCCAACATTCTCTGGCAAAAGTGAATATAACCATATTGAGTTCATCAAAACAATTGATATGTTTCAAGAAGATTTTCATATACATGATGAAATTATAGTGGGTAAATTGCACTCTTTGTTTACCAGAACTTCAAATAAATGTTATTAAAAATGAGACAAGAACATGGAAAAAATGATTGGTCTTTGTGCAAATCTGAAATAATCACCAAGTGGGCCAATAATTCTTGGAGGCTTACAATGGAAAATGCTTTTGAAAGTGCCATTTTTAACTCAGAAAGAGATAAACCACTTACTTGGTTCCCAAAACAGAAATAAAGATTATCTGCTTTACACCAAAATATATATTACTCAATGATTAATATGAAAATATTAAGGAAATGTGGAGGAGAACTCAAACATGCTATCAAGTGTAGATGTGTAGAGCCCTGTTCAACAGAAGAATACATTAATGCCATGGAACATATCATTATTAGGACATGAATTGGTAAAACCTGGATTAGAAACCCTATGGAATCCAAAATGATCCCAAAGATTTTGAGAGAAGATAAGACACCTGTCTTGAAGTGTCATAAATGTGGAAGCACCTCACATATAGCCAGCACTTGCATCAAAAAGACTAAAATAAATCAAGTTCAATTCATTGAAGAGGTTCAGAGTGCTGAAAAGAAAGAAGAATCTGACCAAGATTCTGCGGTCTCTGAAGACACACCATTAGAAGACCATCCTATTGAAAAAATTACAGCTTTCTTTGAAGTCACTGAAGTCCATACTCACTTGCCACAGTATAGTGAATATTTCTATAGCCCAATCAATATACAGGATGCTAGAATGTGTAATACTAAACCTGCTAGAGGAAAAGGATACAGTTCTGGAGCATCTGGTATCACATCAATTCTGATTAATGATGTTTAAGCCAAAGTTAATTTGGACACAGGGGCATTTTGCACTTGTATAGGCAAATATTACCTTCAAATCATACACCCGGAATAAAAAAACCATCTATTACCAATGGAAGGTGTGCAATTTAGTAGTGCCAGTAATAATATGTACTCTTTGGGCATATCGGACACTAATCTTGTATTTCCACACCCTGCAGGAAGTGTCAGAATGAAGACAGAGATAGTACTAATGGACAATTGTAAATCTCAACAGATCATTCTTGGAAATAATTATTTGAATATTTGTGGTATTGACATCAATAACCATAAGGACAGATATTTTACAATTGGATAAAATAAAAGACAAAAATCTGATTTTTCAAATATGCCCAAACAAATATCAATAGTATCTTCAAATAAAGATACTTATAAGGAGTAATTTTTCAATGATCAACTTATTGAAGAACAGATGAATCCATCATTATCACCTGAATGAGGCATGAGCTTGTTTATGTGTTGTGCACATATGAAAATGAATTTGCCTCAGATATTAAAGGAGATGAAGTTGATATTACTCTTAATATTGACAGACCATACCCTCCAGTATTTAGAAGACCAGCTTATCCAGAAAGTCCCAGAGCTAGCAAAGCCTTGGAAAAACATATCCAAGAGTTGGTACAACTTGGTTTACTAATAAAGGTAGGACATAATGAGGAGGTTGAAGTGAAAACTCCTGTTATTATTTCTTGGCATAATGACAAATCAAAGATGGTTGGAGATTTTAGACTGTTTAATACCTACACAGCTGCAGATAGGTATCCAATTCCTAGAATCCAAGGAACTTTGACCCAATTTCCTAAAGCTAAGTATATAACATCAATGCATGCATTAAAGGGCTTTCATCAAAATGGTTTGATGCCCAAAGCCAAGATATTACTTAGAATTATCACCCAATGTGGTATTTCTGAGTATCTGAGAATGCCATTTGGTATTCAGAATGCACCATCTCATTATCAAAGAATGATGAATACCAACTTCCTCCATGGATTATCTGAAGGATGGCTCATTATTTATATTCATGATATAATAATATTTTCAGATTCATGGTCTTTACACCTTGAAGTAATTGCAAGAGTACTTGAAAACGTTTCAGGAGTGAATATGGAAATTTCACTCAAGAAGTGCAACTTTGGCTTTGAGGAACTTGAAGCTCTAGATTATATTGTTTCTGGTTTAAGTTTGGATATTGAAAAAAATAAAGTAGCAGAAGTATTACTTAAACCAATACCCCAGAATAAGAAAGAAATGATGTCTTTTCTTGGATTTTCCAGTTATTACAGGAAACACCTGAAATATTTTGCAATTCTAGCCAAGTCACTCTATAGAATCTGTGATCAACAGACAGTATTTGAGATGACAAAAGAAAGAATTAAAGCTTATGAGAAGATAAGGAAAGCTCTTACAGAAGCACCTTTACTCCTCATGCCAGAATGAGATGTACCTTTCAAATTGGACATTGATTCATGTTGAGATGGATTGGGAGAAGCCCTACATAAAGTCCAAATTATAGATGAAAAACCTACAGAAGGACCAATTTGTTATATCTCAAGGGAAATTAAACCAACAGAAGCTGGATATAGTGCTCATGTTTGGTATGGGCACTTTAGAAACTACATTATTATCTTTAGAGAAGTGTTTTTAAAGTCATAACAGACTGTAATGAAGTGAAATGACTTCTTAACATGAAGACACCTAACAGAAATATGTCCCCCAAGAATATAGAGGAAACATGACTATAGTCAATAAAGTAGGGAATATGGATAAGAATGCTGATGGACTTAGTAGGTGAGCTTTAGCAAACACCCCTGATAACCCAGCTTATGTACATTTGGAAGAATAACCACAGATTCTAATTGAAGGCATTAACATAACCAATATTGGGACTGAATTCTTTGAGGAAGTCAGACAATCTGATAAGCAGGACAAAATTTGCCATATCTTGACATCCTTACTAGATAAAGACTGCAAAGATACATCTTTGGTTAGTTCATTAGATGAAGTATGGAAAACCTCCTATTCTGAGGGAAAATTTCACTTGTTTTACAGCATAATCTACCACAGGACCAAAAATTCCTGTGTAATGACATTATGCAGTAGATTACTTATCAATACAATCCTTCCTTAATTTCATGATAGCATCTACTCTGGACACCTTTCAGAAGACAGAAAATTTGGAAAAGTGAAAAACTGTGCATGGTGGCCATCTTGGAGAAAAGAAACCATTGAATATTGCCACACCTGAGAAAGATTCCAAAAAGCAAACAGGAGTACAGGCAAAACATTTGGACTTATGATTCATACGCAAGAACCAAAATAACTTTGGGAAGTTGCTCACCAGGATTGGGTCACAGAACTACCTCCAAGTGGTGACAGAAGTTATAATTCTTATTTAGTAATTGTAGATAGATATAGCAAAACACCCATATTCTTACCAAGTCATAAAGATGAAACGGCTATGGATACAGCTTTTCTTATATGGGATAGAGTTATTTCTCATGAAGGGTTATTTAGCAATATTATAAGTGATAGAGATTCCAAATTCAAATCTGCAAAGATTGTTTGGGACCAAGTTATCATTTTCTACAGTATATCACCCTCAAACTGATGGGCTAGCAGAAAGAATGATTCAAACTTTAGAGGAAATGATCAGGATAGTCTGTGCTTATGGATCAGAATTCAAAGACTCAGATGGATTTACCCATTACTGGTTAACTCTAGCACCAGCATTATAATTGGAATATAATACATAAGTCCATTCTTCCACAGGTAAGACTCCTGCTATGTTAGAAAAAGGATGGAATCCAAGACTCCCAGAAGACACCCTGAGGAAATACTTAATTGAAATCCATCCTACAGCTTCTAGTTTCAAAGTTATGCTTTATAAAGTGAAACACCATGGAAAACAAAGCATGAATTATGCTTTTGACCATGCAAAACAGAAGTGGGATAAGAGTCATAGAGTACCAGACTTCAAATTAGGGAACTTAGTTCTAGTTTCAACCTTGAATTTCAATAATATCAAAGACCCAAAGAAACTCAAAGATTCTTATGTGGGACCTGGTTTTTATTGTTGCCTTACATGGAACAAATGCAGTTCAAGTGGAATTGAGTGGTGAATTAGAAAATAAACACCCAACTTTCTAGTCATCTTGATAAGACATTATTAACCAGCCAACAAAGAATTGTTTCCTTTAAGGAACACAACTCCTTTAGCTGTACCTCCAGTGGAACAGAGTTAAGACAACAAGATAAAGAAAGTCATTAAATAAATGAGACTTAGGGGTAAAAATCAAAGATAATATCTTGTCAGATATAGAAATCCAGTACTTGAAGATGAATGGCTGGGAGAATCAGAAATACCTGAATCAGATACACTCTTGAGAAGATTTAGACATGAAAGAAGGCCACAAGCCTGAATATGTCTATCAATGTGATTTAAATTAATTGTTCAGAGTAATTAAAAGAGGTTGGAAAGTGGACATTAGCCCCCTTTCAGGCCTATTTCTTTATAATATCATTAATAAAATTATAGTACAATTTTCTTTTTTGGTTGGAGGGAATGTGAGCCTTGAGGTCTATTTTATATACCCAAATAGGCCAAAATTATTTTCAAAATAAATTCTAAACAATGCATAACCCATAAGTCATGCATATATTCATAATTAATCATTTTTTCTTTCAGAAAAGATGAATAACGTTTTTTTGAGTAAGTAAATCCATGAATTTAATACCAGATTTGGATTCTACACAAAAATTCACCTAGGGTAGCTCCATAGAGTTAATAAGCTTAAATTAACTCTATGAGGTGGTAGTATGGAAAATAATTCAATACCACATCATTAATACCACATAGAAGAATTGTGAAGATTTTTGTTTTTCTAAATTTCATTCCAAAAGAATGGGAATGTGAGAAATCCTATGAATCATGAGAGCTGCTCTGAAGACATAAAAAGAGTCTATTCATCACTGTTTGGGTCCATTATTCATTATAAATCCAATTATATTAGACATTTAAACAGGTAAAGTTCTATTACATATAAAATCTTATTATTGAGGTAGTTATTAAGTTACTTTATTCTTTATTAATCTTAAATTAAGGAATTGAAATCATAGAATTCAGATTATTGTTTTAATCACCAATAATATATTTTATTTTATAAAATTATCATCTTAAATATCTTTTAAAATCCACAAATTCCTCTTAAAAAATCTTCAAATCATATTCTTATTATAAAAAGTTGTTTTATCTTTAACATATTAATTTTTGGCATTCTTTTAACTTATAATAATTATTTTATATAATAACTGTGGTAATCAACTTGTTGTATTAAATATATAGTATAAGTAAGTTTTTCTCTGAAGTTCTATATTTTTTTATATAGAATTTTTCTATAAGATCTATTTCTGCACAGTGTGTGTGATAGCTTCTTTATAAATAATATTTATATCATTTATAAGTGGTTGAATATTCATATTTTCCATGTGTAATTGTCTCATTAAGAGCTTTACACTTCTTATTGTTATAATTTTCAGTGACTATAAAAATAATATAATAATTATAATTTATTATAATTATTAAGATTTTTATTATTATTGAATTATATAATGATAATTAAATTTCTTTTTTAATATGATTATTTTCAATAGTTATATATATTTGTGGTCATAATATTTTATTATATTATATTCTCCTATAAGGAAAGTCATACTACTCTTTATATTGCTACTATTATCAAGATTTTTATAGAAAAACCTCACATTTGGGGGCCTGGCCGTGATTTGAACCAACTTTTGGGACATAAGGCATATTCTAGACCTTCTTTTACCCCTTTTTTATGTAAAATTGCCATATTTACTTCAATTTTAGATCTTTTGGGACTTATCCCTTATAAATAATATTTATAATATTAATAAAGTTATTTTTTCTTAAGAATATTGTTTGAAAAAATATAATATTCATTGATTTGGAATAAATTTCTCTTGTCTAACTAGTGGCTTTTTTCACATCACAGACTTGAAATTTATTCTTTAAGTTATTGTAGTATAAAGTGAATAATAATACAATTTTGATTAATAACTTATTAATCACATAATTATTATTCCTTGAAAGAAAATATAAGCTGAAATAAAAAATTTAAAAAAGTTAAAGATATTTACTTAAAAGCATTTTTCTTAACTGTTTAGACATTTTCTTTATTTTTGATGTAATTTGCCTTAAATTACATTGAAACAGATTTATCCAATAATCTGATTTTATAAGCTGTTTTTGAATAGAATAACTTTTATTTTTTAATTTTTCTCTTGTGTCATCTACCAGGCAAAGTTCTTCAGAGTCTAGTATTGAGATGCAAGCCAGCCCAGAACCAAGGGGTTTAATTACCAAACAACCCTTTAAAGGTCCAGAAGGTTGATTCAATCGATTTCTGAGTCCATTTTTCTTTCAATTGACGTAAAATGACTCCCACTAGAAGTGAAAGTAACTACTCTATCCAATCAAATGGATCTGGACCAGGACATTCAATTCATAAATCCAAAGACAAGATTGTCAGCCCAGAGGAGAGTGAAAAATGAAAGATACCAGAACTTCCACCAGTTCCCAAAGGTTAGCTGGAACCTTTGACACTTTTATTGAGTGTCCAGAGGCTGACATAACTGCTATTCCTGCTGTCAGACGTGAATTATTTCCAACAGGAAACAATAGAAATATAGCAGTCTCAATACAAGAACTGGTTTATGGTGGCAAAGAAGCAGGAGTGGGAGCTTCTGCCAAGTATTCATATAGGTACAATGAACTCATATATTCAAGTGAAGAACTTCATGGGCCCAGAAAAGACAAAGGATCTTCTGAATGGTTGGACACCCATTTCTTGCAAAGGACAAGTCCAACAGATAAAATCTTGGTTTAAAAGCCAAAGCATGTTGTCAGAGGACCAGAAGAAGAAGTTGGCCCAAGGAAAGGACAACAGCTCAGTGGAAGCTCCCCGAGGCTTAAAAAGTGGTAAACAAGGGCAAGCAACCCCCAAAGAACAATCAGAAGGGCAAGAAAAAAGGCAAAGGGAAAGGGAAAGCCCAATTGGAACAAGCCTTACCCACAGAACTACAGAATTCCCAAGAAAGAGAAGACAGCCATGGAAAATGTGTTCAATATGGCAAGAAATCTGATGGAATTCAAAAACAAGGAGGAGGAAAGAATGAACCAATCCTTTCCAAAGAAACAGACCTTTTAAAGCTTATAAATAATCTTGACACTTGTAATAAAGAAATTTTAGCAAAGCTAAACAATTCTAAGTATATCCAAAAAAAGTTGGGTAGAGAGATTTTACAAGTAAAAGAGTCACAAAAGTCCATTATTGGTCTAGAAAGTGTTAATAAAGCCAATATTTTGTCTTTGACACAAATTTGTGCAAAAATTGAGTGTAAAGTTATCTTACTCAACCAACCAGATTACAATTCTATTTCTTTTATTACTAAAAAATTAAGAGAATTAAGAATACAAGTCCAGAACTTGGAAAATTCAACTGGTCACAATGCATCTCTTTTACAAGAACAATTGGAAGAAAGTGATAAAGAAAGACTTCAAATGAAAGAAGATATTCAATAAAGTATTAATAATATATCACTGAAGAATGAATTTCCAAAACAGTCCACACCAATTATTGACAGAAATGTGCTGAACGTGAACAATCATTTACATCATACAATACCAAGTAATGCAGAATTGGAAACTGCTTGTAATTTTGAAGAAATTCCAAAATTAGAGGAATGGCCAACTTTTAGTGGTGAAGGAGAATATAATTATATGGAATATATGAAAACAATTGATACTTTTAAAGAAGACTTTAACATTGTATGGTTTTACTATGAAACAATAAGTAAAAATTACTAATATTTTACCTATTGTACTCTGAATGTCCTTATAGATAAATTAAATAAGATAAAAGTAATTATAATAATAGAGAATTATTACAATTAAGGTGTAAAAATAATTATATTATTGAATAAATAAATTTATTAATATATAATAATTTATATATTTAAAAGCACTTTATTAGTGTTACCAACAAATAATAAAGGTGTAAAAAATTGTCTTTTATTGATAAAAACAATTAATAACAATAATATTACTAATATTAAAGCTATAAATTAATATAAATACTATTCATATTAATTAAACGATTATTAAAGCAATAATAGAGAGAAAATTATTATAATAAGAGAAAATAACCTACTTTTTAACACTGTCACAACCATGGCAAGTACCCTCCTGGACTCCATATGGCATATCAGTGCCATATTAATCTTATGGCAATTTGGCCATATCCATAATTACTGGCCAAATTGGCCCTCTCATCTTTTCTGGCCTTTTATGGTCATTTCACTCCTGGGGCCAACCTGGCCCCTTCACTATCATAAGGCCTTTCCAGGCCATTCTCTGCTTTTGGGCACTTTCAGGTTTTTCCCAGTCAACAGGGAAAATACAGCCCAAAAGCCTGTATTGGAATTTTTAAGATTTAAATACAGTTTTGCGCATTTTGCGCAGTTTTGCTGTATTCAGCTGTATATGCCATTTGCCCATGTATTATGGGAAATATGTCCAAAAGGCCATATCAGGCCTTTGGGGCTTAATTTCCAGTTTTGTGCATTTTGTGCACTTTTGCACATTTTGCACATTTTTGCGCACTTTGCGCAAATACAGCTTTAAAGCTGTATAAGCTGTATTTGTCCAGAAGCTCAAAATTGGCCAATACACCTAGAAACACCTTTTCACCTTTGAAGTCACCCAAAACCCAATCTTCACTCACAAAGACCTTTAGCCACTCCCACCCTTCAGCAACTCAAATTGTCATAAATGGTGTTATACACCATTCTGCAGCCTTTTTCACCAGAAATTCAATTGTGTCAATATCAGAGGGGTAATTCAACATTCCATAAGTCACCCAAGTGTCATGTCATCCAGAGGACCCATCAAGGCTCAAGTGCAGGTGTAATTTCTCAAAGACCAATGACGCCATCAGGAATTCATTGAGTCTTCTCACTTCAAGTATTCCCTCCAAGGGAATACTGTCAATTCATTCCCAAGGTGTATTCAAGAGGCAGTTCCAAACAGTTTTTCAAGTGTCAATGCTCCATCAATCCAGCTTGGCAACCATATTCATTTCAATACAGTCTGGATTCATCAAGACCTGTATTTCAATCATACATCATGGGAAAATCATTCAACACAGTCCATTTCCCAATCTGGCAAGGTATACACTTCATCATGCTGTCAATACAGCTTCAAGGATTCAATACAGACCAGCTGTCAGCCTGAAGGAGCCAAGCTCTCAGCTTTTCACATATACCAGCCTCCTTTTACCCTGGGGGATTTTTCCCCCAGCTAATTAATATGTTCTGATGTTATTTTATCTTCATTTATCTTATGACTTTTTTTAAGTGAATACTGATATTATTAAGTAAGTCATTTAGCACCTTTTCTCTTTTCTTTCTTTGTTTGTCAATGGATATTTGGTGGTCATATCCTTACTAATTCCATTGTTCATCTTGGCAGGTTGAAACAGTGATTAAGGACTTACTTGGTTGGCTCTTTTGCCATTTGGCTTGTCATTTCTCTTATTGCATCTCATCCTTGTAGTTGCATTCTTCTTAGAGAAATTAAATTCTTTATTTTTATCTTCTTTATTCTTTTGGAGTCTTCCAAGTGAGTTCCCTGATTGCTAAGTGCCAGGCCACTCTTGTTTTTATGTCCAAGAGCCCCTGTGCCAAACATCTAGTATAATAATATTGAATAAGTTTATTCTAAATAATAGAAATACAACTTATTTAAATTGTATTTACAATAAAAAATAAGAGAAATTACAGATTTTCTTGATTTTACATGAATTTGAGATCTTTAAGAGAATTATGACAAAAATGCAGAACAATTTAATTAATCACATCAAAAATGATTATTATAATAAAGATTATCTTTGGTCTATACTGATATAAAAGATTAATATATATAGAATAAAGACTTTTACATTTGGTTTAATTTTTTGAATATTTTGATTCATCTGAGGGGAAAATAGAGTAATAAGAGCTCTATTTATAGTAAATACCTCCCTTTCAGAGTCCAGTAAGCTTCTAGTAGACTTGTACTGATGGTATCCACTGGAAATGATCAGTATTTTAAGGTTTAGTGATGATTACATCATGATCAAACCATCTTATCTCATAATTACGCCATTATTTAGAGTTATCACTATAACTCTAAGTTTGATGGCATAATAGGCTTGGCAGAAGCCTAAAATTTGTAAATTGTATTAGTATTAATCATAATCTAATAGTATTCACCAGTTTTATCACTTATATAGCTGTTAAACTTGAATACAATTACTGTGAGTGATCATAAATGATCAAATTTAAGCTTAAACTTTTATCATTAATAACTCTCAAGCTATACACACTACAGCTATTCTGAGATTGAATTCTGATAGCTTGGAATTTCCTTATTAAACTGCCAAGCGGATTTCATTACATAATCAAAACTCTATTTTTGATTATTGTTCTTGTAACTCATCTTTTCTGTTGAAATTTAATATTTTAAACTTCAAACCATGATTTCAAGGGGCTATACCTTGAATATTATAATAAGAATTACGTCATTCCTCACGTGTGAACTAGTAGAATCTGACTGTCTCCTTCTTTTTAAGTTTGGACCACTTTCACAACAAAGTGGTCAACAGCTCCAATGATTTTGATCAATAATCCATTACAAGTTTTAACCTTGTTTATAGCTTGTGAAACAAAGCTCCTATCTGTGTTCTTAAAATAATTATGTGGTGACTTTCTTTTTGGTTTAACTCTCTATCTTGTATATTTCAAGAGATATTAGCTAAAAACCATGAATATATGCATTGACCAAAAAAGTGCATATATTCAGCTTAATACCTTAATTATTGACCTTAAAGAATAGCTTGATAATTTTTTTATATGTGGATTTGTATGTAGAATCCAATGGTACAATTTATTTCACATTCTGTTTCATTGGTTTCTGAGCTAAATAAGGTTTTATACCTTTTTTAAGGTATTATTATTTATACTTCAGCAATTATTTACTTTTCAGATATGCCCTAAAAATGAAATATGTGTATTTTACCATTGTGAGTCTAATGGTGTAATTTGTTGCAAATCTTTACTCATTAGATTGTGAGTTAAATCAGATTTTGTACTTATTTATGGTATCTTTACTAGCCTTTGAGATAATTATTACAGAAATTTGCTGTGACCTTTTTGGATATGTGGTAATATCTCAAAGGCTCACATTCCCTACCACAAAAAAAGATTGTACCACAATCTGATATAGTTAATTAGGGTATCATCCACTTTCCTACCTCTTCAATAGAGTTTGTTAGTCTTGAAGCTTAATAATGCTTGCTTTTTCTATTCTTTAGGCTTTCTTTCATGCCTGAACCTTCTTAATAGTTTATCAGTATTTGTTATATCCTTCTCAAGTAGCCATTTATCTTCTTGAGTTAGATTTATATAACTTACAAGGTATTCCCTTTCTTTTTTGTTTTTTGTCCTTCTTTCTTTAAGGACTTACAATTTTCTTTTCTTCTCCTTCCTCTAAAGGAGGTATTTCAAGTGGGGGTTTATTTATTAGTGGAAATAATTCCTAGTCACTTGAGCTGTAAGATTTTATCAGACTTACAGGGATAGCTGGGTGTTTGTTCATTAGTTCACCTGTGAGCTCTAATTGCACAGCATTAGGTCCATGTAGTGCTTTTATCATAAATGGTCCTGCAAAGGAATCTTTCAATTTCCTTGGGACTTTTATATTATTGGAATTTAGGGTTGACACTAGGACCAAGTCTCCTATTTTGAAGTCAGGTGGTTTATGACTTTTATCCTATCTTTCTTTTTCACACTTGAAAGAATCTTGGATACATCTGTTCGCATGTTGTCTTGCTTTGCCAAGCATTAACTTGAAGCTACTTGCTGTTGGGTGTATATCCACTAAGTCCTTTTTGAGGGTATCATAAGTGTAAGATGTGACTATGAAACTGATGATAATATTACTATTAATCTACAGTACTATGTCTGTTCTTATGAAATATAATAATAAAAATATTATTATAACCACAATTAAATAATTGAAAATTATTTCTTTCATGTGTTAAACACTACTAGTGATTTTAACAGTGAGCAAGTAATTGTCTACAAGAATCAATTACAAGAAGATTTTAATAATAATAACTTCTTTTGTTAAAATAATAAAAATTATTTTAATATATAATTATCTTTTGCAAGAATAATTATAATGGTAATTCTTGAAGAAAACTAATTTTAGAGAAAAACTTTAAGAATTAAAGATAAATCACTCACTAATATTCCAAAGAACTTATTGAAAGATAAAGTAGAGAGATTTGACGTAGAATTGTGGATTTAAGGGATCAAAATGTATTTATAACAGTATTACAATGATATATAGCTGTACTCTATTATTTCATGTCTTTCTGATTGATTTTGAAAGATTTAAACCACTTAAGAATAGCTTTACTAATACTTACTTGTTGGTAATAAGGGTTTAAATGAATAATAAGATGATGATGTGGAAAAAACAGCAAGAGGAGGCCTCTTTTAAGTCAACAACAGCTCACAGAGGCATGCCATGGAGCAAAATGAAAAACCAGTGAGTGAGAAAACAATAAACCTTTTTGGATTATTGATTGCATCATCTGTTGTCACATAAGATTATCATAATTACTTAATTGATGCTTTTACGTGACTACCAACCCCAATATGTTTAAGAATAAAAGGAGTAACATCTGTAAATGTTCTTTTATTCCAAAATAATCATTTATTTCTCAAAGGTATCAATGTTATTGCCAATTTGATCGTAGGATGTAATTACTGTGAATTTTTGAAGATTCAGTGTTTCACATAGAATAGTCAAAAATGGACTGTAAGTAAAACTTTGAATTTTACTAGTAAAACTGTAATTCTTTTTGGTTGTACCATAGATAATACAGTTCTCCATTGGTCCTGAACATTTCAGAAAGATTCATTGAGAATTGTATTTTTAATGAATTCTTTGAAGTTTTTACATCATTTCTACGTAGAATTGCAAATATCAGTGTTTCACTGGTTGCTATGAGGTAAATCAATGGATACAAGTCCAAAGAGGGTTTTAATTACTCTTTTGGGGTTTATCCATGGAAAGTCATTAAGAATTGACATGGTTAGAGGAGTCTAATAGGTTTTTACCTCCTTGGCACGTCAAAATAGCAGGTTATTTGCTATTTTCTTAAGATTTACAGTAGTTGTAACATGGTAACCAAGTTCCCAAAAGATTTTAGTTTACCAATTAGGCCAAGATCAGCCATGGATCAAAGTTTTGGAGCTGTCCACGCCTCTGAGACCTCAGAAGCAGGGTACCCTGGCTCTCTTTGATGTCTTTTGTCCCCCTTGCTTATTTTTTATGTCAAAATAGAAATTTAAGCTTCAAGTGAGATATCCACTATGGGTGTACCAAAGGTCCATGTAAGAATACAATGATATTAAGTGCTCGAAACATGCAAAACACTATTCTTACTGTATATGTAACATGGGATTTCTCACATTCCCATTATTTTGGCATGAAATTAAGAAAAACAAAAATTTTCACGGATCTTTTATGTGGTATTGATGATGTGGTATTGAAGTATTTTCCATTTTACCACCTCATAGAGTTAATTTGAGCTTATTAACTCTATGGAGCTACCCTAGGTGCATTTTTGTGTAGAATCCAAATCTGGCCTTAAATCCATGGACTTACTTACTCAATAAAAAGTTATTCATCTTTTCTGAAATCAAAAATGATGAATTTTGGATATATGCATGACTTATGAGTTATGCATAATTCAAAATTTCTTTTTAAGATAATTGTGGCTTATTTGGGTATGTAAAATATACCTCAAGGCTCACAATAAGGGAGTCTTGGATTCCAGCCTTTTTCTAGAATTGCAGGTGGCTTGTGAGTTGAAGAATGGATTGATGTTTTATATGCCAGTTCAAGAGCTGGTATTAATGTACACCAATCATGGGTTAAACCATCAGAATCTTTGAATTATAGGCCATAAGCACAGAATCTTCTGATCATGTCTTCTAATGTCTGTATCATTCTTTCTGCTAGCCCATCAGTTTGGGGGTGGTAAGCCGTTGAGAATGATAGTTTTGTTCCAAAAAGGGTATGGAGGTTTTTCCATAATTCTGAAGTGAATTTTGGGTCTCTATCACTTATGATGTTTTGGAATACACTTATGTGGCTAGTAACTTTATTCCATATCATTATGGCTGTATCAATAGCTGTGTCATCCTTGTGACATAGCAAGAACATTGAGGTTTTGCTACATCTGTCAACTAATACTAGGAAAGCATTGTAACTTCTGTCTCCTCCTGGAGGTGATGCTGTTACCCAATCCATATGAACTATTTCCCAAGGGCATTTTGGTTCTTGGATTTGGATCATAATTACAAATTTCTTACCTGCGGCTCTGTTTGCTTTTTGGCATCTGTCACAGGTTTGGAAGTATTCTGCAACATCTTTCTTCCAATTTGGCCACCAAGAGCAGGTTTTTACCCTTTTTAGTGTTCTGTCTTCTGAGAGATGTGCAGCTGCAACACTATCATGACATTAATGTAGTATGGTGTTTATTAGAGTTCTATATGCTAAAGCCATAACACATGTATGTTTAGTTCTATGGTAAAGGATTCCATCAAGGAGGTGGAACCTTCTTTCATCATAGGCTTTTTTCCATATTTCATCTAGTTTTGATGAAAGTGATGGGTCTTTACAGTCTTTCATTAGAAGTTGGCATAAGATATGGCAATTTTTATCCATTTTATAGCTTTCTTTAACTTGGTCAAAGAATTCTGTGCCTATATCTGTTACACATATGCCTTCTATATGGTCATCTTGCTGTGGTACCCATGCTGGATTTTCAGGTGTATTTGCCACAGCCCATCTGCTAAGACCATCTTCATTTTTATGAATATTACCAGATTTATGAACTATAGTCATATTTCCTCTATATTCATGGATGGCAATTTGCCATCCCAACATATGTCTATTTGGGGTTTTCATGTTATGTAAATATTTTACTGCATTTCAATCTGTCATTAAATCAGACACTGTTCTATCCAAATAATAGTGTAATTTTTCTAAAGCCAACACTAAGAATAGGCATTCCATTTGTCTTGCTCCATACCTTGCTTCTGTTGGCTTTATTTTTCTTGAAATGAAGAAAATTGGTCCTTCAACAGGTTTGTCATTGATGATTTGTGTCTGGTGTAGTGCAGTACCTAGTCCTTCTCCACAAACATAAATGTATATCTTAAAGGGTAGCTCCCAATCTGGAATTAGAAGAAATGGGGAATTTGTTAAGGAATTTTTCAATTCTTCATATGCCTTAACTCATTCTTCAGTCATTTCATAGACTCTCTGTTGGTCACAGAGCTTATACAATGACATAGAAATTCCTGCAAAATCTTTTATATGTTGTCTGTAATAACCAGAAAATCCTAGAAATGATTGCATTTCTTCCTTTGTTTGGGGAATTGGCTTAAATTTTACTGCTGCTACTTTGTTTTTTTCTATGCCGAAGCTTAGTCCAGATACAACATTTCCTAGTGCTTTCAGTTCACTGTATTCAAGATGACACTTTTTCAGAGATATTTTCATGTTTACTTGGACTATTTGTTGCAAGACTCTTTCTAGTCTTGATAGGTGACTGTCCCAAGCTTCTAAGAAAATTATGATAAAATCAATATAAATAATCAGCCATCCTTCTGTTAATTATTAAGGAGATATGGTATTCATCATCCTTTGGTAATGGGATGGTGCATTTTTTATACCAAATGGCATTCTGAGATATTCAAAGATTCCACAGTGGACTATTATCCTTAGTAGTTTCTTGGCATTGTCTGTTAAGAAATTTTGGTGAAAACCCTTTGGAGCATCCATGGCTGTAATAAGCTTAGCCCGAGATAATTGTGTTAATGTTGCATGGATTCTGGGTATTGGATATCTGTCAGGGATAGTATAGGTGTTTAGAGCTCTAAAGTCCACCACCATCCTTGATTTTCCATTATGCCAGGTTATAATGACAGGTGTAGTCACCTCTACCTGTTCATTGTGTCCTACTTTCCTTAATACTCCAAGGTCCATTAGTTCTTTAATGTGTACCTCTAAAGCTTCTCTAGCTCTTGGGCTGGCTGGATAAGCTGGTCTTTTTAATAGAGGTGGATAAGGTTTTTTCTACATTAAGGATTATGTCTACCTCATGTCCAATTATGGCACCTAGTGGTTCTTCGTCAGTTGCAAAGGCATTTTTATATTTGAATAAGAGTTCAATCAATTTTTATTTCATCTCTACAGTCAATTCATGATTTAATTCTGCCTCTTTTAGCTTTTCAGTTATGAAAAAATTTATTTCCGGGCTTTTTTCTTCATTTTTGACAACTGTAATTTGTTTTTTGTTGTTTAAGAAGCCAAATTTTTGTCTTTTATTATCTCCTATGGTAAAATATCTATGCCATAAATTGTCAAGTAGTCATTTCCAAGTATAAAATGGTTAATAGTGCAGTTATCCATTACTACAAATCCTACTTTCAATATAATACATTGTGAAGGATGAGGAAAAGTGAGTGTTAAGTCAATTATTCCAAGGGGCTTCATGCTTTCACTTGCAATACTAAATCTGACTCCTTGTATTGGTATAGGTTTTTCTTCTCAATCTGGTACAATTGTTTTCAAATAACGTTTACCAAAACAGGTACAATATTCTCCTGTATCTAAATTCACTTTTGCCCCTTGATTTTCCACCATGAAAGTACTTATACGTGATTTGCCAGCTGTATATCCCATTCCTTTTGCTGGTTTGGTTCTGTACATTTTGGCATCTTGTATATTTGTCAGGTTTTTGTCAGATGTCCCAACTTGTGGTAAGTTTGAGTTAACATCCAGTACTTCATAAATTATATCAATATTATTAATTTGTGCATTTGTTGTATTAATTT
This sequence comes from Austropuccinia psidii, assembly GCA_023105745.1. Lineage (NCBI taxonomy): Eukaryota > Fungi > Basidiomycota > Pucciniomycetes > Pucciniales > Sphaerophragmiaceae > Austropuccinia > Austropuccinia psidii. The sequence continues at coordinate 33,200,682 of JALGQZ010000009.1, read as the reverse complement.
CATCACTTTCAGAATTTTCTGATTTTTCATTGTCCCTTTCATAATCAGATTCTTCTTCTTTATCATTGTGGTCCTCTGTTTCGATAATTTCATTTATTTTTGCTTTTTAAAGGCCATTATTGGCTAAGTGTCCAATACCTCCACATTTGGGGGGCATTTTATTTGCTCATTACTGTTGGTTGTATTGGGATTGAAAGCTTCTTATGGTTTATCCTTTTTGATAAATGGCTTATTTGGACTTTTGGTGTCCAATCTTTTCCAAGTTCTGCCAATTTATGTCCTTGTCACAATGTCTTCTAGTGCATTGATATACTATTCTGTGGAGCATGGTTTTATGCACCTGCTTCTCAGGGAATGTTCCAATTCTCCTCCATACTTCTTGATTATTTTTATGTGTACCATTTCTTGTGACATTTCTGGGTACAGTGCATTTAATCTTTCAACTTTTTTTAAGAACCAATTCAAAGGTTTATGTTTGTCTGGGTCAAAGAAGGAGTTTTCAAATGCATTTTATATTTTTTACCTCCAGGCATCATTAGCCCACTTGGTGATTATTTCTTGTTTCCACCAAGACCAGGTATTTTTCCTTTTGTTTGCCTTATACCATAATACCATCTTTTTGCAGATTTCTCAAATAGTGAGTGTAATCTGGCAGTGATCAATTCATCTGGTATTGCATAATCTTCTTTTAGCATGTAAATTGTTTTAATAAATGACATATGGTCATATTTACCTTTGCCTGTAAATGTTGGCCATTCTTTTAATTGAGATGCTTCCTTCATTAAGACTTGGTTATTGTCTTGGTGACTCAAGTCTGTAATGAATTTATTTGTTAATTCCTCTTTTGGTTCAACAGGGCTTCTTATGTGAGAAAATGGTGTTGATAACTTTGGCATATTTGAGTTAGCCTCATTAATTTTATCCATTTTTTCAGTAATAAGCCTTATTTTGTTTTGAATATCATCTTTCAGATGTGTTCTTGCTTCATAACTTTTTCCACATGGTCTAAAAGTAATTTTTGGTGTGATGAAGTCTTTTCTTCAAATTTTTCTACAGAAATACTTAATTTGTTCAATTTTTCTGTAAGCTTATCAATACTCACATTACAATTGATTGTCAAAGTTTTATCCTTGATATATTTTATGTACTTATACAATTCCTGTTGTCCTTGTATTAATATCTGAGTATTGTAAATTAAAAGTTTTGGTTTTTATATTCCACCATAAATTTAATGTTGTCAATTTCTTTTTTGTTTTTTACAGCAATTTTCGTTAAATAAGATAAATTATTGTTTATTTATTGCAATGATAATAAAATATTTTTAATTTCTTTTAGAGGTAATATAGTATTTTTAATTTATGTTAAAGTATTTAAAACATCTGGGGACAAGGTTATTTCTTTGGGAAATGAGGTTGTCTCATTCTTTTCTCCTCCTTGTCCTTAAATTCCATCAAGGTTCTGGCCATGTTGAAGACGTTGTCCATGCAATCTTTTTGGATTTTTGGAATACTGTAACTTGGGGAATATGGTTTTCTCCAGTTCTTTTTCTTGTTATTATTCCCTTCTTGGAGAAGTGGGTTGGCTTGGGGCTTGCTGGTAGAAGCTACTGGGGCTTCTTCCTTGGTTGCCCCCTTCCTTTTGGCATGGTATTCCTTGATCTCTTTGATTTGAGGTTTGAATGATAGTGGATTCCATCCATTGGAGTATCTCACTATTTCCTCCTCTTTGAGGAACCTTTTGAGGATGTGCCAGGAGTTCATCACTCCTTTGTGTATTTGTGGCAAGATTTCCCAGTTCTTGTCCTTATACACTGTGTAGTACTGCTTTTACTGGCTCATGCAGATTTCTATCTGAGCCCTCTGAATGTGATTGGTACCTGTTTTGGTTACTCATATTTAGTTCTAACTCTGGTTTGGATATCATGGGCATTTCTGGGACTTGCCTTTGGGAAAAGGCACTTCCTTGTGTGGATTCTGTTCCACTGGGGATATTGCCCCTTTTTCCCTTTGGAGGGATGGATTCTACCTCTGAGTCCAGCTCCATCTGATTGGATGGAGTATTGGGAGCCTCTTCTGGTAGTCATAATTTGAGAACTAAGAAATGAAAAGATTTGTGAGCCTTGGAGGTATTTTCATATACCCAAAAGACCACAAACAAAAAATTAATATACAAACATAAATAAAATAAATTTATTTATATTATTGACATGAAAATTGAAATATAAATATGAATTTATATACATAATAAAAATTTTAATTATCATTTAAAAATAAAAAAGCATTAAATTTGAAAATTGTGAAACCACATTTTTACTTGAAAAAATTAAGTAAAAATGAATTTTTAACAAAATTAACCAAAATAAAATTATTTTGGAAAAAAGTTAAATAAATTTGATCATAGCCTTTTGCTTAACAAATAAACATATAAAATTTATTTCACCATTGGATTCCTTATAAAAGATTAGGTGGGGTCAACTCTGAGTGAAATCTTTGTAACTCAACTCCAAATAAGCTTAAATTAAGTTTTTTGTGTTTTCTGTGTAAAAGGTGAGAATCCTCAAAACCTTAATTTAATCCACATCACATGTAGTGTTAATCATCAATTTTGTGTTAAAATTGAGGTGTTGTGTATATTTTAGAACTTATGAGGAATTGAAGTATTTTCAATTGAAATGTTGAAATGTGCGCATGTATTACATAAGTGAACTTTGATTTACATATGAGGTGTCAATGATTACAGTAGTGTACTGTAAAACTCAATTGAATTACAAATGTAAATTGTAAGTATAATACATGATGGGGAATTAAAAGAAAAAATAAATTTGGTGGGGGAAAGGAACTCTAGCTCTAAGGGGGAGCCAGACTGCCAAAATGCTTTCTGACCGGTGTGAGATGTAAAAATCCATGAAAATGTTCATCACTTTTGGCCTGGAATTGAGTCACAGGGTCTGTGACTAAATTGATGATGAGGTTTTGATACCAAAGAGGGTAGTTTTAACTGTTGCCAAGAGGGGAAAACTACCCTTAAGATAAAACAATCTAAGTAAAAAAAGTTTCAACTGGTTTCTAGGTCTTTTACACTCATTCTGACATGTTTTGAAGGCTCTAGGCCAGGTATTACTATAGAAATGGCTGATTTAAGGGTCTAAAATGGCTAAAACCAGCCCTTTTTTGGTCTAAACCAGGGTTCAATGATTGTGAGCCTTGGAGGTATTTTCATATACCCAAAAGACCACAAATGATAACTTAAGATACAAATATAAATAAATTAATTTGTTTATATTATAAAAATAAAAATTGAAATAAAAATGCAAATTTATATTTAAAAATCAAAATTCAATTATAATTGAAAAATAAAATTACAATAAAATTTAAAATTATGAAATTAGATTTTTACTTGTAAAAATTAAGTAAAAATGAATTCTTAATAGAAATTGTGAAATTAAAATATTTTTGGTAAAAAGTTATATAAAATATATTATAGCTTTTTATCCAATAAATAAACATAAAACAATTATCACACCATTGGATTCCTCATAAAAAATAAATTGGGGTCACCTCTGAATGAAATTTCTGTAGCTCAACTCTAAATAAGCTTAAGTTAAGTTTTTGTTATTTTTTGTACAAAAGTATGAAAATTCTCAAAGCCTTAATTCAATTCACACCACAAGTGGTGTTAACCATCAATTTTTGTGTTAAAATTGAGGTGTTGTGTTTAGTTTAGAAGTTATGAGGAATTGAAGTATTTTCAATTGAATTCAATTGAAATGTCAAAATGTGCACGTGTATTACATAAGTGAACTTTAATTTACATATGAGGTATCAATTATTACAGATGTGTAATTAAAAACTCAATTTAATTACATGTGTAAATTATAATTGTATTACATGATGAGGAATTAAAGAAAAAAATAAATTGGAAAGATTAACTATGGGGGGGAAAGACACTCTAGCCCTGAGGGGGAGCTAGACCCCCAAATTACTTTCTGACTGGCGTGAGATGTCAAAATACACGCAAAGGTTCATCACTTTTGGCCTGGCATTGAGTCACAGGGTCTGTGACTCAATTGATAATGAGGTTTTGATACCAACCAGGGTAGTTGTAACTTCTGCCAAGAGGGTAAAGCTACCCTTAAGTTAAAACAATTTTAGTAAAAACAGTTTTAACTGGGTTCTACCCCTTTTAAAAAAATTCTGACCTGTTTTGAAGGCTCTAGACCAGGTATTGCTATAGTAATGGCTGATTTAAGGGTCTAAAATGCCTAAAAATAGCAAAAAATGGCTTAAAGCAGCCCTTTTTTGGTCCAAAACAGGGCTCAATGATGCGATAATTGGCTTTTCTGTTGTCAGACTGTTTTTCACGACTGACAAGAGTAAATTTTCCTTTTGGAGTAAGAAAATTGATGGCTATAAAAGAATGTCTTCTTTGTCCCACTTTTCCCTTCATGTTAGAATCTTTTCCTTTTATAATTAGTTGAAACACTGTTAAACCAATCAATAAAAGATTCCAACCAGCCTTTTTTAAACATTTTTAACCTTTTTGTAACTCTTATAATCATTTTCACCCCTGAACCACCCCAAAAGTGAATTAAAGCATCTTTCATCACTGTTAACTTTGTCACTTTGTTTCCAAATTCACTCTGGTCACTTTTGGGCATGATTTCTCTTTGAATATCTTTTCAAAGAATTTTTTCTTTAATCAATTCCTTGCAGTTCTTTGCTCAACTAATTAAAATTGAAATTGCTCTTGAAGAAATTTCTTTTGTGGCCTCAAATATCTCTTGTAGAGTATTTTTGCATCAATCTTTATTGTTGATAAAACAATAAATTTTCATCATATTATTGTTTTATACTTGAAAAGTTCAAAGCAATAGAATTGGTGTGTTTTCTCTTTCAAAATACTATTTCATACTATTTTCAAATGATTTTACCTTATAAAAATTTTGAGGACAGGAAAAGTACTTGATATTTTATCAAAGTTCCATATCCACACCTTACATTTGGGGGCCCAGCCGTCATATTTTACCTGTGACATAATTTTTTACCTCTTTTTTAATCTTTTTTCTTATATTGAAAAATTTAAAAATATATAAAAAATACTTACAATTCAAAAAATCCTTGAAAAATAACTTCTTTTTATAATTATAAGTGAGGCTTTATTTTTTATTTCTCTTTTGAAAGACCTTTTTTTAATTAATTGGCTTTTTTCATTAACTCTAGTGTCTGAAAATGTGGGAAGACAAGAAAATATTGAAACAGCCTCCACAGTTACTAGCATTATTGTGAGCCTTGAGGTATATTTTACATACCCAAATAGGCCACAATTATCTTAAAAAGAAATTTTGAATTATGCAAAACTCATAAGTCATGCATATATCCAAAATTCATCATTTTCAATTTCAGAAAAGATGAATAATGTTTTATTGAGTAAGTAAATCCATGGATTTAAGACCAGATTTGGATTCTACACAAAAATTCACCTAGGGTAGCTCCATAGAGTGAATAAGCTCAATTTAAGTATTTGAGGTGGTAAAATGGAAAATACTTCAATACCACATCATTAATACCACATAAAAGATCCGTGAAAATTTTCGTTTTTCTTGATTTTTAGCCAAAATAATGGGAAAGTAAGAAATCCCATGTTACATATACACTAAGAATAGTGTTATGCATGTTTTGAGCACTTAATATCCTGGTATTCTTACATGGACCTTTGGTACACCCATAGTGGATATCTCACTTTAAGCTTAAACTACTATTTTGACGTAAAAATTAGGCAAGGGGGACAAAAGACATCAAAGAGAGCCAGGGTACCTAACTTCTGAGGCCTCAGAGGCGTGGATAGCTCCAGAGCATGGATCCATGGCTCATCTTGGCCCAATTGGTAAACTAAAACTCTTTGGGAACTTGGTTACCAAGTTACACCTACTGTAATCATAAGAAAAATAGCAAATAACCTGCTATTTTGACGTGCCAAGGAGGTAATGAGTTACTGAGACTCCTGTAACCACGTCAATTCTTGATGACTTTCCATGACTAGACCCTAAAAGAGTAATTAAACCCTTTTGGGATCCATATTCATTGATTTACCTCATAGCAACCAGCAAAATGCTGCTATTTGCAATTCTACGTAGAAATGAGGTAAAAACTTCAAAAATTCATTAAAAATACAATTCTTAATGAATCCTTCTGAAACTTTCAGGACCAATGAAGAACTGTATTATCTATGGTACAACCAAAAAGAATTATTGTTTTGCTAGTAAAATTAAAAGTTTTACTTACAGTCCATTTTTGACCATTCTACGTGAAACACTGAATCTTCAAAAATTCACAGTAATTACAACCTGTGATGAAATTGGCAATAGCATTGATAACTTTGAGAAATCAATGATTATTTTAGAATAAAAGAAGATTTACAGATGTTACTCCTTTTATTCCTAACCATATTGGGGTTGGTAGTCACGTAAAAGCATCAATTAAGTAATTATGATAATCTTACGTGACAACAGGTAATGCAATCATTAATCCAAAAGGGTTTATTGTTTTCTCACTCACTGGTTTTTCAGTTTGCTCCATGGCACGCCTCTGTTAGCTGTTGTTGACTTAAAAGAAGCCTCTTCTTGCTGTTTTTTCTGTATCATCATCTTATCAATTTATTAAATCATTATTACCAACAAGTAAGTATTAGTTAAAGCTATTCTTAAGTGTTTTAAATCTTTCAAAATCATCCAGAAAGACGTGAAATCATAGAATCCAACTATATATTGTTTTAATACTGTTATAAATCCTTTTGATCCCTTAAATCCACAATTCCACGTCAAATTTCTCTACTCTTATCTATCAATAAGTTCTTTGGAGTATTAGTGAGTCATTTATTCTTAATTCTTAAAGTTTTTCTCTAGTAATAGTTTTCTTCAAGAATTATCTTTCTAATTATTCTTGTAAAAGATAATTATATATTAAAATAATTTTATTATTTTAATAAAGAAGTTTTTATTATTAAATTCTTCTTGTAATTGATTCTAGTAGACAATTACTGCTCACCGTTAAAATAACTAGTAGTGCTTAACACGTGAAAGAAATAATTTTTTAATTATTTAATTGTGGTTATAATAATATTTTATTATTATATTTCATAAGAACAGACATAGTACTGTTGATTAATAGTAATATTATCACCAGTTTCATAGTCACATCTTACAATTATTCCTGCAAGCACTGTGATTTCTGACCATAATAGCCCTGTTATTATAACTCCGAATAACCAACAAGAGCCAATTTCTTCTGCATTGATCAACTTGGATATCAGTAGTACTCTTCAGAAAGCTAAACATCTGGCAAATAGAAAGTTTTTGACATAAAATTACTATTTTTCAACCTTTTTAATCATAAAAAATGCCTTCAACCAGCTCAGGAGGCAGCTATAAGCCCTCAAGCAGTTCCCAAAACGGTCATAGACGTGATTATGGCAGAGGACAATCAGATACAGAAGGACAAGGGTTCGTAAAAGACTTCCACAACAATAAATTGTTTAATTCTGAAGCAGATGGCACTATTTTACCTTCAAAAAGAGCTGACACTGCCACAAGAAGCCTCAGTCGACATTTACAAAGCCAGCCAGAAGGCTTACAACAATGCACTGCAGCACAAAGAGTACCATATCCTTGCAGATCTGTGGAAAAACTGCATGAACTAATACCTGACTGTAAGAAAATTCCTGGGTCATCCCAACACTTGCAAGTTACTCAATGGATGGCATCCATTGATGGAAAAGAAGAATATGATGCTTTTAACAGCAGAATGGAGGAAAAACAACCCTCCACCACCAAAGAAAGTGCCAAGACCAGCCCCAGTGGCCAGCAGCAGCAATTCCAATGTGATAAAGCAGCCACAAGCTCAAAAAAAGGGCAAAGGGAAGGCACCAGCCCCAAAGCCTTACAGCCAGGGATACAGGATTCAAAGGATTCAGCAGGATGCCATGGAAAATGTCTTTCAGATGGCCAGAACCATGATGGAATTACAGAAGAAGGAGGAAGCCAGATTAAGATTCCAGAAATGATTTTTGACATATTTGATTCCATCCCAGAGCTGTATGAAGCTATAAATGATTTGAAAAAACATTTTTCTGATAAAAATGAAACCATTTGTAACAACATCAAAACAAACAGCTTGAGTCTGTGCCAAATTAATGAAACACTTATGTGTTTTGAAAACTTTTCAGAAGAATTAAAACTTCCAATAATGATAATTCTTTTGGCAATAAAATTGTAAGATTTGTCTATGAAACTGATGATAATATTACTATTAATCAGCAGTACAATGACTGTTCTTATGAAATATAATAACAAAATGTTATTATAACCACATGAAATAATTGAAGAATTATTTTTTTCACGTCTTAAACACTACTAGTGATTTTAACAGTGAGCCAGTAATTGTCTACAAGAATCAATTACAAGAAGATTTTAATAATAAAACTTCTTTTATTAAGATAATAAAATTATTTTAATATATAATTATCTTTGGCAAGAATAATTATAATGGTAATCCTTGAGGAAAACTAATTTTAGAGAAAAACTTTAAGATTTAAATTCAATCACTCACTAATATTCCAAAGAACTTATTGAAAGATAAGATAGAGAGATTTGACGTAGTATTGTGGATTTTAAGGATCAAAATGAATTTATAACAGTATTACAAAAATATAAAGTTGGATTCTATGATTTCACATCTTTCTGATTGATTCTGAAAAATTTAAAAGACTTAAGAATAGCTATAACTAATACTTACTTGTTGGTAATAATGATTTAAATGAGAATAAGATGATGATGTGGAAAAAACAGCAAGAAGAGGCCTCTTTTAAGTCAACAACAGCTCACAGAGGCGTGCCTGGAGTAAAATGAAAAACCAGTGAGTGAGAAAACAATAAACCGTTTTGGATTATTTATTGCATCATCTATTGTCACGTAAGATTATCATAATTACTTAATTGATGCTTTTATGTGACTACCAACCCCAATATGGTTAAGAATAAAAGGAGTAACATCTGTAAATCTTCTTTTATTCCAAAATAATCATTGATTTCCAAAAGTTATCAATGTTATTGCCAATTTCATCACAGGTTGTAATTACTGTAAACTTTTTAAGATTCAGTGTTTCACGTAGAATAGTCAAAAATGGATTCTAAGTAAAACTTTTAATTTTACCAGTGAAACTGTAATTCTTTTTGGTTGTACCATAGATAGTACAGTCCTCCATTGGTCCTTAACGTTTCAGAAAGATTCATTAAGAATTGTATTTGTAATGAATTCTTTGAAGTTTTTACCTCATTTCTACGCAGAATTGTAAATATCAGTGTTTAACTGGTTGCTATGAGGTAAATCAATAGATTCAAGTCCAAAAAGGGCTATAATTATTCTTCTGGGGTTTATACATGGGAAATCATTAAGGATTGACGTGGTTAGAGGAGTCTAAGTAGCTTTTTACCTCCTTGGCACGTCGAAATAGCAGGTTATTTGCTATTTTCTTAAGATTTACAGTAGTTGTAACATGGTAACCAAGTTCCCAAAAGATTTTAGTTTACCAATTAGGCCAAGATCAGCCATGGATCCAAATTTTGGAGCTGTCCAGGCCTCTGAGACCTCAGAAGCTGGGTACCCTGGCTCTCTTTGATGTCTTTTGTCCTCCTTGCTTATTTTGTACGTCAAAATAGAAGTTTAAGCTTCAAGTGAGATATCCACTATGGGTTTACCAAAGGTCCATGTAAGAATACCATGATATTAAGTGCTTGAAACATGTATAACACTATTCTTAGTGTATATGTAACATGGGATTTCTCACATTCCCATTATTTTGGCATGAAATTAAGAAAAACAAATATTTTCACGGATCTTTTATGTGGTATTGAAGTATTTTCCATTTTACCACCTCAAAGAGTTAATTTGAGCTTATTCACTCTATGGAGCTACCCTAGGTGAATTTTTGTGTAGAATCCAAATCCGGCCTTAAATCCATGGATTTACTTACTCAATAAAAAATTATTCATCTTTTCTGAAATCAAAAATGATGAATTTTGGATCTATGCATGACTTATGAGTTATGCATAATTCAAAATTTCTTTTTAAGATAATTGTGGCCTATTTGGGTATGTAAAACACACCTCAAGGCTCTCAAAAATGAATGAACAATCTGCCATTATTAAAGAGTTAACAGACAAATATTCTAAATTCAATATTGATGACATAATTGAAACAAGAATCAAACAAGGCATAAATGTTATCAAGACAGATAACTAGAAAGTCCCTGATGACATTTCAAATTCATTTAATAAAGTAAATACATATACCATTGCCTTGAAAAAGTGTTTTGATACTTCACAAGAAGAAGTATCAAAATTATCAATGAAATTAAATCAAGTCACTGCTGATAATACAAGATAGACAGAATTATGTCAAGAACTGACACATAAAAAAGACATGTATAAAATTGAAGTAATAAATTTAATACAAGCCTTCCAAAATGAATACAGGAAATTCCAAAGCTGTAAAAACAGTAAGATGAATGATATTGAACAAATACTGAGCACCTTACCAAGAATGTCTACACCTCTGAATCAAAATGAGGGCACAAGAATTCCAAATACACAAGTATTGGACCCTGATAATTCACAGTTAGAAAATGAATTATCCACTTCTTTTCATAACTTGGAACCATCAATGGGCCAAGCACTTTTGAGAGAAGTACCAAAACTTAAATAATTGCCTCACTTCAGTGGTGAAGGAGAATATGAGCATATAGAATTCATTAGAGGAATTGGCATTATTAAAGAAGATTTTGAATTACCAGACAGATTGGTAACAGCAAGATTTAACACCTTGTTTACCAGATCAGCTCACACATGGTATATCAAATTAAGACAAGCACATGGACACCAGAGTTGGACTTGGTTGAAAACCCAAATTATCAACAAATGTGCGAATGATGCTTGGAGATTTAAAGTGGAGACAGCCTTTGAATCTGCCAAATTTAATTCTGATAAAGACAAATCATTACCATGGTTTTGCCAACAAAAAGACAGAGTAACAGCATTATACCCTGACATGTCAGAATTTATGATCCACAGAAATATTCTGAGACAATGTGATGGTGACTTAGAGCATGCTGTCAAAAGCAGGACTACTGAACAATCTTCAGCAGAGGATATTATCAATACATTAGAAGAAGTAACCACCAGAACCAAAATTGGTTCTAGTAGGGTGAATCTCAAAATAAGGTTTAATACACCTTGGATAGATTCTGTGGACAAAAACCCCCAAGGAAAATTCAAATACTAAGTATAAATCTGCAGATACAGTCAGAAAGTGCCATATTTTCCAAAGCACCAGCCATCTAGCCAATACATGTCCAAAAAGGGGGAAAATCAATGAAATTGATATTGAAAAGGAACCTGATGTTGGAAAAGATGACATAATTGAAGACAATTCAGAAGATAAGTCATCAATATTTTCTGAATCTTCAAAAGATATAGAAAATATGAATTCCACTTTTGACAACATGGAATCTTATTCCCACGTGCCACAATTGAGCAATGGTCAACTTGATTTATCAAAAGTTCAAGATGCACAAATTATTAAAACAAAACTAAACAGGGGGAAAGGTTATACAGCTGGTAACTCCCATATAACAGAAGCGGTGATTGACAATAAGCCCATAAACCTTTGCATGACCCAGGAGCATGCTGCTCTTGTGTTGGTAAATATTTTCTTGAAACTTGTGTACCAAATTTTGAAGACCAATTGTTTCCAATTGATGGTAAAAAATTCAATAGTGTAAGTAATCCAATAGAAGCATTAGGAATTTTTGAGACCAATGTCAGATTCCCACACATTAATGGAAATTTAAGAATCACAGTTGAATTTGTTATTATGGAAAACTGCTCTACTACCCATTTTATATTGAGAAATGACTATTTAATCATGTATGGGATAGATTTGCATAACAACAAAGACAGATACTTTACTATTGGAGGCAAGAAGCGTCAGAAATTTGCCTTTTTACCATTTAAAAGACAAATTACAGTAAATAAAGTATCAACAGTCAACTCAGAATTGGAAAAATTCAAATCTGAACAGTTGAGAGAGGCTGAAATAAGCCTTCATCTGACTGATAAACAAGAAAATGAACTTTCTTCCCTTTTGCATTACCACAAAGGAGCATTTACTTCAGACAAAGAACCTCTAGGAGCCATTATTGGTCATGAAGTTGACATCATTCTTAATATTGAAAGACCTTATCCACCACTCTTGAGAAGGCCTGCATACCCAGAAAGTCCCCAGTCAAGAGAAGCTCTGGAAACGCATATCAAAGAACTTCCAGACCTTGGTGTAATAAGAAACATTGGCCACAATGAAGAGGTAAAAATAACTACACCAGTCATAGTGGCATGGCATAATGTAAAATCCAGAATGGTTGGAGGCTTTGGAGATCTGAAAACTTACACTGTCCTAGATAGGTACCCCATACGAAAAATCCAAATTGCTCTTACTAAAATATCTCAAGCAGTGTATATAACCACTATGGATTCCCTTAAAGGATTCCATCAAAATGTGGTGACACCAAGAGCAAGAAAATAATTGAGAACTATTGTTCATTGTGGAGTGTATGAATATTTAAGAATGCCCTTTGGTATTAAAAATGCACCTTCACACTTCCAAAGAATAATAAATGAAATCTTCCCCAAAGAACTTTCAGAGGGATGGTTAATCATTTACATTGATGACATTATTGTCTGTTCCAAAAATTGCGAAGAGCACATGTACAGATTGTCCAGAGGTTTGATAAAAATTCAATCAGTGAACATGAAAATCTCTTTGAAGAAATGTAATTCTGGATTTAAAGAACTGAAAGAACTAGGACCTGTTGTATCTGGTTTATCCCTTAGAACTGACAAAAACAAAGTTGCAGCAGTATTGCTAAAACCCATGCCTCAAAACAAGAAGGAAATTTAGTCATTTTTAGGCTTTGCAGGATATTACAGGCAACACATTAAAGATTTTGCATCCATAGCAAGGAATTTATGAATTGTGTGACAAAGACACAGTATTTGAAATGACCGTTGACAGAGTCAAAGCTTTTTAGTCTCTAAGAGAAGCTTTGACCACTTCTCCACTCTTACTGATGCCATACTTTAAATTGCCTTTTAAATTATATATTTATGCATCAGGAGCTGGGCTGGGTGCTGCACTTTACCAAGTCCAGATAATAAATGATAAACCTGTGGAAGGACCCAAATGTTTCATATCCAGGCAAATAAAACCAACTGAAGCCAGATATGGAGCAAGTCAAATGGAATGTCTATGCCTTTTCTGGGCCTTGGAAAAATTGAACTACTTCATAGAGGGATGTGTTTTTGAAGTGATAACAGATCGTACAGCAGTTGAATCACTTTTAAGTATGAAGACACCTAATAGACATATGCTCAGATGGCAAATAGCCATACAAGAATACAGGGGAAATATGACCATTGTTCATAAAGATGGGAATATTCACAAAAATGCAGATGGACTAAGCAGATGGCCATTACCAAATGATATTGATAATCCTGCTTATGTGCCAGAAGAAGCTTCACCACAGATCCCAATAGAAGGAATAAGTGTTACAGACTTGAATACCACCTTCTTTGAAGAAGTAAGAACCAGTTACACTCAAGAGAAGAATTGTAGCATCTTATGCCAATTACTTAACAAAGGCTGTAAAGACAACACTCTAATACATGCCTTGGATGAAGTATGGAAAAAATCTTATGATGAAGGAAGATTTCACCTACTGGATGGTATAATTTATCAGAGGACCAAGAACACATGTGTCATGACAGTTGTGGACAGGTCATTAATCAATCTTGTACTAAAAGAATTCCATGACAGCCCCTTTTCAGGACATCTGTCTGAAGACAGAACAACAGAAAAAGTGAAGACCTGCATATGGTTGCCAATGTGGCAGAAGGATGTTGCAGAGTATTGCAAAACCTGTGACAGATGTCAAAAGGAAAATAAATCCACTGGCAAGAGACTTGGGAATATGATGAAGATCCAAGAACCCAGCAGACCTTGGGAAATTGTCCATATGGATTGGATATCGTTCCTACCACCAGGAGGTGACAGAAGCTATAATGCTTGCCTAGTGATTGTAGACAGATTCAGTAAAACTCCAATCTTTTTACCATGTCACAAAGATGATACAGCCATGGATACAGCTCTTCTGATATGGAATAGAGTAGTGTCATGGACTGGCATATTTACAAATATCATTAGTGACAGGGATACCAAATTCACTTCAGCACTGTGGACAAATCTTAACCAATTATTTGGCACTAAGCTGTCCTTCTCTACAGCCTACCACCCACAAACTGATGGTCTAGCTGAAAGGATGATCCAGACCTTAGAGGACATGGTAAGAAGATTTTGTGCATATGGCCTTGAATTCAAAGATTATGATGGATTTACCCATTATTGGTGCACTCTGCTTCCAGCACTGGAATTAGCATATAAAACATCAATCCATGCCAGTACCAATCAAACTCCTGCTATGCTAGAAAAGGGATGGAACCCCAAATTACCCCAAGATTACTTGAGGGAAGATTTGATTGAAATACATCCCACAGGTGCTAGCTTCAAGGGAATGCTAGACAAAGCTAGAAAGCATGCAGTAAGGTTCATGGAAGACTCTTTTGCATATGCAAAGGACAAATGGGATAAATCACATGTAACTCCAGATTTCAAAGTGGGGGATTTAGTTCTTGTATCCTACTAACTTCAATAACATCAAAGGATGTAACAAGCTGAAAGCCTCCTTTGCAGGACCTTTTGTTATTAAGGCCCTCCATGGGGAAAATGCTGTTGAAATAGAGTTATCTGAAGAACTTAGCAATAAGCATCCTGCATTTCCAGTAAGCTTGATAAAGCCATATAAATCTAGTGATTCTGAAGATCTTCCCTTGAGGAATAAATTTCCCCAAGTTATAGCTCCTATTGAGTCATCTGGAAGTAAGAGAATTACCAAAGTTCTCAAAGAAAGAAAGTTGAGAACCAACAAAGTCAGGGAATACCTTGTTAGGTACAGTGACGCAACTTGTGAAGATGAATTGTTTCCAGAAAAAGACATACCTGAAGCTACTAAACTTCTCAGAAATTTCAGGAACACTAGAAATAACAATATTACAAAGTAATATCCTTTTTTAGGGGGAGGGAATGTGAGCCTTAGAGGTATTTTCATATACCCAAAAGACCACAAATGATAAATTAAGATACAAATATAAATAAAATAAATTTATTTGTATTATAAAAATAAAAATTGAAATATAAATACAAATCTATATCTAAGAATAAAAATTTAATTATTATCAGCCTGTGACTCAAAACAGAGCACTAGCAGGACATCCAACATACCATAAATAATGGTATGACAAGTATTGAACAAACATAGTCAATACAGGTAATAAATAAGGAGAAAAAAATGCCTCTTAAATTAAACATCAACCTTATCCAAACAGAATAAGGAAACTAGAGGAGAATAAACAAGTCAAAACCCTTATTTTCACCTCTCATCTAACTTATGCATATTTAAGTTATTCCATACCAAAATGGTATTTTTCTTAAAGCTCACATAGAGAGCTACACAATGGTATCATCCATGTTGCTGTAACACCACTACAACTGGGGATACCATATGACCTTTATTTTAAAAACCAAGACCCCCCTGAAAATCAAAGAGGGCTTGTACAAACTGTACAAAAGTATACCCAAATTAAAGATCTAAACAAGAGCTTTAATTTGAGACACCTTAGACCTCTGTATCTCTTAAATTGACTGAGGGATCTTGGTTCAAAGGTTTAACAACCAAAATACAGATATTCTGAAAACAACAAGGTAAACAAACCCCTGTATCTTTGGCATACACTCATACAACTGTACAGTGTAATATACCAAACTGTAGAGCTAACCAAGCCCTAAAAGACTGTATCATCAGAATACAGATATATTCCAAATTGAAGAAGATATCTGGTATGGAAGGTTTTGAAGCCTCATACTGATGTACAAAAATACACCCAAAAACCTAAAACCCTTATAACTTTTTCTATTTTAAAGAAGGGTAAACATAAATCATACCAATTTGAAGAGCTCATTAAGCCCTTTAATTCTGTGCTCTTGGTTTCTTGATATCTTAAGAACTGGCTGAGATATCTTGATTGGAAGGTTTTTCTGGCAATACATGACTGTATCAAACTTGTATCAAACAGTATTGCTCCCATACTTAAAATAATATACTTATGAAGATATAACCTCTCCAAAATCATCATTATTGATCATACAGACACCAGAACAGTGTCATCTAAGTGCTGACGTGGCAGGTGAAAAGTTTTTTCACCCTGTATTGATCCAGAATGATCATTTGTGGTTCCAAAGCCACAATTCTGCCTCTATTGACATCAGAATTGATGATCCAGAACCACAGGCTGATCATTGGAGTGAAAATTTTCACTCCTCTGAAGTGTGAAGAGTTAATAACTCTTGACAGTCTTGAAAGATATAAAAGGAAGGGTTTTTTCCTTGAAAACCCATCATCTTCATCTTATTATCCATATTCTTATGTGACAAAACTGTTATCCATCAGTAGTGTCCTTAGAATTATTAAAGATATAATTAGAGCATAATTATTGTAGTACTTCTTTACAGTCAAAGATATTAGAGTATTGCAACCCAGGTCCTCAACAGACTCATCACCACTGTTACCACGTAGCAGTAGGACCTGAAGAATTAAATTTATTTGTTTTTTGACGTGTCACAGTAATAATACTAGCTTGTATTTACATTTTATAGCTACTATATAGACTCACCCTGACATTTTGGGGGCCTGGCCGTGGTTTTTCAACCTTATTGGACGTGTTTTGAACAGAATTAGGCGTAAAAATCCAGTTATTTAAAAGGTACTTTACCAACAGTGAGTAAAATTTCAAATTTATCTTATTTTCTATTATTATTATTTTTTTATATAATATAGCATTATATATTTTATACATAATTTTTTTTTCTCCAAAAACATATATTATAAATATTTTTGTTGAGAGTAAGAGTACAAATCCTCTTTATTTCATTATATTACAATAATTTTCACGAAATTGATAATAATACAACAGTATTATTTAAATTTCAATATAAATAATAATATGCAAACAGTATATTACTTATTTTTTACTATTACTTTTCACCAAAGTGCGTGAAAATTAATAAAGAAACATTTATTAATAAATAATTAATAAATATTAAATAATAAAATAATTTCTTATTATTTATAAGGAATATTTTAATTAAATATTTCCTTTAAAACAAGACATCACTCAAACTGACGTGAAAACTTGTAATTGATTAATATTTTAATCAAAAATCAAGTGTTAAAATAAATATTATTTATAATATTTATAATAACAAATCAAATTTATTATAATTTAATAAATTTGACGTGTTTTTACAAAAACACAATAATATCCAAGTGAATCATTCACAAAACACTTGGATATTACAGTTCTCACTCATAAAACATAAGTGAAAAACTGAAAAACTGTTATTTTTCAATAAAAACATATAAAAAATAAAAAAAACAATATATTATAATAAAAATACTTAAACATTTTGAAAAATAACAGTAGAATTGAATAAAATCATTTTGTTTTATAATAAAATACTGATATACAATTTGAAATATCTTTTCTGAATAGTGGAAAAAGACTATATTCCATTAGAAACCCAGTCACAGGGAAATCCATCTGTGACAGCCTCAGAAGACAGAGAGGTGCTGCCAAAAACCAAGGGCAAGCAGAAAAGACACAGTGAAGTGACAATCAACTCAAAAGAGTGGAAACCAATAGCCATGCCAAGGGCCAAAAAAGAACAGAAAAGCTCCAACAAAACCAGTTGGATCACCAAAACAAATTGAAAAACAGAAAATCACTGTTATCAACCCAGTTGTAAACTCTAAAGGCAAATTGCCAAAGAGTATAGATAATAAATTTGTACAAGGGCCTGCTAAAGGTAAATAAACCTTGAAACATACAACATTTTTTTATTTTGTCTGTCATTTTTTAACATTGTTAACATGACACCTCCACTTCTTAGAGATCTTGGATTCCCAAGAAATCAACCAGAACACTGGCCAAGAAGACATAGAGGAAGAAGAACTGGAGCAAATGACCAGCAAAGGACTTACCATCAGGGAACTCCTCCCCAAGGTCTTATTCCAAATCAAATTCAACCCAGAAGTCCAACCAGGAGATTGGACAGATGCAGAACAGGTCCTTCAAATACACAAACTCCTGAAAGACATCTTCACATGGAGCATGGACAACAAAATGTTCACTATGGCAGAATCATGGGCAGAAGTGGGGATAACAACTCAGAAGATCTGTCTCAAGCAAATGGCTTGGATGGAACTTATGACAGAAATTCAAGGTTGGAATCCCAACAAGAATTTCAAACTCTTAGAAGAAAGAGCAATCAGAATCAAAGAGAACCAGGCAGCCATACAAGCCATAGAGAGATCTTGGCACAAGGAAGAGCCCAGTCAGATTCAGGTACCCCCAGAAATGGAAGGAGAAGTCCCATCTTCCCCACAACAATCCAGCAGTTCCAGGTCTTACAAGCCAAAGGAAACTTCATCCAACGCTCCCCAACCATTCCAGGTAGTTTCCAACAGCAGAAAAGGAGCCCAAGGGAAAAACAAAACTTCTTTCAACCAGAGGAAGAAGGAAGCAGACCCATTGATGAAAAAGCTGATGGACTTAGTCCAAGAAGTACACAAAAGCAAAAAATAGTTGTACCTACAAATAGTTTTGATAGTTCTGACTCAATTGATCCAGAATTAATAACTGAGACTACAATCCACACTCATGAGTTTGAAAACAAATTCACATGGACCAAATTGGCCCAATTCATGGATTGGACACATGAAACCTCAGAAAAAATGAAGACAGAAGTGGTAACATTGAAAGAAGAAAATGCTTTCCAAGCAACAGTCATAAAAGACTTGAATACAAATTTAAGGTGTGGATATGAAACTTTGATTAAAAATCAAGTACTTTTCCTGTCCTCAAAATTTGTATAAGGTAAAATTTAGTTAAAAATAGTATGAAATATTATTTTTAAGAGAAAAAACGCCAATTTTATTGTTTATAACTTTATCATTATAAAACAATAATATTATAAAAATTTATTGTTTTACCAACAATAAAAATTTATCCAAAAAATACTCTACAAGAGATATTTTAAGGCTACAAAAGAAATTTCTTCAAGAGCAATTTCAATTGGAATTAATTGAGAAAATAACTGCAAGCAATTAATTAAAGAACAAAGTCTTTAAAAAGAATATTAAAGAGAAAACACGCCCAAAAGTGACCAGAGTGAATTTGGAAACAAAGTGACAAGGTTTACAGTGATGAAAGATGCTTTAATTCACTTTTGGGGTGGTTCAGGGGTAAAAATGATTATAAGAGTTACAAACAATGATTATAATGATTTTTTTAACGTGGTTAAATGGATTAAAATGATTTAAAAATGGTGGTTGGAATCTTTGATTGATTGGTTTCACAGTGTTTAAACTAATTAATAAAAGGAAAAGATTCTAACATGAAGAGAAAAGTGGGGCAAAGAAGACATTCTTTTATAGCCATCAATTCTCTTACTCCAAAAGTAAATTTTACTCTTGTCAGTCGTGAGAAACAGTCTGACAACAGAAAAGCCAATTATGGCATCATTGAACCCTGGTTTAGACCAAAAAGGGCTGGTTTAAGCCAACTTTAGCCAATTTTAGCCATTTTAGACCCTTAAATCAGCCATTACTATAGCAATACCAGGCCTAGAGCCTTCAAATCACGTCAGAATGTGTTTGAGAGGCGTAGAAACCAGTTAAAACTGTTTTTACTATGGTTGTTTTATCTTAAGGGTAGTTTTACCCTCTTGGCAACAGCTAAAACTACCCCAGTTGGTATCAAAACCTCATCATCAATGAACTCCACAGACCCTGTAACTCAATTCCAGGCCAAAAGTGATGAGCGTTTGCGTGAATTTTGACATCCCACGCCTGTCAGCAAGGATTTTGGGGGTCTAGCTCCCCCTTAGAGCTGGAGTTCCTTTTCCCCCCCAAATTTAATCTTTCCAATTTATTTTTCCTTTAATTCCTCATCATGTATTATACTTATAATTTACATATGTAATTCAATTCAATTGTACAGTACAATACAGTAATAATTGACACCTCATATGTAAATCATAGTTCACTTATGTAATATACGCGCACATTTTGACATTTCAATTGAATTCAATTGAAAATACTTCAATTCCTCATAACTTCTAAACTAAACACAACACCTAAATTTTAACACAAAAATTGATGGTTAACACCACATGTGGTGTGAATTAAATTAAGTTTTTGAGGAGTTTCAAATTTTGTATTGAAAATACTAAAAACTTAATTTAAGCTTATTTGTTATTTGCCTTTTGGCATCTGTCACAGGTTTTGCAATACTCTGCAACATCTTTCTGCCACATTGGCCACCATATGCAGGTCTTTACTTTCTCTCTTGTTCTGTCTTCAGACAGATGTCCTGAAAAGGGACTATCATGGCATTCTTTCAGTACAAGATTGATTAATGACCTGTCTACAACTGTCTAGACACATGTTTGCTTGGTTCTGTGGTAAATTATACCATCCGGTAGGTGAAATCTTCCTTCATCATAAGATTTTCTCCATACTTCATCCAAGGCATGTATTAGAGAGTTGTCTTTACAGTATTTGTTAAGTAATTGGCATAAGATGCTACAATTCCTATCTTGAGTGTAGCTGCTTCTGATATCTTAAAAGAAGGTGGTGTTCAAGTCTGTAACACTTATTCCTTCTATTGGAATTTGTGGTGAAGCTTCTTCTGGCACATAAGCAGGATTATCAATATTATTTGGTAATGGCCATCTGCTTAGTCCATCTGCATTCTTATGAATATTCCCATCCTTATGAACAATAGTCATATTTCCTCTGTATTCTTGTATGGCTATTTGCCATCTGAGCATGTGTCTGTTGGGTGTTTTCATGGTCAAAAGTGATTTGACAGCTGTATAATCTGTTATCACTTCAAAAACACATCCCTCTAAGAAGTAGTTCAATTTTTCCAACGCCCAGACAAGGCATAGACATTCCATTTGACTTGCTCCATATCTGGCTTCAGTTGGTTTGATTTGCCTGGATATGAAACATATGGGTCCTTCTACAGGCTTATCATTTATGATCTGAACTTGGTGAATTGCAGCACCCAGTCCATCCCCTGATGCATCAATATACAGCTTGAAAGGCAATTTAAAGTCTGGCATCAGTAAGAGTGGAGCAGTGGTCAATGCTTCTCTTAGAGACTCAAAAGCATTGACTCTGTCAACAGTCATCTCAAACACTGTGTCTTTGTAACACAACTTATAAAGTGGTCTTGCTATGGATGCAAAATCTTTAATGTGTTGTATGTAATACCCTGCAAAACCTAAGAATGACTGAATTTCCTTCTTATTCTAAGGCATGGGCTTTAACAGTACTGCTGCAACTTTGTTTCTGTCAATTCCAAGGGACAAACCAGATACAACATGTCCTAGTGCTTTAAGTTCTTTAAATCCAAAATGACATTTCTTCAAGGAGATTTTCATGTTTACTGATTGGATTTTTGTCAAAACTCTTGATAATCTGTACATGTGCTCCTCCCAAGTCTTTGAACAGATAATAATGTCATCAATGTAAATGATTAATCATCCCTCTGAGAGTTCTTCAGGGAAGATTTCATTCATCATTCTTTGGAAGTGTGAAGGTGCATTTTTGATACCAAAGGGCATCCTTAAGTATTCATACACTCCACAATGAACAATAATTCTCAAGTATTTTCTTGCTCTTGGTGTTACCACATTTTGGTGGAATCCTTTAAGGGCATCCATAGTGGTTATATACACTGCTTGAGATATTTGAGTAAGGGCAATTTGGATTTTTGGTATTGGGTATCTGTCTGGGACAGTGTAAGTGTTCAGAGCTCTAAAGTCCCCAACCCTTCTGGATTTTCCATTATGCCACGCCACTATAACTGGTGTAGTTATTTCTACTTCCTCATTGTGGCCTACGTTTCTTATTACACCAAGGTCCAGAAGTTCTTTGATATGAATTTACAGAGCTTCTCTTGATTTTGGACTTTCTAGATAAGCAGGTCTTCTTAAGAGTGGAGGATAAGGTCTCTCAATGTTAAGAATGATGTCAACCTCATGACCAATAATTGCTCCCAGAGGTTCTTTGTCTGTAGCAAATGCTCCTCTGTGGTCATACAAAAGGGAAGAAAGTTCATTTTCTTGTGTATCAGTCAGATGAAGGCTTATCTCAGCCTCATTTAACTGTTCAGACTTGAATTTTTCTACCTCTAAGTTGACTGGTGATACTTTGTTTACTGTAATTTGTCTTTCAAATGGTAAAAAGGCAAATTTCTGGCGCTTATTGTCCCCAATTGTAAAGTATCTATCTTTGTTATTATGTAAATCTATCCCATACATGATTAAATAGTCATTTCCCAATATAAAATGGGTACTAGAGCAATTTTCCATAACAACAAATTCAACTGTGATCCTTAAATTCCCATTTATGTGTGGGAATATGACATTGGTCTCAAAGATTCCTAATGCTTTCATTGGGTTACTTGCACTGTTGAATTTTATACCATCAATTGGTAACAATTGGTCTTCAAAATTTGGTACACAAGTCTTAAGAAAAGATTTTCCAACACAAGAGCAGAAGGCTCCTGGGTCAAGCAAAAGTTTGGTGGGCTTGTTGTCAATCACCACTTCTGTTATACAGGAGTTACCAGCTGTATAACCTTTTCCTCTGTTTGGTTTTGTCTTCATAAGTTGTGCATCTTGAACTTTTGATAAATCAACTTGACCATTGCTCAATTGTGGTAAGTGGGAATAAGATTCCATGATGTCAAAAGTGGCATTGATATTTTCTATATCTTTTGAAGATTCAGAAAATATGGATGACTTATCATCTGAATTGTCTTCAATTATGTCTTCTTTTTCAACATCTGGTCCCTTTTCAATGTCAATTTCATTGATTTCCCCCCTTTTTGGACATGTATTGGCTAAATGGGTGGTGCTTTGGCAAATATGGCATTTTCTGACTGTATCTGCAGATTTATATTTAATATTACTAGAATTTTCTTTGGGGTTTTTGTCCACAGAATCTTTCCAAGGTGTATTAAACCTTGTTTTGAGATTCACCCTACTAGAACCAATTTTGGTTCTGGTGGTTACTTCTTCTAGTATATTGATAATATCCTCTGCTGAAGATTGTTCAGTAGTCCTGCTTTTGACAGCATGCTCTAAGTCACCTCCACATTGTCTCAGAATTTTTCTATGGATCATAAATTCTGACATGTCAGGATATAATGCTGTTAATCTGTCGTTTTGTTGGCAAAACCATGGTAAAGCTTTGTCTTTTTCAGCATTAAATTTGGCAGATTCAAAGGCTGTTTGAACTTCAAACCTCCAAGCATCATTTGCCCATTTGTTGATGATTTGGAGTTTCCACCAAGTCCAACTCTGGTGTCCATGTGCTTGTCTTATGTTGATGTACCATCTGTGAGGTGATCTGGTAAACAAGGTGTTGAACCTGGCTGTTACCAATCTGTCTGGTAATTCAAAATCCTCTTTGATCATGTCAATACCTCTAATGAATTCCATATGGTCATACTCTCCTTCACCACTGAAGTGAGGCGATTATTTAAGTTTTGGAACTTCTTTCAAGAGTGCTTGGCCCATTGATGGTTCCAAGTTATGAAAAGAAGTGGATAATTCATTTTTTAATTGTGAATTATCAGGATCCAATACTTGTGGATTTGGAATTCTTGTGCCCTCATTTTGATTTAGAGGTGTAGACATTCTTGGTAAGGTGTTCAGTATTTGTTCAATGTCATTCATTTTACTGTTGCTACACCTTTGGGAATTTCTGTATTCATGTTGGAAGCTTTGTATTAAATTTATTACTTCAATTTTATACATGTCTTCCTTATGTGTCAGTTCTTGCCATAACTCTGTATGTCTTGTATTATCAGCAGTGACTTGATTTAATTTCATTGATAATTTTGATACTTCTTCTTGTGAAGTATCAAAACACTTTTTCAAGGCAATGGTATATGTCTTTACTTCAGTAAATGAATTTGAAATGTCATCAAGGACTTTCTTGTTATCTGTCTTGATAATATTTATGGCTTGTTTAATTCTTGTTTCAATTATGTCATCAATATTGAATTTAGAATATTTATCTGTTAATTCTATAATAATGGCAGATTGTTCCTTTTTTTTATTGTTAGAAGAATTATCATTATTGGAATTTTTAATTGTTCTTAAAACTTTTTCAAAACACATAAGTGTTTCATTAATTTGGCACAGACTCAGGTTGTTTGTTTTAATGTTGTTACAAATGGTTTCATTTTTATCAGAAAGATGTTTTTTCACGTCATTTATAGCATTATACAACTCTGGGATGGAATCAAATATGTCAGAAATCATTTCTGGAACCTTAATCTGGCTTCCTCCTTCTTCTGTAATTCCATCATGGTTCTGGCCATCTGAAATACATTTTCCATGGCATCCTGCTGAATCTTTGGGATTCTGTAGCCCTGGCTGTAAGGGTTTGTGGCTGGTGCCTTCCCTTTGCCCTTGTTTGGAGTTTGTGGCTGCGTTTCCACGTTGGAATTGCTGCTGCTAGCCACTGGGGCTGTTTTTGGCACTGGTTTGGGTGGTGGAGGGTTGTTTTTCCTCCATTCTAGTGTCAAAAGCATCATGTTTTTCTTCTCCATCAATGGATGCCATCCATTGAGCAATTTGCAAGTGTTGGGATGGCCCAAGAATTTTCTTACTGTTAGGTAAGAATTCATGCAATTCTTCCACAGGTCTGCAAGGAGCTGGTACTCCTTGAATTGAAGTGCATTGTTGTATGCACTGTGGCTGGCTTTGTATATGTCCACAGAGGCTTGTTGTGGCGGTGTCAGCTCTTTTTGAAGGTAAAATAGTATTATCAGCTTCAGAATGACCCAATTTAGTTGTTTGGAAGTCATCAACTGACCCTTTTCCTTCTGTACCTGGTTGGCTTCTGCCATAATCACGTCTATTACCTTTTTGGGGGCTTCTTGAGGGGTTGTAGCTGGCTCCTGACCTGGTTGAAGGCATAATTATGGTTAAAAAAGGCTTAAAATAGTATTTTTACGTCAAAAACTTACTATTGGCCAAATTTTTAGCTTTCTGAAGGGTATTACTTATGTCCAAGTTAATCAATTCAGAAGATATTGGTTCAGGCTGCTTATTTTGAGTCACAATAACAGTACTATTATGATTAGAATTAACAGTACTGGCAGGGATAAAGCTGGTTACTGTTGAGGCTGTTTCAATGTTTTTTTGTCTTACCACGTTGTCAGACACTAAAATTAATAAAAAAGCCAATTAATTAAGTAAAAAAAAGGTTATTTCAAAAAAAGAAATAAAAATATAAGCCTCGCTTATAATATGAAAAAAAATTATTTTTTTATGGATTTTTTGAATTATAAGTATTTTTTTATATGTTTTTAAATTTTTCAATATAAGAAAAAAGATTTAAAAAGAGTAAAAAAATATGTCACAGGTAAAATATCACGGCTGGGCCCCCAAATGTAAGGTGTGGATATGAAACTTTGATTAAAAATCAAGTACTTTTCCTGTCCTCAAAATTTGTATAAGGTAAAATTCAGTTAAAAATAGTATGAGATATTATTTTTAAGAGAAAAAAGGCCAATTTTATTGTTTATAACTTTATTAGTATAAAACAATAATATTATAAAAATTTATTGTTTTACCAACAATAAAAATTTATCCAAAAAATACTCTACAAGAGATATTTTAAGGCTACAAAAGAAATTTCTTCAAGAGCAATTTCAATTGGAATTAATTGAGCAAAGAACTGCAAGCAATTAATTAAAGAACAAAGTCTTTAAAAAGAATATTAAAGAGAAAACACGCCCAAAAGTGACCAGAGTGAATTTGGAAACAAAGTGACAAAGTTTACAGTGATGAAAGATGCTTTAATTCACTTTTGGGGTGGTTCAGGGGTAAAAATGATTATAAGAGTTACAAACAATGATTATAATGATTTTTTTCACGTGGTTAAATGGATTAAGATGATTTGAAAATGGTGGTTGTAATCTTTGATTGATTGGTTTAACAGTGTTTAAACTAATTAATAAAAGGAAAAGATTCTAACATGAAGAGAAAAGTGGGGCAAAGAAGACATTCTTTTATAGCCATAAATTCTCTTACTCCAAAAGTAAATTTTACTCTTGTCAGTCGTGGAAAACAGTCTGACAACAGAAAAGCCAATTATGGCATCATTGAACCCTGGTTTAGACCAAAAAGGGCTGGTTTAAGCCAATTTTAGCCAATTGTAGCCATTTTAGACCCTTAAATCAGCCATTACTATAGCAATACCAGGCCTAGAGCCTTCAAAACACGTCAGAATGTGTTTAAGAGGCGTAGGAACCAGTTAAAACTGTTTTTACTATGGTTGTTTTATCTTAAGGGTAGTTTTACCCTCTTGGCAACAGCTAAAACTACCCCAGTTGGTATCAAAACCTCATCATCAATTGAGTCCACACACCCTGTAACTCAATTCCAGGCCAAAAGTGATGAACTTTTGCGTGAATTTTGACATCCCACGCCTGTCAGCAAGGATTTTGGGGGTCTAGCTCCCCCTTAGAGCTGGAGTTCCTTTTCCCCCCCAAATTTAATCTTTCCAATTTATTTTTCCTTTAATTCCTCATCATGTATTAAACTTATAATTTACATATGTAATTCAATTCAATTTTACAGTACAATACAGTAATAATTGACACCTCATATGTAAATCAAAGTTCACTTATGTGATACACGCGCACATTTTGACATTTCAATTGAATTCAATTGAAAATACTTCAATTCCTCATAACTTCTAAACTAAACACAACACCTCAATTTTAACACAAAAATTGATGGTTAACACCACATGTGGTGTGAATTAAATTAAGTTTTTGAGGAGTTTCAAATTTTGTATTGAAAATACTAAAAACTTAATTTAAGCTTATTTAGAGTTGAGTTACAAGAATTTCACTCAGAGGTGACCCCACCTGATTTTTTATGAGGAATCCAATGGTGAAAGAATTTTTATGTATTTATTTATTGGATAAAAAGTTATAATAATTTTTATTTAACTTTTTTCCAAATTTATTTATTTTTTCACAGTTTTGTTAAAGTTTCATTTTTACCTAATTTTTTCAAGTATAAATGTAATTTTATACTTCTAAAATTTAATGTATTTTTATTTTTAAATTGTAATTAATTTTTTATTTTTAATATAATTTTATATTTATATTTTGATTTTTATTTTAATAATATAAATAAATTTATTTTATTTATATTAATATGTTATTTTTTATATTTGTGGTCTTTTGGGTATATGAAATTACCTCTAAGGCTCACAACAAATCTGGCCAAAATTTGGACAGAATTTGAAAAAACTAACAGACAGTTGAATTCAATTCTAGAAGAACAACAAACTTTGAGGAGAGATCTGAGGAGTATCCAGCAGCAACAGGATAGCTTTGATAAAGAAATTGATTACCTTTATGACAGAGAAGATAATCAATACCCTCCAACACAAGGCCAACCCACTACCTCTACAAAATTGAAAGAAGAGGATAAAGATTATGACCAGGAACCTGAATATCAGAATCCAAATTCAAGATCAGAGTCAATGTACCAAGATGGGGAAAATCTCAGCTATTCAGAGAAACAGGCACTAAAACAGTTACCAGAAGTAGCAAACTGGCCAAAGTTCGCAGGAATTGGGGAATATGACCATATGGAAATCATTGACTATATTGATGGACTCTTTGTTGATATCTCAAAGATACCAGACTACTGGATCACAACAAGACTTAACACAGCATTTAGAGGCCATGCAAACATATGGTATACTGAGATGAAAGAAATACATGGCAGGAAAAGCTGGCCATGGTGGAGGAACCAGATTATACAAAAGTATAGCAATGGCAGTTGGATCTGGCAAAAGACCATGTCCTTTGAGAGTGATAGATACTCTACAGGAAAAGACCCATATGAATGGTGTCTCAAACAAACAAAAAGGCTAAAAGCTATTGATCCCAATATGACAATAGAAATGAGAAACCATAAACTCCTAACAAAATTGCCAGGAGATCTAGAAAATGCAGTCAAATGCAGATGCAACAAAATCAGAAGCATTGATGACATAGCAAATGTCATACAAGATGTGAGGAAAAAAACCTCCATAGGAAGGTACACATCCTATAAACCAAACTTCAAAGACAAGAAGTCTGAAGTTAAAGAAACAAACAAATAGAAAGGGAAACAAACCCCAAAAAAGAAATATGTGTGCCACAACTGTGGATCACCAGACCACTATGCTAACAATTGCACAAAACCAAAAAAGAAAATATATGAAATTGATGAAGAATCAGAAGAAGAACAAACAGGTGACAAATCTGATTCTGACAGTATGGGAAATGGTATGAGAGCAGAATCACAAAGTGAACCTGATACCATAGAAGAATACATAGTGGAATGCAATGAATAAAGTTTACTTGACATACAAGACATTGAATTAGATTCAGGAATACCACAAATAACAACAGAAAAAGAGCTCTGTAAGCACACACAGAATGCACAAACATTCCTGGTAACCCCAAATAGAGGTATGGGATTCATTCATGGAACACCTACAAAATTGACAGTTTACATTGAGAACTGTAAACATCCAATCATCATTGAAACAGGAGCAAGTTGCTCCATAGTGGCAAAAGAATACTTAAAACAACACTTCCCCAAATGGGAAGAGGATATAATACAGACAAAAGCTAGAAACTTTAAAAGTGCATCAGGCAAAATGCACTCACTGGGGACAATAATCAAAGAGATAATTATCCCACACCAAAAAGGAAATATCAGACTAGAACCTGAATTTGTAGTTCTAGAGAATGCACATGTACAAGGATTCTTACTAGGTAGAGAGTACCAAAGAATGTATGGTATGGACATTTGCAATAGTAAAAATAGATATCTTACCATAGGTACAAACAAAGACAATGAATTTTCCCTTGACATAAATCATATAACAAATGATAACACCCTGAAAGAACTAGTGGAAGAATTCAAAGAAGCCCAATATGGCACTCAACTCACCAGTCAAATGAAACTCAGCTTACTGAAAGTATTGAGGAAGCATAGAGGATCTTTTGCAATAGGAGATGAACCACTAGGAAAAATCAAAGGACATGATATAGAATTATATCTGGATGTAGAAAGACCATATCCACCTATGCTTAGGAGACCACCATACCCAGCCAGCATGGAAACTAGGAAAGAAATTGAGAAACATATCAATGAACTCCTAGAAATGGGAGTCATAAAGAAAATAGGACACAATGAGATAGTAGAAGTCACTACACCAGTCCTTATAACTTGGCATGATGGTAAATCCAGACTATGTGGGGACTTCAGGGCTTTGAATAATTACACCAAAGCAGATAGGTACCCCATCCAAAGGATACCACATGCACTAGATAAGCTAGCAAAAGCCAAGTTTATTACAAA
This sequence comes from Austropuccinia psidii, assembly GCA_023105745.1. NCBI lineage: Eukaryota > Fungi > Basidiomycota > Pucciniomycetes > Pucciniales > Sphaerophragmiaceae > Austropuccinia > Austropuccinia psidii. The sequence continues at coordinate 33,170,936 of JALGQZ010000009.1, read as the reverse complement.
AATGGATTGCATGAAAGGATTCCACCAGAATGGGGTGAAACCAGATTCCATCAAATTGCTAAGAATTATATGCCATATGGGCATATATGAATATACTAGAATGCCATTTGGCATTAAGAATGCACCAGCCCATTTTCAGAGGATGATGGATACCATATTTCAAGATGAAATAATGGAAGGGTGGATGGTAGTGTACATTGATGATATCATAATATACTCAGAAACATGAGAAGACCATGTGAGGAAAATTGATAAAATATTGGGAAAATGTACACCAATCAACATGAAAATATCTCTTAAAAAATGTAACTTTGGACAGCAAGAACTGCTAGCCCTAGGACACAAAGTTTCAGGTTTAAGTCTAGCCATAGACCAAAATAAAGTTGCTGCAGTACTCAAGAAACCAGTACCAAAGAACATTAAAGAAATGCAATCTTTTTTGGGCTTTGCTAGTTACTACAGGAGCCACATAAAAAACTTTGCATACATCACAAGTAGCCTATACAAACTGTGCTCAAAAGATGTAGTCTTTGAAATTACCAAAGAAGAAAGAGATGCATTTGAGAAGATCAAATATGAGCTGACCAATGCCCCTGTCCTAATGATGCCTGATTTTGAACTACCATTCAAACTATATATAGATGCAGCATGTAGCCAAGGACTAGGAGCAGCACTACACCAGAGGCAACTAGTGGATGGAATACCCAAAGAAGGAGTAATTTGCTATATATCAAGACAACTGAAAGACTCAGAAGCCAGATATGGAGCTACTCAGACAGAATGTCTCTGTTTGGTATGGGCATTAGAAAAACTCCATTACTACTTAGAAGGAGCAGTATTTGAAGTTTTTACTGATTGCACAGCCCTCAAATCACTGTTGAACATGAAGACAACAAACAGACACATGCTTAGGTGGCAAATAGCCATACAAGAATACAGAGGGAATATGACTATTATCTATAAAGAAGGGAAAAGTCATACTAATGCAGATGGTTTCAGCAGGTGGCCACTGAAGAATGACCAAGAGAATCCAGCATATGACCCAGAAAATGGGGCCAAAATACCCATACAATGCATGGAGATAGATAGGAGAAAGAACTTCAAACTATCAAACTGGGCATTAGGGAATGACCCATCAAACCCAGCACAGAGCTATGGGGAGAGCAAAGAGATACCCATATTGGGAATCAGCTCCTCTAATCTAAATACAGAGTTCTTTAGTATAGTACAATCATCATACAATAAACACAAACAGTGTAGTATATTGATACAACTATTAAAACAAAAGTACAGGAGTCCTGAACTAGAGAGCCAATTGGAAGAGCCATGGCTCAAAAACTTCAAAGAGAATAGATTATTTCTGATAGATGATCTACTATACCATAGGGAAAAACACACAAGTGCCCTGGTAATAATAAACAGAGAACATATTTTCCTGATACTACAGGAATGCGATGACTGCCCATACGTGGGACATATGAGTGAAGAAAGAACTAAAGAGAGAGTCTTTAGCACAGCTTGGTGGCCAAAGTGGGAACAAGACTTGAGTGAATACATGAACACTTGTACCAGATGCCAAAAAGCCAACAAAGGTCATGGCAAAAGATATGGATTACTCCAGAGTATAGAGGAGCCCAAACACCCCTGGGAAATAATAAACATGGAATGGGTGACAGGCCTGGTCCCTGGAGGGAAAGACAGATTTAATGCATGCCTAGTAGTAGTGGACAGGTACAGAAAGAGTATCAGATGTCTCCCCTGTCACAAAGAGGACACAGCAATGGACACAGCCATATTGTTCTGGAACAATGTGATAGCAAACTGTGGAGTTCCAAGAATTATAATTAGTGACAGAGACCCTAAATTCACATCAGAATTTTGGACTAATCTATATGAGATGCTGGGAACCAAACTAGCATTCTCCACAGCTTACCATCCACAAACAGATGGTCTAGCAGAAAGAATGATTCAAGCATTAGAAGACATCATTAGAAGATTTTGTGCATATGGCATGGAATATAAAGACAATGAGGGATATACCCATGACTGGGTAACCCTGCTGCCAGCTGTACAATTAGCATACAACACAAGTATAAACTCAGTGACAGGAAAAACCCCTGCCACATTAGAGAAAGGATGGAGCCCACTACTTCCAGTAGACTACTTGAAGAAGAACCTCCTCTCAGTACACCCCACAGCTAAAGACTTCCACACAATGTGGAAAACTGCCTGTGAAAAAGCAGAACAATGTGTGGCTGAAGCTAAATTGTATAACAAGCAGAGATATGATAAAGGTCACCAAGAACCTGATTTCAAAGAAGGAGACCAAGTTCTACTCTCAACTCTTAACTTCAACAATCTAAGAGGACCCAAGAAGATGAGAGACTCATTCATAGGACCATTCACCATTATTAAATTAATAGGAAAGAATGCAGTAGAAGTCAACCTGACCAAAGTGTTTTCTAGGAAACACCCGGTTTTCCCTGTGAGCCTGGTCAAACCTTATCACCAAACAGATGAGGAGAAATTCCCTGACAGAAAGAAAACAGTCACCCATGAAAGATTGGTAGAGGAAGATGACTCACCTGGACCAGTGAAAAAGATCATTAAAGCCAGGAAAATAATAATTAATGGGAAATACAACAGGCAATATCTGGTTAGATTTAAGAATCAACCAGCAGATAAAGATAGATGGTTAACTGAGAAAGAAATCCCAGATGGACAAATACACCTCAGAAGATTCAGAGCCTCCAGAAGGCCTGAAGAGTCTCATCAATGATGAGCCTTCTTTTGAGGGAGGGTATGTCAGCCTGTGACTCAAAACAGAGCACTAGCAGGACATCCAACATACCATAAATAATGGTATGACAAGTATTGAACAAACATAGTCAATACAGGTAATAAATAGGAAGAAAAAAACTCCTCATAAATTAAACATCAACCTTATCCAAACAGAATAAGGAAACTAGAGGAGAATAAACAAGTCAAAACCCTTATTTTCACCTCTCATCTAGCTTATGCATATTTAAGTTATTCCATACCAAAATGGTATTTTTCTTAAATCTCACATAGAGAGCTACACAATGGTATCATCCATGTTGCTGTAACACCACTACAACTGGAGATACCATATGACCTTTATTTTAAAAACCAAGACCCCCCTGAAAATCAAAGAGGGCTTGTACAAAACTGTACAAAGGTATAACCAAATTAAAGATCTAAACAAGAGCTTTAATTTGAGACACCTTAGACCTCTGTATCTCTTAAATTGACTGAGGGATCTTGGTTCAAAGGTTTAACAACCAAAATACAGATATTCTGAAAACAACAAGGTAAACAAACCCCTGTATCTTTGGCATACACTCATACAACTGTACAGTGTAATATACCAAACTGTAGAGCTAACCAAGCCCTACAAGACTGTATCATCAGAATACAGATATCTTCCAAATTGAAGAAGATATCTGGTATGGAAGTTTTTGAAGCCTCATACTGATGTACAAAAATACACCCAAAAACTTAAAACCCTTATAACTTTTTCTATTTTAAAGAAGGGTAAACATAAATCATACCAATTTGAAGAGCTCATTAAGCCCTTCAATTTTGTGCTCTTGGTTTCTTGATATCTTAAGAACTGGCTGAGATATCTTGATTGGAAGGTTTTTCTGGAAATACATGACTGTATCAAACTTGTATCAAACAGTATTGCTCCCATACTTAAAATAATATACTTATGAAGATATAACCTCTCCAAAGTCATCATTATTGATCATACAGACACCAGAACAACGTCATCCAAGTGCTGACGTGGCAGGTGAAAAGTTTTTTCACCCTGTATTGATCCAGAATGATCATTTGTGGTTCCAAAACCACAATTCTGCCTCTATTGACATCAGAATTGATGATCCAGAACCACAGGCTGATCATTGGAGTGAAAATTTTCACTCCTCTGACGTGTGAAGAGTTAATAGCTCTTGACAGTCTTGAAAGATATAAAAGGAAGGGTTTTTTCCTTGAAAACCCATCATCTTTATCTTATTATCCATATTCTTACGTGACAAAACTGTTATCCATCAGTAGTGTCCTTAGAATTATTAAAGATATAATTAGAGCATAATTATTGTAGTACTTCTTTACAGTCAAAGATATTAGATTATTGCAACCCAGGTCCTCAACAGACTCATCACCACTGTTACCACGTAGCAGTAGGACCTGAAGAATTAAATTTATTTGTTTTTTGACATGTCACAGTCATAATACTAGCTTGTATTTACATCTTATAGCTACTATATAGACTCACCCTGACAATTATAATTTAAAAATAAAATTACAATAAAATTTAAAATTATGAAATTACATTTTTACTTGTAAAAATTAAGTAAAAACAAATTCTTAATAAACATTGTGAAATTAAAAGATTTTTGGTAAAAAGTTATATAAAATATATTATAACTTTTTATCCAATAAATGAACATGAAGAAATTATCACACCCTTTGATTCCTCATAAAAAATATAGTGGGGTCACCTCTGGATGAAATTTCTGTAACTCAACTCTAAATAAGCTTAAATTAAGTTTTTAGTATTTTTTGTACAAAAGTATGAAAATACTCAAAACCTTAATTTCATTCACCCCAGATGTGGTGTCAACCATCAATTCTTGTGCTAAAATTGAGGTGTTGTGTTTAGTCTAGAAGTTATGAGGAATTGAAGTATTTTCAATTGAAATGTCAAAATGTGTGCATGTATTACATAATTGAACTTTAATTTAAATATGAGGTATCAATTATTACAGATGTGTAATTAAAAACTCAATTGAATTACATGTGTAAATTGTAATTGTATTACATGATGAGGAATTGAACAAAAAAAAATTGGAAAGATTAATTCTGGGGGGGAAAAGACACTCTAGCTCTAAGGGGTAGTTAGACCCCCAAATTCCTTGCTGACTGGTTTTAGATGTAAAAATACATGCAAAAGTTTATTACTTTTGGCCTGGAATTGAGTCACAGGGTCTGTGACTCAATTGATGATGAGGTTCTGATACCAACCGGGTTAGTTTTAACTGCTACCAAGAGGGTAAAGCTACCCTTAAGTGAAACAATGCTAGTAAAAACAGTTTTAGTTGGTTTCTACACCTCCTACACACATTCTGACGTGTTTTGAAGGCTCTAGACCAGGTATTGCTATAGTAATGGCTGATTTAAGGGTCTCAAGTGGCTTAAACCAGCCCTTTTTTGGTATAAACCGGGGTTCAATGATGCCATAATTAGCTTTTCTGTTGTCAGACTGTTTTTCACGACTGACAAGAGTAAAATTTACTTTTGGAGTAAGAGAATTGATGGCTATAAAAGAATGTCTTCTTTGCCCACTTTTCTCTTCATGTTAGAATCTTTTCCTCTTATAATTAGTTTAAACACTGTTAAACCAATCAATAAAAGATTCCAACCAGCCTTTTATAAACATTTTTAACCTTTCAACCACGTGGAAAAATCATTATAATCATTGTTTGTAACTCTTATAATTATTTTTAACCCTGAACCACCCCAAAACTGAAATAAAGCATCTTTCATCACTGTTAACTTTTTCACTTTGTTTCCAAATCCACTCTGGTCACTTTTGGGCCTGTTTTCTCTTTAAATATCTTCTTAGATAATTTGTTCTTTAGTTAATTGCTTGCAGTTCTTTTCTCAATTAATTCCAATTGACATTTCTCTTGAAGAAATTTCTTTTGTAGCCTCAAATATCTCTTGTTGAGTATTTTTGGATAAATCTTTATTGTTGGTAAAACAATAAATTCTTATTATATTATTTTTTTAAACTTAATAAGTTGAAAACAATAAAATTGGTGTGTTTTCTCTTTAAAAATACTACTTCATACTATTTGTGAATAATTTTACCTTATACAAATTTTGAGGACAGGAAAAGTACTTGATATTTTATCAAAGTTTCATATCCACACCTTAAAATGATGCCAGAATTGGTTTTTCTGTTGTCAGAGTGTTTTCCACGACTGACAAGAGTAAATTTTACTTTTGGAGTAAGAGAATTGATGGCTATAAAAAAATGTTTTCTTTTCCCCACTTTCCTCTTCATGGTAGAATCCTTTCCTTTTATAATTAGTTTATAAACCGCTAAACCAATCAATAAAGGATTCCAACCACCCTTCTCATATCATTTTAATACTTTTAAACACGTGAAAAAAAAAATTTAATCATTTTTCCCCCTGAACCACCCCAGAAGTGAATCAAAGGATCTTTCATCACTGTTAGCTTTGTCACTTTATTTCCAAATTCACTCTGATCACTTTTGGGCCTATTTTCTCTGGAAATATCTTTTTAAAGACTTTTTTCTTTAATTAATTTCTTTCAGCTCTTTGCTCAATTAATTCCAATTGAAATTGCTCTTGAAGAAATTTCTTTTGTAGCCTTAAATATCTGTTGTAGAGTATTTTTGGATAAATCTTCATTGCTGGTAAAACAATAAATTTTTATCATATTATTGTTTTATCCTTACAAAGTTATAAAAAATGAAATTGGCATTTTTTCTCTTTAAAAATACTATTTCTTACTATTTTTAAAGAATTTTACCTTATACAAATTTTGAGGACAGGAAAAGTACTTGATATTTTATCAAAGTTTCATATCCACACCTTACATTTGGGGGCCCAGCTGTTGTATTTTACCTGTGACATATTTTTTTACTCTTTTTTAATCCTTTCTCTTATATTGAAAAATTAAACAAACATATAAAAAATACTTATAATTCAAAAAATACATAAAAATGAATTTTTTCATATCATAAGTGAGACTTACAATTTATTTATTTTTTGAAATGCCCTTTTGTTTACTTAAGTTAATTGCCTTTTTCATTGATTTTAGTGTCTTATAACGTGGTAAGACAAGAAAACATTGAAACAGCCTCAACAGCTACCAGCATTATTCCTGCCAGTACTGTCAATTCTGACCATAATAGTACTGTTATTGTGACTCAGAATAATCAACCTGAACCAATTTCTTCTGAATTGATCAGCTTGGATATAGGTAATACTCTTCAGAAAGCAAAGAATTTGGCCAATAGTAAGTTTTTGACATAAAATTACTATCTTAAACCTTTTTAATCATAAAATATGCCTTCAAACAGATCAGGAGCAAGCTATAGCCTCTCAAGCAGCTCCCAAAAAGGTCATAGACATGATTATGGCAGACGCCAATCAATTACACAAAGACAAGGGTCAGTTGTGACTCCCAAATTAATAAATTATGTCATTCTGAAGCTGATAATACTTTTTTATTTTCAAACAGAGCTGACACCGCCACAAGAAGCCTCAGTGGACATCTACAAAGCCAGCCAGAAGCCGTACAACAATGCACTTCAGCACAAAGAGTACCACATCCTTGCAGATCTGTGGAAAAACTGCATTAATTCTTACCTGACTGTGAGAAAGTTCCTGGGCCATCCAAACACTTGAACATTACTCAATGGATGCCATCAATTGATGGAAAAGAAGAACATGATGCTCTTAACAGCAGAATGGAGGAAAAACAACCCTCCACCACTCAAACAAGTGCCAAAAACAGGCCCAGTGGCCAGAAGCAGAAATTCCAACATGAAAAAGCAGCCACAAGCTCAGAACAAGGGCAAAGGAAAGGCACCAGCCACAAAACCTTACATCCAGGGCTACAGGATGCCATGGAAAATGTATTTCAGATGGCCAGAACAATGATGGAATTACAAAAGAAGGAGAAAGCCAGATTAAAATATCAGAAATAATTTCTGATATTTTTTCTTCTCTCTCAGAATTGTATGAAGCTATAACTGATTTGAAAAGCCATATTTCTGATAAAAATTCATCAATTTGTAACGATCTTAAAACAAATACCTTGAGTCTGAGCCAAATCAATGAAACACTTATGTGTTTTGAAAAGGTTTCAAGAACAATTAAAACATCCAATCATTATAATTCTTTTTGCAATAAGATATATGAACAATCTTCCATTATTAAAAAATTAACAGACAAATATTCTAAATTTCATTTTGATGACATAATTGAAGCAGGAATTAAACAAGCCATAAATATTATCAAGACAGATAACAAGAAAGTCCTTGATGACATTTCAAATTCATTTACTGAAGTAAAGACATATACCATTGCCTTGAAAAAGTGTTTTGATGCTTCACAAGAAGAAGTATTGAAATTATCAATGAAATTGAATCCAGTCACTGTGTCACAACCATGGCAATTCACCTCCTTGGATCCCCATATGGCATATCAAGCCATAGTTGTTTTATGGCCAATTGGCCATATCCATCACCAGTGGCCAATATGGCCAGGTCATCACCTTATGGACAATATATGGCCATCTGTGTTTTGGGGCCTTCATGGCCCTTCCCCTCAATCCAGAACCCATAGCGTCAATTTATGCTCAAATGGGTATTTCTGGTCATTTCCCTCAAAACCAGGGGAAATGGCCCAAATGGCTGTTTTTGTCCATTTGGGCTCATAATGCGCATTTGCGCATTTTGCGCATTTTTGTGCATTTTTCACATTTCTGCGCACTTTGCGCACTTTTTGCGCACATTTGCGCATTTTGCGCATTTTTGCGCACTTTGCGCACTTTGATGCAAAGTGTCCAAAAGACACTTTCCCGCCTTTTGGGCCAGTTTTTGGCTCAGAACCCAAAAGTGGCCAAAAACCCCAAAGGGCCCAGAAACACCTTTCCAAGCTCTGAAGCCATCACATCCATCCTTTTCCCCTCTGCCTTTCCATCTCAAGACCTTTGGACGTAATCTTCTTGCCAATGAACCAATATGCCATAAATGATGTTATATATCATTGTGCATCATTTTTCAACAGAAATTCAATGGTGGCAATATCAAATGGTCATTTCAACATTCCAACATCTCATCACGTCATCAAGGCACCCAATCATTCAGAGGAATCATCAAGGCTCAAGAGCAAGTGTTCAGCGTCAAAGACCAATGACGCCATCAAGAAGTCATTAGTTATTCTCACTCCAAGTATTCCTTCCAAGGGAATACTGTCAATTCATTCTCAAAGTGTATTCAAGAGGCAGTGCCAAAAGAAGTTGTCAAGTGTCAAAGCTCCACTCAATCCATCTTGGCAACCATATTCATTTCAATACAGTCTGGATCCATCAAGAACTGTATTTCATTTTCAAGCATGGGAACTTCATTCAACCCAATTCAATTTCAATATTAGCCAGCTGTATCAATTCCCAAAACAATCAATACAGCCTCAAGGATCAATACACATCAGTTTTCAGCCTGAAGAACTCAAGCTCCCAGCTTTTCACATATACCGGCTACCCTTTCCACCCTGGGGGGTTTTCCCCCAGTTAATTAATATACTTTGATTTTATTTTATCTTTATTTTTTTTTCATTTTAGTTAAGCAAATAATGATATTATTAAGTCAGTCATTTAGCACTTTTTCTCTTTCTCTTTCTTCGTCTGTCAATGGATATTTGTTGGTCATATCCTTACTAATTCCATTACTCATTTTTGGCAGGTTGAAACAGTGATTAAGGACTTACTTGGTTGGCTCTTTGGCCATTTGGCTTCCCTTTCCTCTTTTGCATCTCATCTTGTACCTGCATATCTTTTAGAGGAATTCATTCTTATTATTTTTGTTCTTTATCCTTTTGGAGTCTTCCAAGTGAGTTCCCTGATTGCTGAGTGCCAGGCCACTCTTGTATTTCTGTCCAAGAGCCCCTGTGACATTATATTAATTAACTGATAATTTCTTTTTCATTCTGTTCATTCTTTCTTTATAATTTCATTCACTCATTTCATCGAAATTGGGATTCTTTTACGCTTATGAACTTAATGATTCATTGTCACCTCTCAATTTTCTTTCATTCATTCTTCATTTTGAAAATTGAAAGCTGACTCATTTTTATTTTTGTTATTCTTTTTAAAATCTTTTTCAAATGATCAATTTTCATTTCATTCATAATTCAGGCGTCATCTTGATTTTCTTTGATTTTCAAATTTTTCATAAAGACATTCAGACACGTTATTCACATCAAGATTCAGAAATGATTCATTCTTCAAGAATTTTGGTTTTCAAAGAATAATTCACTTGATTTTGATTGATTGATTGATTTGACATATTTGATATTGACCTCAAGAAAATTGATTGACCTGAAGATTTCATTGATTTTGCTGATTTTTTTCACATCAAGAATTTTGACATAAATTGATTTTTCTTCAAGATTTCATTTGATTGATTGATTTTTGCAAGATTTTGATTTTTGATTGATTTGATTTATTGATTTATTGACTTGAGGATCTCATTTTGATTTGATTCATTGATTTACTTCAAGACATTGATTTGATTTTGACTTCAAGACTTCATTTGATTTTGATCTATTGACGTACTTGCATATTTTCATTTTGATTCATTAATTTTCCTCAAGATTTGATTGTTGACTCTGTTCACTTCAAGCAAATTTTGATTTTTCATTCATTTATTTCAACTTTGTTCCTGATATCATGCCTGTTCAACATTCACCTCCGGCAAGACACACAAGATCTCAGGCCAGAGCTCAAGCTGTTCTCACTCCAACTCCAAGAGCTCCTCTAGATGACACCCCAGCAGTTCCTCAACTGAGGGCCCAATTAGATAGAGGCCCCGCATGGAAGGAGCAGCACCATCCAGGAAGGAAGGAAGAGGGCCCAGAAGATCAAGTTCATTCTCAGGAGTAGTTGGCGGATTCCCAGGAACTTCAAGGACTATTTTCAAAGGTCCAGGTGAAGATGGTGAAGAGGAGGAGGAGAATTCTGTGGAAGAGGAAGGGTCTGATGGTACTGAAGGTGTCCCTGCTCCAGTGGAGGCATCCCAAGGTACTGGAGGGCCAACTCTAGCCCAGTCTAATCAGCCTGTCTCTCATCAGTATGAACCATATTTATTGGCCATCATGCAGCAAATGACTCATATTATGGCCAATCTTCAAGCAGCTTCATCCTATGAAGCATAAAGACCACCAGCCTTCAAGACTCCATCTATGAAGGCACCGGAATGCTTTGATGGGACTCAGCCCTTCAAAGTTAGAAGTTTCATTCAGTCTTGTCAATTGATATTTCATAATGATCCGGCAAACTTCGCTCAAGACAGAAAGAATGTCCTTTATTCCACTTCATTTCTCATTCGCAGGGCTGCAAAATGGATTGAGCCTTATCTTTCCAATCTCACCAATCAAGATTCAAATTACCTTCTCAATTCTTGGCCTTTATTTGAATCTCAACTCTTCACTCTATTTGGTGACCCAAATAAAGTCAGAAAAGCAGAAGCTGAGTTGGATTCTTTAGGAATGAAAGAAGGTGGGCATGTATCCTTATACATTGCTGATTTCAGAAGTTTAGTCTCAAGAATCGGGGATTGAGGTGAAAGAGCTCTCATCCATCATTTCAGGAAGGGATTGCCATCCAGGATTTTGGATCAATTGGCCTCCCATCCTTCAAGAATTGACTCTCTTCAAGACTTAATGGACGTTACCCTGGAACTTGATACCAGGTACCATGAGAGGAAAAATGAAAAGAGTCATCATCAAGAGAAGAAGCCTGAAGCCTCAAAGTCAAGTTCTTCTCATCCTCAAAATTCTTCAAGCTCAAGTCAAAAGAAGAAGAAGAATTTTCAGAAGAGGGACAAGCCCCATTCTTTGTTGAATAAAGATTTCAAGCTCATGAACTCTGAAAAAGAAAGAAGAATCAAGGAGGGTCTTTGTACCTATTGTGGTGGGAAGCATAGTCTTGAGTCCTGTTTCAAAAGGCCTCAAAACAAGCTTACCCAACCGTCAGGCAAATTTCCCAGCCAGGGAAAAGCCTGAGTGAAGATCATGTTGTGTTCAATTGTCTTCACAGTTTTCCATCCAGAGCACAATTGTGCATTCTGAATACTGGTGTCAAGAATTCTCTTAAATTCTTTGTTTTTCTTCTCTTTCTGATGTTTTTTACAGTATTCTCATTGATTCTGGTGCTACCAACTCATTTATTGCAAAGCAGTTTGTTCACAAGTATTCATTGACTACGGCAGAACTTCCAGAGAAGATTCCCCTCATCATTTTGGCCTCCTCTGAGTCTCCTTCCTTATTTGTGACTCACCATACTAAATATATGGTTGAGCTCCCTTCCTTCCCAAGCTTTGAAAGGGACTTTTTAGTCATTGATACTCCCAAGGGTGAAGACCTCATATTGGGCTTTGACTTTCTTAATCATTTTAATCTGTTTATTGATTGGAGGCAAGGATTGATCACCTTTAATTCTGATCATAAGGACTATAATGATCCTTCAATTTCTTCTAGTAATGACTTTTCTTCTGCCAAATCATGTGCAGCTCTGGTTGGTGATTCTAGAACACCATCATTTCCATCTTCTGTCCATATTCCTTCCCTTAATTCCCATCAGTCATTACTATCATCTAGAGATGAAGTCTTCAAAGAGATTCAAGATGTTGGAGAAGATAATTCTGTATCTTCACTTCATCTCTTCTTTGGGAATATGGACCTTCCTCCTTCATCTTATCATGACTCCCTGGAGGAGTTGTGGGATGAAGAGGAAGAGCCAGAAGAAAAAGAAACTGTGATGAAGGTTGTTCCTTCTGTTTATCACCAGTACTTGGATGTATTCTCCAAGGTGAAAGCAGAAAAACTTCCTCCTCACCGTGCCTGTGATCATTATATCGAGCTGGAGGGGTCTCTACCTCCAATTGGGGTGATCTACTCTTTATCAAACCAAGGGTCAGATACACTCAGGGCCTACATTTCAGAGAATGTAGAGAAAGGTTTCATCTGGCCAAGCTCCTCTTCTACAGGAGCACCTGTTCTTTTTGTCAAAAAGAAAGATGGTGGCCTCCGTTTGTGTGTTGATTACCGCAAACTCAATGCGGTTACTAGGAAGAACAAGTATCCTGTTCCTCCTATGAATCAGCTTCTCACTGTTTTCAATGGTTCTTCTATCTTCTCCAAGATTTATTTGCGTGGTGCATATAACCTGCTCAGAATCAAGGAAGGTGATGGACATTTGACTTGTTTTAGAACCAAATATGGTAGTTATGAGTACTTGGTTATGCCATTTGGGCTTACCAATGCTCCTTCTTCTTTCCAAAACCTTGTCAATGATATTTTTTATGATCTTCTTGATGTTTATGTTGTGGTTTATTTGGATGACATTATGGTCTTTTCCAAATCTGAGGAAGAACATGTCACTCATGTGTCCACTGTTCTTTCCAGACTAAGAGCCAATAACCTCTTTGCTAAGGCGTCCAAATGCCTATTCCATGTTTCTAGTGTAGAGTACTTAGGTTATTTTGTTTCTTCTGAAGGCCTCAAGATGGACCAAGCAAAAGTCCAGCAAATTCTCAATTGGCCACCTCCAAGAAACCTCAAGGCTCTTCAATCATTCCTTGGCTTTGCCAATTTTTACCGCCGTTTCATCAAGAATTATTCAAAGAAGATCAGTTCACTCACAAGTTTCCTCAAAAAAGATTCCCGTTTTCCCCTCAATGAGGAAGCTCTTAGACAGTTTCATCAACTCAAAGAGGCATTCACCACTGCTCCAATCCTTTCTCACTTCAATCCTTCTCTACCCACCATTGTAGAGACCGATGCATCAGATTATGCCTTGGGTGCTGTACTGAGTCAGGTCTCTGACTCAGGAAAACATCCCATTGCATTTGATAGCCGCAAGCTTTTCCCAGCTGAGCTCAATTATGAGATTCATGACAAGGAACTCCTTGGCATAGTCTGGGCTCTCAAGCGCTGGAGAGCTTTCCTTCTTTCAATTTCTTCCCCTTTTGAAGTTCTCACCAATCATTCATCTCTTCAATATTTTATGTCTTCCAAGATCCTCACTTGCCGTCAAGCCCGCTGGGCTGAATTTTTATCTGAATTCCATTTCTCAATCACTTACTGCCCTGGCCGCTTGGCCACCCTTCCAGATGCTTTGTCACGTCAGACGACGTTTACCCGGAGAGGGGGGAGGATTTCATCAGCAAGAATCCAATGAACTACCAGAAGATAATCAAGCAAGATGAAATTCAGGCCTCAAAGTTTTTTGCAGTCAAGTTGGATTCATTTTCAAATTTGATTGATTAAATTCAGAAGGCAGTGTGGAAAGATTCTCAATATAGAAGTGTTCTTGAAGATTTGGGTAAAGGTAAATCTGTCCAAGATTATTCTCTTGACTCCTCTTCCAAACTTCTCCTTTTCAAAGATCGGGTGGTGGTCCCAAATGACCCCACAATTCAACTCAATATACTTCAAAATCGGCATGACTCTCCTCTAGCTGGACACCCTGGCAAAGAGAAGACTCTCAAGCTTGTCAAGCGGGATTTCCACTGGTCCGGCATGACTCAATTCATCAAGGATTATGTATTATCCTGTCAACAGTGTTCAAGAAACAAAAATATTCATCACAAGAAGTTTGGACTCCTCAAGCCTCTTCCAATTACAAGTGGTCCTTGGATTTGTCTTTCAATGGATTTCATCACTCAATTGCCACTGTCCAATTCCTTTGACTCAATCCTTGTCATAGTGGACAGATTCTCAAAGATGGCGGTTTTTATTCCAACAATAGCTTCACTCACTTCATTAGATTTGGCCCATTTATTCATCAAGAATATTTTCTCAAAGCATGGCCTTCCTTCAAGCATTGTTAGTGATCGAGGTTCTCTTTTTGTTTCTTCTTTTTGGACCAATTTTTGTCAGCAGCTCAAGATTTCAAGAGACTTGTCAACTGCTTATCAACCAGAAACTGATGGACAGACAGAGAGGGTAAATCAGATGCTAGAACAGTACCTTCGGATGTATGTCAGTTATCATCAAGATGATTGGAACACCTGGCTCCCTCTGGCTGAATTTGCCTACAATAACTCTGACCACTCTTCAACAAAACAATCACCGTTTTTCACTTTTTATGGAAGAGATCCTCAATTTGACTCAGTTCACATCACTCAAGATACTCCTGCTGGAAAGTTATCAACAAAAGTCCAATAAGTACAGCAAGATGTCAAGAGAGAACTTGAAGTTGCCATAAACAGGTTTAAGAGGTATGCAGATAAAAGTAGAGCAAGTCCACCTGTTTTCAATCCCGGTGACATGGTATGGCTTTCTTCCAAGAACATCAAATCAAACAGACCCACCAAAAAGCTGTCTGAAAGATGGCTGGGTCCTTTTCCAATCTTGAAGAAAGTCAGTACTCATGCCTACCACCTCAAGCTTCCATCTCAATGGAAATCCATCCACCCAGTCTTCCATATATCCCTCCTGGAACCAGTCAAGACATCAACAATCCCAAATCAGCATCAAGAGCCTCCTCCTCCAATCACCATTGAAGAAGAAGAAGAATGGGAAGTCTCTCAAATACTGGACTCAAAGCTAAAGAGAGGAAAATTATGGTATCTGGTGGAATGGAAAGGTTTCAGTCAAGACCCAGAAAGATCCACTTGGGAACCAACCAAAAACCTCAAGAATTGTCCTGAACTTGTCAAAGATTTTCATTCATTATATCCTGATAAGCCTGGGCCCAATTCTTCAAAAGCTTGATTCATTATGGTGCTTGGTGGGGAGAGGAATTACCAAAAGTAAGTCCCACTCCTGGTATGCACCTTTAGGGGTATTCTACTCTTTTTTGTTGTAAGCATCACCTTGGCCACTCTGTGAGCACTTTGCAAATTTTGGACACAGATCTTTGGCCGGGCTTCTCAACATCCAATTCCAAAATTATGGTCATTTTCACTTGGGCAAATGGACCATTCACTCTTGTATTTTGTTTTCCAAGTATTTCAATTCAATTCAATCCTTCAACATTTTTGTTTTTTATTTTTATGGCACTGGCGGGAGTGGTAACTACCAAAAGTAAGTTCCTCTCCTGGTGTGCACTTCCCTGAGGGGTCTACAATCTTGTCAAAACATCACCTTGGCCACTTTGTGAGCACCTGGCATCAAATTTCTCTTTCCAGGTCCTTGGCCAATTTCAAAATCAGTTATCAACCTCCGTGATGATGATTGGAACCTCCTCAAGAATCAATTCATTTTTCTCTTTTCTTTTCTTTTCTTATTTTCATTTTCATTGTTTATTTTTATTTTACTTTCATTGTAAATTTTCTTTTATCACGTCAATTATCACATCAAAAAATTTTCATTCATTTTAAAATTCAATTCAAATCATGAAGCCAATGTCAAGAGAAGATCAAGCAAGTCCTGCGTCAAATGTCAAAATTTTAATATCAGTTTCCAAATTTTTTATCTTAATCAGTCCTCTTCAATCAATTTCTCAAAATCTTTCCAATAGCCTCAACAGGCTTCACCTTGTATTGGTGCTCAGGAGCTCACCATTTCAAGGTGGGGGGTACTGTCACAACCATGGCAATTCACCTCCTTGGATCTCCACATGGCATATCAAGCCATAGTTCTTTTATGGCCAATTGGCCATATCCATCACCAGTGGCCAATATGGCCATGTCATCACCTTATTGACCATTTATGGCCATCTGTGTTTTGGGGACTTCATGGCCCTTCACCTCAATCCAGAACCCATAGCGGAAATTTATGCCCAAATGGGTATTTCTGGTCATTTCCCTCAAAACCAGGGGAAATGGCCCAAATGGCTGTTTTTAGCCATTTGGGCTCATAATGCGCATTTGCGCATTTTTGCGCATTTTGCGCATTTTTGTGCACTTTGCGCACTTTGACGCAAAGTGTCCAAAAGACACTTTCCCACCTTTTGGGCCAGTTTTTGGCTCAGAACCCAAAAGTGGCCAAAAACCCCAAAGGGCCCAGAAACACCTTTCCAAGCTCTGAAGCCATCACATCCATCCTTTTCCCCTCTGCCTTTCCATCTCAAGACCTTTGGACGTAATCTTCTTGCCAATGAACCAATATGCCATAAATGATGTTATATATCATTGTGCATCATTTTTCAACAGAAATTCAATGGTGGCAATATCAAATGGTAATTTCAACATTCCAACATCTCATCATGTCATCAAGGAACCCAATCATTCAGAGGAATCATCAAGGCTCAAGAGCAAGTGTTCAGCGTCAAAGACCAATGACGCCATCAAGCAGTCATTGGTTATTCTCACTCCAAGTATTCCTTCCAAGGGAATACTGTCAATTCATTCTCAAAGTGTATTCAAGAGGCAGTGCCAAAAGAAGTTGTCAAGTGTCAAAGCTTCACTCAATCCATCTTGGCAACCATATTCATTTTAATACAGTCTGGATCCATCAAGAACTGTATTTCATTTTCAAGCATGGGAACTTCATTCAACCCAATTCAAATTCAATATTAGCCAGCTGTATCAATTCCCAAAACAATCAATACAGCCTCAAGGATCAATACAGATCAGTTTTCAGCCTGAAGAACTCAAGCTCCCAACTTTTCACATATACCGGCTACCCTTTCCACCCTGGGGGGTTTTCCCCCAGTTAATTAATATACTTTGATTTTATTTTATCTTTATTTTCTTTTCATTTTAGTTAAGCAAATACTGATATTATTAAGTCAGTCATTTAGCACTTTTTCTCTTTCTCTTTCTTCGCCTGTCAATGGATATTTGGTGGTCATATCCTTACTAATTCCATTATTCATTTTTGGCGGGTTGAAACAGTGATTAAGGACTTACTTGGTTGGCTCTTTGGCCATTTGGCTTCCCTTTCCTCTTTTGCATCTCATCTTGTACCTGCATATCTTTTAGAGGAATTCATTCTTATTATTTTTGTTCTTTATCCTTTTGGAGTCTTCCAAGTGAGTTACCTGATTGCTGAGTGCCAGGCCACTCTTGTATTTCTGTCCAAGAGCCCCTGTGACACACTGCTTATAATAAAAGACAGACATAGTTATGGCAAGAACTGACACATAAAGAAGACATGTATAGAATTGAAGTAATGAATTTAATTCAAGCCTTCCAACATGAATACAGAAATTCCCAAAGGTGTAGCAACAGTAAAATGAATGATATTGAACAAACACTGACACCTTACCAAGAATATCTACACCTCTGAATCAAAATGAGGGCACAAGAATTCCAAATCCACAAGTATTGGATTCTGATAATTCACAGTTAAAAAATGAATTGTCCACTTCTTTGCATAACTTGGAACCATCAATGGGCCAAGCACTTTTGAAAGAAGTAACAAAACTTGAATAATGGCCTCACTTCAGTGGTGAAGGAGAATATGACCATATGGAATTCATCAGAGGAATTGACATTATTGAAGAAGATTTTGGATTACCAGACAGATTGGTAACAACAAGATTTAACACCTTGTTTACCAGATCAGCTCACAGATGGTATATCAAATTAAGACAAGCACATGGACACCAGAGTTGGACTTGGTGGAAAACCCAAATTATCAACAAATGGGCCACTGATTCTTGGAGATTTAAAGTGGAAACAGCCTTTGAATCTGCCAAATTTAATGCTGATAAAGACAAAGCTTTACCATGGTTTTGCCAACAAAAAGACAGATTAACAGCATTGTATCCTGACATGTCAGAATTTATGATCCACAGAAAGATTCTGAGACAATGTGGAGGTGACTTAGAGCATGCTGTCAAAAGCAGGACTACTGAACAATCTTCAGCAGAACATATTATCAATATATTAGAAGAAGTAACCACAAGAAAAAATATTGGTTCTAGTAGGGTGAATCTCAAAGCGAGGTTTAATACACCTTGGAAATATTCTGTGGACAAAAATCCCAAAGAAAATTCTAATAATGTTAAATATAAACCTGAAGAGATAATAAGAAACTGCCATATTTGCCAAAGCACCACCCACTTAGCCAATACATGTCCAAAAAGGGGAAAAATCAATGAAATCAACATTGAAAAAGAACCTGATGTTGAAAAAGACAATAATATTGAAGAAAATTCAGATGATAAGTCATCAATATTTTTTGAATCTTCAAAGGATATAGAAAATATCAATGCCACCTTTGACATCATGGAATCCTAATCCCACCTGCCACAATTGAGCAATGGTCAACTTGATTTGTCAAAAACTCAAGATGCACAACTTATGAAAACCAAACCAAACAGGGGAAAAGGTTATACAGCTGGTAACTCCTGTATAACAGAAGTGGTAATTAATAAAAAACCCACTCAATGTTTACTTGACCCAGGAGCATTCTGCTCTTGTGTTGGCAAATCTTTTCTTAAAGCTTGTGTACCAGATTTTGAAGACCACTTGTTACCAATTGATGGCATAAAATTCAATAGTGCAAGTAATCCAATGAGAGCATTGGGAATCTTTGAGACCAATATCATATTCCCACATATTAATGGAAATTTCAGAATCACTGCTGAATTTGTTGTTATACAAAATTTCTCTATTACCCATTTTATATTGGGAAATGACTATTTGATCATGAATGGAATAGACTTACACAACAACAAAGATAGATACTTTACTATTGGAGAAAATAAGCATCAAAGATTTTCCTTTTTACCATTTAAAAGACAAATCACAGTAAGAAAAGTAGCAGCAGTCAACTTAGATCTGGAAAGATTCAAATCTGAACAGTTGAATGAAGCTGAAATAAGCCTTCATCTGACTGATAATCAGGAAATTGAACTTTCTGCCCTTTTATATGGCCACAGAGGAGCATTTGCATCAGACAAAGAACCTTTGGGAGAAATTATTGGTCATGAAGTTGACATCATCCTTAATATTGGAAGACCTTATCCACCACTCTTAAGAAGACCTGCATATCCAGCAAGTCCTAAATCAAGGGAAGCTCTATAAGTTCTTATTAAAGAACTCTTAGATCTTGGTGTAATAAGAAAGGTTGGCCACAATGAAGAAGTAGAAATAACTACACCAGTTGTAGTGGAATGGCATAATGGAAAATCCAGATTGGTTAGGGACTTTAGAGCTCTGAACACTTACACTGTTCCAGACAGGTACCCAATACTGAAAATCCAAATTTCCTTCACCCAAATATCTCAAGCAGTGTATATAAGCACTATGGATGCCCTTAAAGGATTTCATCAAATTTTAGTGACACCAAGAGCAAAGAGATACTTAAGAATTATTGTGCATTGTAGAGTTTGGGAATATTTGAGGATGCCTTTCGGAATCAAAAATGCACCTTCACACTTCCATAGAATGATGAATGAAATTTTCTCTGAAGAGCTTTCAGAAGGATGTTTAATCATTTACATTGATGACATTATTGTCTGTTCCAAAATTTGGGAAGATCATATGTACAGATTATCCAGAGGAAATGCCATTTTGGATTTAAAGAGCTTAAAGCACTGGGACATGTAGTATCTGGTTTATCCCTTGGAATTGACAAAAACAAAGCTGCAGCAGTATTTCTGAAACCTATGCCTCAGAATAAGGAAGAAATTCAGTCATTTTTGCGGTTGGCAGGATATTACACTCAACATATTAAAGATTTTGCATCCATAGAAAGTCCTCTGTATAAATTATGTGACAAAGACACAGTATTTGAAATTACTGTTGACAGAGTCAAAGCCTTTGAATCTCTGAGACAAGCCTTGACCACGGATCCACTCTTACTGATGCCAGACTTTGAGCTGCCTTTTAAGCTTTATACTGATGCATCAGGAGATGGACTTGGTGCTGCACTTCATCAAGTCCAGATTATCAATGATAAACCTGTGGAAGGACCCATATGTTTCATATCCAGGCAAATCAAACCAACTGAAGCCAGATATGGAGAAAGTCAGATGGATTGTTTATGCCTTGTTTGGGCTTTATAAAAACTCAATTACTTTCTGGATTGATGTGTTTTTGAAGTAATAACAGATTATACCACTGTCAAATCACTTTTAACCATGAAAACACCCAACAGACATATGCTCAGATGGCAAATAGCCATACAGGAGTATAGGGGCAATATGACTATTGCCCATAAAGATGGGAGTATTCATCAAAATGCAGATGGACTAAGCAGATGGAAATTAAGTAAAAATATTGACAATCCTGCTTATTTGCCAGAAGAAGCTTCCCCACAGATCCCAATAGAAGGAATAAGTGTTACAGACTTGAACACCACCTTCTTCAAAGAAGTAAGAAACAGTTACACTCAAGAAAAGAATTGTAGCATCTTATTCCAATTACTTAACAAATACTGTAAAGAAAACTCTATAATACATATCTTGGATGAAATATGGAAGAAATCTTATGATGAAGGAAGATTTCACCTACTGGATGATATAATTTACCACAGGACCAAGCACACATGTGTCATGACAGTTGTGGACAGGACATTAATCAATCTTTTACTGAAAGAATTCCATGACAGCCCCTTTTCAGGACATCTGTCTGAAGACAGAACAAGAGAAAAAGTGAAGACCTGCATATGGTGGCCAATGTGGCAGAAAGATGTTGCAGAGTATTGCAAAACCTGTGACAGATGTCAAAAGGCAAATAAATCCACAGGAAAAAGACTTGGAAATATGATGAAAATCAAGAACCCAGAAGACCTTGGGAGATTTCACATATCAATTGGGTAACTGGGTTACCACCAGGAGGTGAAAGAAGTTATAATGCTTGCCTAGTGATTGTAGATGGATTCAGTAAAACTCAAATATTTTTACCATGTCACAAAGATGATAAAGCCATGGATACAGCACTTCTAATATGGAATAGAGTAGTATCATGGACTGGCATATTCACTAATATCATTGGTGACAGGGATACCAAATTCACTTCAGCACTGTGGACAAATCTTCACCAATTATTTTGCACTAAATTGCCTTTCTCTACAGCATACCACCCACATACTGATGGTCTAGCCGAAACAATGATACAAACCTTGGAAGACATGGTGAGAATACTTTGTGCATATGGCCTTGAATTCAAAGATTGTGATGGATTTACTCATTATTGGTGGACTCTTCTACCAGCATTAGAATTGGCATATAAGAAATCAATTAATTCCAGTACCAATCAAACTCCTGCTATTCTAAAAAGGGGATGGAATCCCAACTTACCCCAAGTTTCTTTAAGAAAGGATCTGGTTGAAATAGGTCCTACAGCTTCCAGCTTAAAAGGAATGCTGTACAGAGATAAAAAGCATGCAGTAAGATGCATGGAAGACTCATTTGCATATGCTAAAGATAAATGGGACAAATCACATGCCACTCCAGATTTCAAAGTGGGAGATTTAGTACTATTATCCACCACCAACCTCAATAACATCAAAGGATACAAAGATCTTGAAGACTCCTTTGCAGGACCTTTTGTTATTGAAAACCTCCATGGAGAAAATGCTGTTGAATTAGAATTATCTTAAGAACTTAGTAATAAGCATCCTACATTTCCAGTGAGCTTGATAAAGCCATAAAATTCTAGTGATGCTGAAAAATTTCTGTTGAGGAATAAAGTTCCGAAATTTATACCTCCTATTGAGACATCTGGTATTAATATTATTACCAAAGTTCTTAAAGAAAGAAAATTAAGAACCAAAAAAGTAAGGGAATACCTTGTTAGGCACAGTGACACAACTTGTGAAGATGAATGGTTAGAAGAAAAGGACATACTCAAAGCTACCAAACTCCTCAGAAGATTCAGACTGTAAGGTTTGACTATGAAACAATAAGTATAAATTACTGATATTTCACTTATTGTACTATTAATGTCCTTATAAATAAATTAAAGAAGATAAAAAGCAATCATAATAATAAAGAATTATTATAATTATGGCGTAAAATAATTATATTATTAAACAGATATAATAATATAATGTATATTATAAGAAATAATATATATAAAATAAATATATGAATATATTGAAAAGCACTTTATTATTGTTACCAACAAATAATAAAGGCATAAAAAATTGTTTTTTATTAATAAAAAACAATTAATAACAATAATATTACCAATATTAACGTTATAAATTGATATAAATACTATTTATATCAATTATGGAATTATTAAAAAGTAATAATAGAGAAAAATTATTAGAATAAGAGAAATAACCTTCTTTTAATTCTTGATATAATAATTTGGAGTAGACTTATGCCTAGAAATGTAAATACAACTTATTGGAATTGTAGTTACAATAAAGTTTAAGAGAAATTACAAATTTTCTTAGTTTTACATGGAATTGAGGTTTTTGAGAGAAATTGAAACAAAACAATTAAATAATTGTAATAATCACGTCAAAGATGAATATTATTATAAGATTGTCTTTGGTCTTTAATAATATAGAAGCTTTATATATAAAGAATAAAGAAATTACCTTTTTATATAATGATTTAATGTTTTGTAAGCATCTGAGGGGAAAACAGAGTAAAAAGAGCTCTATTTATAGTAAATACCTCCCACCTGGAGTCAAAAAGGCCTCTAGTGGACGTGTACTGATCATATCCACTCGAATCAATCAATATTTTAAGGTTTGGTGATGATTACATCATGATTAAACCATATTATCTCATTATTATGCCATTATTTAGAGTTATCACTATAACTCTAAGTTTGGTGACGTCAAGGCTTGACAGAACCCCAAATTTCGTGGATTTTATTAGTTTTAATCATAAACTATCAGTATTCACCAATTGTATCACTCATATGACTGTTAAACTTAATTTAAAGTTACAGTGGGTGATCATAAATGATCAGATTAAGCTCAAGCTTTGATCCCTAATAAATTTTAAGATTTACCCGCTAAAGCAATTCAGAGAGTGAATTCTAATAGCTTGACATAACCTCATTATTCTGCCAAGAGCATTTCATTACATCATCAAAACTCTATTTTTGATGATTTTTCTTGTAACTCATCTTTTCTGTTGAAATTTAATATTTTAAACTTCAAACCATGATTTCAAGGGGTTATACCTTGAATATTATAATACGAAATACATCATTCTTCACTAATGAGCTAGTAGAATCCAACTGTATACTCCTTTTTAAGTTTGGACCACTTTCACAACAAAGTGGTCAACAGCTCTGTTGATTTTTGTCAATAATCCCTTACAGGTTTTAACCTTGTTTATAACTTGTGAAATAAACTTCATTTCTGTACTTCTACAGTAATCAAGTGATGACTTTATTTTTGGTTCATCACTCTATCATGCATATTTCAAAAGATATTAGCTAAAATCTTTGAATATATGAGTTGACCAAAAAAGTGCATGTATTCAGCTTAATTCCTTAAGTATTGACTTTGGAGCTTAGCTTCTTAATTGTTTTATATGTTTATTTTTATGGTTAATCTAATGGTACCATTTATTTCACATGTTGCTTCATTGGTCTTTGAAATAAATAAGGATTTGTGTTTTTTATGAGGTATTATTACTTATAACTCATTAAATATTGACTCTACAGATATGCCATAAAAATGGTGTATGTGTATTTTACCATGGGGAATCCAATGGTATAATTTATTTTACATGTTTTTTCATTAGATGTTAAGTTAAACTAAGTTTTATGCCAATTTATGGCATTTTTGTAGTTTTAAGGTAATTATTTTTAATGTATAATCATTTTAAATATTTCTTGTGACCTTTTTGGGTATGTGATCATATCTCAAAGGTTCACATTCCCTACCACCAAAGAATATTGTACCACAATCTGATATGTGTAATTAGGGTATCATCCACTGTCCTACCTCTTCAATAGACTTTGTTAGTCCTGAAGCTCAATAATGCTTAACTTTTCTATTTTTCAGGTTTTCTTTCATGTCTGAACCTTCTTAGTAGTTTATCAGCATTTTTTATATCTTTCTCAAGTAGCCATTAATCTTCTTGAGTTGAATTTCTATACCTTACAAGGTATTCTCTTTCTTTTTTGTTTCTTGTCCTTCTTTCTTTAAGGACTTTTACAAATTTCTTTTCTTCTCCTTCTTCCAGGGGGGGAATTTCAAGTGGGGGTTTATTTCTTAGTGGAAATAACTCCTTGTCACTTGAGCTGTAAGTTTTTATCAGACATACAGGGAAATTTGGGTGTTTGTTCATTAATTCACCTGTGAGTTTCAATTGCACAGCATTGGGTCCATGAAGTGCTTTTATCATAAATGGTCCTGCAAAGGAATCTTTCAATTTCTTTGGACCTTTTATGTTATTGAAGTTAAGGGTTGATACTAGGACCAAGTCTCCTATTTTGAAGTCAGGTGGTTTATGACTTTTATCCCATCTTTCTTTTACATATTTGAAATAATCTTGCATACATCTGTTTGCATGGTGTCTAGCTTTGTCAAGCATTATCCTAAAGCTGCTTGCTGTTGGATGTATATCCACTAAGTCCTTTTTGAGGGTATCATAAGGAAGTCTTGGATTCCAACCTTTTTCTAGCATTGCTGGTGTTTTGCCAGTGAAAGAATGGATTGATGTTTTATATTCCAGTTCAAGAGCTGGTATTAGTGTACACCAATCATGGCTAAAGCCATCAGAATCTTTGAATTCTAGTCCATAAGCACAGAATCTTCTGATCATGTCCTCCAAGGTCTGTATCATTCTTTCTGCTAAACCATCAGTTTGAGGATGGTAAGCTGTTGAGAATGATGATTTTGTTCCAAACAGGTTATGGAGATTTGTCCACAATGCTGAAGTGAACTTTGGGTCTCTGTCACTTATAATACTTTGGAATAAGCCTGTATGGCTAATACCTTTATTCCATATCATTATGGCTGTGTCCATAGCTGTGTCATCTTTGTGACATGGTAGGAACATGGGAGTTTTGCTATACCTGTCAACCAGTACTAGGCATGCATTATAGCTTCTGTCTCCTCCTGGAGGTAATGCTGTTACCCAATCCATATGAACTATTTCCCAAGGGCATTTTGGTTCTTGGATTTGGATCATCATTCCAAATTTCTTAACTGTGGCTCTGTTAGCTTTTTGACATCTGTCACAGGTTTGGCAATATTCTGAAACATCTTTCTTGCAATTTGGCCACCAAGAGCAGGTTTTCACTCTTTCTAGTGTTCTGTCTTCTGAAAGATGTCCAGCTGCAACACTATCATGACACTCATGTAAAATATTGTTTATCAGGGTTCTATCTGTTAAGGCCATAACACATGTGTGTTTTGTTCTATGGTAAAGCATTCCATCAAGGAGTTGTAATCTTCCTTCATCATATGGCTTTTTCCATGTTTCATCTAATTTTGATGAAATTGATGGGTCTTTGCAGTCTTTCATTAGAAGTTGGCTTAAGATATGGCAATTCTTGTCTATCTTATAGCTTTCTTTAGCTTGATTAAAGAATTCTGTGCCAATGTCTGTAACCCATATTCCTTCTATGTGATGCTCTTCCTGTGGTACCCATGCCTGATTGTCAGGGGTATTTGCTAGAGCCCATCTGCTAAGACCATCTGCATTTTTATGAATATTGCCAGATTTATGAACAATAGTCATACTTCCTCTGTATTCTTGGATAGCAATTTGCCATCTCAGCATATGTCTATTTGGAGTTTTCATATTTAATAGAGATTTTACAGCATTACAGCCTGTAATCACATCAAATACTGTTCCATCCAAGTAATAATGTGATTTTTCTAAAGCCCACACTAAGCAGAGGCATTCCATCTGGCTTGCTCCATATCTTGCTTCTGTTGGCTTTAATTGTCTTGAAATACAACAAATTGGTCTTTCTACTGGCTTATCATTGATAATTTGTGTCTGGTGTAGTGCAGCACCTAGTCCTTCTCCACAAGCATCAATGTACAGTTTGAAGGGAGGTTTCCAATTTGGAATTAGAAGAAATGGGGCATTCGTCAAGGAATTTTTCAATTCTTCATATGCTTTGACTCTTTCTTCTGTCATTTCATAGACTGTTTGTTGGTCACATAGCTTATACAAGGATTTAGCAATTTTTGCAAAGTCCATTATATGCTGTCTATAGTAACCCGCAAATCCTAGAAATGATTTCATTTCTTTTTTCTTGAGGCATTGGCTTAAGTAATACTGCTGCTACTTTATTCTTGTCTATGCCTAGACTAAGTCCAGATACAACATGTCCTAGTGCTTTTAGTTCACTATATGCAAAATGACACTTTTTCAAGGAAATTTTCATATTCACTTGCACTATTTTTTGCAGTACCCTTTCTAGTCTTGTAAGGTGATTTTCCCAGGTTTCTGAGCAAACTATGATGTCATCAATATAGATGATCAAACATCCTTCTGATAATTCTTTGGGAAATATGGTGTGCATCATTCTTTGATAATGGGAAGGTGCCTTTTTTATGCCAAATGGCATTCTTAAGTATTCAAAAATCCCACAGCGGACTATTATCCTTAGTAGTTTTTTGGAATTGTCTGTTAAGACATTTTGATGAAAAACCCTTTAAGGCATCCATGGCTGTAATGAACTTAGCTTGTGACAATTGTGTCAATGTCTCATGGATTCTGGGTATTGGGTATCTGTCTGGAATGGTATAGGTGTTCAGGGCTCTGAAGTCTCCTACCATCCTTGATTTTCCATTATGCCAAGTTATAATGACAGGTGTAGTGACCTCTACCTGTTCATTATGTCCTACCTTTCTTAATACACCAAGGTCCATTAATTCTTTAATGTGTACCTCTAAGGCTTCTCTAGCTCTTGGACTAGCTGGGTAAGCTGGTCTCCTTAGTAAAGGGGGGTAAGGCTTTTCCACATTAAGAATTATATCCACCTCATGCCCAATTATGGCACCTTGTGGCTCCTTGTCAGTTGCAAAGGCATTTTTGTACTTAAATAAGAGGTCAATCAATTTTTCTTTCATTTTTTCTGTTAATTCTTGATTGAATTCTGCCTCTTTGAGTTGTTCAGATATAAAAAGGTCCTTTTCTGGACTTTTCTCCTCATTCTTAATAACTGTGATTTGTTTTTTGTTATTTAAGAAGCCAAACCTTTGTCTTTTGTTATCTCCTATGGTAAAATATCTGTCTTTTTGGTTAGAGATATCTATACCATAAATTGATAAGTAGTAATTTCCAAGTATGAAGTGATTAGTAGTACAGTTGTCCATTACTACAAACTCTACTTTAATTCTGACACATTGTGAAGGGTGAGGAAAAATTAGTGTTAAATCAATTATTCCAAGGGGCTTCATGCGCTCACTTGCACTACTAAATTTGACACCTTGTATTGGCATAAGTTTTTCTTGCCAGTCTGGGACAATGGTTTTTAAATAACTTTTACCAACACAGGTGCAATATGCTCCTGTATCTAAGCTCACTTTTCCTTCTTGGTTATCAACCATAACAATACTCATACTTGATTTTCCAGCTGTATATCCCATTCCTTTTTGCAGGTTTGGTTCTGTAAATTTTGGCATCTTGTATATTTGTCAGGTTTGTGCCAGATGTCCCAGCTTGTGGTAAGTTTGAGTTAACATCCAGTACTTCATGAATTATATCAATTTTATTAATTTGTGCATTAATTATATTAATTTCATCACTTTCTGAACTTTCTGACTCTTCTGTTTCTCTTTCAGAGTCAGATTCTTCCTCTTTGTCATTGTGGTTTTCTGTTTCCCCAATTTTATTAATCTTTTCCTTTTTGAGGCAATTATTGGCTAAATGTCCAATACCTCCCCATTTATGGCATTTTCTTTGCTCATTATTGTTGGATGTATTGGGCTTGAAAGGTTTGTTTGATTTATCTTTTTTGATAAATGGCTTATTTGAACTTTTAATGTCCAATTTCTTCCAAGTTCTTCCAATTTTTGTTCTTGTCATTATGTCTTCTAGTGCATTGATATAATCTTCTGTGGAGAATGGTTCTATACACCTGCTTCTCAAGGCATGTTCTTGCTCTCTTCCACATTTTTTAAGTATTTTCATGTGCACCATTTTCTGTGACATTTCTGGGTACAATGCATTAAGTCTTTCAACTTGTTTTAAGAACCAAGTTAAAGGTTTGTCTTTGTCTGGTTCAAAGAAAGAATTCTCAAATGCATTTTCTATCTTGTACCTTCAGGCATCATTAGCCCACTTGGTGATTATTTCTTGTTTCCACCAAGACCAGGTATTTTTGCCATTTGTTTGCCTTATGCCATAATACCATCTTTTTGCAGATTTTTCAAATAATGAGTGTAATCTTGCAGTAATTAATTCATCTGGTATGGCATAATCTTCTTGTAGCATGTCAATTGTTTTGATAAATGACATGTGTTCATATTCACCTTCTCCTGTGAATGTTGGCCATTCTTTTAATTGAGGTGCTTCCTTCATTAAGACTTGGCTATTGTCTTGGTGACTCAATTCTGTTATGAATGGATTTGTTAATTCCTCTTTTGGTTTAACAGGGCTTCTTATGTGAGAAAATGGTGTTGATAACTTTGGCATATTTGAGTTAGCCTCATTTATTTTATCCATTTTTTCTGTAATAAGCCTTATTTCACTTTGAATGTCATCTTTCAGATGCATTCTTGCTTCATCACTCTTTTCCACATGGTCCAAAAGTAATTTTTGGTGTGATGAAGTCTTTTCTTCAAATCTTTCTACAGAAATGCTCAATTTGTTTAATTTTTCTTTAATATTATCAATACTCACATCATAATTGATTGTCAAAGTTTTTCTTTGATATCACTTATGTATTTGTACAACTCATGTTGTCCTTGTATTAATTTCTGAGTGTTATCAATTAATACTTTTGGTTTATTCTTTTCAATCATGAATTTTATGTTATCAATTTCTTTTTTATTTTGTACAACAACTTTTGTTAAAGATGATAAGCTACTATTTATTCCTTGGAAAGATAATAAACTATTTTTAATGTCTTTAAGAGGTAAAATACTATTTTTAAGCTCTGTTAAAGTATTCACAACATCAGGAGACAAGGTTATTTCTTTGGGAATAGGGTTTGTCTCATTCTTTGCTCCTCTTTGTCTTTGAATTCCATCAAAGTTCTGACCATGTTGAATACATCGTCCATGGCATCTTTTTGGATTTTGAAGATCCTGTAGCTTGGGTAATATGGTTTTCTCCAATTCTTTTTCTTGTTCTTCTTCCCTTCTTGGGGAAGTGGGTTGGCTTGGAGCTTGCTGGTAGAAGCTCCTGGGGCTTCTTCCTTGGTTTCCCCTTTCGTTTTGGCATGGTACTCCTTGATCGTTTTGATTTGAGGTTTGAATGATAGTGGATTCCATCCATTGGAGTATCTCACTATTTCCTCCTCTTTGAGGAGCTTTTTCAGGATGTGCCAGGAGTTCATCACTCCTTGGTGTATTTGGGGAAACATTTCCCAATCTTTGTCCTTGTACACCTTGTAGTACTGTTTGTACTGGCTCATGTAAATGTCTATTTGAGCCCTCTGAATGTGATTTGTACCTGTTTGAGTTACTCATACTTAGTTTCAATTCTGGATCAGATATCATGGAGATTTCTGGGACTTGCCTTTGGGATAAGACACTTCCTTGTGTGGATTCTGTTCCACTGGGGATATTTCCCTTCCTTTTCCCTTTTGAGGAATCAATTCTACCTCTGAGTCCAGCTCCATCTGATTGGATGGAGTATTGGGAGCCTCTTCTGGTAGTCATATTTTAAGAAAAATAAGGAGATTTCAGAACAGGAATTCTTCTTATGGCAATTTATAAATGAGGTACTCACCTTCAGAGTCCTGAATAGTGGGTCCTGGAAAGTCCAATTTCTTGGCTTTCTTTTTCTTAGTGATTATTGGTGTTGAAGAACTTTGGCAAGCTTCTTCCACCAATCTTTCAACAGTGGTTTGGTTGTCCTCTGTTGGATTGTCTTCAAGCACTAAAAAAGACAAATAAATATAAGTCTTTTATATAAAAGTGTTATTTTTTGGTAATATATGGCAATTTTCCACGTAAAAATTGCTTTTATATCTTTTTTATGAAAAGTGAAAATAATCAAGGAAATGAAATTAAAATAAAATAACTTTTTGATTGGTTTTTAATATTTTTATTATTTTTTATGTTTTTATTTTTAAAGAATGAAATAAAAATGAATATGATTCTTTTATAAAATTATTTTTAATTTATCAAATATCTTTTCTTAATCACTAGAGTCACTCAAAGAAAATTTTTGCAAGGCTAAGGATGCGAAAAACCACGTGTAAGACAGTACAATTGCTTTCCAAATGCCCAATAAGTTTTAAAATCAATAAATATAAAATTATTATATAATTTTATGATTATAATTCTAATTTATTATTGGATAAACCCAATTAGAATCTTTTCAAAGGTCTTTTAGAGTAAATATCACGGCCAGGCCCCCAAATGTAAGGTTTGACTATGAAACAATAAGTAAAAATTACTAATATTTTACTTATTGTACTATGAATGTCCTTATAAATAAATTAAATAAGATGAAAAATAATCATAATAATAAATAATTCTTATAATTATGGCGTAAAATAATTATATTATTAAATAAATATAGGGTGTTGGTAAACACACGTAAGCTTTTAGTAAAAACACGTAAGCCCTTACGTGTTTTTACCAATTTATGGTAAAAACACGTAGGTTTCTGGTAAAAACACGTAAGTGACGTTAATTTTCAAAAAAAATTCCTCAGGCTCAGTTTTGAGGTTTTTTTTAATTTTTTTTTGCCATATTTTTCCCGACTTGGCATGTCAATAAGCACAAATTTTTTCAAAATTTATTTTTTTGCCAAATTTCACAAATTTGGCCAATATGCCAAAATGGCATATTTTTTTCAAAAATTCATTTAAAATCTTCCCACTTATGAATTTGCTTGTTTTTTTTTAAAAATAAAGGGTTCAATGTGAAGAATAAAGAACCAGAATCCCATAATTTTGGGAATTTTTTTGGTTGGGACAAGTGAAGGCGCAAAAAGGGGTTTTTTTCAAATGTTTTTTCCCGTCATTGTAATATGCCTATTTTTAAAAGGTGAATTTAATAACTTCCCACTTATTAATTTCCTTCATTTTTTTTTTAAATTAAAGGGTTCAATCTGGACAATAAAGAACCAGAAGCTCATGAATTGGGAAAATTTTTTGGGTGGGACCACAAGTGAAGGCGCAATGGGTGTTTTTTTTCTTGTGTGTAATATGACTATTTTCAAGTACAAAAGTTCCACATGT
Organism: Austropuccinia psidii; assembly: GCA_023105745.1. NCBI lineage: Eukaryota > Fungi > Basidiomycota > Pucciniomycetes > Pucciniales > Sphaerophragmiaceae > Austropuccinia > Austropuccinia psidii. The sequence continues at coordinate 33,138,949 of JALGQZ010000009.1, read as the reverse complement.
TTGATAAAAAAGGAGGCTGAGGTGGGATTTAAGCAATAAAAATGACTGAGGAGGGGGATAATTGGCATAAATTGTATATACAAAAATCATTCAATCAGAATCAACCTCCAAAATAGTGGGTTTTTTCTGAGAGGGGGGAGGAAGATTGGACAAATACAACATTCTGTGTTTCTTAAATTTATCAGCCCACCCCAGGGCTTGTTTTTGGGCATGAATCTCCCAGTTCACAGTAATGGGGGGGACTGGATAAACTTTAGAAATGATGATATCCAAAGGAACAAAATGAGCACAACTATTCAAGAAGCAGATGAAAATGGGGGGATTATCATTTGGAGGACAGAAATAAGGGAAAAAGGAAAAAGATTGGGCTGTGGAATAAAAGAAAACTGGTCTTTTATACTTATTTGCAATTGGATCCCCCATGTCAGGCATGGACATCCACTTGCTTTTTGGAGCCTGGCCAACATCTTCATACCATTCAATTCTTTCCAAATAAGAGGATACTGAGGGAATTAAGGTGTTCATGGCTTCATAAAGGTCTTGATTTTGGTGAATTTCTTCAGCCAAGTCACCTCTGACATCAGCCCATTGATCTTGAGTCTTGTAAATGAAGTGGGATACTGTTCTGTAGCCACAGTTTCCATCACCCTGGACATTGATGGCCTTGAAGGTGTATTTCAATATAAACTTGGGCAAGTCTTCTGAGCCAGTTATCTGATAACATAAGTTCAAAAAATGAATAAATATTAAAATAAACAACATAAAATTACATTAAAAAGAATCAAAAACTCACAAACAGCTTGGAGCATTCATCACTTGTGTGATAGTTGCTTTGACAATGCTCACAGGTCAGGTCAATTGCATCATAGATATTCAAACTGGTGGCAGGCTTGTGTGATTTTCTTTGTGATGTTTTGCTTCCAATTGCCAATCTTCTGGACCTTCTAAGGGTTACTTCTGATTTATTTAATTCAGTTGCTGAGGGTAGTGAATCTGATGAACTGATGGATTTAGACAATGAGTCCTCAGAATCTTTAGATGAGTCCACTTCCATAATTGGAGAGGGGACATTTGACTGGGATCTGGAAGTTGTTGTGCTGGTCACTTTTGATGGGGGTCTTCCTCTTCTCTTGGTTTGACTCTCAATGATTTCAAATCTTGAAGGTTCTCTTTTGTTTTTATTCTTGGCTCCTTGGGGTCTTCCACGGATATTCTTGCATTCTAGAGGGTCTTCATAATATTGATCATCCTCTTGAATCTTGGGAATTTGATCAAATGGGACTTTTCCAGTCAAAACATCTTGAAAATGTTGGAGTATTGGGGTGATTTCTGCCATTGGTCTTTGAAACAGGTCTTCCCCAATGTCTTCAAATATTTTCTTGGCTTCATTCTTTCTTTCTTTTTCAACACTTTGATCATCACCTTGAAAACCAGTCTGAGAAGAATATGACAAGTAAAATCAGTTAATAAGAAAAAAAATAATAAGAAGAAATTCAAAAACCCTCACAGGCAAATTCAAATGCCACTGAGGATGGAAGTCTGATAATTCAAGCCTTTGGCGTTTGGCAAATGCCTTTTGGGTCTTATGCTTGCAAGGAATGCCTTTATAATTGTTGTATTTGTTGGTGCATTTTTCATTTGGAGGAAATTTTGTTTTGAAATTTTCAAAGGCAATCTGAAGAGCATAATGAGACACCTTGCCATTGAGGGCACAGATGTGTGGAGGAAAATTCTTGACATGGACAATCATTTCTTTGGAGATTCTGTTGATAATTTCAATAAATTGTTTTCTGAATGCCATGTGGAGTGCCCTGACTACCTCCAGGAGAGTACCAGTGGACTTTTGTAGCCAAAGTTTAACCATGGCATGGGCACCTTCAACTCTGGAGGTGGATCCCACACCCAGGTGGCAATGGTGGTTGGTCCAGGCTGGCACATAATACTCCTTTAGAGGAAGCCAAGTATTTTCCAAATACTGCAAGACCTCAGCATTTTTAACTTGCTTTTGAAGCTTCTTCCAGTTGTCTTTGAAAGACTTTTCAGTGGGTGAATACATAAGCTGAGAAAAGAATCCCAAAGTCATTAATAAAGACAATAATAAGAAAAAAAGTGAAATAACATGAAATAAAATGAAGAAGTATATTACTTGATTCCAAAGGCCCATAAAATTTTCAAAATCAGTTCCATGACCAATTTTCTTCATGCAATGAGCAGATACATCCTTGTTGATGTGCCAAATGCATAGCATGACTTTGGAGTCTGGGAAGAGCTTCTTAATAGAGTTTTTCAAGGCCAGATCCCTGTCAATAACAATAACTGGGGGGGACAATATTGGTGTTGTTGAGGACCTTTTCAATGTATTGATTTAAGGCCCAAGTATATGAAGTTTCATTTTCATTCTTCATCAAACAAAAAGCCCCACAAAAGGTCTTATTTGTTGAGCTTAATCCAACAATATGAAAAAGAGGCATTTTGTACTTATTGGTTTTATAAGTACAATCCATAAGAATGACATGAGGAAAGCCATGAAGAAGTTTTATGGCCAGGGGGTGAGTAAAAAACAAGGAGGTAATGTGTCCCTCAGAATCTCTTGCAGAGGACCAAACAAAATTTTCTTCTTTGAGAGTGTCAATAAGAGCATCAATGGGCCTTCTGCCTTGCAGTTTGTCTTTCTTTATTTTCTTGACTTGGTTATAAATGTCTTGAAGGATTACAGGCCTGTCAGACTCCCTCTGGCTGCATAATTGGGCCTGAATTTGCCTTGGCATGAGGAGTGATTCAGACATTTGAGCAATTTGGGATGTTTCTTGCTCATTAAATTTCCTGAAAGCAGGATGTGCCATGATATTTTCAGTGGCATCATGGCTATGTTCAGGATTTTTGACTTTAAGAGTCCAAGTGGTGCTCTTGGCATATTTCCTGGCATAAAGTCTAAAAGGACAGTCAAGCTTTCTTGAGGTGACTGTTTTGGAGGGGCTTTTGTTGGGATTTGGGGTGCCAGACCTATCACAACATATTTCAATTTGGTTGTGGGTCATATTGGACCTCAAGGTGGACACAGCATACCCCTGAGCCCTGGCAACATTATGCATATGTTGCCAAAGAAGCTCAAGGGTCTGAAATTCACCTTCAGTGGGGGGTTGGAGCATTTTTGAATGAAAAATATGTGTAAAAGTGAAAAAAAGGGGGGATTTGGGGATTTGGAATGGGGTAAGAACCTTTCGAAGTGTGAAAAAGAGGTGAAAAAAGGTGTGAAAAATGAACAGAAGGGGTTAAGAGTGAAAGAAAGTGGTTTAAATATGGGATTAATGGATGAGGGAAGGTAAAAAATTGGAAATTTGGAGGCTTGAAAGCAGGTTGTTGTGGTGGAAAATGCAGTCTTTGGGTGAAAAAAATAAAAAAAAGGGTGAAAAGCTTTGCAAAATGGCTTTGGTAATGCTGTTTTTCCAAAAAAAAAAATGGTTTGGGGTGGGGATAATGTGGATTGTTGGTTTGTTTGGGCTTTTTTTTGGGGGGGGGCTGGGCAAAAAAATCTGAAACAATTTGGAGTTAGAGAGGTTTTGTGGGGAAAAAACCTCTTTTGGGCATGTTTTGGCCCAATACAGGCATTTTTGTGTTTCATTTTTAATTAAAAATGGGCCCAGGGCACCCCTTACGTGTTTTTACTAAAAGCTTACGTGTTTTTACCAATACCCTAAATATAATAATATAATTTATATTATAAAAAATAATATATATAAACTAAATATATTAATATAAGATAATTAATATATTAAAAAGCACTTTATTATTGTTACCAGCAAATAATAAAGGCATGAAAAATTGTTTTTTATTAATAAAAAACAATTAATAACAATAATATTACCAACATTAAAGTTATAAATTAATATAAATACTATTTATATCAATTATGGAATTATTAAAAAGTAATAATAGAGAAAAATTATTATAGTAAGAGAAATGACCTACTTTTAATGCTTAATATAATAATTTTGAGTAAATTTACGCCTAGATATGTAAATACAACTTATTCAAATTGTAGTTACAATAAACTTTAAGAGAAATCACAAATTTTCTTGGTTTTACATGGAATTGAGGTTTTTGAGAGAAATTGAAACAAAACAATTAAATAATTTTAATAATCACGTCAATGATGAAGATTATTATAAGATGATCTTTGGTCTTTAATAATATAGAAGTTTTATATATAAAGAATAAAGAAATTAACTTTTTATTTAATGATTTAATGTTTTGTAAGCGTCTGAGGGGAAAACAGAACAAAAAGAGCTCTATTTATAGTAGATACCTCCCACCTAGAGTCCAAAAGGCCTCTAGTGGACGTGCACTTATCATACCCACTGGAATGGATCAATAGCTTAAGGTTTGGTGATGATTACATCATGATTAAACCATATTATCTCATTATTACGCCATTATTTAGAGTTATCACTATAACTCTACGTTTGATGACGTCAAGGCTTGGCAGAACCCCAAATTTTGTGTATTTTATTAGTTTTAATCAGAAACTGACAGTATTCACCAATTGTATCATTCATATGACTGTTAAACTTAATTTAAAGTTACAGTGGGTGATCATAAATGATCAAATTACGCTCAAACTTTGATCCTTAATAACTTTTGAGATTTATACGCTAAAGCAATTCAGACAGTGAATTCTAATAGCTTGCCGTAACCTCATTATGCTGCCAAGAGCATTTCATTACATCATCAAAACTCCATTTTTGATGATTTTTCTTGTAACTCATCTTTTCTGTCAAAATTTAATATTTTAAACTTCAAACCATGATTTCAAGGGGTTATACCTTGAATATTATAATAAAAAAAACATAATTCTTCACGAATGAACTAGTAGAATCCAAATATATCCTTTCTTTTAAGTTTGGACCACTTTCACAACAAAGTGGTCAACAGCTCTGTTGATTTTAGTCAATAATCCCTTACAGGTTTTAACCTTGTTTATAACTTGTGAAATAGACTTCATTTCTGTATTCCTACAGTAATTACGTGATGACTTTCTTTTTTCGTTCATCACTCTATCATGCATATTTCAAAAGATATTAGCTAAGATCCTTGAATATATGTGTTGACCAAAAAAGTGCATATATTCAGCTTAATTCCTTAAGTATTGACTTTGGAGCTTAGCTTCTTAATTGTTCTATATGTGGAAGTTGATGGAGACTCTAATGGTACCATTTATTCCACATGTTGTTTCATTGGTCTTTGAAATACATAAGGATTTGTATTTTTTATAAGGTATTATTACTAATAACTTATTAAATATTGACTTTACAGATATGCCATAAAAATGGTATATGTGTATTTTACCATGGGTAATCCAATGGTATAATTTCTTTCACATGTTTTCTCATTTTGTTTTAAGTTAAACCAAGTTTTATGCCAATTTATGGAATTTTTGTAGTTTTAAGGTAATTATTTTTAATTTATAATTATTTTAGATATTTCTTGTGACCTTTTTGGGTATGTGGTCATATCTCAAAGGTTCACACAGAAATACTAGGAATAACAATATTACACAGTAATATTCTTTCTTTAGGGGGAGGGAATGTGAGCCTTAGAGGTATTTTCATATACCCAAAAGACCACAAAGAAAAAATTATTATACAAACATAAATAAAATAAATTTATTTATATTATTAAACAAAAAATTAAAATATAAATATGAACTTATATACATAATCAATAATTTAATCATAATTTGAAAATAAAAATACATTAAATTTGAAAGTTGTAAAAACACATTTTTACTTGAAAAAATTAACTGAAAATGAATTTTTAAAAAAATCAACCAAAATAAAATAATTTTAGAAAAAAGTTAAATAAATCTTATCATAAATTTTTATCTAACAAACAAACATATAAAATTCATTTCACCATTGGATTTGTTATAAAAAATTAGGTTGGGTCACCTCTGAGTGAAATTTTTGTAACTCAACTCTAAATAAGCTTAAATTAAGTTTTTTGTATTTTCTGTATAAAAGTTGAGAATACTCAAAACCTTATTTTAATTCACATCACATGTAGTGTTAATCATCAATTTTGTGTCAAAACTTAGGTGTTGTGTATATTTTAGAAGTTATGAGGGATTGAAGTATTTTCAATTGAATTCAATTTAATTGTCTCAGTGTGGGCGTGTATTACATAAGTGAACTTTTATTTGCATGTGTGGTGTCAATTATTACAGTAGTGTACTGTAAAACTCAATTGAATTACATATGTAAATTGTAAGGATAATACATGATGGGGAATTCAAAGAAAAAATAAATTGGAAAGATTGAATTTGGGGGGGAAAGGAACTCTAGCTCTAAGGGGGAGCCAGACCCCCAAAATCCTTGCTGAAAGGTGTGAGATGTCAAAATCCACACAAAAGTTCATTACTTTTGGCCTGGAATTGAGTCACAGGGTCTGTGACTCAATTGATGATGAGGTGTTGATACCAACCAGGGTAGTTTTAACTGTTGCCAAGGGGGTAAAACTACCCTTAAGATGAAAAATCTTAGTAAAAAGAGTTTTAACCGGCTTCTGCGTCCCTTACACTCATTCTGATCTGTTTTGAAGGCTCTAGTCTAGGTATTACTATAGGAATGGCTGATTTAAGGGTCTAAAATGGCTAAAGCCAGCCCTTTTTGGTCTAAACCAGGGTTCAATGATGCCATAATTGGCTTTTATGTTGTCAGAGGTTTTTCCAGGACTGACAACAGTAGATTTTACTTTTGGAGTAAGAAAATTTATGGCTATAAAAGAATGTCTTCTTTGCCCCACTTTTCTCTTCATGTTAGAATCTTTTCCTTTTATAATTAGTTTAAACACTGTTAAACCAATCAATAAAAGATTACAACCACCTTTTTCATATCATTCCAAACCTTTTAACCACTTGAAAAAATCATTATAATCATTGATTGTAACTCTTATAATCATTTTTACCCTTGAACCACCCCAAAAGTCAATTAAAGCATCTTTCATCACTGTTAACTTTATCAATTTGTTTCCAAATTCACTCTGGTCACTTTTGGGCATGTTTTCTCTTTAAATATCTTTTTAAAACCTTTTTTCTTCAATTAATTTTTTTGCAGTTCTTTTCTCAATTAATTCCAATTAAAATTTCTCTTGTAGAAATTTCTTTTGTAGCCTTAAATATCTCTTGTAGAGTATTTTTGGATAAATTTTTATTGTTGGTAAAACAATAAATTTTGATTATATTATTGTTTTATACTTAAAAAGTTGAAAACAATAAACTTTCCGTGTTTTCTCTTTAAAAATACTGTTTTGTACTATTTTCAAATAATTTTACCTTATACAAATTTTGAGGTCAGGAAAATTACTTGATATTTTATCAAAGTTTCATATCCACACCTTACAAGATTTCAGGACAATAATTATTTTTATGGAAATTTATAAAGCAGGTCATCACCTTCAGAGGTCTGAATAGTTGGTCCCAGAAGGTCTGATTTCTTAGCTTTCTTTTTCTTAGTTACCATTGGTGTTGGAGAACTTGAGCGAGTTTCTTCCACCAATATTTCAACAGTGGCTTGATTTTCCTCTGTTGGATTATCTTCAAACACTAAAAAAGACAAATGAATATAATTCTTTCATAAGAGGTGCTATTTTGATAAGATATGGCAATTCTCCATGTAAAAATTGCTTTTATATCTTTGAATAAATGAAATGAATAAAAATAACGTTTTTCATTGGTTTTTTATCATTTTTATGTTTTCATTTGTAGAGAATAAAATGAGAATGAATATAATTCTATTATGAAATCAATTTATAATATAAAGTTATGTTTAACTTATAAAATATCCCTTTTAATCACTAGAGTCACTCAAAGAAAGTTCTTGCAAGTCTAAGGATGTGAAAATGGTGTGTAAGACAGTACAATTGCTTTCCAAATGCCTCAATAGCTTTTAGAATCAATAAATATAAGATTATTATATAGTTTTATAATTATAGTTATAATTTACTAATAGTCAAACCCAATTAGAATCTTTTTGAAGGTCTTTTAGGTAAATATCATGGCCAGGCCCCCAAATGTAAGGTTTGACTATGAAACAATAAGTAAAAATTACTAATATTTTACTTATTTTACTTTGAATGTCCTTATAAATAAATTAAATAAGATAAAAATAATTATTTTACTTAAGGCTTAAAAAAATTATATTATTGAATAAGTAAAATAATATCATTTATATTATAAAAAAAAATAATACATAAATATATTAATATATAAGAATTAATATATTTGAAAGCACTTTATGATTGTTACCAACAAAAATAAAGGCATAAAAAATTGTTTTTTATTGATAAAAAACAATTCATAACAATACTATTACTAATAGTAAAGGTACAAATTGATATAAATACTATTTATATTAATTAAAGAATTATTAAAGCAATAATAAAGATAACATTATTATAATAAGGGAAAATAACCTAATTTTAACATTCAGTATAATATTATTGAATAATTTTACGCGGAATAATATAAATACAACTTATTTAAATTTCATTTACAATAAAAAATAAGAGAAATTACAAATTTTGTTGATTTTATGTGGATTTGAGATTTTTAAGAGAATTATAACAAAACAGCAGAACAATTGAATTAATCACATAAAAATGATGATTATAATAAAGATTATCTTTGGTATATACTAATATAAAATATTTATATATATATAATAAATATTTTTGCCTTTGGCTTAATTGTTTTAATTTTTTGATGCGTCTGAGGGGAAAATGGAGTAAAAAGAGCCCTATTTATAGTTAATACCTCCCTTCTAGTAGACGTTTACTGATTGTATCCACTGGAAATGATCAGTATCTTAAGGTTTAGTAATGATTACGTCATGATCATACCATCTTATCTCATTATCATGCCATTATTTAGAGCTATCACTATAAATATAAGTTTGATGACATAATAGGCTTGACAGAAGCCTAAAATTTGTGTATTGTATTATTATTGATCATAATTTAATAGTATTTACCAGTTTTATCACTTATATAACTGTTAAGCTCAAATAAGATTACAGTGAGTGATAATAAATGATCAAATTTAAGCTTAAACTTTGATAATTAATAACTTTTAAGTTAGACACGCGAAATATATTCTGAGATTGAATTCTGATGGCTTGGCATGTCCCTATTTACATGACGAGAGCATTTCATTACATCATCCCAACTCTATTTGTGATGATTTTTCTTTTAACTCATCTTGTCTGTCAAGATTCAATATTTTAAACTTCAAACCATGATTTCAGGGGGTTATACCTTGAATATTATAATAAAATTATGTTATTCTTCACATATAAACTAGTAAAATCTTACTGTAGAGTTCTTTTTAAGTTTGGAATACTTTCACAACAAAGTGGTCAACAGCTCCATTGATTTTCTTCAATAATCCATTACAAGTTTTAACCTTGTTTATAACTTGTGAAAGAACATTCATATCTGTTTTATTACAGTAATTACATGGTGAATATCTTTTTTGTCTATCTCTATATCTTTTATACTTCAAGAGATATTAGCCAAAAACCATGAATATATGCATTGACCAAAAAAGTGCATATATTCAGCTTAATTCCTTAATTATTGACCTTAGAGAATAGCTTTATAATTGTTTTATATGTGGCTTTTTATGGAGAATCCAATGGTTTTTTTTTCACATGTTTCTTCATTGGCTTCCAAGTTAAGCAAGGCTTTATACCTTTTTTAAGGTATTATTACTTATACTTCAGTAATTATTGACTTTTCAGATATGCAATAAAAATGACATATGTGTATTTTACCAAGAGGAATCTAATGGGGTAATTTATTTCACATGTTTACTCATTCTATTCTTAGTTAAATCATATTCTGTACTTATTTATGGTATTTTCACTAGTCCTTGAGATAATTATTATAAGTATCATTATTACAGAAATTTTGCTGTGACCTTTTTTGATATGTAGTCATATCTCAAAGGCTCACAAGCATACCAGATGAATACATAAGTGCCAGGTTACACTCATTGTTTACCAAATCAGCAAATAAATGGTATTACAAAATGAGACAAGACCATGGTAATTATTTTTGGCCTTGGTGGAAAGAACAAATTATTTCCAAATGGGAAAATGATTCCTGGAGATTTAAGATGGGGAATTTCTCTGAAGAATCTATCTTTAATATTGAGAGGGACAGGCCCATGTCCTGGTTTCTTGAGCAGAAGGACAGATTAACTTCCCTTCATCCTGATATGTCTGAAACAATAATACATAGAAGCATATTAAGGAAATTTGGTGGTGACCTTGAGGATGCTATAAGAAGAAGATTTATTGAGCCTTGCTCTACAGAAGATTATATCAGTTCCATGAAAGACATCACTACCAAAACAAATATTGGTAGAAATTGGTATAAACCCCCAATAGACAATAAAGCTAGTGGGAAACCAATTTCAAGACCAAATACGCCACAATAAAGAGCTTCTTTGAAATTTCATAAATGTGGAATTACATCTCATTTGGCCAATAATTGTCCAAAAAAAGGAAGAATAAATGAGATAGGAGTTTAAAAATAAGATAACACAAAAGAAATCAATGATGTATCTTTATATGAAAGTGACTCTGAGCCTTCTGAAGAAGAAAAACTAACAGATAAACTTAGTATAGAAAAACTTTATGTTTCTTTTGAGGTCACAGAAGTGCATACTCACTTACCATAGTACAGTGATGAATGTATGGATCTCATAGATGTGCAAGATGATAAGATTCAGAAAACCAAACCTGCCATAGGTAAAGGTTATACAGCTGGATCATCTTGCATCACTAATATTGTGATAAACAACAAAGAACCCAAGATACATCTTGACTCAGGTGCGTTTTTTACTTGTGCTGGAAAATTTTATCTTGAAATGATTTATACCAATTGGCAAGAAAGGTTAATGCCAATTTAAGGTATAAAATTAAGCAGTTCTAGCAAAGATATGCATCCCTTAGGCATTATTGAAGCAGAAATGATATTCCCTCATCCTGCAGGAAGTATCAGGTCAAAAGTTGAATTTTTTGTAATGAATAATTTTACCTCACAACAACATTTCATACTTGAAAATGATTATCTTGATATTCACTTTATTGATATTAATACTCCTAAAGACAGATATTTCACTATAGTGGAAAATAAAATGAGGAAATTTGCTTTTCCTCTAGAAAAAAGAGAAATAACTTTCATTAAACAAATAAAGAATGTTAATAAGGAAATATTTGTATCAGATCAATTAATTGAAGCATAAATTAGCCCTGAATTGACATTGGAAATGAAGGAAGAAGTTATTTTCATTTTTTTCAATACAGGGAAGCCTTTGCTTCTGATAATGAGCTACTTGGAGCTATCAAAGGCCATGAAGTGGACATTATTCTTAATGTGGAGAGACCTTAACCTCCACTATTAAGAAGACCAGTTTAACCAGCTAGACCTAGGGCTGGAGAAGCATTAGAAACTCATATTGATGAGCTTATTAAACTTGTAGTTCTTAATGAAGTGGGGCGCAATGAAGAAGTAGAAGTATCAACTCCTGTAATCATTACTTGGCATAATGATAAATCAAGGATGTTTGGCGATTTTAGAGCATTGAATACCTACACTATTCCAGATAGGTATCCAATCCCTAGAATCCATAAGACTTTGACTTAATTATCCAAAGCAAATTTCATCACTTCTATGGATGCACTTAAAGGTATTCATCAGAATACTTTGACATCTAATTCTAGTAAATTATTGAGAAAAATTCCTCATTGTGGTATTTATGAATACTTGAGGATTCCTGTTGGTATTAAAAATGCACCCTCTCATTATCAAAGAATGATGAATATCACTTTCCCACATTACTTATCAGAGGGAAGGTTGATTGTTTATATTGATGACATTATCATTTGCTCAGAAACCTGGCAATTGCATTTAAAGAGACTTTCATCATTACTTAAGAAGATTCTTCAAGTGAACATGGAAATATCTCTTAAAAAATGTAATTTTGGTCTCATGAGTTGAACGCTCTAGGACATGTAGTCTCAGGAATGAGCCTTGGTGTTGATAAAAACTAATTGGCTTCAGTTTTACTGAAACAAATGCCCCAGAACAAGAAAGAAATGATTTCTTTCTTAGGGTTTTCCAGTTATTACAGGCAATCCTTTCCAAATCATTGTGCAGAATTTGTGATCAGCAAACTGTCTCTGAGATGACACAGGAAAGTATTCAAGAATATGTAAATATCAAGTATGCCTTTACTAATGCACCATTATTATTGATTCCAGACTGGAAACTTCCTTTTAAGCTGTATATTGATGCATGTGGTTAAGGTTTAGGTTCAGCTCTTCGTCAAGTTCAAATTGTCAATGACAAGCCTTATGAAGGGCCAATTTGTTTTATCTCAATACAAATTAAACATACTGAGGCCAGATATGGAGCTAGCCAAATGGAGTATCTTTGCCTTGTTTGGGCTCTTGAAAAACTTTATTATTATCTTGAAGGTAGTGTGTTTGAAGCAATTACTGATTGTAATTCAGTTATATCACTTATTAACATGAAAACCCCAAACAGACACATGTTAAGATGGCATATTGCTATTCAGGAGTATAGAGATAATATGGCAATAGTGAATAAAGCTGGAAATATTCACAAGAATGCTGATGGCTTGAGTAGATGGGCATTACCCAATACACCTGACAATCCTTCCTATGTTCCTACAAGTGCAAAACCTCAGATTCCAATTGAAGGAATCAACATCCCAGATGTGGGTACAGAATTCTTTGAAGAAGCTAGAGAAAGCTGTAATCAAGATAAGAATTTTCATATTCTTACTGCTATACTTGACAAAGATTAAAAATATGCAGCTTTGGCTAGTTCTCTGGAATATATTTGGAAGACATCTTATGACACTGGAAGATTCCATTCATTTGATGGTATATTATATCATAAATCTAAACACACATGTGTCATTGTCTTATGTAGTAGAATGTTGATCAGCACAATACTATTAGAATGCCATTATAAATTTTATTCTGGAAATATTTCTGAAGACAGAACAATGGAAAGAATTAAGAAATGTGCCTGTTGGCCATCTTGGAGAAAAGATGTCATTGAGTACTTTCATAATTGTGATAGATGCCAGAAAGCCAATAAAGCTACTGGTAAAATATTTGGTTTAATGATTTATATCCAAGAAACAAGTGCCCCATGGGAAGTTGTTCATATGGATTGGGTAACTGCTTTACCACCTGGAGGTGATAAAAGTTTGGCAATGCAAGAATCTTATGTTTTTATTTTTTTCTTATTTCATTATTATTTTTGGCATCTCCAGGCTTTTGATTCCTTATTTACTTGTTCCTTTTGGTTTCTGTTTGTAATCAAATTTTTGAGGGCCTCAAATTACATTTTTGAAAGTTTGATCATGTCTTTTAAATCATTTTTTCTATCCAAAAAGCTCTGAAAAAATAATATTTTCTTCAATTAGGTTGCCTTTATAGTCCATCAACTCTTCTTCTTCTTCTGTAGCTTTATTTCTCTTGAGCTTATTGAAAAAAAATTATTCTATTTTGAAATATTTCAATCAAGACTCTTCAAAGAGTTCTCAAAATGATTTAGCTTGAAATATTCTATCATATTATCAGGTGAAAGAAAGATTTTAGGATTTATAGCTTTTGTAAACAAAACTTTATTTCCAAATTATGTGGCTTAGATGGGCTGAAAAGGTGTTCCTTTGATGTTAATGATGGACCCCAAGGTTACAATTGAGTATTTTGGAGAATAAGAGGTAGAATTTATGGGTTAAGACAGGTTTTTTTTGTTTTATGCAAGAAGGCCACATGGGGGACTGTGCCCCACAGGTTATGGTTTGAAATCCAAGCCTGAATCATGCTGGTGGACTAGGTTTGGCACGGCCTAGTACAGTTTCTACTTTATTATCTAAAAAAAGGAAAGCTGGAGGCCCAATCATTTGAGATCCAATTTTCAATCAATACATTTTAAGTATATTTCAGAAATAATATTAAGTTTTATTATTAATAATTGAAAATTTTCTAAATTATTTATTGGTAATCTTTTTTAACTTGTCTTCAGTAACTTTTACCATTATACCTATTATAATAGCTTACTCATTGTTCATCTGATATTTGTGTTCATATTTTTTTGAGCTACCAAATTTATTTTCATGATTTCTTTCAGGATATCTTTCCTTCATCTTGAATGATATTTGACATTTAATTGATATTAATTCCATTTTTTATGACAGTAATGACATTTAAGTCATAATATATCATATCCTTCATTATTATTATAGTTACTTACTAGTTCTATTTTTATCTTCATATATATCTCTATTTGTCACATTTGAATTTTTACTTGAAACCTCAACTAAATCACAAAAATATAGCACATTTTCTCCCTTGTATTCAAAAGTGGTTTCTTTTAAGCCTCATAGACTTTAGTAAGATACCTTCCCTCTTATATATACTTTCATCTAAATATAAAAAAATTATTTAATTGAGGACACATATTCTAATCTTGATATTTTACATAAAGACCTCCACACCTAATGGTTACCAATCTATTCTGAATTATTATAAGACTTCAATTTAGGAGTTAAAGCCATCGAAAAATAATTAAGAGATAAACATAAATAAATAGTATCTATTATTAACTAATATTTTGCTCCATTTTATCAATTAAAATATTGTGAATTGAGATAAATAGTTCCTTTTTTGTCATTTTTTTTGTTCTAAAATCATTTGGTTTATTTAATGAAACTAATTTTATCATTATTTTTAACAATAATATAATTAATATTAAGAATTTCGGTTCAATATTGAAATTATTAAGCTAATTTCTAACATCATGTAAGATGATATTTTTATTAATTTTCCTTATCTTTCTGGAGGATTCTATCTCAGTATTTTTTTAGAATATGAATTTCCTTAATTTTAAAACTAAATTTTATGATTTTCAAATTATTTTTATTAATTTTAAATTTATTTGGCTAAATTTTCCTTTACTTATTCTTAACTGAAATTAATTTTTTATTTTTATTAATAATCTTTTCATACTCAATTTTCAAGAGATTATTTCTATGATTATTTAGTAAATATTTAATATACTTAATTATTATTAACTTCAATCAAAATTCAAAATAATTCAAAAGTATATGTGCTAAGGATTGAGATTTTTTACAAGTCTTAAGAGTAAAAAAACCAACCAATAGTACTTCTCAGACTTGACACAAATCACCATAATTTATTTGAGTATTTTGGGCTAAAAATAGAATAAGAAAGGTGTGTGGGGGGGTTTTGGGTGGGGAGGGTTGTATTTTTCATTGAAAAAGAATAAAATTTGTTTTTTCAAAAAAAAAAAGAAATTAAATTAGTACAGTTCAAATTCTTTTGAAAAAAAATCATTTTTTTCTTGTAGCTGAGTATTTAAATAAAATGAAAGAATAAAGCTTTTTAGAGAAAAATTTATTAATTTAGATAAGTTTCAAGTAAACCTATTATGATACTTTGTGTTTAACCATGAATTTCAAAATTAAAACCTGATTTAATAAGAATAATAAAGATGATAAAGATTTCTTGATTTACTTTTAAATATTTAACTATAAAGTTTGATTCTTACCTTATTTTTATTCTAATTTCAAGGATTTTTATCAAGATGAAATTCATTTTCCTTGTTTTTTAATTGATTTTTATGATATATTATAAAAAAACTAATATAAATTTGAGATTGAAGAAAAAAATGAAAAAATTATTTATTAAGTGACAAGATAATTCATGCCATTACACCATCATTATTATAAAACAAAAAGAATTAACTTCTTTCAAATAGATTTTCATTTTGATCAAAATAATACTTATTTATTTAAGTTATTTCTTTGCTTGAACCATTGGTTTTTTTATTATTTTAAGAATTCAATTCAATCTCAAAAAATTAAAATTTATTCTATAAAACGTTAATTTTTCATCAAATTTAAATTCAAACTTGCTTTTTTTTTGAAAGAAGTAAAATCGATTAATTTAAATTTATGAATATCCTTGAATTTTTTTATAAAAATTTCTTGATAAGGATATTACTTGAAGAAAAGAATATTCTCATGAGATTTAACTCTAAGCTTTGAAAAGGTTAATAAAATCAATTAAAAGGGATACAAAAACTTTTATGGTGATTTTTAATTTATTTATCCTTTTTTTGTCTTTCAAATAATAAGCTTTTTTTGAGATTTACTCAATTAAAATAATCTTTCCTTCTTTCTTTTTTTTTAATTTTATTTTTGGAGTGATTTAATTTTTTTACTTTTGAAAGTAATAAAAGTTAAGATTGAATATGAAGAATGAAAACTACAAAAATACTAATTTTACTATTAAATAATGAATAAAAAGCAATGATTTATTCGATTTTGAGTTTTTGATTAATTTTTTTCAACAAAATAAATAAATAAGGCCTGGTTTATGATTTCGTTTTTAGTGTAATTTTCAAAATATTTGAAGATATTTTTATTTTTCTAACATAAAACTTAATTTCATTTTAATTCAAAATATTCTAGATTCCAACTAAAAACTAAAAGATAATCACTTGAGTTCTTTTATTAAACAACCCCAAAAAAACCAAATTTTTGAATTTTTAACTCATGAATTCCTACTTTATTATCTCAAGCTCGAGGTTTTTGTTTAAATTATCAAAAATATTTATTCTCACCACGTAGGAGCAGTTGCAATGTCAAATAATACTCCTAACTCAGAATTATCAACATATGATTGTCAACAAAGTTTTTTTTTGATGTTAAGAGGAAACTGAAGAATCATCAAACTAA
The DNA here is from genome assembly GCA_023105745.1 of Austropuccinia psidii. Lineage (NCBI taxonomy): Eukaryota > Fungi > Basidiomycota > Pucciniomycetes > Pucciniales > Sphaerophragmiaceae > Austropuccinia > Austropuccinia psidii. Next base: position 33,122,085 of record JALGQZ010000009.1, on the reverse strand, counting down.
CCAACATTCACTTTCGCACATCCCAAGGAGGTCATTAATTTGATTATGGGAAGTTAAAGTCAGACTGTCAAGAATGCAGAAGAAACCTCTAGTGAAGCTTCACACATGAGGAGGCCAAATTGCATAGACAGAAAGTGGAACATGAATGGACACTCAAACAACAAAAAAATAAACAAGCAAGTAAATTCAACAGCCTAGATATTGAAACAGACTGAAAACAAACTAGTTCTTTAAGAATTACTGAAGAGTTTCAAGGAAAGATTCTTTTTCAGAAAGTATGGTACAAAAGGCTTTTGGATGTGATAATGGATTTAAGACTGTATTTTGAATTTTTGGATATTACTTCAACAGGATTTGTGCCCTGGTCACAATATTACAAAAACAATGAAATTAGGAAAAATTAACACTTTTAATTGAAGAATCGATAATTTGAGAGGTTGGAGGGAAATACAAATCTTTGATGAGCTCTTATATAGTAAGTTCATTCTTTCTCTTCTTGATTCCAGTATTAAAATGTGTGAGTATGTAGGTAATCAAAGATGTATGTGAGGCCACATCTGGAGAGGAATTATTTTAATAGCTAGAAAATCATCATATGACCAGACAGTTATGTGAGAATGTATTACAATAGCAATGATTGAAACTGATTGGTAAGTGAGTTGATAGGTTTATTAAATGTTGAAGCAATTTAATTTCAATAACTGTGGGATTAATGCAAGTGGAATGGAATAAGGAGAATTTCCTAAAACCCAAAATTAAAACACAGGAAAGACAAAACCAGAAAAAAGTCGTAATGTACGATTAGAGGGTGATTTCATTGAGGATGAGGATATTTGAGAAAACACCATTAGAGACTCATCAATAAGATAAACAAATGAAGGGCTCAATATTCTTCAAAATGAGAAAACTCGGGAAGAAGGTACTTAATCAGAAGTACCTGTTAATGCGCTTGGACAACAACTTATTTAATTCACATAAATGAGCACAGGGTACACAATGAGCTTTGACTCAAAATTCAGAGACCAATAATTTTAAGGTTTTACTATGAAAAAAAAGTAAATATTACCAATATTTCACTTATTTTACTATGAATGTTCTTATTAAATTAAAGAATAAGATAAATGATTATTATAATTATGGTGTAAAATATTTATATTATTAAATAAATATAATAATATAAATTATACCAAAAAAATGATATAATAAAAATGAATTTTTTTATATTTATGACACTTAATTATTGTTACAAACCAATAATAAAGGCATAAGAAATACTTATTTGATAAGGGTGTTGGTAAACCCACATAAGGTTTTAGTAAAAGCATGTAAGCCCTTACGTGTTTTTACTAAAAATGTTAAGGCCACAAATGGCATTAACAATGCCATTTATGAAATTTTCAAGACTATAAATGACATTCACAATTCCATAAATGGCCTCAAAAATGTCATGAATGGCATTAACAATTCAATTGATTGAATTAAAAATGCCATTTATGGAATTAATAATGCCATTTTTGGTGTTAACAATGCCATTTGTGGCATTAACAATTCCATTTGTGTCATTAATGATGCCATTTATCACATTAACAATGCCATTTATAGCATTAATAATTCCCTTTATTGCATTGATAATGCGATTTATGGCATTAATAGTTCCCTCTATTGCATTGATAATGCCCTTTATTGCATATATTATGCCATTAATGGCCTTCAAAATGACATAAATATCCATATTTAATTTAAAACCCACCCCTTATGTTTTTTTACCATACCATTACAATTTTTTACCAATTGATGGCAAAAACACATACGTTTTTAGCAAAAAAAAACATGTAAGGGCTTACATGGGTTTACAAACACCCTTTAATAATGAAAAACAATTTATAAAGGTAATATTACCAATAGAAAAGCTATATATTAATATAAGTACTATTTATATTAATAGAAGAATTATTAAAAAATAAGAATAAAAAGAAAATTATTATAAAAGATGTAAATAGCCTATTTTTGACACTTGGTATCGTAATTTTGAATCAGTTTACACCAAAAAATGTAAAAGAATTATTTGAATTGTATTTCCATTTAAAAATAAAAGTAATTACAAATATTCTGGTTTTTACATGGAATTAGAGATTTTCAAACAGAAATTTAACAAAAAAACAATTCAAAATTGGCTTAATCACATCAAAATTGATGATTGAAATAAAGATTAACTTGATTCTTTCAATATATAATACTTTTATATAAAAAGACTAAAGCTTTTACCTTTTATTTTAATAATTTGATATTTTTGTTGGGTCTGAGGGGGAAATAGAGGTAAAAGGAGCTTTATTTATTTCAAAATCTTCCCTGCTAGACTCCAGAATACTTCTATTATATGTTTACTGATGGTAACCACTGTAATTTGTCAGTGCTTTAAGTTTTAGTGATTATTAAATCATAATTAAACCATCTTATCTCATGATTACACCATTATTTAGAGTTATCACTATAACTCTAGGTTTTCTGACATCATAGGCTTGGAAGAATACTAAAATCTGCTCATTTTACTAGTTTTAATCATAATAAACTATTATTCCCCACTTTTATCACTTATATGACTGTTAAACTTAAATTAAGATTACAGTTAGTGATCATAAATGATCAATTTTAAGCTTAAAATTTGATCATTAATACCTTTTGAATTATACATTATAAAGCCACTCAGAGAGTCAATTCTAATATCTTTCAATCTCATTATTAATCTTTCAAGATAATTTCATTATATCATCAAAACTCTATTTTTGAGGATTTTTCTTGCAGCTCATCTTTCCTGTCAAAATTTTCTATTTTAAACTTCAAAAGATGATTTCAAAAGGTTATAGCTTGAATATAATGATAGAAATTACATAATGATTCATGTATGAGCTATAAGAGTCTTAATATCCACTTTGGTTTGAGTTTGGACCACTTTCACAGCAAAGTGGTCAACAGCTATTAAATGTTTATTCAATAAACCCTTACAAGGTATAACCTTGTTTATAGATTTTCAAATAAAGCTTATATATTTATTATTACAGTAATTATGTGGTAACTTTATTCTGGCTAAACTCCCTATCATTTATGTTTCAAGAGATATGAGCTAACAACCATGAATATATGCACTGATCATAAAAGTGCATATATTCATGTTATTTCCTTAAGTATTGACTTTACAGATATGAAATAAAGAGTTTATATGTGTAGTATTTTATGGAGAATCCAATGGTGAAATCTATTTCACATTTTGATTCATTGTTTTCTGATATAATCAAGTATTTATGCTTTTTTATGGTATTTTTGCTTATTGCTCAGTAAGTATTGCCTTTACAGATATGACATAAAGGTTTTATGTGTATTTCACCATTTTGAATATAATTATAAGCTTTATTTTACTTGTTTATTTATTATATTCAGAGTTAATTGAGAATTCATGCCTTTTTATGGAATTTTTATTTATTTCAAGATCATAATTTCAATTCTTATTGTTGGAATAAATTTTTTAAATTTTTTTGTAACCTTTTTGGATATTTGGTCATGTCTCAAAGGCTCACACTCTCTACCACAAAAAAAGGTTTTACCACAATCTGATATAATTAGTTAGGGTATCATCCACTGTCCTACCTTCTCATTGGACTTCATTAGTCTTGAAGCTCTATCATGCTTAACTTTTCTATTCTTGAGGTCTTCTTTCATGTCTGAACCTTCTTAATAGCTTATCAGCATTCTTAATATTCTTCTCACGTATCCATTCATCTTCTTGGGTTGGGTTTCTATACCTTACAAGGTATTCCCTCTCTTATTTGGTCTTTGTCCTCCTTTCTTTAAGGACTTTTACGATTTCATTTCTTCTCCTCTTTCTAGAGGGAAATTTCAAGTGGTGGCTTATTTCTTAGGGGAAATAACTCTTTATCACTTGAGCTGTAAGGTTTTGTCAGACTTACAGGAAACTTTTGTGTGTATTCATTTATTCACCTGTGAGCTCTAGTTTCACAGAATTAGGGCCATGTAGTGCTCTTATCATAAAGGGTCTTCAAAAGGAGTCTTCCAATTTCTTTGGACCTTTCATGTTATTAAAGTTTAGATTTTATACCAAGACCAAGTCTCCTACTTTAAAATCAGGTGGCTTTTGACTTTTGTCTCATCTTTCTGTTGCATATTTGAAAGAATCTTGCATACAACTGTTGGCATGATGTCTTTTTTTGTCAAGGATCATTTTAAACTGCTTGCTGTTGGATGTATATCTGCTAAGTTTCTTTTGAGAGTATCATAAGGAATTCTTGGATCACAACCTTTTTCTAGCATTAATGGTGTTTTTCCAGTTGAAGAATGGATTTATTTCTTATATGCCAGTTCAAGAGCTGGTATTAAGGTACACCAATAATGGGTAAAACCCTCAGATTATTTGAGTTCTAGTCCATAGGCACAGAGTTTTTTAATCATGTCTTCTCAAGCTTTTATCATTCTTTCTGCTAAACCATCTGTTTTAGGGTGGTAAGCTATTTAAAATGACAACTTTGTCCCAAACAGGTTATGGAGATTTTTCCATAATGCTGAAGTGAATTTTGGATCTCTATCACTTATGATTTTTTGGAATGAGCCTGTATGACTAATGACTCTATTCCATATCATTATGGCGGTGTCCATAGCTGTGTAATCTTTATGACATGGTAAAAACATTTGGGTCTTGCTGTACCTGTTAACTAGTATTAGGCATGCATCAAAATTCCTGTCTCCTGCTGCAGATAAGGCTGTTACCCAATCCATGTGAGCTATTTCCCATGGGGATTTTGGTTCTTGGATTGAGAGCATCATTCCAAATTTCTTTCCTGTGTCTCTGTTTGCTTTTTGACATCTGTCATGGGTTTTTCAATACTCTGCAACATCTTTTCTCTGATTTGGCCACCAAGAGCAGGTTTTCACTCTCTCTAGTGTCCTATCTTCTGAGAAATTTCTAGATAAAACACTAACATGGCATTCATGTAGTATAGTCTTTATCAGAGTTCTACCTGTCAATTTCATGGCACATTTTTGTTTAGTCCTATGATATATAATTCAATCAAGGAGGTGGAATATTCCTTAATCATATTCTTTTTTCCATCCTTCATCTAGATTGGAGAATAATGATGGATCTTTGCAATCCTTTAACAAAATCTGGCATAAGATATGAAAGTTCTTTCCATCTGGTAGCTTTTTTAACTTTATTATAGAATTCTGTGCCAATATCTTTAACACATTCCTTCTATATGATTTTCTTCTTCTGCTACCTATTCTGGAGTTTCCGGTGTATTTTCTAAAACCCATCTGCTAAGACCATCTGTTTTTTTGTGAATATTTCCACATCTATAAGCTATGGTCATATTTACTCTATATATTTGGATAGAAATCTTCCATCTTCGCATATGTCTATTTGTTGTCTTCATTTTCAACAAAGATTCCACAGCATTACAGGCTGTGATTACATCAAACACTGTTCCATCCACAAAGCAGTGTAGTTTTTCTAGAGCCCACACTGAGCAAAGACATTCCATTTTACTTGCTCCATATCCTGCTTCTGTTGGCTTAATATTTCTTGAAATGAAGCAAGTTGGTCCTTCAAAAGTTTTATCATTGATGATTTGTGTCTGGTGTAGTTCAGCACCTATTCCTTCTTCACAAGAATCAATGTACAGTTTTAAAGGCAGTTTCCAATCTGGCCTTAGAAGAAATGGGGCATTTGTGAGAGCTTTTTTCAGTTACTCATATTCTTTAACTCTTTCTTCAGTCATTTCATAGACTTTTTGTACAAGTATTTGGCAATTCTTGCAAAGTCTTTTATATGCTGTATGTAATATCAAGCAAATCCTAGAAATTATTGCATTTCTTTATTTGCTTGGGGAACTGGTTTCAGTATTACTTCTGCTACTTTGTTTTTTTCTATACCCAAACTTAATCCAGATACAACATGTCCCAGTTCTTTTGATTCACTATATGCAAAATGAAATTTTTTCAAGGGAATTTGCATATTTGCTTGAAATATCTTTTGTAAGACTCTTTCCAGTCTTTTTAAGTGGTTTTCCCAAGTTTCTCAGAAAACTATGATATCATCAATATAAATGATTAACCATCCTTCTGATAATTCTTTGAGGCATATGGTGTTCATCATTCTTTGATAATTGGAAGGGGCATCATTTATAGAAACAGGAATCCTTAGTTATTCATATATGCCACAATGAACTATTATCCTTAGCAATTTTCTGGAATTGTCTGTCAAGACATTCTGGTGAAATCCCTTTAAAGCATCCATGGCTTTAGTTAACTTTTCCTTTGACAATTGTGCTAATGTCTCATGGATTCTTGTTATTGGATACCTGTCAGGGATAGTATAGGTATTTAGAGCTCCAATGTTCCCCCTACCATCCTTGATTTACTATTATGCCAAGCTATAATAACAGGTATAGTAAAAGATGTGTCTATTAAACTGTTGATAATATTACTCTTAATCAAAATATTATGACTGTTCTTATGAAACATAATAATAAAAAATTGACTATAACCACAATTAAATAGTTAATTAATTAATCATTTCTTTTACCTTTTATACACTACTACTTACTATAACAGTAAGAAGTAATTGCCTACAAGAATCAATTACAAGAAGTATTTGATAATAAAACTTCTTTATTAAAATAATTCAATTATTTCAATATATATTTATCTTTTGCAAGGAAAATTATAAATATAATTCTTGAAGAGAACTAATACTAGAGGAAAGATTTAAGAATTAATTCAAACCACTCACTGATACTCCAATGAACCTTGAAAAGAGTTGGTAGAGATAGTTGACAGACAAATTGTGGATTTAAGGGATAAAAATTGATTTGGAACAGTATTTTTTTTAGTCTATTTCTATCATTCCAAATATTTCTGATTGATTCTGAAATATTAAAATACTTAATAAAAATATTTAACCAATAATTACTTGTTGGTAATAAAGGTATAATTGGACAATAAGATTTTTTGGAAAAAATAAAAAGAGTAGGCATCTTTTAAGTCATTAACAGCTCAAAGAGGCCTTCCATTGAGAAAACTTAAAAATTAGTGTTTTAGAAATAAAGAGACCTTTTTTATTATTAATTGCATCATCTGTTGTCACATAAGATTATCACAATTACTTAATTAAGGCTTTTAGGTGACTACCAACCCATTTATGGTTGAGAATAAAAGGAGTAGCAACTGTGAAGCTTCTTTTATTTGAAAATTAACATTAATTTTGCAAATTTATCAATCTTTTTGGAAATTTCATCCCGGGTTGTATTTTCTGTGAATTTCAGAAGATTCAGTGTTTCACATAGAATCATCAAAAATGGACTGTAAGTAAAACCTTTAATTTTACTTATTAAACTGTAATTTCTTTAGGTTTTGTTATGGATGGTACTATTCTCAATTGTTGCTGAAAGTTTTAGAAAGATTCATTAAGAATTGTATTTGTAATGAATTCTTCAAGTTTTGACCTTTTTTCTACATAGAATTGCAAATATCACATTATAGCAGGTTTACATGAGTTAAATCAATGTATACTGGTCCAAAAAGGGTTTTTATTACCCTTTTGAGGTTTATCAATGGGAAATTATTAATAATTTACATGGTTGCAGGAGTCTAAGCTGCTCTTTACCTCCTTGTCATGTCAAAATAGCACCTTATTTGCAATTTTATTATGATTTTATGAGAGTTTAACTTCGTAACCAAGTTCCCAAAAGGTTTTAGTATACTGATTTTTGCTATTATCAGCTATGCACCCAATCTTTAGAGCTATCCATGCCTCAGAGGTCTCAGAAGTTTCATACCCTTGCTCTATTTGATGTCTTTTGTCCCCCTTAGCTATTTTCATGTCAAAAGTAGTATTTCAGGCTTAAAGACTGATATCCACTATGGTTTTACAAAGCTGTATGTAAGAATACCATAAATTTAAGTACCACAAACATGCATAACACTAATATTAGTATATATGTAACGTGGGATTTCTCACATTCCCATTATTTTGGCATGAAATGGAGAAAAACAAACATTTTCACAATTCTTTTATGTGATATTGATGATGTTGTTTTGAATTATTTTGCATTTTACCACCTCATAGAGCTAACTCAAGCTTATTCAGTCTATGGAGCTACCCTAGGTTAGTTTTGTGTAGAATCCAAATCTGGCCTTAAATCTATGGATTTACTTACTCAGGAAAAAGCTATTCATATTTTTTGAAATCAAAAATTATTAATTTTGGATATATTCCTGACTTATTGGTTATTCATAGTTCAGAATTTGGTTTAATATTAATTTTGGCCTATTTGGGTATGTAAAATATACCTCAAGGCTGACATGTAGTGACCTCTACCTGTTAATTTTCCTACTTTCCTTAACACTCCACAGTACATTTGTGAGCCTTTGAGATATGACCACATACCCAATAAGGTCACAAAAAAGACTCAGAACAATTATACCTTTAATATAATTATATTAAAATTACTTAGAATAATTATACATTAAGAATAATTACTTAAATATACAAAAAATACCATAAATTGGTACAAAAATTGGTTTAACTTAAAAACCAATGAATCAACATGTAAAATAAATTATACCATTGGATTCCCCATGGAAAAATACACATATACCATTTTTATGGCATATCTGAAAAGTCAATATTTAAGGAATTATAAGGTATAATACCTTATAAAAATCATAAAACCTTATTTATCTCAAGAGCTAATAAAACAACATGTGAAATAAATTGTACCAGTGGATTCCCCATGAAAGTTCACACATAAAACAATTAATAATCTAATTTCCAATGTTAATACTTAAGGAATTATCCTGAATATATGCACTTTTTTGGTCAACGCATATATTCAAGGATCATAGCTAATATCTTCTAACCTATACATGATAGAATGATGAACCAAAAATAAAGTTACCACGTAATTACTGTACAAACCCAGATATGAACTTTATTTTACAAATTATAAACAAGGTTAAAACCTATGATGAATTATTGATAAAAATCAACAGAGCTGTTGACCACTTTGTTGTGAAAGTGTTCCAAAATTACAAAAAAGTATACAGTTGGATTCTCCTAGTTCATTCGTGAAGAATGATGTAATTTTTATCATTAAATTCAGGGTATAACCCCCTGAAATCAAGGTTTGAAGTTTAAAATATTGAATTTTGACAGAAAAGATGAGTTACAAGAAAAATCATCACAATTAGAGTTTTGATGATGTAATGAAAAGCTCTTGGCAGCATAATGAGGTTATGCCAGGATATCAGAATTCACTCTCTGAATTTCTGTAGCGTGTAAATCTTAAAAGTTATTGAGGATCAAAGTTTGAGCTTAATTTGAGCAGTTATGATCACATACTGTAACCTTAATTTAAGTTTAACAGTCTTAAGAGTGATAAAATTGGTGAATAATATTAGTTTATGATTAAAACTAATAAAATCCACGAAATTTGGGGTTCTGCCAAGCCTCTGATGTCATCAAACTTAGAGTTATAGTGATAACTCTAAATAATGGTGTAATAATGATGTAATATGGTTTGATCATGATGTAATCACCCTCAAACCTTAAAATATTGATCATTTCCAGTGGATATGATCAGTACACGTCTACTAGAAGCCTGTTGGACTCTAGGAGGGAGGTATTTACTATAAATAGAGCTCTTTTTACTCTATTTACCCCTCAGACGCATCAAAAACATTAAATCAATTAAATAAAAGGTAATTTCTTTATTCTTTATATATAAAACTGTTATATTATTAAAGACCAAAGACCATCTTAATATTAATCACTTTTTTTACGTGATTAAATCAATTCTTTAATTGTTTTTGTCATAAATCTCTCTATAAACTCATTTCCACGTAAAATCAAGAATTTTAGTAATTTTCTTTATTTTTTATTGTAAATACAATTTGAAAAAGTTGTATTATATTCTTTTGGCGTAAAATATCTCAAAATTATTATTTTAAGTGTTAAAAGTAGGTTATTTCATCTTATTATAATAATTTCTCTCTTATTATTACTCTTAATAATTCTTATTTAATATAAATAGTATTTATATTAATATATAACTTTAATATTAGTAATATTATTGTTATTAATAGTTTTTTATTTATAAAAAACAGTTTTTTACGCCTTTATGATTTGTTGGTAACAATAATAAAGAGCTTTATAATATATTAATTATTTTATATTAATATATTATTTATAATATTATAATTTCATATAATATTAATTATATTATTATATTTATTTAATAATATAATATTTTTACGCCATAATAATAATATTTCTTTATTATTATTATTATTTTAATCTTATTTATTTCAATTATAAGGACATTCAGAGTACAATAAGTAATAAATTAGTAATTTTCACTTATTGTTTCATAGTCAAACCTTAAATTTGGGGGCCTGGCCATGATATTTACTTAAAAGACCTTTAAAAAGATTCTATTTGGGTTTATCCAATAATAAATTATATTTATAATCATAAAATTATATAATAATTTTATATTTTATTGATTTTCAAAACTATTGAGGCATTTGGAAAGCAATTGTACTGTTATACATGTGGTTTTTCACATCCTTAGACTTGCAAGAACTTTCTTTGAGTGACTCTAGTGATTTAAAGAGATATTTTATAAATTAAAAATAATTTTATAAGAATCATATTTATTTTTTATTTTATTCTTTAAAAATAAAAATATAAAAAATATATAAAAAATATTAAAAAATATTAAAAACCAATAAAAAAGTTATTTTTATTCATTTTTATTCATTTCTTTATTTATTTCAATTTTTCAAAGATAAAAAAGCAATTTCTACGTGGAAAATTGCCATATCTTGCCAAAAATAACACTTATTATAAAAGGACTTATATTTATTTGTCTTTTTTAGTGTTTGAAGATAACCCAACAGAAGACAACCAAGCTACTTTTGAGAGATTGGTGGAAGAAACTTGTCAAAGTTCTCCAACACCAGTTATCACCAAAAGAAAGAAAGCTAAGAAATTAGACTTTCCAGGGCCCACCATTCAAGACTCTGAAGGTGAGCACCTCTTTTTAAATTGCCATAAAAGAATTTTATTCTAAAATACTTTTATTTTTTCTTATTCTTTAAATTATGACTACCAGAAGAGGTTCCCAATACTCCATCCAATCATATGGAGCTGGACTCAGAGGTAGAATTGATCCCTCAAAAGGGAAAAGAAAGGGCAATATCCCCAGTGGAACAGAATCCACACAAGGAAGTGCCTTATCCCAAAGGCAAGTCCCAGAAATGCCCATGATATCTGAGCCTGAATTGGAACTAAGTATGAGTAACTCAAATAGGTACAAATCACATTCAGAGGGCTCAAATAGACATCTACATGAGCCAGTACAAGCAGTATTACACAGTATACAAGGACAAAGACTGGGAAATGCTGCCTCAAATACACCAAGGAGTGATGAACTCCTGGCACATCCTGAAAAAGTTCCTCAAAGAGGAGGAGATAGTGAAATACTCCAATGGATGGAGTCCACTGTCATCCAAACCTCAAATCAAAAAAATCAAGGATTATCATGCCAAAAAGAGGGAGGCAACCAAGGAAGAAGCCCCAGTAGCCTCTACCAGCAAGCCTCAAGCCAACCCACTTCCCCAAGAAGGGAAGAAGAAAAAGAAAAAGCATTGGAGGAAACCATATTCCCCAAGTTACAGAATCCCAAGAATCCAAAAGGATGCCATGGACAATGTTTTCAACATGGCCAGAACCTTGATGGAATTCAAGGACAAGGAAGAGCAAGGAATGAGACAACCTCATTTCCCAAAGAAATAACCTTGTCCAAAGATGTTGTAAATACTTTAACAGAAATTAAAAATAGTATATTACCTCTAAAAGAAATTAAAGATAGTTTATTATCACTACAAGAAATAAATAACAATTTATCTTCTTTAACAAAAATTGTTGTGCAAAACAAGAAAGAAATTGACAACATTAAGTTTATTGTTGAAAATAATAAACCAAAGAATTTAATTGACAATACTCAAAAATTAATACAAGGACAACAAGAATTGTATAAATACATAAAAGATATCAAAGACAAGACTTTGACAATCAATTATGATGTGAGTATTGACAATCTTACAGAAAAATTAAATAAATTAAGTATTTCTGTAGAAAAATTTGAAGAAAAGACTTCATCACACCAAAAATTACTTTTGGACCATGTGGAAAAAAGTGATGAAGCAAGAATGCATCTGAAAGATGATATTCAAAGTGAAATAAGGCTTATTACAGAAAAATGGATAAAATTAATGAGGCTAATTTAAATATGCCAAATTTATCAACACCATTTTCTCATATAAGAAGCCCTGTTAAAACAAAAGAGGAATTGTCAAATCCTTTCATAACAGACTTGAGTCACCAAGACAATAACCAAGTCTTAATGAAAGAAGCACCTCAATTGAAGGAATGGCCAACATTCACAGGAGAAGGAGAATATGACCACATGTCATTTATTAAAACAATTGACATGTTACAAGAAGACTATTCCATACCAGATGAATTAATCACTGCAATATTACATTCATTGTTTGAGAAATCTGCAAAAAGATGGTATTATGGCATAAGACAAACAAATGGTAAAAATACCTGGTCTTGGTGGAAACAAGAAATAATCACCAAGTGGGAAAATGATGCCTGGAGGTATAAGATAGAAAATGCATTTGAAAACTCTTTCTTTGACCCAGAGAAAGATAAACCTTTAACTTGGTTCTTAAAACAAGTTGAAAGGCTTAATGCACTGTACCCAGAAATGTCACAGAAGATGGTGCATATGAAAATACTTAAAAAATGTGGAGGGGAACTAGAACATGCCCTAAGAAGCAGGTGTATAGAACCATGCTCCACAGAAGAGTATATAAATGCACTAGAAGATATAGTGACAAGAACAAAAATTGGCAGGACTTGGAAAAAATTGGACATTAAAAGCCCAAATAAACCATTTATCAAAAAAGATAAGTCAAAAGAATCCTTTAAGCCCAATACATCTAACAATAATGATCAAAGAAAATGCCATAAATGTGGAGGTATTGGACACTTAGCCAATAATTGCCTTAAAAAAGCAAAGATTAATGAAATTGTGGAAACAGAAAACCACAATGACAAAGAAGAGGAATCTGACTCTGAAAAAGAGACAGAAGAGTCAGAAAGCTCTGAAAGTGATGAAATCAATATAATTAATGCACAAATTAATAATATTGATATAATTTATGAAGTACTGGATGTTAATTCAAACTTGCCACAAGTTGGAACATCTGACACAAATCTGACAAACATACAAGATGCCAAAATGTATAGAACCAAACCTGCAAGAGGAATGGGATATACAGCTGGAAAATTAAGTATTAGTATTGTTATGGTTGATAACCAAGAAGGAAAGGTTAACTTGGATACAGGAGCATATTGCACTTGTGTTGGCAAAAGTTATTTAAAAACCATTGTCCCAGACTGGCAAGAAAAACTTATGCCAATACAAGGTGTCAAATTTAGTAGTGCAAATGAGAGCATGAAGCCCCTTGGAATAATTGATTTAACACTAATTTTTCCTCATCCCTCACAATGTGTCAGAATTAAAGTAGAGTTTGTAGTAATGGACAACTGTACTAGTAATCATTTCATACTTGGGAATGACTACTTATCAATCTATGGTATAGATATCTCCAACCAAAAGGATAGATATTTTACCATAGGAGATAACAAAAGACAAAAGTTTGGATTCTTAAATAACAAAAACCAAATCACAGTTATTAAGAATGAAGAAAAAATTCCAGAAAAGGAACTTTTTATATCTGAACAACTCAAAGAGGCAGAATTCAATCAAGAATTAACAGAAAAAATGAAAGAAAAATTGATTGACCTCTTATTTAAGTATAAAAATGCCTTTGCAACTGACAAAGAGCCACTAGGTGCCATAATTGGACATGAAGTGGATATAATTCTTAATGTAGAAAAACCTTACCCACTTTTATTAAGAAGACCTGCTTATCCAGCCAGTCCAAGAGCTAGAGAAGCCTTAGAGGTGCACATTAAAGAATTAATGGACCTTGGAGTATTAAGAAAGGTTGGACATAATGAACAAGTAGAAGTTACTACACCTGTCATTCTAACTTGGCATAATGGAAAATCAAGGATGGTAGGAGACTTCAGAGCCCTGAATACCTATACCATTCCAGACAGATATCCAATACCCAGAATCCATGAGACATTAACCCAATTGTCACAAGCTAAGTTCACCACAGCTATGGATGCTCTGAAGGGTTTTCATCAAAATGTCTTAACAGATAATGCCAAGAAACTACTAAGAATAATAGTCCATTGTGGAATTTTTGAATACTTAAGAATGCCATTTGGAATAAAAAATGCACCTTCCCATTATCAAAGAATGATGAATACCATATTCCCTGAAGAATTATCAGAAGGATGGTTGATTATCTATATTGATGATATCATAGTTTGCTCAGAAACTTGGGAAAATCACCTTACAAGACTAGAAAGGGTACTACAAAAAATAGTCCAAGTAAATATGAAAATTTCCTTGAAAAAATGTCATTTTGCATACAGTGAATTAAAGGCACTAGGACATGTAGTATCTGGCCTTAGTCTAGGCATAGACAAAAATAAAGTAGCAGCAGTACTACTTAAACCAATGCCTCAAACCAAAAAAAGAAATGCAATCATTTCTAGGATTTGCTGGTTACTATAGACAGCATATAAAGGACTTTGCAAAGATTGCTAAATCCTTGTATAAGCTATGTGACCAACAAACAGTCTATGAGATGACAGAAGAAAGAGTCAAGGCATATGAAAAATTGAAAAATTCCTTAACAAATGCCCCATTTCTTCTGATGCCAGATTGGAAACTACCCTTCAAACTGTACATTGATGCTTGTGGAGAAGGACTAGGTGCTGCACTTCACCAAACACAAATTATCAATGATAAACCAGTGAAAGGACCAATTTGTTTCATTTCAAGGCAGATAAAGCCAACAGAAGCAAGGTATGGAGCAAGCCAAATGGAGTGCTTATGCCTAGTATGGGCTTTAGAAAAATTGCATTATTATTTGGATGGCACAGTATTTGATGTAATCACAGACTGTAATGCTGTGAAATCACTATTAAATATGAAGACTCCAAATAGACATATGCTGAGATGGCAAATTGCTATCCAAGAATATAGAGGAAATATGACTATTGTTCATAAATCTGGAAATATTCGTAAAAATGCGGATGGTCTTAGCAGATGGGCTCTAGCAAATACCCCTGACAATCCAGCATGGGTACCACAAGAAGAGCACCATATAGAAGGAATATGTGTTACAGACATTGGCACAGAATTCTTTAACCAAGTTAAAGAAAGCTATAAGACAGACAAAAATTGCCATATCTTAAGCCAACCTCTAATGAAAGACTGCAAAGATCCATCACTTTCATCAAAACTAGATGAAATATGGAAAAAGGCATATGATGAAGGAAGATTTCACCTCCTTGATGGAATCCTTTACCATAGAACAAAACACACATGTGTTATGGCCTTAACAGATAGAACACTAATAAACACTATTTTACATGAGTGTCATGATAGTGTTGCATCTGGACATCTCTCAGAAGATAGGACACTAGAAAGGGCGAAAACCTGCTCTTGGTGGCCAAATTGGAAGAAAGATGTTGCAGAGTACTGCCAAACCTGTGACAGATGTCAAAAAGCCAACAGAGCCACAGGAAAGAAATTTGGAATGATGATCCAAATCCAAGAACCAAAATCCCCATGGGAAATAGTTCATATGGATTGGGTAACAGCCTTACCTCCAGGAGGAGACAGGAGTTATAATGCATGCCTAGTGTTAGTTGACAGGTACAGTAAAACTCCCATGTTCTTACCATGTCATAAAGATGACACAGCTATGGATACAGCCATAATGATATGGAATAAAGTCATTAGCCACACAGGCTTATTCCAAAATATTATAAGTGACAGAGACCCAAAGTTCACTTCAGCATTATGGACAAACCTCCATAACTTATCTGGGACAAAGTTATCATTCTCAACAGCTTACCATCCTCAAACTGATGGTCTAGCAGAAAGAATGATACAGACCCTAGAGGATATGATCAGAAGATTCTGTGCTTATGGGCTAGAACTCAAAGATTCTGATGGTTTTACCCATGATTGGTGTACACTAATACCAGCACTTGAACTGGCATATAAGACATCAATCCATTCTTCTACTGGCAAAACACCAGCAATGCTAGAGAAAGGTTGGAATCCAAGACTTCCTTATGATACCCTCAAAAAGGACTTAGTGGATATACATCCAACAGCAAGCAGTTTCAAGATAATGCTGGACAAATCAAGACACCATGCAAACAGATGCATGCAAGATTCTTTTAAATATGCAAAAGAAAGATGGGATAAAAGTCATAAGCCACCTGATTTCAAAATAAGGGACTTGGTTTTAGTATCAACCCTTAATTTCAATAGCATAAAAGGCACAAAGAAATTGAAAGATTCCTTTTCAGGACCATTTATGATAAAAGCACTCCATGGACCCAATGCTGTGCAATTAGAACTCACAGGTGAACTAATGAACAAGCACCCAACTTTCCCTGTGAGTCTAATAAAGCCTTACAGTTCAAGTGACAAGGAGTTATTTCCACTAAGAAATAAACCCCCACTTGATATTCCACCCTTGGAAGAAGTAGAAGAAAAGAAAATAGTAAAAGTCCTTAAAGAAAGAAGGACAAGAAACAAAAAAGAAAGGGAATACCTTGTAAGGTATAGAAATTCAACTCAAGAAGATGAATGGCTACTTGAGAAAGATATAACAAATGCTGATAAACTACTAAGAAGGTTCAGACATGAAAGAAAGCCTGAAAAATAGAAAAGTTAAGCATTATTGAGCTTCAAGACTAACAAAGTCTAATGAAGAGGTAGGACAATGGATGATACCCTAATCACACATATCAGATTGTGGTACAATCTTTTTTGGTGGTAGGGAATGTGAGCCTTTGAGATATGACCACATACCCAATAAGGTCACAAAAAAGACTCAGAACAATTATACCTTTAATATAATTATATTAAAATTACTTAGAATAATTATACATTAAGAATAATTACTTAAATATACAAAAAATACCATAAATTGGTACAAAAATTGGTTTAACTTAAAACCCAATGAATCAACATGTAAAATAAATTATACCATTGGATTCCCCATGGAAAAATACACATATACCATTTTTATGGCATATCTGAAAAGTCAATATTTAAGGAATTATAAGGTATAATACGTTATAAAAATCATAAAACCTTATTTATCTCAAGAGCTAATAAAACAACATGTGAAATAAATTGTACCAGTGGATTCCCCATGAAAATCCACACATAAAACAATTGATCAGCTAATTTCCAATGTTAATACTTAAGGAATTATCCTGAATATATGCACTTTTTTGGTCAATGCATATATTCAAGGATCATAGCTAATATCTTCTAAACTATACATGATAGAATGATGAACCAAAAATAAAGTTACCACGTAATTACTGTAAGAACACAGATATGAACTTTATTTTACAAATTATAAACAAGGTTAAAACCTATGATGAATTATTGATAAAAATCAACAGAGCTGTTGACCACTTTGTTGTGAAAGTGTTCCAAAATTACAAAAAAGTATACAGTTGGATTCTCCTAGCTCATTCGTGAAGAATGATGTAATTTTTATCATTAAATTCAGGGTATAACCCCCTGAAATCAAGGTTTGAAGTTTAAAATATTGAATTTTGACAGAAAAGATGAGTTACAAGAAAAATCATCAAAATTAGAGTTTTGATGATGTAATGAAAAGCTCTTGGCAGAATAATAAGGTTATGCCAGGCTATCAGAATTCACTCTCTGAATTTCTGTAGCGTTTAAATCTTAAAAGTTATTGAGGATCAAAGTTTGAGCTTAATTTGAGCAGTTATGATCACATACTGTAACCTTAATTTAAGTTTAACAGTCTTAAGAGTGATAAAATTGGTGAATACTAATAGTTTATGATTAAAACTAATAAAATCCACGAAATTTGGGGTTCTGCCAAGCCTCTGATGTCATCAAACTTAGAGTTATAGTGATAACTCTAAATAATGGTGTAATAATGATGTAATATGGTTTGATCATGATGTAATCACCCTCAAACCTTAAAATATTGATCAATTCCAGTGGATATGATCAGTACACGTCTACTAGAAGCCTGTTGGACTCTAGGAGGGAGGTATTTACTATAAATAGAGCTCTTTTTACTCTATTTACCCCTCAGACGCATCAAAAACATTAAATCAATTAAATAAAAGGTAATTTGTTTATTCTTTATATATAAAACTCTTTTATTATACAAGACTAAAGACCATCTTAATATTAATCACTATTTTTACGTGATTAAATCAATTCTTTAATTGTTTTTGTCATAAATCTCTCTAAAAACTCATTTCCACATAAAATCAAGAATTTTAGTAATTTTTGTTATTTTTTATTGTAAATACAATTTGAAAGAGTTTTATTATATTCTTTTGGCGTAAAATATCTCAAAATTATTATTTTAAGTGTTAAAAGTAGGTTATTTCATCTTATTATTACTCTTAATAATTCTTATTTAATATAAATAGTATTTATATTAATATATAACTTTAATATTAGTAATATTATTGTTATTAATTGTTTTTTATTTATAAAAAACAGTTTTTTACGCCTTTATTATTTGTTGGTAAAAATAATAAAGAGCTTTATAATATATTAATTATTTTATATTAATATATTATTTATAATATTATAATTTCATATAATATTAATTATATTATTATATTTATTTAATAATATAATATTTTTACGCCATAATAATAATATTTCTTTATTATTATTATTATTTTAATCTTATTTATTTCAATTATAAGGACATTCAGAGTACAATAAGTAATAAATTAGTAATTTTTACTTATTGTTTCATAGTCAAACCTTACAACATTAATTACTTAATGTGTACCTCTAAGGCTTCTCTAGCTCTTGGGATAGCTGGGTAAGCTTAACTTCTTAACAGGGGTGGATAAGGTTTTTCCACATCAAGAATAATATCTACTTCATGTCCAATGATAGCACCTAGTGTTTCTTTGTCATTTCCAAAGCCACTTTTGTATTTAAGTGAGAGATAAATCAATCTTTCTTTCATTTTTTCTTTTAATTCTTGATTGAATTATGCCTCTATAAGGTGTTCACTTATGAATGAATGTCTTTTTGGGCTTTTTCTCTTTGTTTCTTATAACATTAATTTGTTTTTTTATTGTTTAAAAAACCAAATTTATGTTTTTTATTATCCCCTATGGTAAAATATCTGTCTTTCTGGTTAGAGATATCTATACCATAAATTGACAAGTAATCATTTCCTAGTATGAAATGGTTACTAGTATAGTTGTCCATGACTACAAACTCTACTTTAACTCTTATAAGTTGGGAAGGGTAAGGAAAAATTAGTGTCAAGTCAGTTATTCCAAGGCACTTCATACTTTCACTTGAGCTACTAAATTTAACCCCCTGTATTGGTATAAGTTTTTCTTCCCAATCTGGTATAGCTTTTTCCAAATACCTCTTACCAACACAGGTGCAATATGCTCCTGTTTTCAGTTTTACTTTTTCCTCTTGGTTCACAAACAATACAATACTTATACTTGAATTTCCAGATGTATATCCCATTCCTTTTTCAGGTTTGGTTCTATGCAGCTTGGAATCTTGTATGTTTGTGAGGCTTGTATCAGATGTTCCAAGTTGTGGTAAGTTTGAGTTTACATCTAGTACTTCTTATATCAAATCAAAATTATCAATTTGAGCATTAATTATATTAATTTCATCACTTTCAAAAGTTTCTGACTCTTCAGTGTCTTTTTCAGACTCAGATTCATCTTCTTTATCATTGTGTTCTTTTGTTTCCACAATTTCATTGATTTTGCCATTTTTAGTCAATTATTGTCTAAGTGTCTGATACCACCACATTTATGGCATTTTCCTTGCTCATTATTGCTGGGTTATTGGGCTTGAAAGGTTCTGTTGGTCTATTTGGACTTTTAATATCCAATTTTTTCCATTTTCTGCCAATTTTGGTTCTTTTAACTATGTCTTCTAGTGCATTAATCTACTCTTTTGTGGAACATGGTTCTATGCACCTAGTTCTCAGGGCATGTTCCAGTTCTCCCTCACATTTTATTAGTATATTCATATGCACCATTTTTTGTGACATTTCTGGGTACAGTGCATCTAATCTTTCAAGTGTTTTTAAGAGCCAGGTCAAATTTTTATCCTTATCTGGGTCAAAGAAGGAATTTTCAAATTCATTTTCTATTTTTTACCTCTGGGAATCATTTTCCCACTTGTTTATTATTTCATTTTCCACCAAGACCATTTATTTTTGCCATTTGTCTGTTTTATGCCATAATACCATCTTTTGTCAGTTTTTTCAAATAATTAATGTAATTTTTCATTAATTAATCTGTTATTGCATAATAATCTTGTAACATGTCAATTGTTTTAATAGATGACATATGTTCATATTCACCTTCACCTGTGAGTTTTGGCCATCCTTGTAATTGAGGTGCTTCCTTCATTAAGACTTGATTATTGTCTTGATGGCTCAAGTCTGTTATGAATTTATCTGTTATTTCCTCTATAGGTTTCACAGGACTTCTTATGTGGGAAAATAAGGTTGATAACTTTAGCATCTTTACGTGAGCCTCAGCTATTTTATCCATTTTCTCATTAATAAGTCTTATTTCACTTTCAATGTCATATTGAATATTCATTCTTGCTTCATCATTCCTTTCTACATTTTCTAGAAGTAATTTTTGATGTGATTAAGTCTTTTCTCCAAATGTTTCAACAGAAATACTTAATTTGTTTTATTTTTCTGTCCGATTTTCAGTACTCATGTCATAATTGATTGTCATATCCTTTTTTTGATATCTCTTATGTATTTATACAGTTTATATTGTCCTTGGTTTAATTTCTGAGTATTTTTGATTAGGACTTTTGGCTCATTAATTTCAGCCATAAATTTGATTCTGTCCATTTCTTTTTTATTTTTTTAACAATTCATTTTCAAGGAAATAAACTACTATTTATTTCTTGTAAATATAATAAAGTATTTCTGATATCTTTTAGAGGTAATATACTATTTTCTATTTCTGTTCAAGTATTTACAACATCAGTAGACAAATTCATTTCTTTTGGAAATGGGTTTGTCTCATTCTTTGTTCCTCTTTTTCTTTGCATTCCATCAAGGTTCTGGCCATTTTGAAGCCATTGTCCATGGCATATTTTTGTATTCTTGGAATCCTGTAGCTTGGGGAATATGGCTTCCTCAAATTCTTTTTCTTGTTCTTCTTCCCTGCTTGGGGAGGTTTGCTGACTTAAGGCTTTCTGGTAGAAACTACTGGGGATTCTTCCTTGCTTACCTCCCTATTTTTGGCATGGTACTCCTTTATTTTTGTGATTTGGGGTTTGGATTATAGTGGATTCCATCCATTGGAGTATCTCACTATTTCCTCCTCTTTTAGGAACTTTTCCAGGATGTTCCAGGAGTTCATCACTCCTTGGTGTATTTGTGGCAACATTTTCTGGTCCTTGTCCTTGTACACCATGTAGTACTTCTTGTACTGGCCCATTTATATGTCTATCTGAACCCTCTGAATGTTATTTGTACCTTTTGGAGATACTCATACTTAGATCCAACTCTGGATCAGATATTATTTGAATTTCTGGTACTTTCCTTTGGGATATGGAGCTCCCTAGTGCGGATTCTGTTCCACTGGGAATTTTTCTCCTTCTTTTCCTTTTTGAGGGATCAATTCTAACTCTGAGTCCAGCTCCATCTGATTGGATGGAGTATTGTGATCCTCTTCTAGTAGTCATAATTGAGAAATAAGAAATGAAAAAAATTATGGCAATTAAAGAGAGGTTCTCACCTTCAGCATCCTGAATATTGGGTCCTGGAAAGACTAATTTCTTTTCCTTTCTTTTCTTATTAACAACAGGTGTTGGAGAACTTGGACAAGTTTCTTCCACCAATTTCTCAACAGTGATCTGATTGTCCTCTGTTGGGTTGTCTTCAAACACTAAAAAAGACAAATAAATATAAGTATTTTCATAAGAAGTGTTAATTTTGATCATATATAGAAATTTCCACATAAAAATTGCTTTTAAATTTTTTAAATGAATAGAAAGGAATAAAAATGATTTTTTTGTTTTATTTTTTATTTTGTAAAGAATAAAATACAATTGAGATTATTCCTTTTCAAAAATTAAACTATAATATCAATTTATTTTTAATTTATAAATATCTTTTTTAATCACTGGAGTCACTCAAAGAAATTTCTTGCAAGTCTAAGGAGGTGAAAACCACATGTAAGACAGTAGAATTTCTTTCAGAATGACTCAATAGCTTTCAAAATCAATAAATAGAAGATTATTATATAATTTTTCAATTGTAGAAACCCAATTTGAATCTTTTTTGAAGGTCTTTTGAGTAAATATCACCACCAGGACTCCAAATGTAAGGTTTGACTATGAAACAATAAGTAAATATCACCAATATTTTACCCATTTTACTATGAATGTCCTTATCAAATTAAATACTAAGATAAAAAATATTCATACTTATTGCATAAAATATTGATATTATTAAATAAATATAATAATAAAAATTATATTAATATATAATAATCAATATATTCATGTCACTTTATTAATGCTAAAAACAAATAATAAAGGCATAAAAAAAAATGTTATTCAATAATAAAATCAATTTAAAACAACAATATTACCAATATTAAGGTTATATATTAATATAAATACTATTTATATTAATAAAAGAATTATTAAAGAATAATAAGCAAGAGAAAATGACCTACTTTTGAGACTTAATATAATAATTTTGAATTAATTTACACCTAAAAATGTAGATACAACTTATTTTTCTAATTGTATTTGAAAGTTAAACTAGGGGAAGTTACAAATATTCTTGTTTTTATGTGGAATTAAAGATTTTTAGAGCGAAATTTAACAAAAACAATTAAAAATTGGCTTAACCACGTCAAGATTAATTATTACAATACATATTAACTTGATTATTTGGATATATATTAGCTTTATATAAAGAGAATAAATCTTTTACCTTTTATTTTAATAATTGAATGGTTTTGTTGTGTCTGAGGGGGAAGTAGAGGTAAAATAAGCTCTATTTAAATTAGAATCTTCCCTCATAGTGCCAATAAGGCTTCTAGTAGAGGTTTACTGTTGTTATCCACTGTAATGAATCATTATTTTAAGGTTTAGTGATGATTACATCATAATTAGACCATCTTATCTCATCATTACACTGTTATTTAGAGTTATCACAATAGCTCTAAGTTTTCTGACCTCATAGGCTTGGTATAATACTAAAAGTAATTAATTTTATTAGTTTCAATAATAATAAACTATATTTCACCACTTTTATCACTTATATGACTGTTGAGATTAGCTTAAGATTACAGTGAGTGATCATAAGTGATCAATTTGAAGCTTAAACCTTTATCATTAATAACTTTTGAGTTATACATTCTAAAACCATTAAAAGAGTGAATTATGATATCTTGGCATGTAATTTCTAAACTTCCTAGAGAATTTCATTACATCATCAAAACTCTATTTTTGATGATTTTTCTTGTAGCTCATCTTTTCTGTTGAAGTTTACTATTTTAAACTCCAAGCCATATTTTCAAGGGGTTAGTCCTTGAATAAAATGATGAACATTACATCATTCATCATGTATGATCTAGTAGACTCTGAATATCTATTTTTCTTACGTTTGGAAAACTCTCACAACAAAGTGGTCAACAGCTATAACAATTTAGTTTAAGAAGCCCTTAAAAGCTATAACCTCATTTATAACTTGTCAAATAAAGTTTATATCTGTGTTCTTAAAGTAATGAATCTGTAACTTTATTTTTCCTCAACTCTATATTATTTATATTTCAAGAGATATGAGCTAAAAACTATGAGTATATACACTGATCATAAAAGTGCATATATTCAGGTTTTTTCCTTAAGTATTGACTTTACAGATATGGAAGAAAGATTTTATATGTGTAATATTTCATGGGGAATCCAAGGGTGAAATTTATTTCAAATTCTTATTGATTGGCTTCTAATATAATCAAGGATTTAATCCTTTTTATGGCATTTCTACTTATTGCTCAGTAAGTATTGTCTTTACAGATATGACATAAAATTGTTATATGTGTATTTTACCATTTTTAATATAATGATTCAAGTTATTTCAAATTTTTATTAATTATATTCAGAGTTCATCAAGAATTCATGCCTATTTATGGAATTTTAATTTATTTTAAGATAATAATTTTAATTGTTATTATTAGAATAAATATTGTAAATTTGTTTTGTAAAATTTTTGGATGTGGTCATATCTCAAAGGGTCACAATAATTCATGAAAAAAATTAATAATAACATGCAAAACATTTCAAGTACACTTATGATGATGATACAAAATGGGCAATATTGCTCAGATGAGCCTGAAAGAGGAGAAAGGGAAAAGGAGGAGGAAAAAGAAGCAAGAATATTTGAATGAGAAGAGAAAAAAGAGTTTAATAAAAGGCTAAAAATGAGCAAATTGAGATATATTTATGCTTAATTTATTGGCAAAAACAACTTTAATTGATTGGGAGGATTTTTTATTTTAAATTTAAAGGTAAGTAATATTGCAGATTTTCAATAAGAAATATTCCTTGAAAAGTGATTATGTGTTCATCCTATAGGCTGCATGAGAAAATCAGGAGAGTTTAATAAAATCCATAAAGGATTGGACAGTGTAAAATATGGTCAAATGAGAGAAGAAGTGGTATTTTAGACTAATAAGAATTTGTAAAAAAAAATTCTAGTTTTGGAAAAAAATTAACAATTTGTCAACAATATTTCTCCTATTTAAAGATCTTGAATGCATCTTCTTTTTAAAAAAAGTTTATTTTTGTGGAAATTAAAAAGGGGAAATGTAAACTACACATAAAACTTTTGAAAAAATGAAATAAAAAATAACTTACCACACATGATAAAAAATCAGAAGAAACTCTTTAGATAAAAGACATATAATTTTCTATGAATTTATCTGGACCTATTCATCAAGAAGATCAGAACAGAAGTAAGTTGAACTTCATACCCCCCGGTGATTCATGGAGGAAAGCAAAAGGCAATGTTTCCTTCAATTCATTTTTTGTGCAATGAAGATATAATATTGGGGTTTGTTGGGGAACGTTTACAGAGGGATTCATTGCAAATCCAAAATTTGAAAAATTTACTATATAGTGTGGCCCCACTTTATAGATATTGATCCATCTTATTGGTTTAATGAAGGATCCTTCATACTATCTTACATCCTAGTAAGAGATTTGATAATAATATATCATTGAAATCAATTTTAATCAACCTTACTGTCTAATTAACAACACAGAATATCTTCTAAACAGAATTTCCAACCTGGCACAGTAATCATCATCAGATCCTATTGATAACCAAAAGCTACTTAAACTTAAAAAATGTCTCAAATAAATTCCTGAAGTGAATTCTTCTAATGAAGTACTGCAAAAGCACACAAAGGCTCAATATTTGGAAATTAGACTTTTGAGAGAAGAAATATATGACAAAAAAAGGACAGTCTCACAATTGACTCAAGGTTATAATTCCAAATCAGAAACCTTGAATTCCAACTTACTTATGCACCAATTATATGGTAAGTAGATAAAAGGTTTTCATTTCTTTTGGAAGTTCTTCCACCTCACCCTTTTCTGCTTATATAAGTTCAAGAAAAATTTATTTTTTATTATTACGTTAGGCCTCACATAAAAGTTTTTCTTAGAAGCATTTTCCCTAAAACTCCACATTTTCAATTCTGTGCCCATATGTTTCTTTATATTTTATAATATTATTTTCATTACCTAAATGTAGAACAATCATTAATTTTTGATTATTTTTCAAGAATTTATCACAAACATTTGGTCTCAAATTCAAAGAAATGACCGCACACCATTCAACCTAAATAAGCTCCTTATGTTCTATGGCAATTCCATGACATAACAAGCTTCCCACCATTACAACTTAACACATTGTGTAAGATCATGCACACGATTGCCAACTTTCCATTGAGTATTGGCTAGATTTCTTGAGGCCCAAGTAGGAATAAAAATCTATTCTTTAATTGTCCAAAAGCCTGCCCCACAGCCATTCTAAAGTGCATTCTCCAATAAACACAATTATCATGCACTACCTCCATTCACATAATTACTCACCTTTTTGAAGAATGTATTTTGTTGAAATTATTTGCATCTTGATAACTTCAATTCCTTGCAGGTGTCAAAATTGGCAGTTTGGATGAATACCCGCAGCTTCCTATGAGTAAAAAGATGTGGAGGATAATTGAACTCCATTCATCAAATATTGACCTATTTTTGATTTAAAAAATATACGGCTATCATTTGTGGAGCCAGGAAGGCCTCCATAAACCTAACAGAAATATTAGTATAATAATATAGTACAATAATCAAGGAGGATACTTAATCTTTTAAAATTTCCTTGTCCATCAATAATACATTGGAACACAATGAAATGCCAGCCTATACAGTCGAAATATGAGTTTCATTGGTCATAAGGTGGTGAAATGATTGTGGGTTCCATCTATTGCACCAATTATATTGTTAAATACTTGCCATACTTTAAACGACTCCTTGTTGCTTTCCTGATTGGATATATCATCTAAATCTGGGAAGCTAAAACAAAAAATAAAAAATTTGTCTAGATTTCCTCATACTTGGTAAGTGCTTACACAATAGTTTAATCATGAAAAGCAATCAGAATGGCTTTAATTTTCATTTTTGAAGCTTTGTACGCTGTTGACTTACCAATGTTGAACAGGTTTCTAACAGTTTCATAAGAGCTTCCATGACCCAGACAATACTATGTCACTCCAATTTTCTCTTCAATGGTCAATACCCTCGTTTCTTCATTATTACCATTCCTAAAATGAGACCTAAACCTTCCCACTAAACTAAAAAAATTGTTACGCCCCATTCCAAAAAGAACAATGAACCAGCTGTTTTTATACAATTAAGGGTTGGTCCAAGTATTGAATTGTGGTCCATGTCTTATGGAATGTTGATTAATTTGGTGACTAGCTTGGTACCATGCTAGATGAAAGCTAGTTTCCACCTGTGAGCCTTAGAGGTAATTTCATATACCCAAAAGACCACAAATATAAAAAATAACATATTAATATAAATAAAATAAATTTATTTATATTATTAAAATAAAAATCAAAATATAAATATAAAATTATATTAAAAATAAAAAATTAATTACAATTCAAAAATAAAAATACATTAAATTTTATAAGTATAAAATTACATTTATACTTGAAAAAATTAGGTAAAAATGAAATTTTAACAAAACTGTGAAAAAATAAATAAATTTGGAAAAAAGTTAAATAAAAATTATTATAACTTTTTATCCAATAAATAAATACATAAAAATTCTTTCACCATTGGATTCCTCATAAAAAATCAGGTGGGGTCACCTCTGAGTGAAATTCTTGTAACTCAACTCTAAATAAGCTTAAATTAAGTTTTTAGTAATTTCAATACAAAAGTTGAAAATCCTCAAAACCTTAATTTAATTCACACCACATGTGGTGTTAACCATCAATTTTTGTGTTAAAATTGAGGTGTTGTGTTTAGTTTAGAAGTTATGAGGAATTGAAGTATTTTC
The DNA here is from genome assembly GCA_023105745.1 of Austropuccinia psidii. Lineage (NCBI taxonomy): Eukaryota > Fungi > Basidiomycota > Pucciniomycetes > Pucciniales > Sphaerophragmiaceae > Austropuccinia > Austropuccinia psidii. The sequence continues at coordinate 33,094,158 of JALGQZ010000009.1, read as the reverse complement.
AATTGAATTCAATTGAAATGTCAAAATGTGCGCGTGTATTACATAAGTGAACTTTGATTTACATATGAGGTGTCAATTATTACTGTATTGTACTGTAAAATTGAATTGAATTACATATGTAAATTATAAGTTTAATACATGATGAGGAATTAAAGGAAAAATAAATTGGAAAGATTAAATTTGGGGGGGAAAAGGAACTCCAGCTCTAAGGGGGAGCTAGACCCCCAAAATCCTTGCTGACAGGCGTGGGATGTCAAAATTCACGCAAAAGTTCATCACTTTTGGCCTGGAATTGAGTTACAGGGTCTGTGGACTCAATTGATGATGAGGTTTTGATACCAACTGGGGTAGTTTTAGCTGTTGCCAAGAGGGTAAAACTACCCTTAAGATAAAACAATCATAATAAAAACAGTTTTAACTGGTTTCTACGCCTCTGACACACATTCTGACGTGTTTTGAAGGCTCTAGGCCTGGTATTGCTATAGTAATGGCTGATTTAAGGGTCTAAAATGGCTAAAAATGGCTTAAACCAGCCCTTTTTTGGTCTAAACCAGGGTTCAATGATGCCATAATTGGCTTTTCTGTTGTCAGACTGTTTTTCACGACTGACAAGAGTAAAATTTACTTTTGGAGTAAGAGAATTGATGGCTATAAAAGAATGTCTTCTTTGCCCCACTTTTCTTTTCATGTTAGAATCTTTTCCTTTTATTAATTAGTTTAAACACTGTTAAACCAATCAATCAAAGATTCCAACCACCATTTTTACATCATTTTAATCCATTTAACCACGTGAAAAAATCATTATAATCATTGTTTGTAACTCTTATAATCATTTTTACCCCTGAACCACTGTAAGGTGTGGATATGAAACTTTGATTAAAAATCAAGTACTTTTCCTGTCCTCAAAATTTGTATAAGGTAAAATTCAGTTAAAAATAGTATGAAAATATTATTTTTAAGAGAAAACACGCCAATTTTATTGTTTATAACTTTATTAGTATAAAACAATAATATTATAAAAATTTATTGTTTTACCAACAATAAAAATTTATCCAAAAAATACTCTACAAGAGATATTTTAAGGCTACAAAAGAAATTTCTTCAAGAGCAATTTCAATTGGAATTAATTGAGCAAAGAACTTCAAGCAATTAATTAAAGAACAAAGTCTTTAAAAAGAATATTAAAGAGAAAACACACCCAAAAGTGACCAGAGTGAATTTGGAAACAAAGTGACAAAGTTTTCAGTGATGAAAGATGCGTTAATTCACTTTTGGGGTGGTTCAGGGGTAAAAATGATTATAAGAGTTACAAAAAATGATTATAATGATTTTTTCACGTGGTTAAAAGGTTCAAAATTATTTAAAAAGGGTGGTTGGAATCTTTTATTGATTGGTTTAACAGTTTTAAACTAATTAATAAAAGGAAAAGATTCTAACATGAAGAGAAAAGTGGGGCAAAGAAGACATTCTTTTATAGCCATCAATTCTCTTACTCCAAAAGTAAAATTTACTCTTGTCAGTCGTGAAAAACAGTCTGACAACAGAAAAGCCAATTATGGCATCATTGAACCCTGGTTTAGACCAAAAAGGGCTGGTTTAAGCCATTTTTAGCCATTTTTAGCCATTTTAGACCCTTAAATCAGCCATTACTATAGCAATACCAGGCCTAGAGCCTTCAAAACACGTCAGAATGTGTGTCAGAGGCGTAGAAACCAGTTAAAACCGTTTTTATTATGATTGTTTTATCTTAAGGGTAGTTTTACCTTCTTGGCAACAGCTAAAACTACCCCAGTTGGTATCAAAACCTCATCATCAATTGAGTCCACAGACCCTGTAACTCAATTCCAGGCCAAAAGTGATGAACTTTTGCGTGAATTTTGACATCCCATGCCTGTCAGCAAGGATTTTGGGGGTCTAGCTCCCCCTTAGAGCTGGAGTTCCTTTTCCCCCCCAAATTTAATCTTTCCAATTTATTTTTCCTTTAATTCCTCCTCATGTATTATACTTATAATTTACACATGTAATTCAATTCAATTGTACAGTACAGTACAGTAATAATTGACACCTCATATGTAAATCAAAGTTCACTTATGTAATACACGCGCACATTTTGACATTTCAATTGAATTCAATTGAAAATACTTTAATTCCTCATAACTTCTAAACTAAACACAACACCTCAATTTTAACACAAAAATTGATGGTTAACACCACATGTGGTGTGAATTAAATTAAGGTTTTGAGGATTTTCAACTTTTGTATTGAAAATACTAAAAACTTAATTTAAGCTTATTTAGAGTTGAGTTACAAAAATTTCACTCAGAGGTGACCCCACCTGATTTTTTATGAGGAATCCAATGGTGAAATAAAATTTATATGTTTATTTATTGGATAAAAAGTTATAATAAATTTTATTTAACTTTTTTCCAAATTTATTTATTTTTTCACAATTTTGTTAAAATTTCATTTTTACTTAAATTTTTCAAGTATAAATGTAATTTTATATTTACAAAATTTAAAGTAATTTTATTATTAAATTATAATTAATTTTTTATTTTTAATATAATTTTATATTTATATTTTTTATTTTTATTTTAATAATATAAATAAATTTATTTTATTTATATTAATATGTTATTTTTTATATTTGTGGTCTTTTGGGTATATGAAATTACCTCTAAGGCTCACAACCACCCCAAAAGTGAATTAAAGCATCTTTCATCACTGTTAACTTTGTCACTTTGTTTCCAAATTCACTCTGGTCACTTTTGGGTGTGTTTTCTCTTTAATATTCTTTTTAAATACTTTGTTCTTTAATTAATTGCTTGCAGATCTTTGCTCAATTAATTCCAATCGAAATTGCTCTTGAAGAAATTTCTTTTGTAGCCTTAAAATATCTCTTGTAGAGTATTTTTTGGATAAATTTTTATTGTTGGTAAAACAATAAATTTTTATAATATTATTTTTTTATACTAATACAGTTATAAACAATAAATTTGGCGTGTTTTCTCTTAAAAATAATATTTCATACTATTTTTAACTGGATTTTACCTTATACAAATTTTGAGGACAGGAAAAGTACTTGATTTTTAATCAAAGTTTCATATCCACACCTTACATTTGGGGGCCCAGCCATGATATTTTACCTGTGACATATATTTTTTACTCTTTTTAAAATCTTTTTTCTTATATTGAAAAATTTAAAAACATATAAAAAATACTTATAATTCAAAAAATCCATAAAAAAATAACTTTTTTTCATATTATAAGTGAGGCTTATATTTTTATTTCTTTTTTGAAATAACCTTTTTTATACTTAATTAATTGGCTTTTTCATTAATTTTAGTGTCTGACAACGTGGTAAGACAAGAAAACATTGAAACAGCCTCAACAGTAACCAGCATTATCCCTGCCAGTACTGTTATTGTGACTCAAAACAACCAGCCTGAACCAATATCTTCTGAATTGATTAACTTGGACATAAGTAATACCCTTCAGAAAGCTAAAAATTTGGCCAATAGTAAGTTTTTGACGTAAAAATACTATTTTAAGCCTTTTTTAACCATAATTATGCCTTCAACCAGGTCAGGAGCCAGCTACAACCCCTCAAGCAGCTCCCAAAAAGGTAATAGACGTGATTATGGCAGAAGCCAACCAGGTACAGAAGGAAAAGGGTCAGTTGATGACTTCCAAACAACTAAATTGGGTCATTCTGAAGCTGATAATACTATTTTACCTTCAAAAAGAGCTGACACCGCCACAACAAGCCTCTGTGGACATATACAAAGCCAGCCACAGTGCATACAACAATGCACTTCAATTCAAGGAGTACCAGATCCTTTCAGACCTGTGGAAGAATTGCATGAATTCTTACCTGACAGTAAGAAAATTCTTGGGCCATCCCAACACTTGCAAATTGCTCAATGGATGGCATCCATTGATGGAGAAGAAAAACATGATGCTTTTGACACTAGAATGGAGGAAAAACAACCCTCCACCACCCAAACCAGTGCCAAAAACAGCCCCAGTGGCCAGCAGTAGCAATTCCAACGTGAAAAAGCAGCCACAAACTCCAAACAAGGGCAAAGGGAAGGCACCAGCCCCAAAACCTTACAGCCAGGGCTACAGAATCCCAAAGATTCAGCAGGATTCCATGGAAAATGTATTCCAGATGGCCAGAGCCATGATGGAATTACAGAAGAAGGAGGAAGCCAGATTAAGGTTCCAGAAATGATTTCTGACATATTTGATTCCATCCCAGAGTTGTATAATGCTATAAATGACGTGAAAAACCATCTTTCTGATAAAAATGAAACCATTTGTAACAACATTAAAACAAACAACCTGAGTCTGTGCCAAATTAATGAAACACTTATGTGTTTTGAAAAAGTTTTAAGATCAATCAAAAATTCCAATAATGATAATTATTCTAACAATAAAATAAATGAACAATCTGCCATTATTAAAAAATTAACAGATAAATATTCTAAATTCAATATTTATGACATAATTGAAACAAGAATCAAACAAGCCATAAATATTATCAAGACAGATAACAAGAAAGTCCTTGATGACATTTCAAATTCATTTACTGAAGTAAAGACATATACCATTGCCTTGAAAAAGTGTTTTGATGCTTCACAAGAAGAAGTATCAAAATTATCAATGAAATTGAATCAATTCACTGCTGATAATACAAGACAGACAGAGTTATGGAAAGATCTGACACATAAGGAAGACATGTATAAAATTGAAGTAATAAATTTAATACAAAGCTTCCAACATGAATACAGAAATTCCCAAAGGTGTAGCAACAGTAAAATGAATGACATTGAACAAATACTGAACACCTTACCAAGAATGTCTACACCTCTAAATCAAAATGAGGGCACAAGAATTCCAAATCCACAAGTATTGGATCCTGATAATTCACAATTAAAAAATGAATTATCCACTTCTTTTCATAACTTGGAACCATCAATGGGCCAAGCACTCTTGAAAGAAGTTCCAAAACTTAAAGAATGGCCTCACTTCAGTGGTGAAGGAGAGTATGACCATATGGAATTCATTAGAGGTATTGACATGATCAAAGAGGATTTTGAATTACCAGACAGATTGGTAACAGCCAGGTTTAACACCTTGTTTACCAGATCAGCTCACAGATGGTACATCAAAATAAGACAAGCACATGGACACCAGAGTTGGACTTGGTGGAAAACCCAAATCATCAACAAATGGGCAAATGATGCTTGGAGGTTTAAAGTTGAAACAGCCTTTGAATCTGCCAAATTTAATTCTGATAAAGACAAAGCTTTACCATGGTTTTTCCAACAAAAGGACAGATTAACAGCATTATATCCTGACATGTCAGAATTTATGATCCATAGAAAAATTCTGAGACAATGTGGAGGTGACTTAGAGCATGCTGTCAAAAGCAGGACTACTGAACAATCTTCAGCAGAGGATATTATCAATATACTAGAAGAAGTAACCACCAGAACCAAAATTGGTTCTAGTAGGGTCAATCTCAAAACAAGGTTTAATACACCTTGGAAAGATTCTGTGGAAAAAACCCCAAAGAAAATTCTAGTAATATTAAATATAAATCTGCAGATACAGTCAGAAAATGCCATATTTGCCAAAGCACCACCCATTTAGCCAATACATGTCCAAAAAGGGGGAAAATCAATGAAATTGACATTGAAAAGGGACCAGATGTTGAAAAAGAAGACATAATTGAAGACAATTCAGATGATGAGTCATCCATATTTTCTGAATCTTCAAAAGATATAGAAAATATCAATGCCACTTTTGACATCATGGAATCCTATTCCCACTTACCACAATTGAGCAATGGTCAAGTTGATTTATCAAAAGTTCAAGATGCACAACTTATGAAGACAAAACCAAACAGAGGAAAAGGTTATACAGCTGGTAACTCCTGTATAACAGAAGTGGTGATTGACAACAAGCCCACCAAACTTTTTCTTGACCCAGGAGCCTTCTGCTCTTGTGTTGGAAAATCTTTTCTTAAGACTTGTGTACCAAATTTTGAAGACCAATTGTTACCAATTGATGGTATAAAATTCAACAGTGCAAGTAACCCAATGAAAGCATTAGGAGTCTTTGAGACCAATGTCATATTCCCACACATAAATGGGAATTTAAGGATCACAGTTGAATTTGTTGTTATGGAAAATTGCTCTAGTACCCATTTTATATTGGGAAATGACTATTTAATCATGTATGGGATAGATTTACATAATAACAAAGACAGATACTTTACAATTGGGGACAATAAGCGCCAGAAATTTGCCTTTTTACCATTTAAAAGACAAATTACAGTAAACAAAGTATCACCAGTCAGCTTAGAGTTAGAAAAATTCAATTCTGAACAGTTAAATGAGGCTGAGATAAGCCTTCATCTGACTGATAAACAAGAAAATGAACTTTCTTCCCTTTTGTATGACCACAGAGGAGCATTTGCTACAGACAAAGAACCTCTGGGAGCAATTATTGGTCATGAAGTTGACATCATTCTTAACATTGAGAGACCTTATCCACCACTCTTAAGAAGACCTGCTTATCCAGCAAGTCCAAAATCAAGAGAAGCTCTAGAAATTCATATCAAAGAACTACTGGACCTTGGTGTAATAAGAAAAGTAGGCCACAATGAGGAAGTAGAAATAACTACACCAGTTATAGTGGCGTGGCATAATGGAAAATCCAGAATGGTTGGGGACTTTAGAGCTCTGAACACTTACACTGTCCCAGACAGATACCCAATACCAAAAATCCAAATTGCCCTTACTCAAATATCTCAAGCAGTGTATATAACCACTATGGATGCCCTTAAAGGATTCCATCAAAATGTGGTAACACCAAGAGCAAGAAAATACTTGAGAATTATTGTTCATTGTGGAGTGTATGAATACTTAAGGATGCCCTTTGGTATCAAAAATGCACCTTCACACTTCCAAAGAATGATGAATGAAATCTTCCCTGAAGAACTCTCAGAGGGATGGTTAATCATTTACATTGATGACATTATTATCTGTTCAAAGACTTGGCATGAGCACATGTACAGATTATCAAGAGTTTTGACAAAAATCCAATCAGTAAACATGAAAATCTCCTTGAAGAAATGTCATTTTGGATTTAAAGAACTTAAAGCACTAGGACATGTTGTATCTGGTTTGTCCCTTGGAATTGACAAAAACAAAGTTGCAGCAGTATTGTTAAAGCCCATGCCTCAGAATAAGAAGGAAATTCAGTCATTCTTATGTTTTGCAGGATATTACAGGCAACACATTAAAGATTTTGCATCCATAGCAAGACCACTTTATAAGTTGTGTGACAAAGACACAGTGTTTGAGATGACTGTTGACAGAGTCAAAGCTTTTGAGTCTCTAAGAGAAGCATTGACCACTGCTCCACTCTGACTGATGCCAGACTTTAAATTGCCTTTCAAACTGTATATTGATGCATCAGGGGATGGACTGGGTGCTGCACTTCACCAAGTTCAGATCATAAATGATAATCCTGTAGAAGGACCCATATGTTTCATATCCAGGCAAATCAAACCAACTGAAGCCAGATATGGAGCAAGTCAAATGGAATGTCTATGCCTTGTCTGGGCCTTGGAGAAATTGAACTACTTCTTAGAGGGATGTGTTTTTGAAGTGATAACAGATTGTACAGCTGTCAAATCACTTTTGAACATGAAAACACCCAACAGACACATGCTCAGATGGCAAATAGCCATACAAAAATACAGAGGAAATATGACTATTGTTCATAAGGATGGGAATATTCATAAGAATGCAGATGGACTAAGCAGATGGCCATTACCAAATAATATTGATAATCCTGCTTATGTGCCAGAAGAAGCTTCACCACAAATTCCAATAGAAGGAATAAGTGTTACAGACTTGAACACCACCTTCTTTGAAGAAGTCAGAAGCAGCTACACTCAAGATAAGAATTGCAGCATCTTATGCCAATTACTTAACAAAGACTGTAAAGACAACTCTCTAATACATGCCTTGGATGAAGTATGGAGAAAATCTTATGATGAAGGAAGATTTCACCTACTGGATGGTATAATTTACCACAGAACCAAGCACACATGTGTCATGACAGTTGTAGACAGGTCATTAATCAATCTTGTACTGAAAGAATGCCATGATAGTCCCTTTTCAGTACATCTGTCTGAAGACAGAACAAGAGAGAAAGTGAAGACCTGCATATGGTGGCCAATGTGGCAGAAAGATGTTGCAGAGTATTGCAAAACCTGTGACAGATGCCAAAAGGCAAATAAATCCACTGGCAAAAGACTTGGAAATATGATAAAAATCCAAGAACCTAACAGACCTTGGGAAATTGTCCATATGGATTGGGTAACTGGCCTACCACCAGGAGGTGACAGGAGCTATAATGCTTGCCTAGTAATTGTGGACAGATTCAGTAAAACTCCAATCTTTTTACCATGTCACAAAGATGATACAGCCATGGATACAGCTCTTCTGATATGGAATAGAGTAGTGTCATGGACTGGGATATTTACAAATATCATCAGTGATAGAGATCCCAAATTCACTTCAGCACTATGGACAAATCTTCACCAATCATTTGGCACTAAGCTGTCTTTCTCTACAGCCTACCACCCACAAACTGATGGCCTGGCTGAAAGGATGATCCAAACCTTAGAGGACATGGTGAGAAGATTTTGTGCATATGGCCTTGAATTCAAAGATTGTGATGGATTTACCCATGATTGGTGTACTCTGTTGCCAGCACTGGAATTAGCATATAAAACATCAATCCATGCCAGTACCAATCAGACTCCTGCTATTCTAGAAAAAGGATGGAACCCCAAGTTACCTCAAGATTCCTTGAGGAAAGACTTAATTGAAATACATCCCACAGCTGCTAGCTTCAAAGGAATGCTAGACAAAGCTAGAAAGCATGCAGTAAGATGCATGGAGGACTCCTTTTCATATGCTAAAGATAAATGGGATAAATCACATGCAACTCCAGATTTCAAAGTGGGGGACCTAGTACTTGTATCCACCACTAACTTCAAAAACATCAAAGGATGTAAAAAATTGAAAGACTCCTTTGCAGGAACTTTTGTGATTAAGGCCCTCCATGGAGAAAATGCTGTTGAAGTAGAATTATCTGAAGAACTTAGCAATAAGCACCCTACATTTCCAGTGAGCTTGATAAAGCCATATAAATCTAGTGATGCTGAGAAATTTCCCTTGAGGAATAAGATTCCCCAAGTTATACCTCCTATTGAGACATCTGGTGCTAAGAAAATTACCAAAGTTCTTAAAGAAAGGAAATTAAGAACCAATAAAGTAAGGGAATACCTTGTTAGGTACAGTGACCCAACTTGTGAAGATGAATGGTTAGAAGAAAAAGATATACCAGAAGCTACCAAACTCCTCAGAAGATTCAGACACACTAGAAACACCAATATTACAAAGTAATATTCTTTTTTAGGGGGAGGGAATGTGAGCCTTAGAGGTAATTTCATATACCCAAAAGACCACAAATATAAAAAAGAACATATTAATATAAATAAAATAAATTTATTTATATTATTAAAATAAAAATCAAAATATAAATATAAAATTATATTAAAAATAAAAAATTAATTACAATTTAAAAATAAAAATACATTAAATTTTATAAGTATAAAATTACATTTATACTTGAAAAAATTAGGTAAAAATGAAATTTTAACAAAACTGTGAAAAAATAAATAAATTTGGAAAAAAGTTAAATAAAAATTATTATAACTTTTTATCCAATAAATAAATACATAAAAATTCTTTCACCATTGGATTCCTCATAAAAAATCAGGTGGGGTCACCTCTGAGTGAAATTCTTGTAACTCAACTCTAAATAAGCTTAAATTAAGTTTTTAGTATTTTCAATACAAAAGTTGAAAATCCTCAAAACCTTAATTTAATTCACACCACATGTGGTGTTAACCATCAATTTTTGTGTTAAAATTGAGGTGTTGTGTTTAGTTTAGAAGTTATGAGGAATTGAAGTATTTTCAATTGAATTCAATTGAAATGTCAAAATGTGCGTGTGTATTACATAAGTGAACTTTGATTTACATATGAGGTGTCAATTATTACTGTATTGTACTGTACAATTGAATTGAATTACATGTGTAAATTATAAGTATAATACATGATGAGAAATTAAAGGAAAAATAAATTGGAAAGATTAAATTTGGGGGGGAAAAGGAACTCCAGCTCTAAGGGGGAGCTAGACCCCCAAAATCCTTGCTGACAGGCGTGGGATGTCAAAATTCACGCAAAAGTTCATCACTTTTGGCCTGGAATTGAGTTAAAGGGTCTGTGGACTCAATTGATGATGAGGTTTTGATACCAACTGGGGTAGTTTTAGCTGTTGCCAAGAGGGTAAAACTACCCTTAAGAGAAAACAATAATAATAAAAACAGTTTTAACTGGTTTTTACGCCTCTGACACACATTCCGACGTGTTTTGAAGGCTCTAGGCCTGGTATTGCTATAGTAATGGCTGATTTAAGGGTCTAAAATGGCTAAAAATGGCTTAAACCAGCCCTTTTTTGGTCTAAACCAGGGTTCAATGATGCCATAACTGGCTTTTCTGTTGTCAGACTGTTTTTCACGACTGACAAGAGTAAAATTTACTTTTGGAGTAAGAGAATTGATGGCTATAAAAGAATGTCTTCTTTGTCCCACTTTTCTTTTCATGTTAGAATCTTTTCCTTTTATTAATTAGTTTAAACACTGTTAAACCAATCAATCAAAGATTCCAACCACCATTTTTAAATCATTTTAATCCATTTAACCACGTGAAAAAATCATTATAATCATTGTTTGTAACTCTTATAATCATTTTTACCCCTGAACCACCCCAAAAGTGAATTAAAGCATCTTTCATCACTGTTAACTTTGTCACTTTGTTTCCAAATTCACTCTGGTCACTTTTGGGCGTGTTTTCTCTTTAATATTCTTTTTAAAGACTTTGTTCTTTAATTAATTGCTTTCAGTTCTTTGCTCAATTAATTCCAATTGAAATTGCTCTTGAAGAAATTTCTTTTGTAGCCTTAAAATATCTCTTGTAGAGTATTTTTTGGATAAATTTTTATTGTTGGTAAAACAATAAATTTTTATAATATTATTGTTTTATACTAATAAAGTTATAAACAATAAATTTGGCGTGTTTTCTCTTAAAAATAATATTTCATACTATTTTTAACTGGATTTTACCTTATACAAATTTTGAGGACAGGAAAAGTACTTGATTTTTAATCAAAGTTTCATATCCACACCTTACACCACCATTACACTTGCCATTTTGTAAGCAAGAGAGGGATCTTCTATTTTTGGAAGTGTTGAGCAACTTCTGAATATAGTGTGGTAATTTTTTTTTCAAGAAATCCAATTTAATATGAGCACACATGGTTTTTTTGAGTTGGGATCTAATTTTGAATTTAAATTAGGTTAAGTTGCATGCTAAAAAAAATTCAAAATATTTTGAAAATTACACTAAAATTCCAATCATAAACTGGGCCTAAGGTCTGGTTTATGATTGGGTTTCCAAATAAATTTTGAATTAATTTTTTAAAATTTCAAAGTTATTTTCAATTAAAAAATAAATTCAAAAATATTTTGAGTTTTTTTTTTCAAATTATTTTTAATTTTTATGATCTATCTACTCTTGAGATTTTGGAATTCCATTTTTTACTACCAACTAGGCCAAAATGACTTTAATTTTCTCAATTTTATTAAATTTTATGGAATTTTCTTAAACTTTATTTTATTTTTTGTTTTTTTTTTCAATAAATATTATTCATAATTCATATATTATCTACATCATGACTAGTTTGGTAGTTTCATGGTCATTTCATCTGACTTGGTACCAAGGATGTTGTTGTTGTCACTGTCATTCTATCAGACAAGGCAGGTGTTTTAATCCATTAAATGAAGAGGATTTATTTAATGAAAGTTTTTTTATTAGCCTTTATTTAATGGGAAAAGAGGATTTCTTTCCTTTAATTCATTTATTATTCAATTATATACCCAATTCCTTTCAAAAAGATGTTTGGAGATCAACTATTGAAGAGAAGCTTGGCATAATGTTATACAAATTGGGTCATGGGAGCTCATATAATATGGTGGTTCATGTATTCAATGTGGGCAAAGCCACAGTATATCAGGTATTTCAGAAAGTTGTTCAAGCAATCTTGGTTGTGTTACATGATTCCACAATCATTTAAGTATTTCATTTTTTATAATTTTTTCACTCAAATAAAGAAGTAATATGGCTGCTGTAATGAAGGTTTCCAGCTGCTGATGAAGTAGCCAAATGGGACAAGATAAAGAAGAGATGCAGAGAAAGACAAGGACTGACAAACATAATTTGGTCAATCAATGGGACACACATTGCAATAATCCCACCAGCAAATGATGAATGTAATTCCTATGTTAATTGCAAGGGGTGGAATTTGATTGTTTTTCAATGCATCGTGGATGGTCATGGAAATTTTTGTAATTTAAGTACAATTCACAAAATTGATTAAGTTATGGAATCTTATTCTTAATCTGTGTGAAGGTATATGGAGACCTACCTGGGTCAGTGCATGATAGTCAGGTATTTGGCAAATCACAAATTGGGCAAGATCTCGTTAATGCTGTGGCCAGATTTCCACCCAATTGTTTACTAATTGGAGAGTTGGGTTATTTGTCAAGACTCCCGATTCTCATACCTTCAAGAGCCTCTCAAGATGAAGAAGGAGCACATTTTAATACAATTCATTCATCCACAAGGTTAGAAATTATTATAAATATGATCAATAAATTAAAAATAAATTTTTGCTTGTACAATTTTTGTTGAGCAGGCATTTGATTGATTGAAAAATTGGTTTCAATTTCTGCTGTCACCACAAGCAATTGTACCAATACATACATGGAAATTTACAATATCCTGTATGATATTAAATAACCTATTGAATGGGAAACAAATATGTTTTTCACACAATTGTAATTTCCAAACATCTCAAGAGGAGAAGATGGGTTAGAATTAAGCCAGACAAAAAATTAGGGTGAATAATAGGAGGTATACTGGGGATTAGACATGTTTGGTAATTTTCCAATTAGCACATATTGGTAGTGTCAATTAGTAATAGACACCAATTTGGGAAATGAATACTATTAGTTTTAAAAGAAATATAAGTAGCCACAAAAACAATCATAGCACGATAGTATGTTATCTAATGAGTTATCAGATAAGATAAGGTGAAAAATCATTAAAATGAAAGAAATTCTTTCTTAATAGAAAAGATATAAGTCCTACCTAAAAACAACATTGATTTGATCAAGTGATTGAATTGAGTAAACCTATTTCCAAATCTTGTATCTCTGGTGATGCTTTGGCTTTTAACTCATTAATTATACAATCTTGCACATCCAGGTCACATTGTAACAAAATTATTTCTTTGTCTTGAGCCTCATTTTTACTTTGAAGGAGTTCCAGATGATGCATGATTTTGCATATTTCGATTTGTGCTGTCTCAATCTCATAAAAACATTTGAAATAATCATTATTTAGCTTTGTGTTAGGCGCATTGTGATTTTGGCACTTGAAAGAAGACACTGATGGACTCATTTAGGTCAAATTTGATGAATTATGATTTAAATAACTATAGGCCCAAAAATATTCTCTAAAATTTTATGGACGTTTGTGTTACAAGTGTTTGATTTTTGTGATATTTTTGTTCTATTTCTTAGCTTCTTGCACAATATTTAGCAAAAGACTCTCTTGATGTTTTATTATTTTGCCATGGCTTTATTTTTCAACCATTTCAACAAAATAATACACTTATTTTGGACCAACAGCTTTTGTAAATAGGAAATCAGATAAACAGCCTTTCCATTGTTTCTTAAATATTATACACCACAAATCAAAATACAAGGACAATGTTTTTTTGGAGAGGAAAATTGAAATACAGACTTTAGATATTATCTTAAACAATAATATATTTTTACCTTTCCTGACTTTCTGTTATTGATTTTTCCAATTTGTTCCTGAGATATCCAAACTTCAGTTTATTTTTATGTGAGTAAACATGCAATATAATCATCAATAAGTAATTAACATTATTCTGTATTTAAAAAACAAACACTTACAAAAATTGGCCAAGGCATTATTCTCCTAATTGCAAATCAGGCAGCAGTTCATCCAATGGCACACCAGTCATTTTTGACAACATAGCCATCATGTATCATTGCATCAACGTTATTCAGAATGGATTTGTGTTTCCCATAGGCAACGTTCCTTCTCTTGCTTATGCATCAAGATCTTTCTTTTGTCATCTCTAGACCTTTGCATTCAATCTTGTTCTTCAGCTTGATCTTGACTTTTCTGAAACATGAGAATTAATGGGGAAAAAACATTTTGCATGTTTGTATTCATGTTATTCATGAAATTGCAATCATGTTGTGTTGTTCCCATGCTTATGCTTGATGATTGAGTGACTGAATGTGGATGACCAATGCGCATGGGGGTAGCAACATGGTGAGTTGTCTGACTACCTTCTGGTTGACTTGGAATATTCTCTCAATCTTCTGGCCAATCACTCATTACCTCTCTTGGTAATGATTCCCAAATTTCATTTCCTGAATTCCCACCTTGTTCACATAAACCTTTGTTGGGTGCCGTCATGTCATCTTGAGCTCTTGATCCATAAGCTTCCATATTTGTTTGGGTAAAATTGCCCGATTCCATCCCAACTGAAAGCGTCCCACAACTGTTTATATTTCTTTCTTTCAGTAACTCATATACCTGTTAAGCAAACCAAATCAGTAATGAATTTAATTGATAATGCCTTTTGACTCACCTCCATAGTCATGCGATGATGCTGGAGTTGCATATATATGCCACCACCTCTAGTGGCATTACATGCATCTCATATATTCTACAATTTTAGAAATTGTTAGTTTTTTTAAAGAAATGATCTGATCACAAACCTACTTTGTATATCACCTTTCAATCATTTTGAACAAAAGATCCTTTATATGTGGACAGTCTTGTTTATGATTTTCATTTGTTTTGAAAAGATGGCCTCCAGTAATAAATCCTGAACTTGCACTGTTGAGATTAACAAATTCAATATGCAAACATTTCATCATCTCCAATAATTGTTGCATGTTGTCTTCATTCCAAAAAAAATGAGTTTTCAGATTCCAATAATGACTCTCTTGGGCCAAACATCTTTCAACTTTCTTGAGCCTTTGTGCTTCTGCATTAAAACAATTGTTTTCCCATTGTGCCTCTTAAGCATACATTAATGCTCTAGTTTTTGTTGATGTAATCGTGCTTCTTCACTGGTATGCCTTTTTTGTCTTTGAGTTGAGGATTGACTGGGTGAATCTTCATAATTATTTTCAATAATATGGCAATATTCCATTGGTGAGATTTGGGCTCACTTGAAGTGAGTCATTGTCTTCATGTTTGGTCTGATTCCCATTGAGGATTCAATGAAGATGTTTGTATGTTGACAATTGAGAATTGGGGGTAACCTTGGCCATGAGTTTGTTTGAAATAGTGATTGATAAAAAATTTCTTCCAGACCCAAAACCAGTTTAAAAAAATTCAAAAATGAAATAATTTAAAATCATAGTCCTGAGTTTTGGGCTCTGTTTATGATTGGATTTTGAACGGATTTTGAGATTTATTTTGAATTTTTTTTAAATTTAATTTTTTGTAGAAAATATTTCAAAAAATTTATAAAATCATCTCAAAAGTCTCCATGCATTCATGATTCATGGTTCAACATCTATTTTTTTCACAATTACATAATTTCTATTTGTTTATTGTGATTCATTATTGTGTAATAGTTACTTCCAATGGAAGGCGGTGTGATCTTTTATGGCATGGCAATCATAATGATGGCAACCTCATTCAACTTAGCATGGTATCATAAATATAGGCGGAGACAACAACAAGCAATTCCACGACTGGGGTGTTTTAACCCATGGTATCAAGAGGAACTATTCAATGAAGGACAATTTATTGGGCTTTTTTGAATGGGACATCAAGATTTTTTTGCATTAGCATCAACCCTCACTTTACATGTCAGCAATGGATGTCATCAAGATATCAGGGGACTAACATTGGAAGAAAAATTGGGTGTCACCCTTTATTGACTTGGCCATGGAAGTTCTTATGAAACCGTGGGTCATTTATTTGATATTGGTAAGTCAACGGCTTACAAGGTGTTACAAGCAATTGTTCAAGGGATAATGGTTGTTTGGCATGATATAACCATAACGTAAGTGCACAATTGTTTTATATGTGTATAAAAATAATGAATTGGTTTTGGTTTGGAATAGATTGCCAAATGTAGAAAATGAGGCAGAGTGGGAGGTGATCAAATAATCCTTCAAACGACGCCAAGGACTCACAAACATTATTGGGACCCATATACCTATTATTCCGCCACCAAACAATGAGTGGAAGTCATACGTAAATTGTAAGGGTTGGCATTTGATTGTACTTCAATTCATTGTGGATGGCCATGGTAACTTTTGCAATGTAAGTTCTTCAAAATACAATTAATGGGAACCTATTAGTCAATATGCTTATGATGTTAACGTAGGTATATGGAGGTCTCCCTGGCTCAATTCATGATAGTTGTATTTTTTGTAAATCACAAATAGGGCAATATTTAATAAATGGAATTGCACAATTCCCACCAAACTGTCTATTGATTGGAAATTCAGGATATTTGTCCAGATTACCAATTCTAACACCTTCACGTAATCAGCAAGATGTGGAACATATGAATTTCAATAAAATTCACTTGTTGACACAGTGAGTAAAATTTCATTTTTTCTTGGGATATATGCAAAACATGATAAATTAATAATTTCTTAACAGTATAGTAGTAGAAAAAGCATTTGGGCAATTGAAGAATTGTTTTAGGTTTTTGTTGACACCACAAGCGATTTTACCATTGCATACAGGAAAGGCAACTGTAGCATGTATGATTTTACACAACATATTGAATAAACAAGCAGGGAGGTTTCTTATAACGTGTAATGGATAAATTGGAATCAGATGGTGGAAATCAAGACTTTGTAATTACAACCAAGGTAAGCTCAATTTTTTAAGGTAAAAACTCAAAGAAAACTCACAGTGGTCAAGAAAATTGATTATATTGTTGCTCAATATGTTAGGGAAGTATCCTCAATTACAATCAGGAGGCATGGATAAGCTGTTTAAAGTAGGTACGTATAAATATCTATGCAATTGAAGGGTGTTTTGTTTTATTTGGAGGATATCAGGTTGGAATATTTAGTCATGTGTCATGTTTGTTACATTGGAGGGTTATGATGTAGGTTAAATATAATCCCCACATTATTTCCAATTGAACTATTATTAACACCATTGTAATTATAAGAAAAAAAATTAATAATGACAAATCAGAGATAATACTCAAAAAAAATAGTTTAAAGGATGGCAAAAGCAAATGCCACACATGATTACAAGGGCTCTTGTACTCACTTTCTTATAATAAATCTAATAAGTAATCCTCCAGTTTGTTTAATTTGGCGAGATAATCTTTTTTGAGGCGATTGAGAATTTGATCATGCAATGCATTATTTGCATATAATTGAAGTATGCCCGCATTACGTAAGTCAATTTGCCTTGGGAGAAAGGCGTTATCATCTGCTATCATGGCCAATTCACGTATTTTATGTTGAATACTCCTTATCAGCGCTTGTTTGGCAGATTCATGGAGCTCTTCAGACTATTAATTTGAATGATGATCATTGGATGGGTCATTTTCCATGATTAATAGACAATGAAATATTTCCCATATTCTTCAATAACTGAGGTATGAGTTATGATTTGGAAGAGATTAATTAAAAGAACTCTGTATTAGCTATTATTAATTATATCCAAGACAGTTTGGTTAGCAAATAAGGGGAAACAATTAAGTATCCCGGACTTTTATAGTGAGCCATCCTGTGTTATGGCCCATTCTAGTGGGTATTTTAAGGACCATTCCAGTCATTGCATTTGACACATCTCTCCCAAATCCCTCCATCACCACACAGGTTATTAACATGTTATGTGGTTTATGATTATTTGTCAAGATGTCATGCTTTGGCAAATTCTGTAAAAAACTGAGCTTATTTGTAATCAGCCATCTGTGTCATTTATTTTCATTTCAGATTCATACAAGATTTTTTTCATTTCTAGAAATCAAAAGTTTTCAGGTAACAAGCCAAAAAATACAATGACATTTTGGAAATCTAATTATGTTAATGCTTATAATACAAACCATATGCCTAATTTCAATTTTCCTTTGCAATGTTCCCCTTCAAAAACATCTTCAAGTTACTAACTTGCCCCTGTTAAACAACAACATTGCTATTAAAAATTTGTTTTTTTCCTTTATGTTTTTTTGGGGTTGTAAATTTTACTTACTTTGCTGATTCCTTATACTTTTGGTAATTGATCTTGGTCAATTCCAGTGACCTTTGTAAGTAATGTCATCATGAACATGTTCATTTGATCATTGAAAGCCTTTTCTTCTTTACAACACTCCTCTTCCCTTTCTAAGCTTCTTTCTTCTCTTGTGTCTTCCCGTGCCCTTTGCAATCAATCACGTTCATCTGCTCATTCTTGGCCATTATGTAGCATGAGCATGAGAGGACTTAACATGCTCTGCATGTTACTACTCATGAACAAACAATCCCGGCACATAGTATCCATGCTCAAGCTGGATGATTGACTCATTGATTCACACCGTTGCAATCCACTTATTGATGGTCGTTGTGATGTTGAGCTTACTGGACAAAGTGCAAATATGTTTTCATTATGACTTATTTTAACATCCTCATGAGCATTCCAACTTTGTGTATTGTCATTTTCACTTGCTGATTGATTCCCACCATCGGACATATTATCTTCTCTTCTCTTGTTTTCATTATTTTCTAAGTTTTGTGTATTTCCTAAAGCCGTCAATGGTTGTGGGAATGCCCCTGACTCCATTCTGGTGGCATTCAAGCCACACTTATTTGTATTGATACATTTCAACATTTCATATACCTGTGTATAATCCACATGGTCAATACTTACATATCCTTTAACATGTCAAAAGCAAACCTACCTCCTGAGTCATGTGATGCTGTTGTAATTGGACAAATAACCCTCCCCCACCTGATGCAGCACATGAATCCTTTATAATCTAATAGAAATGTTTAATTAGAATCATTACAATGCATTAATTAAAATTACTAACCCTAAAAGCTGTCATCAACACCTTATACCGCCAATCCAATGTCTCAAATGTCAAATTCTTCAACGTAACATAGTCATGTTTCTGATGTTCATGACTTTTAAAATATTGCAACCACAGAACAAAACCCAGAGATGTACTCTCCATATTTTCAAAATCCATTCGCAGTTCCATCATCAAGTCAAGCAACTCCTTTGTACTATCTTCACTCCAAAAGAAATGACTCCTTTGCTGCTTCTGGGCCTCTTGAAGGGCAAGGCAGCTCTCTGCTTGTTGCAGTTGTTGAGCCTCTACATTCACTTGTTTGTTTATTTTTTTTTGTTGTTTCAGTGACTGCTCATGTTCTAGTTTTTACTGATATAATTGGGCCTCTTCATGTGTCTGTCTCTGTCTTTGTTGTCCTGAGGCTTGACTTGGCATTTCTTCCATGGTCTCTTGACTTTCCATTTGTGTTTCACTGATAGAAATGATGAATTTGTCTCCATGATTCCTGTTGAAGGTAGGTGAATTGGGTGACTCTGGCATATCATCCTGATGAAATAGTGGTCTTGATGGGCCTTCATAAGTTGTTACAAGTGAGTTTGGAGTTGCCTCAGTCATTATATCACACATGAGAGCAATCAATTCAAAGATAAAATATTTAGTTAAATTGATAATAAAAATTTTAAGTAAAATTATTTGTTGATGTAATTCAAAACAAGGATCAATTGATTTGAGATGATTTCATAAAAATCTTGAAATATTTTCTACGAAAAATTAAATTTAAAAAAAATTCAAAATAAATTCAAAATTACACAAAACCCGATCATAAACCGGGCCATTATTTATTTTTAGAATTTTAATTAGTAAATCATTTAGGATCCTAGTTAATTTTTACAACTTCATCCTTCTTGAACCGAAAAAAAACAAATCGGGTTAATTGTTTTTTACTTTTTCTCAAGTTTTTAACTTTTTAAAGAAAAATATAATAAAATGCCGTAAGTTTGATCTCTATTTCTCCTTTTTCTTCAAGATCCCACCCCTTAAAAAAACAAAAACAAAAAATAAGTAAAATTAACTTGATTTCTTTTCCTTTTTGGTTGTAATGTAATTTAATTTAATTTATTTTTTTAGTAAAATCGAAAATATTTTTAAATTTGATTCAACTGTTTAAGTTAAATTTTAAATTTTAAATTTTTTTAAAATCAAAATAAAATAATAAAAAGAAAAAGGAAACTAAAATTCATTTTAATTTATTATTTTTATATATTATTCTTATTATAATTTAAAAATAAATGAATAAATATAAATATAAATATATAGGCTATTATTGCTCAAGATGTTGATTTAGTTGGTGACGTTACGATTGGACCAAGTTGAGTTTTGTTTTCATTTTTTTAATTTTACTTTAAAATAATAATGATTAATAACGTGAAGTTTTTCAATTTTTCAATTTTTTTTCTTTTTTCATTTTATATTTTTTGGTGTTTTGAGGGTGGAATGGGGAGACTGATCGATTTTTCTTGTTGATTTTGTTTCTTTTCTTTTCTTTGGGGGCGGGGGAGTTTAGATTGCGTTGTACATCCTTCATGTACAATTGTTGCTTTAGGTCCTATTATATTTGGTTCAAATTGTATAATTGAAGAACAATCAGTAATTTGTAATCGGTAAATGATTTATTTTTATTTTTGTTTTTATTTTTTATTTTTTTCTCAATAATAATATTTTTATTTTTATTAAAACAAAAACAAAAATTAGAAATAAAACTATAATGAAAATTGGAAATAATAATTTATTTTCAGTTGGTTGTAGAGTTGAAGCTAAATCAATTGGATCTTTTAATATTTTTGAATCAAAATGTAAAGTTAATAATGATATTGAAATTGAAAATTATTGCGTAATTGGTTCAGGTTGTTTAATTTTATCTGAACTTAATTTAAATTCTTTTCAAGAAAATCAACAACAACAATTACAACAACAATCGCAACAAGAAGAAGAAAAAGAAGAAAATCATCATCAAGAAAAAGATAAAGAAAAAGAAAAAGAAATTAATTTTGAAATTAAAAAAATTGAAAATTTTACTGTAATTTTTGGTGAAAAATCTAAAATTAGAAACTGGTCAGGTGAAGGTAAAACTCAATTTAAGGCTTTACATTTAAAACATATACAATATTTAATTGAAACTTTACCAAAATTTCATAGAATTAGATCTATTGAAAATCCTTCTAAATCAAAATAAAAATTTATTATATTCTTATGATTATCATTTGTTTTTTTTGGTTATTTCAAAAATTCATATCCTTTTTACGCGTATATATTTTTAAAATGTCTTCACTACTTCCAAGTATTATTTAACCTTTGTTTTTTTATGGAAAGAATTTGGGCTTTTTTTTCGCGTATGAAACTCTCGAAATATTATCGTTTTGTCTTTCCCAAAGTTCCTGAAACTTATTTTCTTTGGTGGTATCATTCCCTAGGTTGAAGTTAGATTTAGGGTATGGAATAATTTTTCTAAAAGGTCGCTTCGTCTGAGCCATTGATAGACTTTGACAGTTTAGATTATGATAATTAATACCTTTTTTTTTTTTGAGAAGTTTATGTTCAAACGTTGGTATGTATGTATTGTTTTTATAGAGAGCGCTTGCACTAATGCATCTCTTGATGTGGCATATTGATGGTGGAAATTCTATTGCATAACTTCGTTTCATGTTCCTTTTTTTGTGATGTAATACATCGTTAGCTTCTAAGCTTAAACTTGTTTTTCGACACAACCTAACTGATTCGATACAAATCTCATCTAAGCTGGCGGATAAAATCCGGCCCATAATAATAAGCTAATTGGTACCCAAATCGAAATCCAACTAAACCACCACCTCCAATGTTTTATGTGTCTATCGCCAGTCCACCATCCCCATTGGTATCCAAGTCCATCGGCAAGACCCCACCAAATCACTGGCATCGTGGCAGCCTGACGCAGAATTATTTGAACATGTGAATTGAATAATAAAAGTCCGGTTAATAAAACTTGAACATGAACATGCGTGGAGATTTGAGGCATGAAAAAAGGGCAATTTTCATAAGACTTCGAGGAAGAATTTTTTGAGCGGACATAGCCAAATGAATTGAAGTAATAATTTACAATACTAGCGATCGAAACCCAATAGACTGGTGCTGAAAGTAAAAACAGAGGTGATTGTGAAACAGTCCAGTATCTCAAAAATCCCACGTCCCTGTGGCATAGTAATAAATATCATTGAGCTCTTTAGTACTCAAGACGCTTTCAAATGACTCACCAGTAATGAGATTGAACAAAATTATAAATACTCGGAATTAAATTTGAACACCAAGGTCGAACTAATTGAAATTCTACCATGCAAAATTCCCGATAACCCAAGTACTGGTCTAAAAGAAATGGACCCGAAGTGATCAATACTAAAATAAAAGTTTGAATACTATTGATAATCATATCCTAATTTTTTTTTAAAAAAAAAGCAACTCGTATGCACCAATTTGTTAGAAGTTTTCTAATCATAGTTATCAATTTTGAATTTTTGAGAAAATTCGTGGACGAGTTTAAAGATTAAAGAGTGTCCTTACAAATAAGCGTTTTTTTGGGTTTTGAAATTGATTACTGATCAACTTTTTTGAGTTATCCAACCAATCGGATATCCAAAATGATGCTTGAATTATTCCAATCGAACGCAATGTAGTAGCAATAGCGGCAAAGATGGCTATTGTTAACTTGGCGTGAAAGCGCTTGGAACTTGAAGGATTGGATAAACGCGCATATCGATAACTAGCCAAGAATGAGAAGAATGCGTAGAATGGTTCGGTGTAGGGTACGACTTGAGTACTCGGGGAGGGTGAAAAGATGTGTAAGAGACCAACAAGGCTAGTAAATTTGATAGATTTCGTTAATTCGAATGTCAAACTAAATCGAGTACGCCATGAATCAATTTTAAAATAAACCATCACAAAGTCAGATTATGATATAACGTGATAAGAAGGCCATCAATATTGATTTCTTGATAAATCTTACAGAGCTGATCAAAAATTGAAAATTTGAGGTAAAGCTTTTTTCTTACAGAGATAAAAGCACAGTTGATCCAACGCTTGCCGAGATAGCCAAGAGGCTCGTACAGATAACGGTAGCCTGATCATCAAAAATTGAGCGTCCAATCCAATCACCGAGCTGAAGGATCCAAACGATTCCATTCCCGAAAGCCCAATCCTGTTCGACGAGACGTCCACCATGACTGGCCATTTTTATGAAATGTAACGTATCCCATCGAACTAATCCTTGATATTTTTGATATTTTTCTTGAGCAGAACAATCAAAGCATGGTAACCAACCTGAACGTGGTAAATAAATTAGAATTAAAATAGTTAAAAATCTAAAAGTTAAACTTAAACTTGCAAGTTTGATGAGATAAATCGAACTTAATGACGACATGGAAAATTTTATAATCAATTAGAGCTCATGGATTTGATGATGACTTGATACTCAAAATCATTCACACTCAGCATATCATAATCACATCATCAATTTATCAACTTCACAAGAATTTTTCTAATAAAATAAAAAAATATATTTTTAATAAGCTTAATTTATTACAAATTTTTGGTGAAATTTCATTATAATTATATATATTTTTTCCTCCTTAAAGTTGAAAAGTGCAAAATTTATTGAAAAAATTCCTACAATAATTTTTCTTATAAAGATTTTTTTTTCTTCAAAATGAAAAAATAAATTTCATGTTTTTGAATATCATAATATATATTTTTTTAATTTAAATTTAAATGTTTTTTTTTTTGGAGTTTTATAGAACTCATGTAAGGAAGTTATGTTTTTTTTGCAAAGAAAAAAAACCTTTCAGCTTTGATTTTTGTTTATATATTCTTTGGGTTTTTAGGAGCCCCTGAATTTTTTTTTTGAAGTTTTGTTTTTAAAATTAAAGTAGTTAAATTTAAGGAATCTCAACTTTTTTAAAAAGAAAAAGTTCCCCATTTGTAAAATTTCAAATGTTTAAATTTTAAATGAATAATTCACCTTAAAAAAAGAAAAGAAAATTACACAAATGGAATTTAAGAATTATATTTTATAATTTTCTTTTGAAAATAATTAATCCAAAAATGATTTTTTTTGATTTTTTTGAACAATTTAACTTTTTTTTAAAAAAAACTTCCATTTTTTGGGGAGACTTCTTCAAGCTCTAAATTGTGTGTAAAAAATTGAAAATCAAAGTCAAATTCCCAT
The DNA here is from genome assembly GCA_023105745.1 of Austropuccinia psidii. Lineage (NCBI taxonomy): Eukaryota > Fungi > Basidiomycota > Pucciniomycetes > Pucciniales > Sphaerophragmiaceae > Austropuccinia > Austropuccinia psidii. Next base: position 33,069,602 of record JALGQZ010000009.1, on the reverse strand, counting down.
CAAGGGCTTACATGAGTTTACCAAATCATTATTGTAATTTACCAGAAACTTATAATTTAAGGAAATTTGAGGTAAAAGTTTTTCTTCTTATTTGAATTAGATGTTGAATAATGAGAATTCATGTACTTGTATCCTTCTGAATTTTCTGTTTATAGCTAATTATATCAACTTATATAATAATTCAATGCAATTTTTCAATTAATTTTGTTGAACATCATAATGAATTTAGATTTATTTCCGTATTAAAACCTCAAAGATATTACTGACTTGTAATTGAAGTATCTCATGATTTCCATTTAAATATTAAGTTTTAACAAAATGGTTATTTCATTGATCAATGCTAATCACTGCAGAATTTATTAGATTATATTGTTAAAATAAATTTAAAATTGAGATCTCTTTTCAAAATATTATAAATACTGTAAATATTGAATAAATATTTAGTTGATCTTATAGATTTATACAAAGCTCATTTTATCTTCAATTTTTGATTAAATATAGTTAGGTTTTGGGATTAAAACTCATTGTACTCTAAGTGATTAATTTATTACATAATTATTAAATACCTAAAAATATATCTTTGGCTATATATTAATCAAAAAAATTCTAAATAAAGACTTAATTAATTATAGACTCATATAAGATTTTCAATTCAATTTATGCAATAAAAATCTTCTACTTAACCTAAATCTTATTAAATTTTTCTAACAAAATTCTAAAGATAAATTAAACTTGAATTTTAAAATAATTGATAACCAGGGTGTCACAGGGGCTCTTCTAAGTGAAGAGGGCCTGCCACTCAGTAAACTGGGACTCACTTATGGAGGGCTCAAGGATATGATAAGAGATGAATACACTGAAGAGTGTAATGTGATGAATTACTAATAAAAGAAATATAAGAAAAGCAGCAACAAAATAAAAGAGCAAACCACAAACAAGTCGAAGTCCACTGTTTCAACCTATTAGAATGGAAAGAGAAGGGTTAATAAGGATATGGCCACCCAACTCATACTGTACAGGCAAAGATTAACTTAAAATTAAATAATTATAATACCCAAAATAAGGATAAGAATAATTATGAAAGAATGAATAAACTAAATTAATTAACTGGGGAAAATTCCCCAGGGGGAGAAAGAGGGGCTGGTATATGTGAGAATCACCAGCCCTTATCCAGAAAGAGAATTTTCATGGGAATAAATGATGATTGAATCGAGTCTGGCCAATACAGGGCCTGTACAAGAGGAGTGGTGGTATTGAGTGATCACACAGTTTGGAAATGGTCTATCCAAACTGTATTGAGTAATTCCAACCTGTACAAGTATTGACAGGCTGTATTAATGAACCACACTGTATGCATGTTTCAGCAAGAAAGATTGCTAAAACTGAATGCTGATACACACAGTGGATTTGCTGGTTTGAGGTGTTTGAGGGGGTGTAAGGATGAATGCCCTTACCCCTGATGAGTGGTTGTTACACAGGGTCACAAAAAGCAATGGGACCTGAATCCTAGTTGTATAGATTATCAAGTAAAGAAATTTGATAATTTAATAAAAAAAAGGCAAATAAGATAAAATTATATCTAGCCCTGAATTACACTAAGCAAATAGCTATGACAAAAAAGTATCAGGTAGAAATAAAGGAATAAAAAAAGGGAAAATGATGTCTAAAGATAAATAAATATTGAGAGTAGTAAACTTAATTAATCTAAGAATTTTAATTAAAAACAAATAAGTAAAATAATTTCAGCAAGACAAAGGAAATAAAAAAAATCATGAAGATTAAATCATTGAGGTAAACAGTCAGAAGCTCAACATGATAAAAATTTTGAGTTTCATATTTTACTGAACCAAAGCTAAGGTAAGTAAATGTCTTTCCAGTAAGTCTGTTGATTATGTTTCATTACTTTAATTTATAGAGCTATTTATTAGTTTTAATATTTATTGTTTTGTAACAATAACTCTTTTGATAATAATGAAGAGCTAGCTTAGGGATATATATTATTTATTAATGTTTCTAATTATTCATATTTGACACTGCTGAAGATGACCATATCTTATGGAAGATTGAAATTTTATTTTGGTGATGAGTATCCATAACTATTTTACAGTTGAAACTTCTGAAACTTTGAATTAAAAAAATACCTTATTATCAACATTAAATTCAAAATATTTTAGTTCATCCAACAGTCATGGGTTACCATAGGAGAGTAAAAAAAGATACTGATCTCCCTTATTTGTAGCTTAAACTATTGGCTCAAAATCATCTCACAGAACTATAAGATTTATATAAAATGGCTTATTGGAGATCATAGAATTATTCAGAATATTATTGGCGACTTAAAACACACACTTGTGAGTAATTTGTGCTTTGTTTTATATGAAAAAATCATCCTTAATAAATCTTTGTGCCTTTTTTCTATCCTTGCTAATTGAGGATGATGAGATTTCCAATGTTGAAAGTTAAATTCTAAATTTTCAATGGGTTGTTTGGCTATATACCCAATTAAAGGCTTTTAAAACTCATAATAAAGGAAGATATCTCTATTAAATATTAGCTATGGTCTCCATGATCAATTTTGAAATTGAAATGTCACCTAGAAAAGCACATGAAATAGCTAATGAGCCAATTGACTTTAATTTAGCTAAAAAGTATTAATTCAGAAATGTTTTCTCTGTAGCTTTCAAAAAATATCAAAAGGAGAATGCAAATGATTGGCTTTAAAAAGAACCCATAGCTTTATTGAATGATTACTTCAGTCGATTATTCCATCATTTTATTTTATCCAAATATCTTGGATGTACTTCAGATCTAAAAATTTCTTCAAAAAGGTCATCACCTGATTTCATTTGGCCTGGGAAAGAAAGTTAAGCTGTAACAAATGGTAATAATTAATAAATTATTTGACCTTTTTTGAAAAAAATATTCCTCATTTTTGAAAGGAATTTCTAAGCCTGAACTAGTACATCATTTATTACACTAAATTGAAAATCTGCTACCATTTTGTAAAAAATGATAGATCCCATATTTCCCAGGGTTTTCCAAGCTCGCATAAGAAGTTTAGAATAATCAAAATACATTTAAATAATAATTTAGAGAAATTTCTGGATTCTTCCTATAAGGAGTTGTTGAGATTTAATTGAGAAGACCCAATTCCACAGCTTCTTTTCTGAATATTGGGTAGATCACTCTATTAATGGTTCTTATATATTCAAAGTACTTTTCAACTGCTACTTTGAGGAGAGCAACAAAAAATTCCATCTTAAAGGCAGAGGATATAAATAATGAATTTTTAAGGTGTGGATATGCAACTTTTATTGAAAATCAAGCACTTTTCATGTCCTCAAAATTTTTATAAGGTAAAAATTTGATTAAAAATAGTATGAAATAGTACTTTTAAGAGAAAACACACCAAATTCACTGTCTTAACTTGATAAGTATAAAAAAATAATATTATAAAGATTTATTGTTTTAAATTTATAAGTATAAAAAAATAATATTATAAGAATTTATTGTTTTACAAAAAATAAAAATTTATCCAAAAATACTCTACAAGAGATATTTAATGCTACAAAAGTAATTTCTTCAAGAGAAATTTCAATTGGAATTAGTTGAGAAAAGAACTGAAAGCAATTAATTAAAGAACAAGTTCTTCGAAAACATTATTAAAGAGAAAACCCGCCCAAAAGTGACCAGAGTGAATTTGGAAACAAAGTGACAAAAGATTCTTTAACTGTGAACCTTTGAGATATGACCACATACCCAAAAAGGTCACAAGAAATATTTAAAATAATTACCTTAAAGCTAAAAAACTTCCATAAATAGGCATAAAACTTGGTTTAACTTAAAATCCAATGAATAAACATGTGAAATAAATTACACCATTGGAGTCGTAATGGTAAAAAACACATATACCATTTTTATGGCATATCTGTAAAGTCAATATTTAATGAGTTATAAGTAATAACACCTTATAAGAAACATGAATCCTTAATTATTTCAGATAACAATGAAAAAACATGTGGGATAAATTGTACCATTGGATTCCCCATAAACTCTTACAAATAAAACAATTAAGAAGCTAATCTCAAAAGTCAATACTTAAGGAGTTAAGCTGAATATATGCACTTTTTTGATCAATGCATATATTCAAGGATTTGAGCTAATATTGTTTGAAATATACATGATAGAGTGATAAACCAAAAATACATTCACCACTCAATTACTGTAGGAACACAGAAATGAACTGTATTTCACAAGTTATAAACAAGGTTAAAACCTGTAATGGGTTATTGATTAAAATCAATAGAGCTGTTAACCACTTTGTTGTGAAAGTGGTCCAAACGTAAAAAGAAAGTAGACAGTCAGATTCTACTAGTTCATTTGTGAAGAATGGAATTTTTTCATTACAATATTCAAGGTATAACCCCTTGAAATCATGGTTTGAAGTTTAAAATATTAGATTTCAACAGAAAAGATGAGTTACAAGAAAGATCATCAAGAATAGAGTTTTGATGATGTAATAAAATTCTTTTGGCAGTGTAATAAGGAAATGCCAAGCTATTAGAACCCACTCTCAGAATAGCTGTAGCGTGATTAATTTAAAGGTATTAATGATCAAAGCTTACACTTAAATTTGATCATTTACGATCACTCACTGTAATCTTATTTTAAGTTTAACAGTCATATAAGTAATACAACTGGTGAATACTATTAGAATATGATTAATACTAATAAAATCCACAAATTTTAGGCTTCTCACAAGCCTATGATGTCATCAAACTTAGAGCTATAGTGACAACTCTAAATAATGGTGTAATTATGAGGTAAGATGGTTTGATCATGATGTAATCATCACCAAACCTTAAAATATTGATCAATTCTAGTAGAAAGAATTAGTACACGTCTACTAGAAACCTTCTGGAATCTAGGAGGGAGGTATTTACTATAAATAGAGCTCATTTCACTCTATTTTCCCCTCAAACGCTTACAAAACACCAAAAATATTAAATCAAAAGGTAATTTCTTTATTCTTTATATATAAAACTCTTATATTATTAAATACCACAGATAACTGTATCATAATCATCATCTTTGACGCAATTATTACATTTATTCAAATGTTTTGCTTAAAATTCTCTCAAAAAAACCTCAATTCCATGTAAAATCAAGAATATTTGTAATTTCTCTTAAATGTTTTGTAAATACAATTTAAATAAGTTGTATTTACCTTTTTTGGCATGAAAATGTTCAAAATTATTATATTAAGTATTAAAAGTAGGTTATTTCTTCTTATTATAATAATTTTCTCTCTATTATTATTTCAAATAATTATATAATTAATATAAATAGTATATATATTAATTTATAGCTTCAATATTGATAATATTATTGTTATTAATTGTTTTTTATTAATAAAAAACAGTTTTTTATTCCTTTAATATTTGTTGGTAACAATAATAAAGTGCCTTTAAATATATTAATTATCTTATATCAATATACTCATTTATTATATTATATTTCATAATATAAACCATATTATTATATTTATTCAATAATATAATTATTTTTACACCATAATTATAATAATTCTTTATTATTATAATTTTTTTTATCTTATTCATTCTATTTATCAGGACATCCATAGTACAATAAGTAAAATATTAGTAATTTTTACTTATTGTTTCATAGTCAAACCTTACATTTGGGGGCCTGGCTGTGATATTCACTTTAAAAGAGCTTTAAAAAAGATTCTGATTGGGTTTATGCAATAATAAATTATAATTATAATCATAAAATTATATAATAATTTTATATTTATTGATTTTAAATACTATTGAGGCATTTGGAAAGAAATTGTACTGTCTTACACGTGGTTTTTCACATCCTTAGACTTGAAAAAAATTTCTTTGAGTGACTCTAGTAATTAAAAAAGATATTTTATAAATTAAAAATAAGTTTATATTTTAAATTAATTTCATAAAAGAATCATATTAATTTTTATTTTATTCTTTAAAAATAAAAACATAAAAAATAATAAGAAACAATAGAAACAGTTATTTTTATTTGATTTTTATTTCTTTATTCATTTCATTTTTTCAAAGATATAAAAGCAATTTTGTACGTGGAAAATTTCCATATCTTACCAAAAATAACACTTCTTATATAAAAGCCTTATACTAATTTGTCTTTTTTAGTGTTTGAAGATAATCCAACACAAAAAAACCAAGGCACTGTTGAAAGATTGGTGGAAGAAACTTGCCCAAGTTCTCCAACACCAATTATAGCTAAGAAAAAAAAAGCTAAAAAATTAGACTTTCCAGGACCCACTATTCAGGACTCTGAAGGTGAGTACCTCATTTATAAATTACCATAAGAAGAATTCCTGTTCTGAAATCCTTGTATTTTTTCATTTCTTAAATCATGCCTACCAGAAGAGGATCACAATACTCCATCCAATCAGATGGAGCTGGACTCAGAGGTAGAATTGATTGCTCAAAAGGGAAAAGGAAGGGAAATATCCCCAGTGGAACAGAATCCACACAAGGAAGTGCCTTATCCCAAAGGAAAGTCCCAGAAATGCCCATGATATCTTAACCAGAGTTAGAGCTAAGTATGAGTAACTCAAACAGGTACAAATCACATTCAGAGGGCTCAGATAGACATTTACATGAGCCAGTAAAAACAGTACTACACAGTGTGCAAAGACAAGGACTGGGAAATGTTGCCTCAAATACACCAAGGAGTGATGAACTCCTGGCACATCCTGAAACAGTTCCTCAAAGAGGAGGAAATAGTGAGATACTCCAATGGATGGAATCCACTATCATCCAAACCTAAAATCAAAAAGATCAAGGAGTACCATGCCAAAAAGGAGGAGGCAACCAAGGAAGAAGCCCCAATAGCTTCTACCAGCAAGCCCCAAGCCAACCCACTTCCCCAAGAAGGGAAGAAGAAAAAGAAAAAGAATTGGAGAAAACCATATTCCCCAAGCTACAGGATTTCAAAAATCCAAAAGGATGCCATGGAAAATTTATTCAACATGGCCAGAACCTTGATGGAATTCAAGGACAAGGAAGAACAAAGAATGAGACAACCTCATTTCTCAAAGAAATAACCTTGTCCAAAGATGTAGTAAATACTTTAACAAAAATTAAAAATAGTATATCACCTTTAAAAGAAATCAAAAACAGTTTATTATCATTACAAGAAATAAAAAATAACTTATCTTCCTTAAGAAATATTGTTGCACAAAATAAAAAAGAAATTGACAACATTAAGTTTATTGTTTAAAATAATAAACCAAAGATTTTAATTGACAACAATCAAAAATTAATACAAGGACAACAAAAATTGTATAAATACATAAAAGATATCAAATATAAAACTTTGACAATAAATTATGACGTGAGTATTGTCAATCTTACAGAAAAAATTAAACAAACTAAGTATTTATGTAGAAAAATTTGAATAAAAAGCTTAATCACACCAGAAATTACTTTTGGACCATATGGAAAAAAGTGATGAAGCAAGAATGCATCTGAAAGATGATATTCAAAGTGAAATAAGGCTCATCACTGGGAAAATGGATAAAATTAATGAAGACAACTCAAATATGCCAAAATTATCAACTCCATTTTTCACATAAGAAGCCCTGTTAAACCAAAAGAGTAATTAACAAATCCATTCATAACAGACCTGAGTCACCAAGACAATAACCAAGTCTTAATGAAAGAAGCACCTCAATTGAAAGAATGGCAAACATTCACAGGAGAAGGTGAATATGACCATATGTCATTTATCAAGACAATTGATATGCTACAAGAAGATTATGCCATACCAGATGAATTAATTACTGCAAGATTACATTCATTGTTTGAAAAATCTGCAAAAAGATGGTATTATGGCATAAGACAAACAAATGGCAAAAACACCTGGTCTTGGTAGAAACAAGAAATAATCACCAAGTGGGCTAATGATGCCTGGAGGTACAAGATAGAGAATTCATTTGAAAATTATTTCTTTGACCCAGAAAAAGACAAACCTTCAACTTGGTTCTTAAAGAAAGTTGAAAGACTAAATGCACTGTACCCAGAAATGTCACAAAAGATGGTACACATGAAAATACTTAAGAAATGTGGAGGAGAGCTAGGACATGCCCTAAGAAGCAGGTGTATAGAACCATGCTCCACAGAAGAGTATATCAATGCACTAGAAGACATAGTGAAAAGAACAAAAATTTGGAAGAACTTGGAAGAAATTGGACATTAACAGTCCAAAAAAGCCATTTGTCAAAATAGACAGATCAAAAGAAGCTTTAAAGCCCAATATATCCAAAAGTAATGAGAAACAAAAATGCCATAAATGTGGAGGTATTGGACACTTAGCCAATAACTGCCTCAAAAAGGCAAAAATTAATGAAATTGTGGAAACAAAAAACCACAATGACAAAGAGGAGGAATCTGACTCTGAAAAAGAGACAGAAGAGTTAGAAACCTCTGAAAGTGATGAAAGTAATATAATTAATGCACAAGTTAATAATATTGATATAATCTATGAAGTAATAGATGCTAACTCAAACTTACCACAAGCTGGAACATCTGACACAAACCTGACAAATGTAAAAGATGCCAAAATGTATAGAACCAAACCTGAAAAAGGAATGGGATATACAGCTGGAAAATCAAGTATAAGTATTGTTATGGTTGATAAACAAGAGGCAAAAGTGAACTTGGATACAGGAGAATATTGTACCTGTGTTGGTAAAAGTTATTTAAAAACAATTGTTCCAGATTGGCAAGAAAAACTTGTGCCAATACAAGGTGTCAAATTTAGTAGTGCAAGTGAGAGCATGAAGCCCCTTGGAATAATTGATTTAACACTCATTTTTCCTCACCCCTCACAATGTGTCAAAATTAAAGTAGAGTTTGTAGTAATGGACAACTGTACTAGTAATCACTTCATACTTGGAAATGACTACTTGTCAATCTATGGTATAGACATCTCTAACCAAAAAGATAGATATTTTACCATAGGAGACAACAAAAGACAAAATTTTGGCTTCTCAAATAACAAAAACCAAATTACAGTTATTAAGAGTGCAGAGAAAAGTCCAGAAAAGGAACTTTTCATATCTTAACAACTCAAAGAGGCAGAATTCAATCAAGAATCAACAGAAAAAGTGAAAGAAAAATTGATTGACCTCTTATTTAAGTACAGAAGTGCCTTTGCAACTGACAAAGAGCCACTAGGTGCCATAGTTGGGCATGAGGTGGATATAATTCTTAATGTGGAAAAAGCTTACCCACCTTTACTGAGGAGACCTGCTTGCCCAGCTAGTCCAAGGGCTAGAGAAGCCTTGGAGGTACACATTAAAAAATTAATGGACCTTGGAGTATTAAGAAAAGTAGGACATAATGAACAGGTAGAGGTCACTACACCTGTCATTATGACTTGGAATAATGGAAAATCAAGAATGGTAGGAGACTCCAGAGCCCTGAACACCTATACCATTCCAGACAGATATCCAATACCCAGAATCCATGAGACATTGACACAATTGTCACAAGCTAATTTCATTACAGCCATGGATGCTTTAAATGGTTTTAATCCAAATGTCTTAACAGACAATGCCAAGAAGCTACTAAGGATAATAGTCCACTGTGGGATTTTTGAATACTTAAGGATGCCATTTGGTATAAAGAATGCACCTTCACATTATCAAAGGATGATGAGTACCATATTTACTGAAGAATAATCAGAAGGATGGTTCATCATCTATATTGATGATATCATAGCTTGCTCAGAAACATGAGAAAATCAGCTTACAAGACTAGAAAGGGTACTACAAAAAGTAGTGCAAGTGCATATGAAAATTTCCTTGAAAAAGTGTCATTTTGCATATAGTGAACTAAAAGCACTAGGACATGTTTTATCTGGACTTAGTCTAGGAATAGACAAGAATAAAGTAGCAGCAGTTCTGCTTAAGCCAATGCCTCAAACCAAAAAAGAAATGCAATCATTTCTAGGATTTGCTGGTTACTATAGACAGCATATAAAGTACTTTGCAAAAATTGCCAAATCCTTGTATAAACTATGTGACCAACAAGCAGTCTATGAAATGACAGAAGAAAGAGTCAAGGCATGTGAAGAACTGAAAAATTCCTTAACAAATGCCCCATTTCTTCTAATGCCAGATTGGAAACTACCCTTTAAGCTTTACATTGATGCTTGTGGAGAAGGACTAGGTGCTGCACTACACCAGAAACAAATTATCAATGATAAACCAGTGGAAGGACCAATTTGTTTTATTTCAAGACAGATAAAGCCAACAGAGGCAAGATATGGAGCAAGCGAAATGGAATGCCTCTGCTTAGTGTGGGCTTTACAAAAATTACATTATTACTTGGATGGAACAGTATTTGATGTGATTGCAGACTGTAATGCTGTAAAATCTCTATTAAATATGAAAACTCCAAATAGACATATGCTTAGATGGCAAATTGCTATCCAAAAATATAGAGGAAATATGACTATAGCTCATAGATCTGGTAATATTCATAAAAATGCAGATGGTCTTAGCAGATGGACTCTAGCAAATACCCCTGACAATCCAGCATGGGTACCACAGGAGGAGAACCATATAGAAGGAATATGTGTTACAAACATTGACACAGAGTTCTTTAAACAAGTTAAAGAAAGCTATAAGATAGACAAGAATTGCCATATATTAAGCCAACTTCTAATGAAAGACTGCAAAGATCCATCACTTTCATCAAAATTAGATGAAACATGAAAAAAGGCATATGATGAAGGAAGATTCCACTTCCTTGATGGAATCATTTACCATAGAACAAAACACACATGTGTTATGGCCTTGACAGATAGAACCCTGATAAACACTATTTTACATGAGTTTCATGATACTGTTGCAGCTGGACATCTCTCAGAAGAAAGAACACTAGAGAGGGTGAAAACCTGCTCTTGGTGGCCAAATTGGAAAAAAAATGTTGCAGAATACTGCCAAACCTGTGACAGATGTCAAAAAGCCAACAGAGCCACAGGAAATAAATTTTGAATGATGATCCAAATCCAAGAACCAAAATACCCTTGGGAAATAGCTCATATGGATTGGGTAACAGAATTACCTCCAGGAGGAGACAGAAGTTATAATGCATGCCTAGTGTTAGTTGACAGGTATGGCAAAACTCCCATGTTCCTACCATTTCACAAAGATGACACAACTATGGACACAGCCATAATGATACAGAAAAAAGTTATTAGCCACACAGGATTATTCCAAAGTATCATAAGTGACAGAGACCCAAAATTCACTTCAGCATTATGGACAAATCTCCATAACTTGTTTGGGACAAAGCTATCATTCTAAACAGCTTACCATCCTCAAACCAATGGTCTAGTAAAAAGGATGATACAAACCTTGGAAGACATGATCAGAAGATTCTGTGCTTATGGACTAGAATTCAAAGATTCTGATGGTTTTACCCATGATGGGTGTACACTAATACCAGCCCTTGAACTGGCATATAAAACATCAATCCATTCTTCTACTGGCAAAACACCAGAAATGCTAGAAAAAGGTTGGAATACAAGGATTCCTTATTATGCCCTCATAAAAGACTTAGTGTATATACATCCAACAGAAAGCAATTTTAAGATAATTCTTGACAAAGCAAGACACCATGCAAACAGATGTATGCAAGATTATTTAAAATATGCAAAAGAATGATGGGATAAAAGTCATAAACCACCTGACTTCAAAATAGGAGACTTGGTCCTAGTATCAACCCTTAATTTTAATAACATAAAATGCCAAAAGAAATTAAAAGATTCCTTTACAGGACCATTTATGATAAAAGCACTTCATGGACCCAATGCTGTGAAATTAGAACTCACAGGTGAATTAATGAAGAAACACCCAGCTTTCCCTGTAAGTCTGATAAAAACTTACAGCTCAAGTGATAAGGAACTATTTTCACTAAGAAATAAACCCCACTTGAAATTCCCCCCTTGGAAAAAGGAGAGGAAAAGAAAATTGTGAAAGTCCTTAAAGAAATAAGGACAAGAACCAGAAAAGAAAAAGAATACCTTGTAAGGTATAGAAATTAAACTTAAGAAGATGAATGGCTACTTGAGAAAGATATAAAAACTGCTGATAAACTACTAAGAAGGTTTGGACATGAAAGAAAACCTAAAGAATAGAAAAATCAAGCATTATTGAGCTTCAAGACTAACAAAGTCTATTGAAGAGGTAGGACAGTGGATGATACCCTAATTACACATATCAGATTGTGGTACAATCTTTTTTGGTGGTAGGGAATGTGAACCTTTGAGATATGACCACATACCCAAAAAGGTAATAAGAAATATTTAAAATAACTATACCTTTGTAAATTACCTTAAAACTACAAAACTGCCATAAACAGGCATAAACCTTAGTTTAACTTAAAGGCCAATGAATAAAAATGTGAAATAAATTAGACCATTGGATTCCCAATGGTAAAATACACATATACCATTTTTATGGCATATCTGTAAAGTCAATATTTAATGAGTTATAAGTAATAACACCTTATAAAAAACATGAATCCTAAATTATTTCAAAAACCAATTAAACATAATTTGAAATTGATTGTACCATTGGCTTCCCCATAAACTCTTACACATAAAAGAATTAAGAAGCTAATCTCCAAAGTCAATACTTGAGGAGTTAAGCTGAATATATGCACTTTTTTGGTCAATGCATATATTCAAGGAGTTTAGCTAATATCTTTTGAAATATACATGATAGAGTGATAAACCAAAAATACAGTCACCACTAGATTGCTGTAGGAACACAGAAATGAACTGTATTTCACAAGTTATAAACAAGGTTAAAACCTGTAATGGGTTATTGATTAAAATCAATAGAGCTGTTGACCACTTTGTTGTGAAAGTGGTCCAAGCTTAAAAAAAAGTAGACAGTCATATTCTACTCGCTCATTTGTGAAGAATGACATATTCTTTATTACAATATTCAAGGTATAACCCCTTGAAATAATGGTTTGAATTTTAAAATATTAGATTTCAACAGAAACAATGAGTTACAAGAAAAATCATCAAAAATAGAGTTTTGATGATGTAATGAAATACTTTTGGAAGTTTAATAAAAAAAATTCCAAGCTATCAGAACCCATTCTCAGAATAGCTGTAGCCTGTATGACTCAAGAGGTATTAATGATCAAAGTTTAAGCTTAAATTTGATCATTTAAGATCACTCACTGTAATCTTATTTTAAGTTTAATAGTCATAGAAGTAATAAAACTGGTGAATACTATTAAAATATGATTAATAATAATAAAATACACAATATTTAGGTTTCTTCCAAGCCTATGATGTCATCCAACTTAGAGTTATAGTGACAACTCTAAATAATGCCATAATTATGAGGTAAGATGGTTTGATCATGATGTAGTCATCACCAAAACTTAAAATATTGATCAATTCTAGTAGAAAGCATCAGTACACGTCTACTAAAAACCTTCTGGACTCTAGGAGGGAGGTATTTACTATAAATAGAGCTCATTTCACTCTGTTTTCCCCTCAGACACTTACAAAACACCAAAAATATTAAATCAAAAGGTAATTTCTTTATTCTTTATATATAAAGCTCTTATATTATCAAAGACCAAAGATAATCTTATGATAATAATTATCTCTGATGTGATTATTACATTTATTCAACTGTTTTGTTTAAAATTCTCTCAAAAAAACCTCAATTCCATGTAAAATCAAGAATATTTGTAATTTCTCTTAAAATTTATTGTAGATACAATTTAAATAAGTTGTATTTACGTTTTTTGGCGTAAAATTATTCAAAAGTATTATATTAAGTATTAAAAGTAGGCTATTTATTCTTATTAGAATAATTTTCTCTCTATTCTTATTTCAAATAATTCTATAAGTGTCAGCCTGTGACTCAAAACCAGAGCACAAGCATGACAGCCAAAATACCATAAACCAATGGTATAGCCAAGATACCACCAAAACATGGAGCTGAGCCAAATTAGCTCAAAAGGTATTAAAAGATAGAGGAAACTCACATCTTTCAGAAAATATAAGTCCCATCACCATAGGACAAGAAATAACAAAGTTATTCCTGCTCAAAGTTGTTGCTGAGCATAAACCTTAATTTTCACCTCTCATCTAAAATCTAGAAGGAGAGGCTTAACCCCATCAAATGGGTATTCAAAATGAAGCTTTAAGCCAGGGCTATCCAATGGTACCAGCCAAACTGAGCTAGCACCAATATTACTGGAGTTATGGTCAATTTCAGGCCAAATAAGAGTGAACAAAACATTCACCTCTCATCTAACTTCTACAGCTTTAGTGTGGGATACTTGAAGTGGGGTATCATTGGAAAGAGCACAATCAGGGCTATCAGATGGTGCCATCCACTTCTTCATATCTCAACTATAACAGAAGTTATGAGGCAAACAAGCTCAATACAGCTTTTTGCCCAAACCACGCCTATGTACAAAAAACCTTGCACATGGGATAAGTTTGCCATATTTAATGATAACCATACCAAATTGGGTACCATTGTGTAGAGCTCATACAGGGCTATCCAATGAACAACTTTGAGCATGATATCTCAAAAACTGACAGAGTTATGGCTGGTTTAAGGTCAAAATCCCACCTGCTGTCATATATAGCCTTACCATGGGATAATATCCCATAATCATGAATATGAGGTGTCAAATAGACAAAGAAGCATGTTTTTACTTTAATACCTCATATGTCAGTCAATACTGGGGTCCCATGCAGTTTCTGGACAGCATTCTACGCGTCATACACGTCAGAATCAGGCTGTGAGGTCCCCAGATGAAAATTTTCACCCTGTATTGGTGAAAACTGCCCAGATGTGGTTTCAAAACCACATCTGAGCCCAATACAGGTTATACAGGCTGTTTTCAAACCACAAGCCAGTACTAGAAAGTGAAAAAATCTTCACTTCCTCTACGTGGAAAGGCCTAGCACCCTTTCCACCCCATTTCAGGATAAAAAGGAGGCTTTTCACAGCCAGAATTGTTTCCTGATCCTGCTCTTGAATAACCTACGTAGTAAACTGTCAAAAACTGTGAGCCTTTGAGATATGACCACATACCCAATAAGGTCACAAAAAGATTAAGAATAATTATACCTTTAATATAATTATACTAAAATTACTTAGAATAATTATACATTAAAATTAATTACTTAAATATACAAAAAATACCATAAATTAACACAAAAATTGGTTTAACTTAAAAACCAATGAATAAACATGTAAAATAAATTATACCATTGGATTCCTCATGGAAAAATACACATATACCATTTTTATGGCATATCTGTGAAGTCAATATTTAATGAATTATAAGGTATAATACCTTATAAAAACCATAAAATCCTATTTATCTCAGAAACCAATGAAACAACATGTGAAACAAATTGTACCAGTGGATTCCCCATAGAAATCCACACATAAAACAATTAATAAGCTAATTCTCAAAGTCAATACTTAAGGAATTATCCTGAATATATGCACTTTTTTGGTCAACGCATATATTCAAGGATCATAGCTAATATCTTCTAAACTATACATGATAGAATGATGAACCAAAAATAAATTTACCACGTAATTACTGTAAGAACACAGAAATGAACTTTATTTTACAAATTATAAACAAGGTTAAAACCTATGATGAAATATTGATAAAAATCAACAGAGCTGTTGACCACTTTGTTGTGAAAGTGGTCCAAACTTAAAAAAAGTATACAGTTGGATTCTACTAGCTCATTCGTGAAGAATGATGTAATTTTTATTATTAAATTCAGGGTATAACCCCCTGAAATCAAGGTTTGAAGTTTAAAATATTGAATTTCGACAGAAATAGTGAGTTACAAGAAAAATCATCAAAATTAGAGTTTTGATGATGTAATGATAAGCTCTTGGCAGCATAATAAGGTTATGCCAGGCTATCAGAATTCACTCTCTGAATTGCTGTAGCGTGAAAACTTAAAAGTTATTGAAGATCAAAGTTTGAGCTTAAATTGAGCAGTTATGATCACCTACTGTAACCTTAAATTAAGTTTAACAGTCACAAGAGTGATACAATTGGTGAATACTATTAGTTTATGATTAAAACTAATAAAATCCACGAAATTTGGGGTTCTGCCAAGCCTCTGATGTCATCAAACTTAAAGTTACAGTGATAACTTTAAATAATGGTGCAATAATGATGTAAGATGGTTTGATCATGATGTAATCACCCTCAAGCCTTAAAATATTGATCAATTCCAGTGGATATGATCAGTACACGTCTACTAGAAGCCTGTTGGCCTCCAGGAGGGAGGTATTTACTATAAATAGAGCTCTTTTTACTCTATTTTCCCCCCAGACGCATCAAAAACATTAAATCAATTAAATCAAAAGGTAATTTTCTTTATTCTTTATATATAAAAGCATTATATTATTAAAGACCAAAGACCACCTTGCTATAATCATCTATTTTGACGTGATTAAATCATTTATTTAATTGTTTTTGTTAAAAATCTCTCTAAAACTCATTTCCACGTAAAAATCCAGAATAATTTGTAATTTCCTTTATTTTTATTGTAAATACAATTTGAAAAGGTTGTATTTATATTTTTTGGCGTAAAATACTTCAAAATTATTATATTAAGTGTTAAAAGTAGGTTATTCTCTCTTATTATAATAATTTCTCTATTATTACTCTCTTAATAACTCTTTAATTAATATAAATAGTATTTATATTAATTCATAACCTTAATATTAGTAATATTATTGTTATTAATTGTTTTTTATTAATAAAAAACAATTTTTTACGCCTTTATTATTTGTTGGTAACAATAATAAAGAGCTTTTTAATATATTAATTCTTTTATATTAATATATTTATTTATTATATTATATTTTCATAATATAAATTATATTATTATATTTATTTAATAATATAATTATTTTACGCCATAATAATAATAATTATTTATTATTATTATATTTTTAATCTTATTTATTCAATTTATAAGGACATTCAGAGTACAATAAGTAATAAATTAGTAATTTTTACTTATTGTTTCATAGTCAAACCTTACATTTGGGGGCCTGGCCGTGATATTTACTTAAAAGACCTTTAAAAAGATTCTATTTGGGTTTATCCAATAATAAATTATATTTATAATCATAAATTGTATAATAATTTTATATTTTATTGATTTTAAAAGCTATTAAGGCATTTGGAAAGCAATTGTACTGTCTTACACGTGGTTTTTCACATCCTTAGACTTGCAAGAACTTTCTTTGAGTGACTCTAGTGATTAAAAAAGATATTTTATAAATTAAAAATAATTTTATTATAATTTAATTTTATAAGAATCATATTCTTTTTTATTTTATTCTTTAAAAAATAAAAAATACATAAAAAATATTAAAAAATATTAAAAACCAATAAAAAAAGTTATTTTTATTCATTTTTTATTCATTTCTTTATTTTATTTCAATTTTTTAAGATATAAAGCAATTTCTACGTGGAAAATTGCCATATCTTGCCAAAAATAACACTTCTTATATAAAGACTTATATTTATTTGTCTTTTTTAGTGTTTGAAGATAACCCAACAGAAGATAACCAAGCTACTGTTGAGAGGTTGGTGGAAGAAACTTGTCAAAGTTCTCCAACACCAGTTATCACCAAAAGAAAGAAAGCTAAGAAATTAGACTTTCCAGGACCCACCATTCAAGACTCTGAAGGTGAGCACCTCTTTTTATAATTGCCATAAAAGAATTTTTATTCTAAAATACTTTTATTTTTTCTTATTCTTTAATTATGACTACCAGAAGAGGTTCCCAATACTCCATCCAATCAGATGGAGCTGGACTCAGAGGTAGAATTGATCCCTCAAAAGGGAAAAGAAAGGGCAATATCCCCAGTGGAACAGAATCCACACAAGGAAGTGCCTTATCCCAAAGGCAAGTCCCAGAAATGCCCATGATATCTGAGCCTGAATTAGAACTAAGTATGAGTAACTCAAACAGGTACAAATCACATTCAGAGGGCTCAAATAGACATCTACATGAGCCAGTACAAGCAGTATTGCACAGTGTACAAGGACAAAGATTGGGAAATGTTGCCTCAAATACACCAAGGAGTGATGAACTCCTGGCACATCCTGAAAAAGTTCCTCAAAGAGGAGGAGATAGTGAAATACTCCAATGGATGGAATCCACTGTCATCCAAACCTCAAATCAAAAAAATCAAGGATTACCATGCCAAAAAGAGGGAGGCAACCAAGGAAGAAGCCCCAGTAGCTTCTACCAGCAAGCCCCAAGCCAACCCACTTCCCCAAGAAGGGAAGAAGAACAAGAAAAAGCATTGGAGGAAACCATATTCCCCAAGCTACAGAATCCCAAGAATCCAAAAGGATGCCATGGACAATGTTTTCAACATGGCCAGAACCTTGATGGAATTCAAGGACAAGGAAGAGCAAAGAATGAGACAACCTCATTTCCCAAAGAAATAACCTTGTCCAAAGATGTTGTAAATACTTTAACAGAAATTGAAAATAGTATATTACCTCTAAAAGAAATTAAAGACAGTTTATTATCACTACAAGAAATAAATAACAATTTATCTTCTTTAACAAAAATTGTTGTGCAAAACAAGAAAGAAATTGACAACATTAAGTTTATTGTTGAAAATAATAAACCAAAGAATTTAATTGACAATACTCAAAAATTAATACAAGGACAACAAGAATTGTATAAATACATAAAAGATATCAAAGACAAAACTTTGACAATCAATTATGATGTGAGTATTGACAATCTTACAGAAAAATTGAATAAATTAAGTATTTCTGTAGAAAAATTTGAAGAAAAGACTTCATCACACCAAAAATTACTTTTGGACCATGTGGAAAAAAGTGATGAAGCAAGAATGCATCTGAAAGATGATATTCAGAGTGAAATAAGACTTATCACTGAAAAAATGGATAAAATTAATGAGGCTAATTTAAATATGCCAAAGTTATCAACACCATTTTCTCATATAAGAAGCCCTGTTAAAACAAAAGAGGAATTGTCAAATCCTTTCATAACAGACTTGAGTCACCAAGATAATAACCAAGTCTTAATGAAGGAAGCAACTCAACTGAAAGAATGGCCAACATTCACAGGAGAAGGTGAATATGACCACATGTCATTCATTAAAACAATTGAAATGTTACAAGAAGATTATGCCATACCAGATGAATTAATCACTGCAAGATTACATTCTTTGTTTGAGAAATCTGCAAAAAGATGGTATTATGGCATAAGACAAACAAATGGTAAAAATACCTGGTATTGGTGGAAACAAGAAATAATCACCAAGTGGGCAAATGATGCCTGGAGGTAGAAGATAGAAAATGCATTTGAAAACTCTTTCTTTGACCCAGAGAAAGACAAACCTTTAACTTGGTTCTTAAAACAAGTTGAAAGACTTAATGCACTATACCCAGAAATGTCACAGAAGATGGTGCATATGAAAATACTTAAAAAATGTGGAGGGGAACTAGAACATGCCCTAAAAAGCAGATGTATAGAACCATGCTCCACAGAAGAGTATATAAATGCACTAGAAGATATAGTGACAAGAACAAAAATTGGCAGGACTTGGAAAAAATTGGACATTAAAAGCCCAAATAAACCATTTATCAGAAAAGATAAACCAAAAGAATCCTTTAAGCCCAATACATCCAACAATAATGAGCAAAGAAAATGCCATAAATGTGGAGGTATTGGACACTTAGCCAATAATTGCCTTAAAAAAGCAAAAATTAATGAAATTGTGGAAACAGAAAGCCACAATGACAAAGAAGAGGAATCTGACTCTGAAAAAGAGACAGAAGAGTCAGAAAGCTCTGAAAGTGATGAAATCAATATAATTAATGCACAAATTAATAATATTGACTTAATTTATGAAGTACTGGATGTTAATTCAAACTTACCACAAGTTGGAACATCTGACACAAACCTGACAAACATACAAGATGCCAAAATGTATAGAACCAAACCTGCAAGAGGAATGGGATATACAGCTGGAAAATCAAGTATAAGTATTGTTATGGTTGATAACCAGGAAGGAAAAGTTAACTTGGATACAGGAGCATATTGCACTTGTGTTGGCAAAAGTTATTTAAAAACCATTGTCCCAAATTGGCAAGAAAAACTTATGCCAATACAAGGTGTCAAATTTAGTAGTGCAAGTGAGAGCATGAAGCCCCTTGGAATAATTGATTTAACACTAATTTTTCCTCATCCCTCACAATGTGTTAGAATTAAAGTAGAGTTTGTAGTAATGGACAACTGTACTAGTAATCATTTCATACTTGGGAATGACTACTTATCAATCTATGGTATAGATATCTCCAACCAAAAAGACAGATATTTTACCATAGGAGATAACAAAAGACAAAAGTTTGGCTTCTTAAATAACAAAAAACAAATCACAGTTATTAAGAAGGAAGAAAAAATTCCAGAAAAAGAAATTTTTATATCTGAACAACTTAAAGAGGCAGAATTCAATCAAGAATTAACAGAAAAAATGAAAGAAAAATTGATTGACCTCTTATTTAAGTGTAAAAATGCCTTTGCAACTGACAAAGAGCCACTAGGTGCCATAATTGGACATGAAGTGGATATAATTCTTAATGTAGAAAAGCCTTACCCACCTTTATTAAGAAGACCTGCTTATCCAGCCAGTCCAAGAGCTAGAGAAGCCTTAAAGGTACACATTAAAGAATTAATGGACCTTGGAGTATTAAGAAAGGTTGGACATAATGAACAAGTAGAAGTTACTACACCTGTCATTATAACTTGGCATAATGGAAAGTCAAGGATGGTAGGAGACTTCAGAGCCCTGAATACCTATACCATTCCAGACAGATATCCAATACCCAGAATCCATGAGACATTGACCCAATTGTCACAAGCTAAGTTCATCACAGCTATGGATGCTCTTAAAGGTTTTCATCAAAATGTCTTAACAGACAATGCCAAGAAACTACTAAGAATAATAGTCCATTGTGGAATTTCTGAATACTTAAGAATGCCATTTGGGATAAAAAATGCACCTTCCCATTATCAAAGAATGATGAATACCATATTTCCTGAAGAATTATCAGAAGGATGGTTAATTATCTATATTGATGATATTATAGTTTGCTCTGAAACTTGGGAAAATCACCTTACAAGACTAGAAAGGGTACTACAGAAAATAGTTCAAGTGAATATGAAAATTTCCTTGAAAAAGTGTCATTTTGCATATAGTGAATTAAAAGCACTAGGACATGTGGTATCTGGACTTAGTCTAGGCATAGACAAAAATAAAGTAGCAGCAGTACTACTTAAACCAATGCCTCAAGCCAAAAAAGAAATGCAATCATTTCTAGGATTTGCTGGTTACTATAGACAGCATATAAAGGACTTTGCAAAGATTGCTAAATCCTTGTATAAGCTATGTGACCAACAAACAGTCTATGAGATGACAGAAGAAAGAGTCAAGGCATATGAAGAATTGAAAAATTCCTTAACAAATGCCCCATTTCTCCTAATGCCAGATTGGAAACTACCCTTCAAACTGTACATTGATGCTTGTGGAGAAGGACTAGGTGCTGCACTTCACCAAACACAAATTATCAATGATAAACCAGTGGAAGGACCAATTTGTTTCATTTCAAGGCAAATAAAGCCAACAGAAGCAAGGTATGGAGCAAGCCAAATGGAATGCTTATGCCTAGTGTGGGCTTTAGAAAAATTGCATTATTATTTGGATGGCACAGTATTTGATGTAATCACAGACTGTAATGCTGTGAAATCACTATTAAATATGAAGACTCCAAACAGACATATGCTAAGATGGCAAATTGCTATCCAGGAATATAGAGGAAATATGACTATTGTTCATAAATCTGGAAATATTCACAAAAATGCAGATGGTCTCAGCAGATGGGCTCTAGCAAATACCCCTGACAATCCAGCATGGGTACCACAAGAAGAGCACCATATAGAAGGAATATGTGTTACAGACATTGGCACAGAATTCTTTAACCAAGTTAAAGAAAGCTATAAGACAGACAAAAATTGCCATATCTTAAGCCAACTTCTAATGAAAGACTGCAAAGATCCATCACTTTCATCAAAACTAGATGAAATATGGAAAAAGGCATATGATGAAGGAAGATTTCACCTCCTTGATGGAATCCTTTACCATAGAACAAAACATACATGTGTTATGGCCTTAACAGACAGAACACTAATAAACACCATTTTACATGAGTGTCATGATAGTGTTGCATCTGGACATCTCTCAGAAGATAGGACACTAGAGAGGGTGAAAACCTGTTCTTGGTGGCCAAATTGGAAGAAAGATGTTGCAGAGTACTGCCAGACCCGTGACAGATGTCAAAAAGCCAACAGAGCCACAGGAAAGAAATTTGGAATGATGATCCAAATCCAAGAACCAAAATCCCCATGGGAAATAGTTCATATGGATTGGGTAACAGCCTTACCTCCAGGAGGAGACAGGAGTTATAATGCATGCCTAGTGCTAGTTGACAGATACAGCAAAACTCCCATGTTCTTACCATGTCATAAAGATGACACAGCTATGGATACAGCCATAATGATATGGAATAAAGTCATTAGCCATACAGGCTTATTCCAAAATATTATAAGTGACAGAGACCCAAAGTTCACTTCAGCATTATGGACAAATCTCCATAACCTGTTTGGGACAAAGTTATCATTCTCAACAGCTTATCATCCTCAAACTGATGGTTTAGCAGAAAGAATGATACAGACCCTAGAGGATATGATCAGAAGATTCTGTGCTTATGGGCTAGAATTCAAAGATTCTGATGGTTTTACCCATGATTGGTGTACACTAATACCAGCACTTGAATTGGCATATAAGACATCAATCCATTCTTCTACTGGCAAAACACCAGCAATGCTAGAGAAAGGTTGGAATCCAAGACTTCCTTATGATACCCTCAAAAAGGACTTAGTGGATATAAATCCAACAGCAAGCAGCTTCAAGATAATGCTTGACAAAGCAAGACACCATGCAAACAGATGCATGCAAGATTCTTTTAAATATGCAAAAGAAAGATGGGATAAAAGTCATAAGCCACCTGATTTCAAAATAGGGGACTTGGTTTTAGTATCAACCCTTAATTTCAATAACATAAAAGGACCAAAGAAATTGAAAGATTCCTTTGCAGGACCATTTATGATAAAAGCACTTCATGGACCAAATGCTGTGCAATTGGAACTCACAGGTGAACTAATGAACAAACACCCAACTTTCCCTGTAAGTCTGATAAAACCTTACAGTTCAAGTGACAAAGAGTTATTTCCACTAAGAAATAAACCCCCACTTGAGATTCCCCCCTTGGAAGAAGGAGAGGAAAAGAAAATAGTAAAAGTCCTTAAAGAAAGAAGGACAAGAAACAAAAAAGAAAGAGAATACCTTGTAAGGTATAGAAATTCAACTCAAGAAGATGAATGGCTACTTGAGAAAGATATAACAAATGCTGATAAACTACTAAGAAGGTTCAGACATGAAAGAAAACCTGAAAAATAAAAAAGTTAAGCATTATTGAGCTTCAAGACTAACAAAGTCTATTGAAGAGGTAGGACAGTGGATGATACCCTTATCATACATATCAGATTGTGGTACAATCTTTTTTGGTGGTAGGGAATGTGAGCCTTTGAGATATGACCACATACCCAATAAGGTCACAAAAAGATTAAGAATAATTATACCTTTAATATAATTATACTAAAATTACTTAGAATAATTATACATTAAAATTAATTACTTAAATATACAAAAAATACCATAAATTAACACAAAAATTGGTTTAACTTAAAGACCAATGAATAAACATGTAAAATAAATTATACCATTGGATTCCTCATGGAAAAATACACATATACCATTTTTATGGCATATCTGTGAAGTCAATATTTAATGAATTATAAGGTATAATACCTTATAAAAACCATAAAATCCTATTTATCTCAGCAACCAATGAAACAACATGTGAAATAAATTGTACCAGTGGATTCCCCATAGAAATCCACACATAAAACAATTAATAAGCTAATTCTCAAAGTCAATACTTAAGGAATTATCCTGAATATATGCACTTTTTTGGTCAACGCATATATTCAAGGATCATAGCTAATATCTTCTAAACTATACATGATAGAATGATGAACCAAAAATAAATTTACCACGTAATTACTGTAAGAACACAGAAATGAACTTTATTTTACAAATTATAAACAAGGTTAAAACCTATGATGAAATATTGATAAAAATCAACAGAGCTGTTGACCACTTTGTTGTGAAAGTGGTCCAAACTTAAAAAAAAAGAATACAGTTGGATTCTACTAGCTCATTCGTGAAGAATGATGTAATTTTTATTATTAAATTCAGGGTATAACCCCCTGAAATCAAGGTTTGAAGTTTAAAATATTGAATTTCGACAGAAATAGTGAGTTACAAGAAAAATCATCAAAATTAGAGTTTTGATGATGTAATGATAAGCTCTTGGCAGCATAATAAGGTTATGCCAGGCTATCAGAATTCACTCTCTGATTTGCTGTAGCGTGAAAACTTAAAAGTTATTGAAGATCAAAGTTTGAGCTTAAATTGAGCAGTTATGATCACCTACTGTAACCTTAAATTAAGTTTAACAGTCACAAGAGTGATAAAATTGGTGAATACTATTAGTTTATGATTAAAACTAATAAAATCCACGAAATTTGGGGTTCTGCCAAGCCTCTGATGTCATCAAACTTAAAGTTACAGTGATAACTTTAAATAATGGTGCAATAATGATGTAAGATGGTTTGATCATGATGTAATCACCCTCAAACCTTAAATTATTGATCAATTCCAGTGGATATGATCAGTACACGTCTACTAGAAGCCTGTTGGACTCTAGGAGGGAGGTATTTACTATAAATAGAGCTCTTTTTACTCTATTTTCCCCCCAGACGCATCAAAAACATTAAATCAATTAAATCAAAAGGTGATTTTCTTTATTCTTTATATATAAAAGCATTATATTATTAAAGACCAAAGACCACCTTGCTATAATCATCTATTTTGACGTGATTAAATCATTTATTTAATTGTTTTTGTTAAAAATCTCTCTAAAACTCATTTCCACGTAAAAATCCAGAATAATTTGTAATTTTCTTTATTTTTATTGTAAATACAATTTGAAAAGGTTGTATTTATATTTTTTGGCGTAAAATACTTCAAAATTATTATATTAAGTGTTAAAAGTAGGTTATTCTCTCTTATTATAATAATTTCTCTATTATTACTCTCTTAATAACTCTTTAATTAATATAAATAGTATTTATATTAATTCATAACTTTAATATTAGTAATATTATTGTTATTAATTGTTTTTTATTAATAAAAAACAATTTTTTACGCCTTTATTATTTGTTGGTAACAATAATAAAGAGCTTTTTAATATATTAATTATTTTATATTAATATATTTATTTATTATATTATATTTTCATAATATAAATTATATTATTATATTTATTTAATAATATAATTATTTTACGCCATAATAATAATAATTATTTATTATTATTATATTTTTAATCTTATTTATTCAATTTATAAGGACATTCAGAGTACAATAAGTAATAAATTAGTAATTTTTACTTATTGTTTCATAGTCAAACCTTACAAAAACGGTTTTACTCTTGGTTAATAATCAGGTATACTCTTAAATTAAAAGTATTGTAGTCTTTATTATTGTAACCCAACAGGTAAAGCTGCACCCAGGGCTTTCAACAGCGCTCACCACCACTATATCTCTATAGTAAAGCCCTTAAAATCTTAATTTAATCATTTATTATCAACTTTATTATCTTTTAAAGCTATTTTTACCGTGTCACAGTCATAGTTAAAGCCTGTAAATACTTATATACACCTTTATCATAGACTCATCCTGACAATGTTGAAGCTGGAAGCTGTAGGATGAATTTCAATCAAGTCTTTCCAAAGTGTGTCTGCTGGGAGTCTTGGATAATATCCCTTTTCAAACATAGCAGGAGTTTGGCCTGTAGAAGAATGGACTGATGTCTTATATGCCAGTTCCAATTTAGGTATCAGAGTGCACAAGTCATGGGTAAAGCCATCTGAGTCTTTGAATTCTAACCCATAAGCACAGAATCTCCTGATAATATCTTCCAGAGTTTTAATCATTCTCTCTGCTAGTCCATCTGTTTGAGGATTATATGCTGCTGAGAATGATAACTTAGTCCCAAAAAATCTGTAAAGATTGGTCCAAAGTGCAGACGCAAACTTGGGATCTATGTCACTTATGATATTCTTAAATAATCCTGTATGAGAAGTAACTCTACTCCATAGAAGAAGAGCTGTGAGCCTTGAGGTATATTTCACATACCCAAATAGGCCACAATTATCTTTAAAGTAAATTCTGAACTATGCATAACAAAGAAGTAATGCATATATTCAAAATTAATCATTTTTGATTTCAGAAAAGATGAATAACTTTTTATTGAGTAAGTAACTCCATGGATTTAAAGCCATATTTGGATTCTACACAAAATTCACCTAGGGTAGCTTCATGGAGTGAATAAGCTTTAATCAACTCTTTGAGGTGGTAATGTGAAAAATACTTCAATACTACATCATCAATACCACATAAAAGATCCATAAAAAGTTTTGTTTTTCTCAATTTTATGCTAAAATGATGGGAATGTGCAAAATCCCATGTGACATATACACTAATAATAGTGTTATGCATATTTGCGGCACTTAATATTATGGTATTCTTACATACACTTTTGGTACACCCATAGTGGATATATCACTTGAAGCCTGAATTTCTATTTTGACATAAAAAAATAGTCAAGGGGAACAAAAGGCATCAAAGAGAGCCAGGGTACCCAACTCCTGAGGCCCCTGAGGTGTGGAAAGCTACAACGCTTGGATCCATGGCTGATATTGAACAAATGAGTAAGCTAAAACCTTCTGGGAACTTGGTTACCAAGTCAAAACATCATTATATCATAAGAAAATAGCAAATAAGCTGCTGTTTTGACATGCCAAGGAGGTAAAGAACAGCTTAGAATCCTGTAACCATGTCAATTCTTAATGAATTTCCATGGATAAGCCCCAAAAGAGTAATTAAACCTTTTTTGGACTAGTATCCATTGATTTACCTCATAGCAGCCAGCCATATAGTGCTATTTGCAATTCTATGTAGAAATGAGGTAAAAACTTCAAAAATTGATTAAAAATACAATTATTAATTAATATTTCTGAAACGTTCAGGAGAAATTCAGAACTGGATAATTCATACAAAAAGCCAAAAACACTATACTTTCATCAGTAAAATTGAAAGTTTTACTTACAGTCCATTTTTGATGATTCCATGTGAAATACTGAATATTCAAAAATTCAAAGAAAATACACCCTGTGATGAAATTCCCAATAACATTGATAACTTTGAGAAATAAATGATTGTTTTGGAATAAAATAAGATTCACAGTTGTTACTCCTTTTTGTCTTAACTATAAATGGGTTGGTAGTCACGTAAAAGCATCAATTGAGTAATTATGATAATCTTATGTGACAACAAATGATGCAATCAATAATCCAAAAAGGTTTATTGTTTTTGCACCCACTGGCTTTGCAGTTTCCTCTATGGAACCTCTCTGTGAGCTGTCCGAGACTTAAAAGTGGCCTCCCCTTTCTGTTTTTCCAAATCATCACATTATTCAATTATACCTTTATTACCAACAAGTAAGTATTAGTTAAATCTTTTCTTAAGTGTTTCAAATCTTTCAGAATCAATCCAAAGGACGTGAAATCATATAGCTAAACTATATATTTCTGTAATACTGCTATATATCCATTTTTGACCTTTTAAATCCACAATTATCCATCAAATATCTCTACCTTTATCTTTAATAAGTTGTTTGGAGTATTAGCGAGTGATTCATCTTAATTCTTAAAGTTTTTCTCAGTAATTGCTTTCTTCAAGAACTGTATCTATAATTATTCTTGAAAAAAATAATGATACATTAAAATAATTTTATTTTTTTAATAAATAAGTTTTATTATTAAATACTTCTTGTAATTGATTCTAGTAGACAATTACTGCTTACTATTATAATCACTAGTAGTGTATAACAAAGTAAAAGAATTAATTAATTCTTTAATTATTTAATTGTGGTTATAATAACTTTTATTATTATATTTTATAAGAACAGTCATAGTACTGTTGATTAATAGTAATATTATCAACAGTTTAATAGACACATCTTTCAAGAGCTGTATCCATAGCAGTGTAATTTCTATGACATGGTAAGAATATGGGAGTCTTGCTATATCTGTCTACAATGAATAAGCAAGAATTATAGCCTTTGTCACCACTTGGAGGAAGTGCTGTGACCCAATCCATATGAACAGCTTCCCAAGGGGCTTTTGTTTCTTAAATATGAATCATCACTCCAAATTTCATGCCTGTACTCCTGTTTTCTTTTTGACATCTGTCACAGGTATGGAAATATTCAATGGCTTCTCTTCTCCAAAATGGCCACCATGGAATGTTTTTCACTTTCTCAAGTGTTCTGTCTTCTGACATGTGTCCAGAGTAGATGCTATCATGGAATTCATGAAGAATGGTATTGATAAGCAATCTGCTACACAAGATCATTACACAAGAATGCTTGGTTCTGTGGTAAATTATCCCATCAAACAGTTAAAATCTTCTTTCAGAATAGGAATTTTTCCAAACCTCATCCAGTAAATTGACTGAAGATGTATATTTGCAGTCTTTATCTAACAAGGAAGTCAAGATATGGGAATTATTGTATTGCTTATAAGATTCTCTGACCTCTTAAAGGAATTCAGTGCCAATATCAGTTATGTTAATTAATTCAATTGGAATATGTGGTTCTGCTTCCAAAGGTACATAAGCTGGGTCATCAGGAGTATTGGCTAATGCCCACCTGCTAAGTCCATCAATATTCTTGTGAATTTTTCCTGCCTTATGAACTATAGTTATGTTACCTCTATATTATTGAATGGCTATTTGCCATCTCAACATATGTCTGTTGGGTGTTTTCATGTTAAGAAGCTATTTCATGGCATTACAGTCAGTTATCACTTCAAAAACACTGCCATCAAGGTAATAGTGTAATTTCTCAAGTGCACATACCAAGCATAAGCACTCTATCTTGCTTGCACCATATTTGGCTTCTGTTGGTTTGAGTTGTCTTGAGATGTAACAAACTGGTTCCTCTGTAGGTTTGTCATTGATAATTTGGACCTGATGTAGGGCTTCCCGTAATCCATCTCCACATGCATCAATGGAAAATTGAAAAGGTATCTTCCAGTCAGGAATGAGGAGTAAAGGTGCTTCTGTAAGAGCTTTCCATATATTCTCATAAGCTTTAATCCTTTCCTGTGTAATCTAAAATACTGTCTGTTGATCACAGATTCTATAGAGTGATTTGGCTAGATATGCAAAGTCTTTCAGGTGTTGCCTGTATTAACTGGCAAATCCAAGAAAAGACATAATTTATTTCTTATTCTGGGGTATTGGCTTAAGTAACACTGCTGCCACTTTATTTGTGTCAATACCCAAGTTTAAACCAGAAACAATGTGTCCTAAAGCTTTAAGTTCTTCAAAGCCAAAGTAACATATCTTGAGTTAAATCTTCATATTCACTACTGTAACTTTTTCAAGTATTTCAAAGCTCAAAGACCACGAGTCAGAACATATGATAATATCTCCAATATAAATGATAAGCCATCCTTCCAATAATTCTGTGGGGAAGATGGTATTAATCATTCATTGATAATGGGATGGTGCACTTTTAATACCAAATGGAATTCTAAGATACTCATAAGTACCACATTGAGTGATAATTCTAAGTAATTTCCTAGTTTTGGGCATCAAAAAATTTTGATGAAAACCTTTCAATGCATCCACGGATGTTATATACTTGGCTTTAGACAATTGAGTCAAGGTTTTTTGAGTTCTAGAAGTTGGATTCCTATCTGGAACTGTGTAGGTATTCAATTCTCCAAAGTCTCCAACCATCCTTAATTTATCATTATGCCAAGAAATAATAACAGGTGTTGTCACTTCAACTTCCTCATTATGGCCTACTTTTCTTAGTACACCAAGTTGGATCAACTCTTGGATATGTTTTTCCAAGGCTTCTCTAGCTCTGGGACTGGCTGGATAAGCTGGTCTTTTAAGTACTGGAGGGTGTGGTTTGTCAATATAAATATAATATCAACTTCATGCCATTTGATAGCGCCTAGTGGTTCATTATCAGAAGCAAAGGCATTCTTATATGTGTATAACACATTAAAAAGATAATTCCTCATTTTGGGTCATAATGATGGACTGATTTGTGCTTTAACAAGTTGATTAGCCACAAATTCTTCCTTATAAGTATCTTTAACAGAGGATATTATAGATATTTGCTTTGAAATATTGGAAAAAGCAAATTTTTGTCTTTGATTTTCTCCAATTTTGAGATATATATCTTTATAGTTATTGATGTCAATACCATAATTATTCAAGTAATAATTTCCAAATATGATGTGCTGAGATGTGCAATTGTCTATTACTACTATCTCTGTTTTCATTCTTACACTTCCCGCTGGATGTGGAAATACAAGATTAGTGACCAATATGCCCAAAGGGTACATATTATTACTGGCACCACTAATTTTTGCCCCCTCTATTGGTAATAAATGGTTCTTCCATCCAGGGAGTATGGCTGGATGATCATTTTTTCCTACACAAGTAGAAAATGCCCCTGTATACAAATTTACTCTTGCTTCAATATCATTTATCAGGATTGATGTGATACAAGATGCTCCAGAAGTGTATCTTTTACCTCCAGAAGGTTTGGTCTTACACATTGTGGCATGCTGGATATTGATCAGGTTATGACACTCCTCACTGTACTGTGGCAAGTGATTATGGACTTCTGTGACCTCAAAGAAAGCTGCAATGTTTTCAATGGGATAGTCTTCTACTGGTGTATCCTCAGAGACTGCAGAATCTAGGTCAGATTCCTCTTTCTCTTCAGTACACTGAGCTTCTTCAATGACTTGAACTTCATTAATATTTGTCTTCTTGGTGCAAGTGTTGGCTAAATTTGAGGTGCTTCCACATTTATGACACTTTGAGACAGGTCTTTCATGCTTCTTATATTCTCTGGAAGTTTTTGAGACCATTTTGGATTCCATATGGATGCAAGTTCAGGTTTTACCAGTTTTTGTCCTAGTAATGATCTCTTCCATGGAATTGATGTATTTTCTGTTGAAAAGGGTTCTAGACATCTGCACTTGATAGCATGTTTTAGTCCTGCTCCACATTTTTTTAATATTTTCATATTAATCATAGAGTCAGACATATCTGGGTGTAAGGCAGATAATCTGTATTTCTGTTTTAGGAACCAAGTAAGTGTCACAGGGGCTCTTGGACAGAAAACAAAGAGTGGCCTGGCACTCAGCAATCAGGGAACTCACTTGGAAGACTCCAAAGAATAAAGAAAATAAAATAAAAGAATAAATTTATCTAAGAAGGATGAAAGTACAAAGATGAGATGCAATAAGAGAAATGAGAAGCCAAATGGCCAAAGAGCCAACCAAGTAAGTCCTTAATCACTGTTCAACCTGCCAAAATGAACAATGGAATTAGTAAGGATATGACCACCAAATATCAATTGACAGGCAAAGAAAGAAATGAGAAAAGGTGCTAAATTACTGACTTGATAATATCAGTATTCACTTAACAAAAATGGTAAGATAATTGAAGATAAAATGAAATCAAAATATATTAATTAACTGGGGAAAAAACCCCCCAGGGTCAAAGGAGGCTGGTTTATGTGAAAAGCTGAGAGCTTTACCCCCCCGCCTAGCAGTGGTCCTGTATTGAATACTGGAAGCCGTATTGATTTTCTGATGGAGTGTATACCTTGCCAGATTGGGAAATGAACTGTGTTGAATGATTTTCCCATGATGTATGATTGAAATACAGGTCTTGATAAATCCAGAATGTATTGAAATGAATATGGTTTCCAAGTAGAATTGATGGAGCATTGACACTTGACAACTGGTTTTGGAACTGCTTCTTGAATATCCCTTGAGAATGAACAGCCAGTATTCCCTTGGAGCAATACTGTGAGTGAGAAGAACCATTGATTGCTTGATGGCGTCATTGTTATTTGAGATTATGACACTTGCCCTTGAGCCTTGATGAATCCTCTGGAAGGTGTGCCTTGATGACATGTTGAAAGGTTGAAATAAAAATTTGAAATTTCCGCCATTGGATTGCTGCTGAAAAAAGATGCATAATGGTGTATAACACCATATATAGCACTTTTGGTTATTGAAGGTTGAAATGGGCCAAAGGTCTTTTGAGGTGATGTCAGGAGGATATGAATGAAATTTGGGTTTTGGAAGGCTTCAGAGGTGAGAAAGTATCTTTGAGTGATTTGGCCATTTTTGGGTTTTTGGCTAAATACAGCTTTAAAACTGTATTTGTGTCAAAGTGCACAAAAATGCGCAAAAGTGCTCAAAATGCACAAATCTGGCAGTTAAGCTCCAAAAGGCCTGATATGGCCTTTTAGGCATATTTCACATAATACATGAGAAATATGGCCTAAATGGCTTAATCCAGCCAAATGCGCAAAAGTGCACAAAATGCATCAAAGTGTGCAAACTGCCTCAAAGTGCGCAAACTGTATTAAAAGCTTAAAAAGCCAAATACAGGATTTTGGGATGTATTTTCCCTGTTGTATGGAAAATACCCAAGATGCCCACAAGCAAAAAGACAGCCTAGGATGGCTTGATGATGGTGAAGGGGCCAGGGTGGCCCCCAGATGATAAAATGACCATTAAGGCCATAAAACATGACAATGGCCAATTTGGCCAATGATTATGGATATGGCCAAATTGCCATATATTGGATATGGCATGGATATGCCATAATGAGGTCCAAGAGGGTGTATTTCCATGGTTGTGACAGTAAGTGGTTTATCCTTTCCTGAGTTAAAAATGGAACTTTCAAAAGAATTTTCCATTTTAAATCTCCAATAATTGTTAGCCCATTTGGTGATTATTTCATATTTCCACAAAGGCCAATAATGTAACCCATTATCTTGTCTCATTTTATAATACCATTTTTTTGAAGTTCTGGTAAACAAGGAGTGTAGCTTGCCCACTATAATTTCATCAGGTATGTGAAAATCCTCTTGCAACATATCAATTGTTCTGATGAACTCAATATGATTGTATTCACCTTCACCAGAGAATGTTGCCCATTATTCCAGTTTGGGAATATCTTTTGCACAAATAGGAGTTTCTCCTAAAAAGGGGGTCAGACTTCCTTTTACAGAATGTTTCTCTTCAGTCAAAGGTGTAGAATTTCTTGGCATGTGTGGGTCATAATTCTTGTGAATTTTCTCCACATTTGCAATGATTTTATTCTTTAATTTTTGCCTTTCACTGTCACTTATTGCCAAGTGTGTGGCAAACTGATTGGTATTATTAATTATTTCTAAAACCTGATTTCTCAGAATTTCAAGTTGTTCATTTATGTGTGAAATGGAAATATCTCCTATTTCATCCTCTTGAACTTCACATTTAATTTCAATTATGTCACATGTATTGGTAGTTGAATCAAGTTTGACATTTTTCAGCTTATACCACTCAGTAGAAGATTTCTCATTTCTCTTTAATTCACTTATATCTTATGTTATTTTATTTAGCTTTGCATCAAATTTACCAAGTTCTATATTAATACTGGATTTAACAAATTGTATTTGCTGTATTATTTGTGTGGAAAGGTCCTGTTAATCCTTTCCTGCTCTTTGACTGTGAATTCCATGAGAGTTCTGGCCATATTGAAGACACTTTCCACAGCTGAAGGCTCCAATCTGGGGATCCTGTACCCTTGTGGGTAAGGTCTATGCCAATTTTCTTTGCTTTTGCCTTTTCCCTGATGGTTCTTGGGACCTTTTGTCTTTTGAGGTCTGTTGGGGTTGTCCTTGGAGACTTCTGGCGCTGGTTTGGAGCTGGTAGACTCCACTGGGCCTTCTTTCTCCAAAGCTGGGGTCATTTACAACTCCTTCTTCTGCTCTATGGATAAAAGAATTTGATTTTTCAACCAGTTCTTTATCTTTTTGACCTTGTCTTTGCAAGAAAATGGGCTCCATACTCTTAAGAGTTCTATGGTATTCTCCTGACCCACAAAGCTCTTGATGTGTAAGTAGGAGTTCATGGCCCCCTTCCAAAGGCTTGAGCATATTTCCCACTCCTCCTCTTTGGCTTCTCTGTACCAATTCTTGTATTGGAATTGATAAATTCCTATTTCTGCCACTTAAAAATGGTTCCGCCCTTGAAATATTATCATGAATTAGTTCAGACTCAGAGTACACATCAAAGTTTGTGGGTGCAGACCTTGGGGAATGGGGGGAAACTCTGGCATCCTCCAGATGTGTCTTTCTTGAGGAAAACTTTCCACTTATAGACTTGGTAATTTCTCATATTTGTCCACATCAATCTGATTGGACTGAATAGTTGCTTCCATTTCTGTTATGCACCATTTTATGTCAATTGAAGAGAAAAAATTCAAGAATAAAGTCAAAAATACACACCTTTTGGTGGTTGTTTTGCTTTTTCTGTTTACAAAAAGTGCCTCTTTTAGCAATTTGAACTTCAATACTGTCTTCAAATTCTGCATTTGAGGATTCTAGACTGGTATTATATCTTTTACTGAGTCTGTTACCCACTGCACAGTATTGGATTAAAGGCACTAGAAAAATATTAAAAAAGAGAAATTATTTTTTATACTTAAAAATTTTTTCAAAGATTTTTTATAAGTTTTTATTATTTTTGTTATATTAAAAAAATTATTCTTTTTAAAGAGAAAAAATTAAAAATTTAAGATTTTGATTCAAAATTAATTCAGAGTAACTCAAAGAATAATGTTAAAAGTTTTTGGATGTGAAGAATACATGTGTAAAAAAATATAAAATTAAACCAAATTCCTCAATGAAAAAGATCTTAAAGAAAATTTAAAAAATAAAAACTAATTTTAAATTTAAATTGAAACAAAAAAATAATTAATATGAATATATTAATGAAGGGTACAAGGTTCAAATAAAACACATCCAGGCCCCCAAATGTAATATTTGGTAGATATGGTGGTTTTTTAGAACGAAAAGATGAAGTCTAGAAGATTATTAAAGCCAAGTCTATGGATAAAATCATGGCCAGGCCCCCAAATGTAAGATTTGTCTATGAAACTGTTGATAATATTACTATTAATAAACAGTAATATGACTGTTATTATGAAATATAATAATAATAATTATTATAGCCACAATTAAATAACTAATTAATTAATTATTTCTTTTACTTGTTATACACTACTAGTGATTATAACAGTAAGCAGTAATTGTCTACAAGATTCAATTACAAGAAGTATTTAATAATAAAGCTTCTTTATTAAAATGATAAAACTGTTTTAATATATAATTATATTTTGCAATAATAATGATAAATATAATCCTTGAAGAAAACAATTACTAGAGAAAATGATTAAGAATTGAGACAAAACACTCACTAATACTCCAAAGAACGTATTTAATGATAATAGTAGAGAAATTTGACAGGTAATTGTGGATTTGAAGAATCAAAATTAATTCATGACAGGATTACAACAATATATAGCTGATTTCTATGATTCAATGTATTTCTGATTGATTTTGAAAGCATAAAACACTTAAGAAAAGATTAAATAATACTTACTTGTTGGTAATAATGGTATAATTGTATAATGTGATGATTTGGAAAAAACAGCAAGAGGAGGCCTCTTTTAAGTCTAAGACAGCTCACAGAGGCATTCCATGGAGCAAACTAAAGAACCTGTTAGTGAGAAAAAACAATCCTTTTCATATTAATGATTGCATCATCTGTTGTCATGTAAGATTATAATAATTACTTAATTGATGTTTTTACATGACTACCAACCCAAACATAGTTAAGAATAAAAAAATTAACAACTTTGAATATTCTTTCATTTCAAAATAAACATCAATTTTTGCAAATTTATAAGCTTTATTGGAAACTTCATCACAGGATGTGTTTTCTGTGAATTTTTGGAGATTCAGTATTTCATGTAGAATTATCAAAAGTTGACTGTAAGTAAAACTTTTAGTTTTACTTATGAAGCTGTAATTATTATTGGTTCATTTATGGATCATACCGTTCTCCATTGGTCCTGAAAGTTTCAGAAAGATTAATTAAGAATTGTATTTTCAATGAATTTTTGAAGGTTTTACCTCATTTCTACATAGGATTGCAAATAGTATTATATTACTGGTTGCTATGAGGTATATAAATGGATACTAGTCAAAAATGGTTTTTAATTACTCTTTTGGGGTTTATCCATGAAAACTAATCAAGAATTGACATGGCTACAGGAGTCTAAGTTTCTCTTTACCTCCTTGGCACATCAAAATAGCAGCCTATTTGCTATTTTCTTATGAATTAATGAGATTTCAACTTTGTAGCCAGGTTCCCAAAAGGCTTTAGTATACTAATTGGGCCAAGATAAGCCACGGAACCAAGATTTAGAGCTTCCCAGGCCTTAAAGGCCCTAGAAGCTGGGTACCCTGGCTCTCTTTGATGTCTTTTGTCCCCCTTGACTATTTTCACATTAAAAATAGAAATTCAGGCTTAAAAGACTGATATACACTATGGGTGTACCAAAAGTGTATGTAAGAATACCATAATATTAAGTGCCACAAAAATGCATAACACTATTCTTAGTGTATATGTAACACGGAATTTCTCACATTCCCATTATTTTGGTGTGAAATTGAGAAAAACAAAAATTTTAACACTTCTTTTGTGTGGTATTAATGATGTGGTATTGAAGTATTTTCTATATTACCACATCTTAGAGTTAATTTAAGCATATTCACTATATGGAGTTACCCTAGGTGAGTTTTTGTGTAGAATACAAATCTGGTCTTAAATCCATAGAGTTCTTTACTCACAAAAATTTATTCATCTTTTCTGAAATAAAAAATGATGAATTTTGAATATATGCATGACTTATGGGTTATGCATAGTTCAAAATTTATTTTTAAAGATAGTTGTAGCCTATTTTGGTATGTAAAATATACCTCAAGGCTCACATTCCTGGTCTTGAGGGGAAACCCCCTTATATAAGGTGGCTGGTGGCCTCTGGTGATTGGTAGGGGCCATTCCTTGAGTCTTGAGTCCTTGGGCCAATTTTAGGATTTTGGGTTTTTTTGTCATCTTGGGTCTCTTGAGTTTCTAGCCAAAAACAGGCTCAGGTGGTCCCACTTGTGGTTTGGGACCTATGGAATTCCCCCTTGACCCTTTTTGGCCTCATTGGAATTGGGCCAAAAGGGGCCTAATTGGTCCCATGGCCCATGACTATGGACCATAGAGACTGTAGGGGGCCTACATGGCTGTAATTTGGAATTTAGGCCCCAAACCCCTTAATCAAAGGGGATTTGCAAAAGGCCCTGGATAGGGTTAGAGGGGACAGAGGCCCCTGGAAGGATAGATGACCCCCAGGAGCAGAATTAAGGTGTTGGCCTGAGGGTTGGTGAGATTATGAATTGGCCAAGGAGGCCAATGGTGCAGGATATGGCCCGGGGCCATGAATAGTGGATATAGCCAAAATGCCATTTCCTGCTATGAGGTTTCAAATGGCATAAGAATGAGAATATGGCCGAATTGGCCATATATTGATGGAGGCTTGAATTGCCATAAAAAACAATTGAGAGGAATCTTTTCACAGGGTTGTGACATCCCTTAAGCTTCAAGGGATACTTTTAGGTGTATTCCAAATGTTTATTTGCAAGGTTATTTTTGTAAAGGATTGTATTTCAGCTAGGGTTTGGCACCGTGTTATCAGAATTTTATGAGTAAAATAAAAAAGACCCAGCAATTAATTATGACGTCATTGATGATGATGATTTGACATATTGAAGAAAGCTCAAAGGAAATGAATAGGAAACTGTTTGAGAGAGAAGCTGTGAGGAAAATAGAAGAAGAGAAAAGAAGGCAAGAGGATCAAACAAGAAGTGACCACTATAATTTTGAAATACTTTAATTTGGGGAAAGGGCTAATGGGATGGATGCTAGAAACCTACCAGCCCCTAGATAATGTAAGAATTGATAAATATATATTATCTTGGTTTAAAATAATACTATCATAAAATATAAGTCTCAGAAATTGATTGATGCACAACTATTGTTTTTATTCTTATACCTTTTTATAAAGTTCTGTATGGGATTAAATAATCTAGGATACTTTACCAGACATATACAAAAATTGGTTAATTGATTAATTAGCCATCATAAATACTTGAAAAAGAGAATTTACATTTGATATCTAATGAGAAGTGAATTACATTAAGAATACTAAAAGCTAGGGTTAATCTAGTAAGATTCTGATGCAAAAATCTTTATTAAAGTGATTTCAACCATAATCTGAATTTTCTGCAATATTGGGAGTGATATGATTATTTAAAAATGCAAATGTTTGACTAATAAATGAAGCTTATGTGTTTTTTTGTAAAATTTCCCCATTTCATCATCAAAAGCTCAGTTTAATTTAAAAATTTAACAGTACAATACATTTAGGATAATTACAAATTATTCTAATAAATTCAAAACTGATGAGAGTCAAAATAGATTTATGAAAGAAAATGAAAGATTATCCAAAAAATTGAGGAAAAAAATCAAAATATTTTTTACACAAAACAGAAGTAGAAAAGACACAGGAAATTAAATAAATGAATGAGGAGATGAAAAGCAAAGATGAATAAATTGAAAAATTAAAGGAAGAATGTAAATTTTAATTGACTGACTTAAAAGGAAGACTCAAGTGACTTCTAGCCCAGGGTGAGTAAAGAATCTATGATTATATTCATCTGGTAATTCATAATGATATGTATATTAGTAAAAACGAACTGAATTTAGATATCATAGTTTACAAAAGAATAGTATAATACATTAATTGATTTTTGTAAGTACTATGCCTCATAATTTCCTTATATATAGCTTATTTACTAAAATTAATACATATATCTAAATACTGTTTATCTTTTATAGAAATATAAAATTTTATCAATTAGGTGAAGCACAACTTGGAATATTTATAAATCAAGATAAAAACATTTTCAATGATACTGAGCAAAATGAGTGAAACTTAAAATCAACCAAGAAACTAACCCATTCCTCCCTGATGATGATAATTACATTTTTTCAAACACCTTGAGTCATTCCTATTGAGAATATTATGTAATATAATACATGCTGCTTTCACTTTACCTGCAATTGTTAAGCCTAACACTGAGTTCACCTTATCAAATGATATTGAATAAAAAATTGGGCTCATTTTCAGCTCATCATTTCATCTTAACCTCAAAAAATATTGACTAAACATAACATTCCTTTCAATTGATTTAATTCGTCTCACATCCCAAAACATTCCTTAGAAACTACCGCTCACAATGAAAAAACCAACTCTTATCATCATCTCTCTCTTGATAATTTTCATAAAATTCTACCTCTTTATTATCATTTATTTCTCCTGACTTATTGTGCTTGTACTTTACTTGTCTTCTATTCTTGTTGACACTACTTAGGTGAAAAATATCACTCACCTATAATAAACCGTCTTACTCTAATGCTTCAGTTTCTTAATATAAACTGTATCTATTATTTGTTGTTCACTTGAGGTAATTAATCTAGTTTTGATATCTACCTTCTATCTTGTGAATTTAATGAAATAAACACTTTAGCTCAAACATTATTTTACACACTTACAGTGCCTTGGACTCTCATCTAAAAAGTGGACAACAGAAATCAGCTAAAATGACAGATAAAACAATTGACTCAAAGGAATCATCTAATATTCCAATCCTGAAAGGCATGAAATACAGAAAATAAAATATGAGGATGGAGATATTACTATTCCCAAAAGACCTACTTGGCGTATGCAAACATCAACTGGAACCAGGTGCCACAGCACCTGCCACTACTAAAAGGAATAAAGCAAGGTACAAAGAAATTAGCGTAATAAGAAATAAGACTAATGAGACCATCTTTGTTGAGGTAATGGACCAAGAATCCAAAAAGAACACCTTTTTATTGTTGAAAAAATAAATGCAAAATATGAATCTCAAACTGTCATCAATAATGGTTATGTCTGGATGGAATTGGAAGCCCTAACCTACAATGGAAATATGAAAAGAATTATCTTCAATTGTAGAAAGCTACCCTTAGGAATGTCTTCTGTTGAAATAAAGATAACCTTCAACATCCTGTAATACTACATCCTAGGGAAACTATGCAAGAACACTGACTTATTTCACTTGGTTGATGGACTTGCAATGAACAATGAAGATGTTGAAAATACAACCGTTTCTCTCAATTTTCTTCCAAAAAATGTCCAGCACCTAAAATACAAAACTGTTTCTTCTGTAAAAATCTCCTCTAATATCTTACCTGCTCTAGTTACTGAAACCAACAAATATCCTCACAAGGTAAAAGAATCTATTATTGCACTAATGGCAAACACAATCCAAAGTTCAGTTCTCACAACCCAAGTCAATGCTATGCCAAACATCTAGAACTTTTACCACCCTGAATAGAAACTCAAAAAAGATTGAAAACTGAATCTTCAACCCCATCTTATCACATCACAGCTGCCGAAGCTCTCCTTACCACTCGAATTAATCCCAGCTTCTTGGAAGATAAATTGATTATGGACTCGTAAGAATCCGATCACATGCTCAATAATCAATTGTTTTTCTCACAAATCCAATAACCGCAGGAGAAAACTCCAGTAAACTGGTAGCCAAAGTGTAATGTCTGAATATCAAACAATATGTAAATATCACCAGTATCTTACTTATTGTACTATGAACATCTTTATTAAGTTAAAGAATAAGATAAGTAGTTATTATAATAATAAATAATTGTTAGAATTATGGCCTAAAACATCTATATTATTAAATAAATACAACAATATAAATTATATTAAAAAAATTAATATAACAAAAATAAATATATTAATATATTATAGCTAATATATTTATGTAACTTAATTACTGTTACAAAGAAATAATAAAGGCCTAAAAAACTGTTATTTAATAATAAAAAACAATTTGTAACAATAATATTACCAACATTCAAGTTATACATTAATATAAATAATATCTATATTAATAAAAGAGTTATTAAAAACAACAATAAATAGAAGATTATTATGAAAGCTGAAAATAACCTACTTTTTGACATTGATATAATAATTTTGAACTAATTTAAACCTAAAAATGAAAATACAACTTATTTAAGTTGTATTTACAATTAGAAAATAGAAGAAATTAGAAATATTCTTGTTTTATGTGGAATTAGAGATTTTGGAGAGAAATTTAACAAAAAAAATATAAATTTGGTTTAATCATGTCAAGATTGATGCTTAAAATGAATATTAACTTGAGTTTTTAAATATATAATAGTTCTATATAAAAAGAATACAGCTTTTACCTTTGGTTTTAGTAAATTAATGGTTTTTTTTGCATCTGAGGGGGAAAAAGAGGTAAAAAGGGCTTTATATACAGTAAATTTTGCCCTCCTAGAGTACAAAAGGCTTCTAGGCTTAGGGAGTATTACATCATAATTAAACCATCTTATCTCATTATTAAGCCATTATTAGAGTTAGTGCTGTAACTATCAGTTATCTGACATTATAGGCTTGGAAGAAGACTAAAATTCATTGATTTTATTAGTTTTAGTAATAATAAACTAGTATTAACCACTTTTATTACCTATATGACTGTTGAGCTTAAATTAAGATTAAAGTGAGTGATCATCAATGATTAATTTTAAGCTTAAGCCTTGATCATTAATGAATCTTGAGTTATACATGCTAAAACCATTCAGAGAGTGAACTCTGATAGATTGGAATGTTATTATTACATTTCCAAGGGAGTCTTATTACATCATCAAAACTCTATTTTTGATGATTTTTCTTGTAACTCATCTTTTCTGTCAAAATTTACTATTTTAAACTTAAAACCATGATTTTAGAGAGTTATACCTTGAATATAATGATAAGATTACATTATTCTTCCCATATTAGCTATTATAGTCTTAATATACACTCTGTTTTAAGTTTGGACTACTTTTGCAACAAGGTGGTCAACAGCTATAACAATGGTGTTGCACAAACCCCTAAAAATTATAGCCTTATTTATAAGTTGTCAAATACATTGTATATCTGTATTCTCACAGTAAGTATGTGGTAACTTTATTTTTGGTTCAACTGTTTATCATGTATATTTCAAGAGATATGAGCTAAAAACCATGAATATATGCACTGATCATAAAAGTGCATATATTCAGGTTATTTCCTTTAGTATCGACTCTACAGATATGACATAGATATTTTATATGTATAAAATTTCATGGGAAATCCAATGGTGCAATCTATTTCAAATGTTGATTCATTGGTTTCTGATATAATAAAGGATTTATGCCTTTTTATGGCATTTTTCACTCATTTCTAGGTAAGTATTAGCTTTACAAATATGAAATAACAATTTTATATGTGTGTTTTACCATGGTTAATCTAATGGTGCAATTGAACTCAAATTTTCATTTATTAGATTCAGAGATAATAAATGATGTATTCCTTTTTACGGCATTTTTATTCATTTTAAGGTAATAATTTTAATTCTTATTCTTAGAATGAACATTGTAAAGTTGGTTTGTTACCTTTTTGGATATGTGGTAATATCTCAAAGACTCACACAATGAAAAAAGTAAAATTCCAATTGATATCCAAAAAAACTTTCATTAATCTAAAAATTTGTTTTTATGTTCCAAATCTTAATTGAAATCTCTTCTTCCTGATGGATCCACTGGAAAAGGTGATTAAAATAAAGAATAAAACAACAAAATCCAAATTTTGAAACACAATTCCATACTGTTTGCAGGGTATCTAGTAAATAATATCATGCATTGTAAATGCACTCTTCCAAAAGCTCTCTTTTCCTCCATCCACTCAAAAACCTGGAACAATCCACTAGGTCATAATAATAATTAAATCCTAAAATTGTTGGGAGTTCTCACACTTCCTAATAGAATTTTCAACACGTATGGAAAAGACAAGAAAAATATGCAACATTTTCAAGACTGCTTTAATCCAGTCCAACAACCACTGGACTGCATTAACCTAGATATAGTTGGCCCAATCAATCCTGCCTCAGTATCTGGCTAGCGTTACTTCCTCACCCTTGTTGATCAATTCTCATCGTTAAATTTGTATGCTGAAAATTGGCA
This sequence comes from Austropuccinia psidii, assembly GCA_023105745.1. NCBI lineage: Eukaryota > Fungi > Basidiomycota > Pucciniomycetes > Pucciniales > Sphaerophragmiaceae > Austropuccinia > Austropuccinia psidii. The sequence goes on along the minus strand of JALGQZ010000009.1, from coordinate 33,026,057 downwards.
CAATAGACATATCAATAAGGTAGCTGTGATCAAGGGGGGGAATTCAATAACGAAAAGTTTCAAAAATTAGCTTGTACATCTGATTTTTTACACATCATGTCCCCAGCTGAAACTCCCCAACATGATGGTTTTGCTGAAAATGCAAATTGAATTATCCTAGATAAATATTTTTGCCTACTTCTAACATCCAATCATCCAAATCAATAGTGGACCAAGGGTGTCAACGCTGCTCCTCTTCTGAGAAACCTAAACAATCAATTCCCCCATTTCCTGTGGAACAAAAAATTGCCAAGAACCAGATGAATTTGCACATTTGGTTGTAAAGCTATAGTTGCTATACCAAAGAACAAATGACCATAGAATCTTTCTCGCACTGTTGAAAAGGGAATCTTACTAGGGTTTGAGAACAACAACACCTTATACACTATTCATGGACTGAACAACAAAACATCATAAACTCAAGGCACATCATTTTCTACAAAAACATCTTTCTAAGCATTGAGCATGCTCCATTGGAACTTGCAATTCAAAATTCTCATTGGAGCAAATCCAAAATAAATCAAGAGAAAATTTCTCCTGTCAATAAAAATACCATGAAAGATGATCCAATCAGCCCCTTACATTCTTCTCTTGTAAATTTCTCAAGAATTCCTACTTACAATTTGTTTCAAAGCAACAACATTAATAACTCTACTCCTCCTAAAACAATCAAAGTAATTGGACCAAGAAATCCAAAAATAATTACTAGTAATATTGACTCAACTAACATTGTCCCATATTATTGGCAACCTCAAGCCTTAATTACTAAAAATCATCCCACTAGCTTCAGCTCAGCCATTAAAAATAAACACCAAGAAGAATAGAAAATAGCTATGGTAAAAGAACTGAACTAAATGAGCGACTAATAGAACCCTACTTCAAATGAATTAGAAACTGTAAGATGTGACTATGAAACTGATGATAATATTACTATTAATCAAGAGTACTATGTCTGTTCTTATGAAATATAATAATAAAGTATTATTATAACCACAATTCAATAATTAAAGAATTATTTCTTTCACGTGTTAAGCACTACTAGTGATTTTAACAGTGAGCAAGTAATTGTCTACAAGAATCAATTACAAGAAGAATTTAATAATAAAAACTTCTTTTATTAAAATAATAAAATTATTTTAATATATAATTATCTTTTACAAGAATAATTATAAAACTAATCCTTGAAGAAAACTATTACTAGAGAAAAACTTTAAGAATTAAAGATAAATGACTCATTAATACTCCAAAGAACTTATTGATAGATAAAAGTGGAGAAATTTGACGTAGAATTGTGGATTTGAGAGATCAAAATGATTTATAGCAGGATTACAACAATATATAGTTGGTTTCTATGATTTCACGTCTTTCTGATTGATTCTGAAATATCTAAAACACTTCAGAATAGTTTCAACTAATACTTACTTGGTGGTAACAATGATATAAAATGATAATAAGATGATGATACGGAAAAAACAGCAAGAGAAGGTCTCTTTTAAGTCAACAACAGCTCACTGAGGCGTGCCATGGAGCAAACTGAAAAACCAGTGAGTGAGAAAGCATTAAACCCTTTTTGATTAGTACTTACATCATCTATTGTCACATAAAATTGTCATAATTGCTTAATTGATGCTTTTACGTGACTACTAACCCCAATATGGTTAAGAATAAAAGGAGTAACATTTGTAAATCTTCTTTTATTCCAAATTAATAATTGATTTCCCAAAGTTATCAATGTTGTTGACAATTTCATCACAGGTTGTATTTACTGTGAATTTTTGAACATTCAGTGTTTCACATAGAATAACCAAAAATGGACTGTAAGTAAAACTGTAATTCTCTTTGATTGTACCATAGATAATACAGTTATCAATTGGTCCTGAACGTTTCAGAAAGATTCATTAAGAATTGTATTTTTAATGAATTTTTGAAGTTTTTACCTCATTTCTACATAGAATTGCAAATATCAGTGTTTGACTGGTTGCTATGAGGTAAATCAATGGATAAAAGTCCAAAAAGGGTTTTAATTACTATTTTGGGGTTTATACATGGAAATTAATTAGTAATTGACATGGTTACAGGAGTGTAAGTAGCTCTTTACCTCCTTGGCACATCAAAATAGTAGGTTATTTGCTATTTTCTGGTGTTTTACAGTAGTTTTAACTTGGTAACCAAGTTCCCAAAGAGGTTTAGTTTACCAATTGGGTCAAGATCAGCCATGGAACCAAGCTTTGAAGCTATCCACACCTCTGGGGCCTCAGAAGTTGGGTACCCTGGCTCTCTTTGATGTCTTTTGTCCCCCTTGCTTATTTTCACGTCAAAATAGAAATTTAAGCTTCAAGTGAGATATCCACTATGGGTGTACCAAAAGTGCATGTAATAATACCATAATATTAAGTGCTCAAAACATGTATAACACTATTCTTAGTGTATATGTAACATGGGATTTCTCACTTTCCCATTATTTTGGCGTAAAATCAAGAAAAACAAAAATTTTCACAGATCTTTTATGTGGTATTAATGATGTGGTGTTGAAGTATTTTCCATATTACCACCTCAAAGAGTTAATTTGAGCTTATTCACTCTATGGAGCTACCCTAGGTGAACCTTTGTGTAGAATCCAAATCTGGCCTTAAATCCATGGATTTACTTACTCAATAAAAAGTTATTCATCTTTTCTGAAATCAAAAATGATGAATTTTGAATATATGCATGATTTATGAGTTATGTATAATTCAAAATTTCTTTTTAAGATAATTGTGGCCTATTTGGGTATGTAAAATATACCTCAAGGCTCACATTCCCTCCCACCAAAAAATAAAATTGTACTACAATTTTATTAGTGATAAAAGAATAAGGCCCCAAAGGGGGTTAATGTCCACTGTCCAACCTCTTTACATCACTCAGATCAAGTAATTTAAAGCACATTTATAGACATATTCAGGCTTGTGGCCTTCTTTCATGTCTAAATATTCTTAAGAGTTTATCTGAGTCAGGTATTGCTGATTCTGCCATCCATTCATCTTCATGTACTGAATTTATATATCTGACAGGATATTCTCTTTGATTTTTACCCCTAAGTCTCCTTTCTTTAATGACTTTCTTTATCTTCTTGTCTTCATTCTGTTCCACAGGTGGTACAGTTAAAGGAGTTGGGTTTCTTAAAGGAAACAATTCTTTATCAAGCTGACTGGAAAGGTGGGGTGTTTATTTTCCAATTCACCACTCAATTCCACTTGAACTGCATCAGTTCCATGTAAAGCAACAATAACAAAAGGTCCTACATAAGAATCTTTAAGTTTCTTTGGGCCTTTGATATTATTAAAGTTCAAGGTTGAAACTAAAACTAAGTCCCCTACTTTGAAGTCTGGTACTTTATGACTCTTGTCCCACTTCTGTTTTGCATAATTAAAAGCATCATCCATACTTTGTTTTGCATGAAGTCTTACTTTATCAAGCATTATTTTGAAGCTGGAAGCTGTAGGATGAATGCCAATCAAGTCTTTCCTCAGTGTGTCTGCTGGGAGTCTTGGATTCCATCCTTTCTCTAACATAGCAGGAGTTTGTCCTGTGGAAGAATGGACTGATGTCTTTTATGCCAATTCTAATGCAGGTATCAGAGTGCACCAGTCATGAGTAAAACCATCTGAGTCTTTGAATTCTAATCCATAAGCACAAAATCTCCTGATCATGTCTTCTAAAGTCTGAATCATCCTCTCTGCTAGCTCATCTGTTTGAGGGTGATATGCTGTAGAGAATGATAACTTAGTCCCAAACAATCTATGAAGATTGGTCCAAAGTGCAGACGCAAACTTGGGATCTATGTCACTTATGATATTCTTAAATAATCCTGTATGAGAAATAACTCTACTCCATAAAAGAAGAGCTGTATCCATAGCAGTGTCATCTTTATGACATGGTAAGAATATGGGAGTCTTGCTATATCTGTCTAGAATGGCTAAACAAGCATTATAACTTCTGTCACCACTTGGAGGAAGTGCTGTGAACCAATCTATGTGAACAACTTCCCAAGGGGATTTTGGTTCTTGAATATGGATCATTAATCCAAATTTCTTACCTGTGCTCCTGTTTGCTTTTTGGCATCTATCACAGGTATGGCAATATTCAATGGTTTCTTTCCTCCAAGATGGCCACCATGCACAGTTCTTCACTTTTTCAAGTGTTCTGTCTTCTGACAGGTGTCCAGAGTAGATACTATCATGACATTCATGAAGAATGGTATTGATAAGTAATCTACTGCACAATGTCATAACACAAGAATGTTTTGTTCTGTGGTAAATGATCCCATCAAACAAGTGAAATCTTCCTTCAGAATAGGAATTTTTCCAAACTTCATCAAGTGCATTAACTAAAGATGTATCCTTGCAGTCTTTATTTAATAAAGAAGTCAAGATATGGCAATTCTTGTCTTGTTTATAAGATTCTCTGACCTCTTCAAAGAATTCAGTCCCAATATCAGTTATGTTAATTCCTTCAATTGGAATTTGTGGTTCAGCTTCCAAAGGTACATAAGCTGGGTTATCAGGAGTGTTGGCTAAAGCCCATCTACTAAGTCCATCAGCATTCTTGTGAATGTTTCCTGCTTTATGAACTATAGTCATGTTTCCTCTATATTCTTGAATAGCTATTTGCCATCTCAGCATATGTCTGTTGGGAGTTTTCATGTTAAGAAGTGATTTTACTGCATTACAGTCAGTTATCACTTCAAAAGCCCTGCCATAAAGTTAATAGTGTAATTTCTCAAGTTCCCGTACCGAACATAAGCACTCCATTTGGCTTGCACCATATCTGGCTTCTGTTGGTTTGATTTGCCTTGAGATATAACAAACTGGTCCTTCTGTAGGTCTGTCATCAATAATTTGGACTTGATGCAGGGCTGCCCCTAATCCATCTCCACATGCATCAATGTACAACTTAAAAGGAATATTCCAGTCAGGAATGAGGAGTAAAGGTGCTTCTGTAAGTGCTTTCTTTATCTTCTCATAAGCTTTAATTCTCTCCTGTGTCATCTCAAATACAGTGTGTTGATCACAGATTCTATAGAGTGATTTGGCTAGAATTGCAAAGTCTTTTAAGTGTTGCCTATAGTAACTAGCAAATCCAAGAAAAGACATCATTTCTTTTTTATTCTGGGGTATTGCCCTAAGTAACACTGCTGCCACTTTATTTTTGTCAATACCCAAGCTTAAACCAGAAACAACATGTCCTAATGCTTTAAGTTCTTCAAAACCAAAGTTGCATTTCTTAAGTGAAATTTTCATATTCACTTCTGCAACTTTGTGAATTACTTTTGCAAGTCTTTCAAGGTGCAAGGACCATGATTCAGAACATATGATAATATCATCAATATAAATGATAAGCCATCCTTCAGACAATTCTGTGGGGAAGATGGTATTCATCATTCTTTGATAATGAGATGGAGCATTTTTAATGCCAAATGGCATTCTAAGATACTCAAAAATACCACAGTGAGTGATAATTCTAAGTAATTTCTTAGCTTTAGGCGTCAAAACATTTTGATGGAAGCCTTTCAATGCATCCATTGATGTTATATACTTGGCTTTAGACAATTGAGTCAAGGCTTCTTGGATTCTAGGGATTGGATACCTATCTGGAACTGTGTAGGTATTCAAAGCTCTAAAATCTCCAACCATTCTTGACCTATCATTATCCCAAGCAATGATAACAGGTGTTGTCACTTCAACCTCTTCATTATGGCCTACTTTCCTTAGTACACCAAGTTGAATTAACTCTTGGATATGTTTCTCCAAGGCTTCTCTAGCTCTGGGACTGGCTGGATAAGCTGGTCTTCTAAGTACTGGGGGATATGGTCTGTCAATATTAAGAGTAATATCAACTTAATGTCCTCTTATAGCACCTAATGGTTCATTATCAGAGGCAAATGCTGTATTGTATGTGTATAACACGTCAATAAGTTCATACCTCATTTTTGGTGACAATGATGGATTAATTTGTGCTTCAACAAGCTGTGAGGACACAAATTCTTCCTTATAAGTATCTTTCTCAGAAGATACTACTGATATTTGCTTTGGCATATTGGAGAAAGCAAATTTTTTCCTCCTGTTCTCTCCAATTCTGAAATATCTGTCTTTATGGTTATTGATATCAATACCATAAATACTTAAGTAATAATTTTCAAGAATGATATGTTGAGATGTGCAGTTGTTCATTACTACAACCTCAGCTTTCATTCTTATACTTCATGTTGGATGGGGAAATACAAGAATAGTGTCTAATATACCCAAAGGGTACATATTGGTACTGGCACTACTAAATCGTACACCTTCTATTGGTAATAGATGGTTTTTACATTAAGAAAGTATGGCTTGGAGATAATCTTTGCCTACACAAGTGCAGAATGCTCCTGTATCCAAATTGACTTTGGCTTCAACATTATTTATCAGAATTGGTGTAATACAAGATGCTCCAGCAGTATAACCTTTTCCTCTAGCAGGTTTGGTTCTACACATTCTGGCATCCTGAACATTAATAAGGTTGTAGCAATCTTCACTATACTGTGGCAAGTGGGTATGGAATTCAGTAATTTCAAAGAAAGCTGTGATATTTTCAATGGAATAGTCCTCCACTGGTGTATCTTCAGAGATTGCAGAATCTTGATCAGATTCTTCCTTCTCTTCAGTACACTGGACTTCTTCAATGGCTTGAACTTCATTGATTTTTGTCCTTTTTGTGCAAGTGTTGGCTAAATGTGAAGTGCTTCCACATTCATGACACTTTAAGACAGGTTTTTCTGGTCTCTTATCCTCCCTGGGAATCTTAGAGGTCATCTTGGATTCTGCTGGGATTTTAGACCAAGTTTTACCAATTCTTGTTCTGGCAATGATATCTTGCATAGAATTAATGTATTCTTCTGTTGAACAGGGTTCCACACATCTGCTTTTGATAGCATGTTCTAATTCTCCTCCACACTTTCTTAATATTTTCATATTAATCATAGTGTCAGACATATCTGGTTGTAAAGCAGATAATCTGTCTTTTTGTTTGAAGGTCAAAATAAGTGGTTTATCTTTCTCTGAGTTAAAAATGGCACTTTCAAAGGCATTTTCTATTTTAAACCTTGAAGAATTGTTGGCCCATTTGGTAATCACTTCAGATTTCCACCAAGACCAATCATGTTTACCATGATCAATCCTCATTTTGTAATACCATCTCTTTGCAGTTCTGGTAAACAGACAGTGTAATTTTCCCACTATGATCTCATCAGGTATATTAAAGTCTTCTTGCAGCATATCAATAGTCCTGATGAATTCAATATGGTTGTATTCTCCTTCACCAGAGAATGTTGGACATTCTTCTATTTTGGGAATATCTCTTGCAGAGTAGGCATTTTCTCCCAAGAATGGGGTGAGACTTTCTTTAACAGAAAGTTTTTCTTCAGTTAAAGGTGTAGAATGTCTTGGCATATGTGGTTCATGATTCTTATGAATTTGTTCCACACTTTCAATTATTTCATTCTTCAGCTTCTGCCTTTCACTGTCACTTTTTGCTAAGTGTATAGCAAATTGATTGGTATTCTCAACTATTTTTAAGACTTGGTCTTGTAAAATTGTAAGTTGATTATTCACCTTAAAAATGGAAAGATCTTCCATCTCATCATGCTGAACTTGGCACATGTTTTCAATTCTTTTGCAAGAATTGGGAATTTAGTCAAGTCTGGCATTTGTCACTTGGTGCAATTCAATGTATTTCTTGTCATTTTTCTTTAAATCAACTATATCTGATGCAATTTTAGTTAGCTTTCCATCAAGTTTACCAATTTCTACATTAATACTAGTCTGTGCACCAATTATTTGCGTGGAAAGTTTCTGTTCATCCTTTCCTGCTCCTTGGCTGTGAATTCCATCAGAGTCCTGGCCATATTGAAGACACTGTCCACAGCTGAAGGCTCCAATTTGGGGATCCTGTACCCTTGTGGGTAAGGTCTGTGCCAATTGGCTTTGCCTTGATGGTTCTTGGGACCTTTCTGCTTCTTCTGAGGTTCCTTGGGCTTGTCCTTGGACGCTTCTGGAGCTGGTTTGAAGCTGGTAGACGCCACTGGTGCCTCTGTCTCCAAAGCTGGAGTCATTTCTAACTCTTTCTTCTGGTCTATGGATAAAAGACTTTGGTTCTTCAACCAATTCTTTATCTTTTTGACCTTGTCTTTGCAAGACAGGGGGCTCCAACCTCCTAAGAGCTCTATGGTCCTCTCCTGACCCAGAAAGCTCTTGATGTGTAAGTAGGAGTTCATGGCTTCCTGCCAAAGGCTTGGGCAGATTTCCCATTCTTCCTCCTTGGCTGCTCTGAACCAATTTTTGTACTGGCATTGATATATTTCTATTTCTGACACTTGAAAATGGTTCAGCCCTGGAAATAATATCATGAATTAGTTCAGGCTCAGAATTCACGTCAAAATCTGTTAGTACAGACCTTGGGGAATGGGGGGCAACTCTGGAATCCTCCAGATGTGTCTTTCTTGTGGAAGATTTGGAACTTCTGGATTTGGTCTTGCCTCTTCCTTGTCCACATCCATCTGGTTGGACTGAATAATTGCTTCCATTTCTGGTATGCACCATTTTTACGTCAATTTGAGGATAAAGAGTAAATTTAAAGATAAAAACACACCTTTTGGTGGTAATTTATTCTTTTCTGAGTTAAATAAGGTGCCTCTTTTAGCAATTTGCACCTCAATACTTTCTTCAGATTCTCCTTCTGAAGATTCAGGACTAGTGATGTATCTTTTACTGAGTCTGTTGCCAGCTGCACAGTATTTGATTAAAGACACTTAAAGAGAAAAATATGATAAAAGAAATTATTTTTTATGATTTAAGATAGTTTAAGAGATTTTTTATAAGTTTTATTATTTTTTGATATTAAAAAAATATTCTTTTCAAAGAAAAAGGTATTAAAATTTAAGAATTTGAATAAAAAATTAAGTCAGAGTAACTCAAAGAATAATTTTATAAGCTTTTGGATGTGAAAAAGCCATGTGTAAAAACAGTACAAAATTAAACCAAATTCCTCAATGAAATAAGATTTCAAGACAATTTCAAAAATAAAAATAATTTTTTCTTTAAATTGAAGAAAAAAATGTTAAATTAATATATCTTAGAACTTAAAAATATATTAATTAAGGGTACAAGGTTCAAAAAACACGGCCAGGCCCCCAAATGTAAGATGTGACTATGAAACTGATGATAATATTACTATGAATCAACAGTACTATGTCTGTTCTTATGAAATATAATAATAAAGTATTATTATAACCACAATTAAATAATTAAAGAATTATTTTGGTCACGTGTTGTGAGCCTTGAGGTATATTTTACATACCCAAATAGGCCACAATTATCTTAAAAAGAAATTTTGAATTATGCAAAACTCATAAGTCATGCATATATCCAAAATTCATCATTTTCAATTTCAGAAAAGATGAATAACTTTTTATTGAGTAAGTAAATCCATGGATTTAAGACCAGATTTGGATTCTACACAAAAATTCACCTAGGGTAGCTCCATAGAGTGAATAAGCTCAATTTAAGTATTTGAGGTGGTAAAATGGAAAATACTTCAATACCACATCATTAATACCACATAAAAGATCCGTGAAAATTTTTGTTTTTCTTGATTTTTAGCCAAAATAATGGGAAAGTGAGAAATCCCATGTTACATATACACTAAGAATAGTGTTATGCATGTTTGGAGCACTTAATATCATGGTATTCTTACATGGACTTTTGGTACACCCATAGTGGATATCTCACTTTAAGCTTAAATTACTATTTTGACGTAAAAAATAGGCAAGGGGGACAAAAGACATCAAAGAGAGCCAGGGTACCCAACTTCTGAGGCCTCAGAGGCGTGGATAGCTCCAGAGCATGGATCCATGGCTCATCTTGGCCCAATTGGTAAACTAAAACTCTTTGGGAACTTGGTTACCAAGCTACAACTACTGTAAAACATCAGAAAATAGCAAATAACCTGCTATTTTGACGTGCCAAGGAGGTAATGAGCTACTTACACTCCTGTAACCATGTCAATTACTAATGACTTTCCATGGATAAACCCCAAAAGAGTAATTAAAACCCTTTTGGGACCCATATTCATTGATTTACCTCATAGCAACCAGCAAAACACTGCTATTTGCAATTCTACGTAGAAATGAGGTAAAACCTTCAAAAATTCATTAAAAATACAATTCTTAATGAATCTTTCTGAAACTTTCAGGACTAAAGGAGAACTGTATTATCTATGGTACAACCAAAAAGAATTACAGTTTTACTAGTAAAATTAAAAGGTTTACTTACAGTCCATTTTTGGATATTCTACGTGAAACACTGAATCTTCAAAAATTCACAGTAATTACAACCTGTGATGAAATTGGCAATAACATTGATAACTTTGAGAAATCAATGATTATTTTAGAATAAAAGAAGATTTACAAGTGTTACTCCTTTTATTCTTAACCATATTGGGGTTGGTAGTCACGTAAAAGCATCAATTAAGTAATTATGATAATCTTACATGACAACAGATGATGCAATCAATAATCCAAAAAGGTTTATTGTTTTCTCACTCACTGGTTTTTCAGTTTGCTCCATGGCACGCCTCTGTGAGCTGTTATTGACTTAAAAGAAGCCTCTTCTTGCTGTTTTTTCCGTATCATCATCTTATCAATTTATTAATCTTTATTACCAACAAGTAAGTATTAGTTCAACTATTCTTAAGTGTTTTAATTCTTTCAGAATCAATCAGAAAGACGTGAAATCATAGAATCCAACTATATATTGTTGTAATACTGTTATAAATCCTTTTGATCCCTTAAATCCACAATTCCACGTCAAATTTCTCTACTTTTATTATCAATAAGTTCTTTGGAGTATTAGTGAGTCATTTATCTTTAATTCTTAAAGTTTTTCTCTAGTAATAGTTTTCTTCAAGAATTATCTTTATAATTATTCTTGCAAAAGATAATTATATATTAAAATAATTTTATTATTTTAATAAAGAAGTTTTTATTATTAAATTCTTCTTGTAATTGATTCTTGTAGACAATTACTTGCTCACTGTTAAAATCACTAGTAGTGCTTAACACGTGAAAGAAATAATTTTTTAATTATTTAATTGTGGTTATAATAATATTTTATTATTATATTTCATAAGAACAGACATAGTACTGTTGATTAATAGTAATATTATCATCAGTTTCATAGTCACATCTTACATTTGGGGGCCTGGCCGTGATTTTATCCATAGACTTGGCTTTAATCATATTCTAGACTTCATTTTTGTGTTCTAAAAAACCACCATACCTACCACATCTTACATTTGGGGGCCTGGCCGTGTTTTTTGAACCCTGTACCCTTAATTAATATATTTTTAAGCTCTAAAATATATTAATTTAATTAATTTTTTTCTTTCAATTTGGAGTTAAAATATTTTTATTTTTGAAATTGTTTTAAAATCTTTTTCATTGAGGAATTTGGTTTAATTTTATATTGTTTTTACACGTGGCTTTTTCACATCCAAAAACTTATAAAATTATTCTTTGAGTTACTCTGAATTAATTTTCATTCAAAATCTTAAATTTTAATATTTTTTCTTTAAAAAGAATAATTTTTTTAATATTAAAAAATATAAAACTTATAAAAATCTTTAAAAAATATTTTAAAAAGTATAAAAAATAATTTTTTTTCTCTTTTATAATTTCTTTTAGTGTCTTTAATCAAATACTGTGCAGCTGGCAACAGACTCAGTAAAAGATATATCACTAGTCCAGAATCTTCAGAAGCAGAATCTGAAGACAGTATTGAGGTGCAGATTGCTAAAAGAGGCACCTTATTCAACTCAGAAAAAGGTAAATTACCACCAAAAGGTGTGTATTTTATCTTATATTTTCACCTTTTATCTTTAAATTGACGTGAAAATGGTGCATACCAGAAATGGAAGCAACTATTCAGTCCAACCATATGGATGTGGACAAGGAAGAGGCAAGACCAAATCCAGAAGTGCCAAATCTTCCACAAGAAAGGCACATCTGGAGGATGCCAGAGTTGCCCCCCATTCCCCAAGGTCTGTACCAACAGATTTTGACGTGAATTCTGAGCCTGAACTAATTTATGATAATATTTCCAGGGCTGAACCATTTTCAAGTGGCAGCAATAGAGATATATCAGAGCCAGTACAAAAATTGGTTCAGAGCAGCCAAAGAAGAGGAGTGGGAAATCTGCCCAAGCCTTTGGCAGGGGGCCATGAACTCCTACTTACACATCAAGAGCTTTCTGGGTCAGGAGAAGACCATAGAACTCTTAGGAGGTTGGAGCCCCCTGTCTTGCAAAGACAAGGTCAAAAAGATAAAGAATTGGTTGAAGAACCAGAGTCTTTTATCCATAGACCAGAAGAAAGAATTGGAAATGACTCCAACTTTGGAGACAGAGGCACCAGTGGCATCTACCAGCTCCAAACCAGCTCCAGAAGCATCCAAGGACAAGCCCAAAGGACCTCAAAAGAAACAGAGAGGTCCCAAGAACCATCAAGGCAAGGGCAAAGGCAAAGCCAATTGGCACAGACCTTACCCACAAGGGTACAGGATCCCCAGATTGGAGCCTTCAGCCGTGGACAGTGTCTTCAATATGGCCAGAACTCTTATGGAATTCACAGCCAAAGAGCAGGAAAGGATGAACAGGACTTTTCCACGCAAATAAATGATGTACATAGAAGTATTAGTGTAGAAATTGGCAAACTTGAGTCAAAGTTGAAGCAAATTACATTAGACATCAATGATTTAAAGAAAAATGACAAGCAACATTCTGATTGGCATAAATTGACAACTGTCACCCTTGAGTCAATTAGCAATGCTTGTGAAAGAATTGAGAACCAATGTCAAAATAATGACACAGAGGATCTTTCCATCTTTAAAGTAAATGATAGACTTAAAACTCTTGAAGACCATGTCTTACAAATAGTTAAGAACACCAATCAATTTGCTATACATTTAGCAAAAAGTGACAGTGAAAGGCAGAAATTGAAGAATGAAATAATTGCAAGTGTGGAGCAAATTCATAAGAATCATGAACCACATATGCCAAGACATTCTACACCTTTGACTGAAGAAAAACTTTCTGTCAAAGAAAGTTTGACTCCATTCTTAGGAGAGAATGTTATTTCTGCAAAGGATATTCCCAAATTAGAAGAATGGCCAACATTCTCTGGTGAAGGAGAATACAACCATATTGAATTCATCAGGACTATTGATATGTTGCAAGAAGACTTTAATATACCTGATGAAATCATAGTAGGAAAATTACATTGTTTGTTTACCAAGACTGCAAAGAAATGGTATTACAAGATGAGAATGGATCATGGAAGACATGACTGGTCTTGGTGGAAATCTGAAGTGATTACCAAATGGGCCAATAATTCTTGGAGGTTTAAAATGGAGAATGCTTTTGAAAGTGCCATTTTTAACTCAGAAAAAGACAAACCACTTACTTGGTTCTTCAAACAAAAAGACAGATTATCTGCTTTACACCCAGATATGTCTGACACTATGATTAATATGAAAATATTAAGAAAATGTGGAGGAGAACTGGAACATGCTATCAAAAGCAGATGTGTGGAACCCTGTTCAACAGAGGACTACATTAATGCTATGGAAGATATCATTACCAGAACAAGAATTGGTAAAACTTGGGTTAGAAACCCAATAGAGTCCAAAATAGTCTCAAAGATTCCTAGAGAAGAAAGAAGACCAGAAAGACCTGTCTTGAAGTGTCATAAATGTGGAAGTACTTCACATTTAGCCAACACTTGCCCTAAGAAGACAAAGATCAATGAAGTTCAAATCATTGAAGACATTCAGTGTACTGAAGAGAAAGAAGAGTCTGATCAAGATTCTGCAGTCTCTGAAGATACACCAGTAGAGGACTATCCCATTGAAAACATTTCAGCTTTCTTTGAGGTCACAGAAGTCCATACCCACTTGCCACAGTACAGTGAGGATTGCTACAACCTGATCAATATCCAAGATGCCAGAATGTGTAAAACAAAACCTGCTAGAGGAAAGGGTTATACTGCTGGAGCATCCTGTATCACATCAGTTCTAATGAGTGATATTGAAGCCAAAGTGAATCTGGATACAGGGGCATTTTGCACTTGTATTGGCAAAGATTATCTTCAAATTATACTTCCTGAATGGAAAAACCATCTATTACCAATAGAAGGTGTACAGTTCAGTAGTGCCAGTAACAATATGTACCCCTTGGGCATATTGGATACTAATATTGTATTCCCACATCCAGCAGGAAGTGTAAGAATGAAAACTGAGATTGTAGTAATGGATAATTGTACATCTCAGCATATCATTCTTGGATATGATTACTTGAATATTTATGGTATTGATATAAATAACCATAAAGACAGATATTTCACAATTGGAGATAACAAAAGGCAAAAATTTGCTTTCTCCAATATGCCAAAACAGATATCTGTAGTATCTTCTGTCAGAGATACTTACAAAGATGAATTTGTGTCTAAACAACTTGTTGAAGCACAAATTAATCCATCATTGTCACCAAAGATGAGGAATGGACTTATTGATGTATTATATACATACAATAATGCATTTGCATCTGATAATGAACCATTAGGCGCTATAAGGGGACATGAAATTGATATTACTCTTAATATTGATAGACCATATCCTCCAGTACTTAGAAGACCAGCTTATCCAGCCAGTCCCAGAGCTAGAGAGGCCTTGGAAAAACATATCCAAGAGTTGATCCAACTTGGTGTGCTAAGGAAAGTAGGCCATAATGAGGAAGTTGAAGTGACAACACATGTTATTATTGCATGGCATAATGATAAGTCAAGAATGGTTGGAGATTTTAGAGCTTTGAATACCTACACAGTTCCAGATAGGTATCCAATCCCTAGGATCCAAGAAACCTTGACTCAATTGTCTAAAGCCAAGTATATAACATCAATGGATGCATTAAAAGGCTTCCATCAAAATGTTTTGACGCCTAAAGCTAGGAAATTACTTAGAATTATCACTCACTGTGGTATTTATGAGTATCTTAGAATGCCATTTGGCATTAAAAATGCTCCATCTCATTATCAAAGAATGATGAATACCATCTTCCCCACAGAATTGTCTGAAGGATGGCTTATCATTTATATTGATGATATTATTATATGTTCTGACTCATGGTCTTTGCACCTTGAAAGACTTGCAAGAGTACTTCATAAAGTTGCAGAAGTGAACATGAAAATTTCACTTAAGAAATGCAATTTTGGTTTTGAAGAACTCAAAGCATTAGGACATGTTGTTTCTGGTTTGAGCTTGGGTATTGACAAGAATAAAGTAGCAGCAGTGTTACTTAAGCCAATACCCCAGAATAAAAAAGAAATGATGTCTTTTCTTGGATTTGCTAGTTACTATAGGCAACACTTGAAAGATTTTGCAATTCTAGCCAAGTCACTTTATAGAATCTGTGATCAACAGACTGTATTTGAAATGACACAGGAAAGAATTAAAGCTTATGAGAAGATAAAGAAAGCCCTTACAGAAGCACCTTTACTCCTCATGCCTGACTGGAATATTCCTTTTAAATTGTACATTGATGCATGTGGGGATGGATTAGGGGCAGCCCTACACCAAGTCCAAATTATTGATGACAAACCTACAGAAGGACCAGTTTGTTATATCTCAAGACAAATCAAACCAACAGAAGCCAGATATGGTGCAAGCCAAATGGAGTGCTTATGTTTGGTATGGGCACTTGAGAAATTACACTATTACCTTGATGGCAGTGTTTTTGAAGTGATAACTGATTGTAATGCCGTGAAATCACTTCTTAACATGAAAACTCCCAACAGACATATGTTGAGATGGCAAATAGCCATTCAAGAATATAGAGGAAACATGACTATAGTTCATAAAGCAGGAAACATTCACAAAAATGCTGATGGACTTAGTAGATGGGCTTTAGCCAACACTCCTGATAACCCAGCTTATGTACCTTTGGAAGCTGAACCACAGATTCCAATTGAAGGGATTAACATAACTGATATTGGGACTGAATTCTTTGAAGAGGTCAGAGAGTCTTATAAACAAGACAAGAATTGCCATATCTTGACTTCTTTATTGGATAAAGACTGCAAAGACACATCTTTGGTTAATACACTAGATGAAGTTTGGAAAAATTCCTATTCTGAAGGAAGATTTCACTTGTTTGATGGGATTATTTACCATAGAACAAAACATTCTTGTGTGATGACATTGTGTAGTAGATTGCTCATCAATACCATTCTTCATGAATGCCATGATAGCATTTACTCTGGACACCTATCAGAAGACAGAACACTTGAAAAGGTGAAGAACTGTGCATGGTGGCCATCTTGGAGAAAAGAAACCATTGAATATTGCCATACCTGTGATAGATGCCAAAAAGCAAACAGGAGTACAGGCAAGAAATTTGGATTAATGATCCATATTCAAGAACCAAAATCCCCTTGGGAAGTTGTTCACATGGATTGGGTCACAGCACTTCCTCCAAGTGGTGACAAAAGTTATAATGCTTGTTTAGTCATTGTAGACAGATATAGCAAAACTCCCATATTCTTACCATGTCATAAAGATGACACTGCTATGGATACAGCTCTTCTTTTATGGAGTAGAGTTATTTCTCATACAGGGTTATTTAAGAATATCATAAGTGACAGAGACCCCAAGTTCACATCTGCACTTTGGACCAATCTTCATAGATTGTTTGGGACTAAGTTATCATTCTCTACAGCATATCACCCTCAAACAGATGGGCTAGCAGAGAGGATGATTCAAACTTTAGAAGACATGATCAGGAGATTTTGTGCTTATGGATTAGAATTTAAAGACTCAGATGGCTTTACCCATGACTGGTGCACTCTGATACCTGCATTAGAATTGGCATACAAGACATCAGTCCATTCTTCCACAGGACAAACTCCTGCTATGTTAGAAAAAGGATGGAATCCAAGACTCCCAGCAGACACACTGAGGAAAGACTTGATTGACATTCATCCTACAGCTTCCAGCTTCAAATTAATGCTTGATAAAGTAAAACACCATGCAAAACAAAGTATGGATGATGCTTTTGATTATGCAAAACAGAAGTGGGACAAGAGTCATAAAGTACCAGACTTCAAAGTAGGGGACTTAGTTCTAGTTTCAACCTTGAATTTTAATAATATCAAAGGCCCAAAGAAACTTAAAGATTCTTATGTAGGACCTTTTGTTATTGTTGCTTTACATGGAACCAATGCAGTTCAAGTGGAATTGAGTGGTGAATTGGAAAATAAACACCCCACATTTCCAGTCAGCTTGATAAAACCTTATCAACCAGCTGATAAAGAATTGTTTCCTTTAAGAAACCCAACTCCTTTAACTGTACCACCTGTGGAACAGAATGAAGACAGAAAGATAAAGAAAGTCATTAAAGAAAGGAGACTTAGGGGTAAAAATCAAAGAGAATATCTTGTCAGATATAGAAATCCAGTACATGAAGATGAATGGATGGCAGAATCAGAAATACCTGACTCAGATAAACTCTTAAGAAGATTTAGACATGAAAGAAGGCCACAAGCCTGAATATGTCTATAAATGTGCTTTAAATTACTTGATCTGAGTAATGTGAAGAGGTTGGACAGTGGACATTAACCCCCTTTTGGGGCCTTATTCTTTTTATCACTAATAAAATTGTAGTACAATTTTATTTTTTGGTGGGAGGGAATGTGAGCCTTGAGGTATATTTTACATACCCAAATAGGCCACAATTATCTTAAAAAGAAATTTTGAATTATGCAAAACTCATAAGTCATGCATATATCCAAAATTCATCATTTTCAATTTCAGAAAAGATGAATAACTTTTTATTGAGTAAGTAAATCCATGGATTTAAGACCAGATTTGGATTCTACACAAAAATTCACCTAGGGTAGCTCCATAGAGTGAATAAGCTCAATTTAAGTATTTGAGGTGGTAAAATGGAAAATACTTCAATACCACATCATTAATACCACATAAAAGATCCGTGAAAATTTTTGTTTTTCTTGATTTTTAGCCAAAATAATGGGAAAGTGAGAAATCCCATGTTACATATACACTAAGAATAGTGTTATGCATGTTTGGAGCACTTAATATCATGGTATTCTTACATGGAATTTTGGTACACCCATAGTGGATATCTCACTTTAAGCTTAAATTACTATTTTGACGTAAAAAATAGGCAAGGGGGACAAAAGACATCAAAGAGAGCCAGGGTACCCAACTTCTGAGGCCTCAGAGGCGTGGATAGCTCCAGAGCATGGATCCATGGCTCATCTTGGCCCAATTGGTAAACTAAAACTCTTTGGGAACTTGGTTACCAAGTTACAACTACTGTAAAACATCAGATAATAGCAAATAACCTGCTATTTTGACGTGCCAAGGAGGTAATGAGCTACTTACACTCCTTTAACCATGTCAATTACTAATGACTTTCCATGGATAAACCCCAAAAGAGTAATTAAAACCCTTTTGGGACCCATATTCATTGATTTACCTCATAGCAACCAGCAAAACACTGCTATTTGCAATTCTACGTAGAAATGAGGTAAAACCTTCAAAAATTCATTAAAAATACAATTCTTAATGAATCTTTCTGAAGCTTTCAGGACTAAAGGAGAACTGTATTATCTATGGTACAGCCAAAAAGAATTACAGTTTTACTAGTAAAATTAAAAGGTTTACTTACAGTCCATTTTTGGATATTCTACGTGAAACACTGAATCTTCAAAAATTCACAGTAATTACAACCTGTGATGAAATTGGCAATAACATTGATAACTTTGAGAAATCAATGATTATTTTAGAATAAAAGAAGATTTACAAGTGTTACTCCTTTTATTCTTAACCATATTGGGGTTGGTAGTCACGTAAAAGCATCAATTAAGTAATTATGATAATCTTACATGACAACAGATGATGCAATCAATAATCCAAAAAGGTTTATTGTTTTCTCACTCACTGGTTTTTCAGTTTGCTCCATGGCACGCCTCTGTGAGCTGTTATTGACTTAAAAGAAGCCTCTTCTTGCTGTTTTTTCCGTATCATCATCTTATCAATTTATTAATCTTTATTACCAACAAGTAAGTATTAGTTCAACTATTCTTAAGTGTTTTAATTCTTTCAGAATCAATCAGAAAGACGTGAAATCATAGAATCCAACTATATATTGTTGTAATACTGTTATAAATCCTTTTGATCCCTTAAATCCACAATTCCACGTCAAATTTCTCTACTTTTATTATCAATAAGTTCTTTGGAGTATTAGTGAGTCATTTATCTTTAATTCTTAAAGTTTTTCTCTAGTAATAGTTTTCTTCAAGAATTATCTTTATAATTATTCTTGCAAAAGATAATTATATATTAAAATAATTTTATTATTTTAATAAAGAAGTTTTTATTATTAAATTCTTCTTGTAATTGATTCTTGTAGACAATTACTTGCTCACTGTTAAAATCACTAGTAGTGCTTAACACGTGAAAGAAATAATTTTTTAATTATTTAATTGTGGTTATAATAATATTTTATTATTATATTTCATAAGAACAGACATAGTACTGTTGATTAATAGTAATATTATCATCAGTTTCATAGTCACATCTTACACGTGTTAAGCACCACTAGTGATTTCAACAGTGAGCAAGTAATTGTCTACAAGAATCAATTACAAGAAGAATTTAATAATAAAAACTTCTTTTATTAAAATAATGAAATTATTTTAATATATAATTATCTTTTACAAGAATAATTATAAAACTAATCCTTGAAGAAAACTATTACTAGAGAAAAACTTTAAGAATTAAACATAAATGACGCACTAATACTCCAAAGAGCTTATTGATAGATAAAAGTGGAGAAATTTGACATAAAATTGTGGATTTGAGAGATCAAAATGATCTATAGCAGGATTAAAACAATATATAGTTGGATTCTATGATTTCACGTCTTTCTGATTGATTCTGAAAGATTCAAAACACTTAAGAATAGTTTTAGCTAATACTTACTTGTTGGTAACAATGATATAAAATGATGATAAGATGATGATACGGAAAAAACATCAAGAGAAGGTCTCTTTTAAGTCAACAACAGCTCACTGAGGCGTGCCATGGAGAAAACTGAAAAACCAGTGAGTGAGAAAGCATTGAACCCTTTTTGATTAGTACTTACATCATCTATTGTCACGTAAAATTGTCATAATTGCTTAATTGATGCTTTTACGTGACTACTAACCCAAATATGGTTAAGGATAAAAGGAGTAACATTTGTAAATATTCTTTTATTCCAAAGTAATCATTGATTTCCCAAAGTTATCAATGTTATTGACAATTTCATCACAGGTTGTATTTACTGTGAATTTTTGAAGATTCAGTGTTTCACGTAGAATAACCAAAAGTGGATTGTAAGTAAAACTGTAATTCTTTTTGGTTGCACCATAAATAATACAGTTCTCAATTGGTCCTGAATGTTTCAGAAAGATTCATTAAGAGTTGTATTTTTAATGAATTTTTGAAGTTTTTCCCTCATTTCTACGTAGAATTGCAAATATCAGTGTTTGACTGGTTGCTATGAGGTAAATCAATGGATACAAGTCCAAAAAGGGTTTTAATTACTCTTTTGGGGTTTATCCATGGAAAGTCATTAGTAATTGACATGGTTACAGGAGTGTAAGTAGCTCTTTACCTCCTTGGCACGTCAAAATAGCAGGTTATTTGCTATTTTCTGGTGTTTTACAGTAGTTGTAACTTGGTAACCAAGTTCCCAAAGAGGTTTAGTTTACCAATTGGGTCAAGATCAGCCATGGAACCAAGCTTTGAAGCTATCCACACCTCTGGGGCCTCAGAAGTTGGGTACCCTGGCTCTCTTTGATGTCTTTTGTCCCCCTTGCTTATTTTTCACGTCAAAATAGAAATTTAAGCTTCAAGTGAGATATCCACTATGGGTGTACCAAAAGTGCATGTAAGAATACCATAATATTAAGTGCTCAAAACATGTATAACACTATTCTTAGTGTATATGTAACATGGGATTTCTCACTTTCCCATTATTTTGGCGTAAAATCAAGAAAAACAAAAATTTTCACAGATCTTTTATGTGGTATTAATGATGTGGTGTTGAAGTATTTTCCATATTACCACCTCAAAGAGTTAATTTGAGCTTATTCACTCTATGGAGCTACCCTGGGTGAACCTTTGTGTAGAATCCAAATCTGGCCTTAAATACATGGATTTACTTACTCAATAAAAAGTTATTCATCTTTTCTGAAATCAAAAATGATGAATTTTGAATATATGCATGATTTATGAGTTATGTATAATTCAAAATTTCTTTTTAAGATAATTGTGGCCTATTTGGGTATGTAAAATATACCTCAAGGCTCACAAAAACACTCTGATTTGCCGCACAAATAAAAATGTCAGGCTGAGTCTATATTGAAGTGGTAATAAGAGTATTTACAACTAGAATTATGACTGTGACACATAGAAAATTGATTTAAAATAGGAGTTTTTGATTTAAAAGATGATTTATAATATAATTAAGGGGTTCTACTATTGAAAAATAGTGGTAGTGAGCGCTATTGAGAACCCAGGGTGCAATCGTACCAGTTGGGTTACTATAATAAGAGTTACAATAATTAAATATATAGTTATACCTGTTTATTACCCAAGAGTAAAACTGTTTTTGACATTTTACTATGTAGGGTATTCAAGAGCAGGATGAGGAGACAATTCTGGCTGTGAAAAGCCTCCTTTTTATCCTGAAATGGGGTGGAAAGGGTGCTAGACCTTCCCACGTAGAGGAAGTGAAGATTTTTCACTTTCTAGTACTGGCTTGTGGTTTGAAAACAGCCTGTATAACCTGTATTGGGCTCAGATGTGGTTTTGAAACCACATCTGGGCAGTTTTCACCAATACAGGGTGAAAATTTTCATCTGGGGGCCTCACAGCCTGATTCTGACATGTATGACGCGTAGAATGCTGTACAGAAACTGTATGGGACCCCAGTATTGACTGACATATGAGGTATTGAAGCAAAAACATGCTTCTTTGTCTATTTGACACCTCATATTCATGATTATGGGATATTATCCCATGTTAAGGCTGTATATGACAGCAGGTGGGACTTTAACCTTAAAACACCCATAACTTTGTCAATTCTTGAGATATCAACCTCAACATTTGTTCATTGTGTAGCCCTGTATGTGCTCTACAAAATGGTACTTCATTTGATATGGGTATCATTAAATATGGCAAAGTTATCCCATGTACAAGACTTTTGTACATTTGCGTGTTTTAGGCAAAAAGCTGTATTGAGCTTGTTTGCCCCATAACTTCTGCACTAGTTGAGATATGGAGAAATGAATGACATCATCAGATAGCCCTGATTGTGCTCTTTCCAAAAAGACCCCCTTCAGGTATCCCACACTAAAACCGTAGAAGTTATATGTGAGGTGAATGTTTTGTTCACCCCTATTTGGCCTGAAATTGACCATAACTTCAGTAATATTGGTGCTAGCTCAGATTGGCTGGTACCATTGGATATCCCTGGCTTAGAGCTTCATTTTGAGTACCCATTTGATGGGGTTAAGCCTCCCTTCTAGATTTTAGATGAGAGGTGAAAATTAAGGTTTATGCTCAGCAATAACTTTGGGCAGGAATAACTTTGTTATTTCTAGTCCTATGGTGATGGGACTTATATTTTCAGGAAGAGGTGAGTTTACTCTTTCTTTTGATACCTTTTGAGCTGATTTGGCTCAGTTCCATGTTTTGGTGGTATCTTGGCTATACCATTGGTTTATGGTATTTTGGCTGTCATGCTTGTGCTCTGGTTTTGAGTCACAGGCTGACATACCCTCCCTCTAAAAAAGGCTCATCATTGATGAGACTGTTCAGTCCTCCTAGAGGCTCTGAATCTCCTTAAATGAAGGTTCCCATCTGGTATGGCATCCTCTGCCAACCATTTGTCTTTATCTGCTGTCTGGTTCTTGAATCTGACTAGGTATTGTCTTTGATCCTTCCCATTGAGTCTGATCTTCCTGGCCCTGATGATCTTACTCACAGGTCCAGGGGAGTCCTCCACTTCCACTATCTCTTGTGGTGTGGGGTTATTTCTCCTGGAGGGGAATTTATCCTCCTCTGTCTGGAAGTATGGTTTGATCAAACTTACTGGAAAGACTGGATGTTTCCTTGAAAACTCGTCAGTAAGTTTGACTTCCACTGCATTTTTTACTATTGACTTAATGATAGTAAAAGGTCCTACAAATGAGTCCCTCATTTTTTTAGGTCCTTTGAGATTGTTGAAGTTCAGTGTAGACACTAACACCTGGTCCCCTTCCTTGAAGTCAGGTTCCATATGTGATTTGTCCCACCTCTGCTTATTGTATTCTTTTGCCTCAGCTATGCATTTGGCAGCTGTATCACAGGCTCTCTTCCACATATCATGGAAGTCTTTGGCTGTGTGGTGGATAGTCAGAAGATTTTTCTTCAAATGATCCACAGGCAACAGGGGGTTCTACCCTTTCTCCACCAGTGCAGGTGTTTTACCTGTGGTGGAGTGCTGGCTTGTATTATAAGCCAGTTGGACTGCTGGTAAGAGGGTAACCCAGTCATGGGTGTATCCCTCATGGTCCTTGTATTCCATGCCATATGCACAGAATCTTCTGAGGATGTCCTCCATTGTTTGGATCATCCTTTCAGCTGGGCCATCTGTTTGTGGATGGTAAGCTGTGGAAAAAGCAAGTTTAGTACCAAGAATGTCATATAAGTTAGTCCAAAACTCAGATGTGAATTTTGGGTCCCTATCACTAATGATGATCTTAGGGACTCCACAGGTAGATATGATGTTATTCCAAAATAACAGAGCAGTATCCATGGCTGTGTCTTCTTTATGGCATGGTAGACACCTCATGCTCTTGCTGAACCTATCAGCTATGATCAAACAGGAATTATAGTTTTCTTTGCCTCCTGGGACAAGTCCTGTAGCCCAGTCCATGTTGATGGTTTCCCATGGGTGCTTGGGTTCTTCTATGTGTTGAAGTAACCCATACTTCTTTCCATGTTTCCTATTTGCCTTTTGGCATCTTTCGCAAGTGTTGATGTATTCACTCAGCTCTTGTTCCCACTTGGGCCACCAAGCTGTGCTTGCTACCCTCTCTTTGGTCCTGTCTTCACTCATGTGTCCCATATAGGGGCAGTCATGGCATTATTGTAGGATCAATGAGATGTGGTCTCTGTCTACCACTGTGAGTGCACTTGTGTGTTTTTCTCTGTGGTAGAGCAGGCCATCTATAAGAAAAAACTTATTGTACTTATAGGCCCTCAACCAGGGTTCTTCCAGCTGGGTTTCTAGTTCTGGACTCCTGTACTTTTGTTGAAGGAGTTGGAGTAGAATGCTACACTATTTGTGTTTGGCATAAGACTTCTGTACTGCACTGAAGAATTCATTGTGCAGTTCTGAGGAACTTATTCCCAGTATGGGAGTTTCTGTCCCTTCTGAGTCAGTGTTTCCACTGTCAAGGGTACCACTTCCTGGTGCCCATTCAGAGAATCTGAAGTTTCTCCTCCTATCTATTTCCATGAAATGGATGGGGATCTTGGCTGCAACTTCTGGGTCATAAGCTGGATTGCTTTTAACATTGTCAAGTGGCCATCTGCTGAGGCCATCTGCATTGGTATGGCTTTTACCTTCCTTGTATATGATGGTCATGTTCCCTCTATACTCCTGGATGGCTATTTGCCATCTCAGCATATGTCTATTTTTAGTCTTCATGTTTAGTAAAGACTTCAAGGCTGTGCAGTCTGTATAGACTTCAAAAACTGCACCCTCCAAATAATAATGGAGTTTTTCTAGAGCCCAGACTAGAAATAGGAATTCAGTATGGGTGGCCCCATACCTGGCTTCTGAATCTTTCAGCTGCCTTGAGATGTAGCAAATTACTCCTTCTCTTGGTTCACCATCCACAATTTGTCTTTGGTGAAGGGCTGCTCCTAGGCCTTGACTGCATGCTGCATCTATATATAGCTTGAATGGTAGTTCAAAGTCAGGTAAGATGAGCACAGGTGCATTAGTGAGTTCATATTTGATCCTCTCATATGCATCCCTCCTTTCCTTGGTTATTTCAAAAACTACATCCTTTGAACATAACTTGTATAAACTACTAGTTATGTGTGCAAAGGTTTTGATATGGTTTCTATAGTAGCTAGCAAACCCAAGAAAAATTGCATCTCTTTGATGCTTTTTGGTACTGGTTTTTGCAGTACTGCTGCTACTTTATTCTGGTAAATTGCCAGACTAAGACCTGAGACTTTATGTCCTAGAGCCAGTAGCTCTTGTTGGCCAAAATTACACCTTTTTAGTGAAATTTTCAGATTGATGGGTGTACATTTACTTAGCACTCTGTCTATGTATTGTACATGGTCTTCCCATGTTTCTGAGTATATAATGATATCATCAATATATACTACCATCCAGCCTTCCATGATTTCTTCTTGAAATATGGTGCCCATCATCCTTTGGAAGTGGGGTGGTGCATTCTTGATGCCAAATGGCATTCTGGTGTACTCATATATGCCCATATTGCATATTATTCTGAGTAATTTTGTGGAGTTTGGTTTAACTCCATTTTGGTGGAAGCCTTTCATACAATCCATCTTGGTGATGTATTTGGCTTTGGCTAGCTCATCCAAGGCATGAGGTATCCTTGGTATAGGGTACCTGTCTGCTTTTGTGTAGTTGTTCAGGGCTCTGAAGTCTCCACACAATCTAGACTTGCCATCATGCCAGGTGATAAGGACAGGAGTGGTGATTTCCACTATTTCATTGTGTCCAATCTTTCTGATAACATCCATGTCCAGGAGTTCATTGATATGTTTCTCAATTTCCTTCCTGGCTTCCAGGCTTGCTGGATAAGGAGGTCTCCTCAGCATGGGTGGATAAGGCCTCTCCACATCCAGATATAGTTCTATATCATGGCCCTTGATCTTTCCTAATGGTTCTTCACCAATGGAAAATGCTGGTCTATTCTTTCTCAGCATCTTCAGTAAGCTTAGTTTTTGTTTACTGGTGAGGGTAGTGCTAAACTGTCCCTCTCTGAATTCCTTCAGAAGTTCTTCTAGTGGGTCTTGAGAAGATATCTGGTATATGTCAAGTGAAAATTTCTTTTCCTTGTGAGTACCAATGGTGATGTGCCTATTTTTACTGTTGTAAATGTCTATGCCATACATCCTCTGGTAATCTGTTGCCAGTAAAACCCTTGGATGTGGGCATTATTAAGCACTAAAAACTCTGGGTTGAGTCTGATATTGCGCTTCCTGTGGGGTATAATTATCTCTTTGATAATTGTCCCAATGGAAGTCATCTTCCCTGATGCACTTTTAAAGTTCTTTGCCTTAGTGGGGAAGAGCTGTTTTTCCCAGTTTGGGAAGTGGGTATCCAGATAGTTTCTGGCCACTATGGAGCAATGTGCTCCGCTATCAATGATCAGTGGATGCTGAGCATTGTCAATGCAAACAGTCATTTTTGTGGCTGTCCCATGTATATATGCCATTCCTTTGGTTGGTGTAACCAGGAATGTTTGTGCATCTTGTGCGTGTTTGCACAAGTTCTTGTTAGCAGTGTCCTGTGGCATGCCTGCTTCCAACTGTATGTCCTGGATTTCTAGTGAGGTTTCCTCTTGGTATTCCACTAGAAATTCCTCTCTTGGGTCTTGATCATCCTCAGATGGTTCTCTGATGGCATCACCCATGGAGTCTGAATCAGAATCCTCTGTTTGAGTTTCTTCATCAGGGACTTTCTCTATGGCATAGACTTTTTTCTTTGCCTTTGGACAGTTGTTGGCATAGTGGTCTGTTGAACCACAAGTGTGACAAGAATTCCTCTTCTTTTCCACTTCTGCCACTCTTTCTTTGGGTTTGTCTTTAAACTCTACCCTTAAAGGTTGTTTCTCTTTGAAACTACTGCTCTTATATGGGGTGAATTTCCATATATTAGTCCTTTTCCTTATGTCTTGTAAGGTGTTGGCAATGTCATCTAGAGTGCAATTCTGGTTGCATCTGCATTTTACTGCATGATCTAGTTCTCCTGGCAGTTGTGTCAGAAGTTTGTTATTCCTCATTTGAATGTTCATCTGAGGATCAATGGCTTCAAGTCTTTTGGACTGTCTAAGACACCACTCATATGGATCTTTGTCCACAGAGTATTTGTGATTTTCAAATGACATGGTCTTTTGCCATATCCAAGTTCCATTACTGTACGTTTGGATGATTTGACTCTTCCACCATGGCCAGTTTCTTCTGCCATGGATTTCTTTCATTTCTGTGTACCATATACTAGCATGACCTTTAAATGCAGTATTCAATCTAGCAGTGATCCAGTAGTCTGGTATGCTTGGTACATCAATGAAGAGTCCATCAATATAATCTATGAGTTCCATATGATCATATTCTCCTGATCCAGAGAATTTGGGCCAGCTTGAGGCCTCAGGAAGCTGTGTCAAGGCTTCCTTCTCTGAATAAGACATGCCATCTCCATCCTGGTATTGTGATGGAGATCTTGCCTTATTCAACAACATGGCATCTGGTTTGATGTCATCTGGTTTATATGGATTCTCCATAGCTTGGCCTTGTGGTTGGGGCTTCAAGCTATGGTAGGCATTAAACAATTTGTTAATGTCTTGATCCAGACACTCCCTGTCCCTTGTGCTGTGGTGTTGTTCTTCAAAGACTATATTCAGCCTTTTGTTGGTTTCTTCAGAGGCTTTGCTCAGTTGAGCATATCCTTCTTGAAGATTCCTAACTATTTGTTCCAAGGAGGCTTGAGTTTGTCTCATCCTCTCTTGGCTAGCTTTGATTTCTGCAAACTGTTTTGCAGATTGTTCAGCATATTGGGACATTTGTAACCACATTGTATCACTGTTGATGTTACTCTCAGATGTGACAATGTTATTTTCAGTCTGAGTGGGGTTAATGTTTCTATTACTGGGACTACTGATTCTAGAGTGGTTTACAACTACTTCTGGTTCTTGTGTACTTCTTTCACCAAATCTAACAGCTTCTGGATCATGGGGTCTGACTCTTTCCTCCTCTGGTTGAAGGAGGCTTTGTTCTTTCCCTCGTTTCCTTGTCTTCTCCTGGAAACTTCCTGGAATTGGGAAGAATGGTGACTCTTGGCCACTGATCTGCTGGTTTCTGAATGGTGTGAAGCCACTGGAGAGCTGATTTGGCCTGCTCCTTGTGAACCTGAAGGAATCTGAGTAGGCCCTGTCTGGGTTAATTGTTCTTCTATTGCTTGGATAGTGGCTTGATTCTCCCTTATCCTCTGTGCCCTTGCCTCCAAGAGTCTGTGCTGCGTGGTGGGATTCCAACCTTTGGTGATTACCATAAGGTCTTTGAAGTCTATCTCTTTGAGACAGATCTTCTGGCAACTTGATCCCAGTTCTGCCCAGTGAGTTGCTAGGTTGAACCTCTTGTTGTCCATGCTCCATTGAAATAAATCTTTGAGGAGTTGGTGGATCTGAAGAACTTGATCCATATCTTTCCAGTCCTCTGGTTTGAGGTTTCTGTTGAATTGGAGTGTGAATGGCAAGGCTGATATTATCTCCCTCATTGTTTTGCCATCCACCACTGTGTCCAAGGTGTCTTCTTTCAGATCTTCTGGTTCTGGAAAATCCTTCTCTGTCCTCTGGCTGGTTCCTTTGGAAGACAAGGTCTCTGAGGTATGCAGGGGGCATATCAGTGTTTGAAAGCAGTCAAAAACTTTATGTTCTTAGGGTATTTACCTTTGACTGTGCCTTGTACAAATTTGTTATCTGCTGATTTGGGCAGTTTGCCATTGGAGGTTACAACTGGGTTAATAATTGTAATATTCCCTGTACAAGTGGTTAAGGTTGGTTTACCTTGTATTGAAGCAGAGTTTCGTGGTTTTCTACTCCTCTGAGTGGCTATTGGTGTCCACTTTTTGGCTGTAATGAGGCCTTCACTAAGTCTATTTCCTTTGCCCTTGCTGCCCTCTTGTTCTGAGGGTGTCACTGGTATGTTGGCCTGTGACTGGGTCTCAAGTGGTATGAAATTTTCTTCCACTGAATCAAACAGGAAAAAAGAGGGCTTATGTCAGTTAAGAATTCTTAAAAGGCTGGTTTTGCACGTCTAAGAATGGCCTCTGGGATTGTAGATTATTACAATATGCCCTTGTATAATGACAATGTACTTGAATTAACAATTCCACGTCAAAAATACAGCTTACTGATATGTGGTATACTGTTTGTATACCAATATCTCACAGAGTACTTGTATTTAGCAAGTATAATCTGTCAAAAGGTGGTGTATTACAGGGTAATTAAGTTAACAATGTGCCCACACACGCCTCAACTGTTGGTTTATCAGTATGAGCTGTCTTAATTCACTTATGAATTAAGACTGTATTAGTGGCTTAAAGTGTTTTTATATACAAAACACGCCAAAAATACTAGTTTTGTGGTTATTAGCCACGTGACAGATACTCTATAATATATGAGTATTTTTTTTTAAAAATAAAAAAAATATATATATAAAATATATTTTTTAGAGAAAATGACGCCTAAAAAAGGTAAAAAGGGGGTCAATAAATGATAAAAAAGAGAAAAACTTACTTGTAAGGTCCAAAAATAAGTAAAAAACACGGCCAGGCCCCCAAAATGTCAGGCTGAGTCTATATTGAAGTGGTAATAAGAGTATTTACAACTAGAATTATGACTGTGACACGTAGAAAATTGATTTAAAATAGGAGTTTTTGATTTAAAAGATGATTTATAATATAATTAAGGCGTTCTACTATTGAAAAATAGTGGTGGTGAGCGCTATTGAGAACCCAGGGTGCAATCTTACCAGTTGGGTTACTATAATAAGAGTTACAATAATTAAATATATAATTATACCTGTGTATTACCCAAGAGTAAAACTGTTTTTGACAGTTTACTATGTAGGGTATTCAAGAGCAGGATGAGGAGACAATTCTGGCTGTGAAAAGCCTCCTTTTTATCCTGAAATGGGGTGGAAAGGGTGCTAGACCTTTCCACGTAGAGGAAGTGAAGATTTTTCACTTTCTAGTACTGGCTTGTGGTTTGCAAATAGCCTGTATAACCTGTATTGGGCTCAGATGTGGTTTTGAAACCACATCTGGGCAGTTTTCACCAATACAGGGTGAAAATTTTCATCTGGGGGCCTCACAGCCTGATTCTGACATGTATGACGCGTAGAATGCTGTACAGAAACTGTATGGGACCCCAGTATTGACTTACATATGAGGTATTGAAGCAAAAACATGCTTCTTTGTATATTTGACACCTCATATCCATGATTATGGGATATTATCCCATGGTAAGGCTGTATATGACAGCAGGTGGGATTTTAACCTTAAAACAGCCATAACTTTGTCAATTCTTGAGATATCAACCTCAAAATTGGCTCATTGTGTAACCCTGTATGTGCTCTACAAAATGGTACCTCATTTGATATGGGTATCATTAAATATGGAAAAGTTATCCCATGTACACGATTTTTGTACATTTGCGTGTTTTAGGCAAAAAGCTGTATTGAGCTTGTTTGCCCCATAACTTCTGCACTAGTTGAGATATGGGGAAATGGATGACATCATCAGATAGCCCTGATTGTGCTCTTTCCAAAAAGACCCCACTTCAGGTATCCCACACTTAAACTGTAGAAGTTAGATGAGAGGTGAATGTTTTGTCACCCCTATTTGGCCTGAAATTGACCATAACTTCAGTAATATTGGTGCTAGCTCAGTTTGGCTGGTACCATTAGATAGCCCTGGCTTAGAGCTTCATTTTGAGTACCCATTTGATGGGGTTAAGCCTCCCTTCTAGATTTTAGATGAGAGGTGAAAATTAAGGTTTATGCTCAGCAATAACTTTGGGCAGAAATAACTTTGTTATTTCTAGTCCTATGGTGATGGGACTTATATTTTCAGGAAGAGGTGAGTTTCCTCTTTCTTTTGATACCTTTTGAGCTGATTTGGCTCACTTCTATGTTTTGGTGGTATCTTGGCTATACCATTGTTTTATGGTATTTTGGCTGTCATGCTTGTGCTCTGGTTTTGAGTCACAGGCTGACAAAAAATGAGTTAAGTAAAATAATTTAGAGAAAAGAAAGACTGTGCGCACAAGGTTATTCCCAGACACAAGGCACAAACTATTCAAAAACCTTTTCTCCCACAGGTTGCCTTTGCTCTCTCAGAGCTCTTATTTTATTTTCCTTCTGTAAAAGGCTTAATTTTCACCAAGTAGATGTCAAAAATTACTTTCTCAATGCTCCCTTATCTAAAAACATATATTTCTCAATTCCTCAAGGAATCAATTTTGACATAAGAGCTCATTGCGTAAAGTGGAAGAAAGCCATTCATGGATTAAAACAAGCTCTTCTAGCATGGTACTTATGCCTAAAAACTTGTTGCACAGCGTTGGCTTCAAACATGTAATCTTTGACTCATGTGTACTCTATTGCCAGACCAACAACCCTATATGGCTCCTCATACACTTCAACAATATTGCAATCTTTGGTAACAAGCTGGACTCATTAAAAAAAGAAAATTTCCAAGTAATTAAAAATAAAGGACATGGGTCTATCAAATTTACTGCTTGAAATAAGAATAGAAAACTCAAAATGTGCCACTTCCTTATTGCAATCACATTACATGGAATCAATCCTCAACCTATATGGTTTCTCACAATGCTGAAAAGTCAAAAATTCATTAGTACCTAATCAGAATTTACAAAAATACTCCAAATAAGAAGTCAAATTATTTCAAGAACTCAATGTCAACTACTGCAGTGCTATTGGGAACCTATTTTACCTTAGTAATGCAGATT
The DNA here is from genome assembly GCA_023105745.1 of Austropuccinia psidii. Taxonomy (NCBI): domain Eukaryota; kingdom Fungi; phylum Basidiomycota; class Pucciniomycetes; order Pucciniales; family Sphaerophragmiaceae; genus Austropuccinia; species Austropuccinia psidii. The sequence goes on along the minus strand of JALGQZ010000009.1, from coordinate 32,994,041 downwards.
ACCCTGATATCTCCAATTCCATGAGAACACTCTCATAGTTCGTAGAAAGCACTGTAATTAAACACTGGAATGCCTTCACACATGTTCTAAAATATCTGAAAGGAAAAATTGACCTAAAGCTGAATTACAAACTAGGTGAGAATGACGAAATCATAGGTTACTCAGATGCCTATTGGGGATATTGTCCCAAAACTAGAAGATCTATAACTGGACTTATTATCATTTTCAACAAAAATATGGTAATCTGGAAAACCCATAAAAAGTCACTGTTTCTTTATCCTCTGCCGAAGCAGAATACAAATCCCTCGCTTAAAAATAAAAAGAAATAATTTGGATTCAACAATTCTGCAAAGAAACAAAACTTCAAAACTCTTTGAATCCGCTAAAAAAATGGCAGAATCAACACAAAAAACAGTGACTGTAACTCAAGCACCCAAAGAATCAAACACATTAATATCCAGCCAAACTTTATTAGAGCGCACATAAACAACCATCAAATTCAGATTAACTACATACCAACAAACAAAATGCTAGCTAATCACCTTTCCAAGACTATCAGTAAGCCTTCCTTACGAAAAGTACTCACCCAACTCAACATCATTCAACAAGTAGAAAGGGGGATGTTAAAAATAGCAGTGAGTCCTCCTTATTGAATGACTTTGAGTAAAAGATTGGGCTCAGTTTCAACTCAGTCCTAAACCTGAAACTCAACTTTTGACCTCAACCTCAAAAACACTGACTAAAAATAACATTCATTTCAAGTAATTTAACTCGTCTAAAATACCAAATCATGCCTTAGAAACTACCACTCACAATGATAAAAAAACTCTAAAAACTATAAAACTAACTCTTATCATCATCTCTCTCTTAATAATCTTCTTACAATTCTACTTCTTTATTATCATTTATTTCTCCTCACTTATTCCGCGTTTACTTTACTTTTCTGCTATTATTATTACTACTACTAAGGTAAAAGGTCTTACTCACCTATAATAAACTGTCTTAATAAAAAATGTCTCTCTCTCAAATAGTCGTAGCTTTCCCTAATGTTTCAGTTTCTTCATATGAATTGTATCTATTATTTTTTGTCCAATTTAGGTAATTCCTCTAGTTCTTGTATCTACCTGCTATCTTTCGTGCTATATTAAGAATTCAATTAAATAAATACTTTAGCTCAAAGACTGTTTTACAGTAATTAGAGGCAATATTAGCTGTGGATTTAGTAAGAAGCGAAAACATTTTTAAATAATCCAACTGTTTATCATCCCCCATCCTACAAAGCCAATTAGTTTTAGTAAAAACTTTTTTTTGATCATTTTATTTAGTGTCAATTCAATTTTACTCACTGAGTCAAAGAACAAATTGTATTAAATATGAAATTCTATAAATAAAACGTATTTCTTGAGGGTTTAAGTATTGGTGCCCTTTATTAATATGCCGAGTCACCAATAATCAAAACATTTTGGTGGGAATTGGCAAATCCCATCCATAAAATACTTCCCAATTCGTGATTTGAAAAAATTGAAACTGTCATGCACCAAGCCAGGAAATCCTCCAAGTACCTATACAAATGAAGACCAATCAAAAAACTCATTTCTTTCAAATTGAAAAGAATTACATGTCTGAATTTTCCACAACCATCAAAAATAGATTAAACCAAAATTAAATGCCAGCCTTTTATATATGGAGATAGGAATGTCATTTGTTGTTTTCTGAAGGAATTCTTGGTTTTTGGATGCCATAAATGGCCGCAGCTATATTTTCTAGTCCTTATATTCTTATGAATTATTCCTTGATTTGATTTAATTCTAACTCACTAGGGAAACAAAGGTGTCACTTTCTGGAAAGTGAATAAGGGTCATATTTGTGTCAAAGTTCTAAAGAATCACTTGGGCATAGCCTACCTTTCTGAGTTGAATCACTAAGAAAGTCACTTTTCTGTCAGATACACATCACTGATAAAGTCTGTTTCTTCCAAGGCAGGAGAGAGGAATCCATGGAGATATTCTCAATTTAAGCATAAATATAGGCCACATATTAAATATTACACATAATAGGGATATGGATATCATGAGGTATTTTACTGTATTAATATTTCAATATTACTCATAATAAGAATTTATATATCCAAAAATAGAATAAATTTATTTCTGGATAACATGAAATGAATCTGAAGATAGATCAGAGTACTCTCAGGGACAATATTTCTTAAAATATCTTCTAGTGCATGTAGCTGAAATTATTTTCAACCATTTCATTATTAAAAATAAAAAAATATTTTGCTGGATTGTTATTCTTGGGTTTAGATTGTGGAGGAAATTTTGAGGCACTCATTTTAATATGGTATAGGGGTTTCAAATGGTATTTTATTGTGCCTTTGTGAGGTAGAGGGACTTTATTAATAAAGAATTTTTATTCTTTTGAGTAATATAAGATTGGAATTCATTTTTGTGATTGATTTTCTTAGGTATTTATACAAAGGCTTTGGGAAACTCAAAGCCATGTTAAGTTCTCAGGAGCCTGTTTTTAACAATAATTATATAGAATTGAATAGCTCCATACCTCTTTAGATCTCATTAAGAATTTTGATATATTCTATATGCAAAAACTGGCCATTTGTGGCTGTAATAATGGCTGTACACAAATTTTATGTCTCCTCATTTGGACTAAGCTCTTTCCTTTACACAGAGTTTTATTAATAATATTGTGAGTGTAATGATTTTTTTAATCTCAGTTATGATTGTTTTTATGAATATCTTGGGTCCAATTGTCATAAATTTTTGGGAAATCCACTTTGTAAAAGGAATAATACTCTTTTCCTACAGATATTAGTGAGCTTAAGAGGGACTTGAGCTGAAAAATTACATCATAATTGAGATTAATCCTATGAAACGTGCATATATTGGTGTATTTTTTTGGGTATTTTGTTGCAATGATTTCTTAAAGTCTGGCTTAACTTGGCTTGAAAGTGGGAGATTTGAATGAGGTTTAAGTGCTGTCTAAGTGTTTGGATTTATTAAGCTTCTATAAAATGAAGAAAATAAGTAATGTAACAAGGGGTGCATTTAACCGTTTCATGTGTAGTGTTTTGGCAGATATTTTACACCATCCCGCTGAAAGTTCAATTTTTATTCAATTGTAAGTAACCGAAATTCTCCTAGGTATTAGCCCTTTTAGATAATTCCAAATATCTCCATATTTCCCAGACCATGTAAATTACCGTTTCATTCAAGCAAAATTAAGCCTTACTCATAGGAATGGTATTTTGTGTGGTTTAATGTAAATGAGCTTTTCTGGGAGAGGTAAATATTTGATTTTCTGCTATAAAAGATTAGGAATGGAAATTTAATGATAGGTCAAAGCTTGTGATACCGGGAATTTTTCAGGGAAACCTTTATAATGCTTAATATTAAGGGGGACTTCAACTAAGCCATGAATATTGGGAGCTTACACAGAAATTTGACCCAGTCATGCATGAGGTCCAATGGGCATTCAAATGTAGCCATCTTGCTTCAATCAGAGCCTTGGCCCTTTTCCAGCATGTCTGGGGTCTCCAGATATTATAGATAATCACTTGGAGATTTAGGAATGGTCTTATTTCGTGGTTTATTTGTTTGAGCTTTTCAGAATGGCTGAATTTCTTATTTTTTGTTATATAAAGATCCTGGCCATCAGTTGCATAATATCACAGTTAAATTACACTTTGTATTTTTCAGGGATATTTTAAGAATTTTTTCTCCCAAGGGGGCTTTCCATAAACTCTTCCATGCTGAGAATTTTCACAGAAATTTTATCAGTCATCCAGAAAGTCCAATGAATGGTAAAGATTAAATATTTCACTTTTTCCAGGGACTTGGGGGTCTTTATATGGGCCAGTGAGTTTCAATTATTCTCTCATGCAAGAATAATCCATTTGGAACTTCAGAAACAGTCTTTTGTGTGGGTTCATTTGATTTAACTTTGTGGCATGGATTGATTTTTCATTTTTTGTTATATAAATATTCTGGACAGAAGTTAGCTAATATCGTCAGACCGCAAGTGAGCTTTTTATATTTCAGAGAAATTTTGAGAATTTTCCAGCTCAAGAGAGCTCTCCATAAACTCATCCATGTTGGGAATTTGCACAGCAATTTCGTCCAATAATCTAGAAAGAGCCATGGGTGGTCAAGATTAAATACCCCACTTTTCAAGGAGCTGTGGCCCTTTTCAAGGCGTTTTAGGCTCTCTAGATGGTCCAGTTATCTTAATTCATTCTTGAATGCAAGCTAAATCCCCTCGGACCTTTAAAAATGGTCGTTTGTGTGGGTTCATTTGTGTTAACTTTATGGCAGGGCTGAAATTATGTTTTTTCGTTACATGAGGATTACAGCAAGTGGCTATGTGATATCATAGAGAAAAATGAGCTTTAGATTCATAAGGTACATTTTAAGAATTTTCAATCTCAAGGGGGATTGCCATAAACCCTTCCATCTTGGGCATTTGCACAACAATTCCATCCAATTATCCAAAATGTTCAATTGATGGTCAAGCTTAACCAGCCCACTGTAACCAGAGCCTTTACCTTTATCCATTATCTTAGGGGTCTTCAGATGGTCTAGTGAATTCCAATTAAGCTTGAATGAAAGTGTAATCTTCTTGGACCTTTACAAATGGTCTTTTGTGTGGGTCCATTTGATTTAACTGTGGTGGAATAATATTCAAGAGCTCAAGTGAGATTTGTATGTCCAGGGACATGATTATAATAATTCATCTTAAGCGGTATTTCCATAAACCTTTCTATTTTGAGCATTTTCATAGAAATTTCATCCAATTATGCCCCACAGTGCAATTATTGATCAAGTGCAACTAACCCCATTATTTAAAGGAGATTTCCCTCTTGGGAAAATTTAGGGTTATCTCAAAAAAAAATTATTCAATTTTAATTCATTTGAGCGTGTAGAATGATATTTTGTGTGGCCTGATCTGATTAAACTTTGCAGCATGGGTGCATTTTTTTATCTTTTATCAAATAAAGGTTTTTTCCAGAAGCTCCATTATATCACAGAGCTCAGCTGCATTTTTCATTTTGAGGGATATTCTCATAATTATTGAGCTCAAGAGAGCTTTCCATACACCCTTTCATGTTTGGGATTTCCACAGGCATTACACTCAATCTTACTATACAGTCCAAAAACTATTAGAATCCAAGACACATGGTGATCTCAAGTTTTGTACTATTTTATAACATGATACAGGTTACTAAAGGTTTTAGATAATCTCAATAAAGCCTGAATGGTAATTTAATCCAGGTGAACACACAGAAACTGTGTTAGTCTTTAATTTGAATGAATTTGAGGCCAGAACTTGGATGATATCTCACAATTAAAGTGTTATTTAGATATCCTGTGACATTATTTGAGATCTTTAGCTCAAGAGAAACTTCTCCATGAGCTTTCACATAGTGCCTTTGAATAAGTATTGCACTTGAATTTGCCCAATTCAGTTCACACTTTCAAATAAGTAACTCACTTCCAAGTTCTTGACTAAAATCACAGATCTTTAGGGGGATATAAGTGACCCAACCTATGTCCTAATAATTACAAATATCTATATTTTCGATTTGGATTTAAACAAGACTTTGTGAAGATCTGTATCATAATTCTAAGTGGGTACATGTCTATGAGGAAACACTAGACGTCTGAAACCTGTAAATTGATCATTTTATAAGTATTAAAAGTGGGAGTTGGGAAATGAAATCTACATATTAACTATTTCATTAAAAAGAGACTAATAACTTCTATTCAAGAGATTTCTTATTTTACATGATCATGAAAAAAATACCCTTTTCAATATCTTATATTAAAGTTGTTGCACTTCTTCATCAAGAACCCCCCTTTCAGATAGGATGTAATGGCACCACATATATTTTTTTGAGATATATCTATCAATGGTTGCTATAATGAATTATTTCTAAATGTACTGAAATATCATTATAATGAGTCATATTGAGTATTGAATATAGAGTAATAAGATTGGACTACAGGACATTGAAGTGCAAATCAGACCACCTTCTATTATGGTGAATCACTACAGATTTTATTTTAATGAAATTTGATTTAAATATGAGCTCCTTATTAATTGAAGACACTTCATCCTTACTGAAAAGGTATCACGAAATGATTTCACTTTGCCTTGAAAGTGATATGGTTTTTTCCCTGGTGACTTTTCATTAAAATCCGGAAGACTATTTAAGTTTAACATATTAAATAACAAAATTAAAAAATTCATGAAAATTAATTGAATTATTGTGAAGACGTGTAGAGATATTAATGTAGCTTGAAATATTTCTTGTGAGAATTTGAATACCGTTGAATTTCCAATGTTAAATAAATGGCGGACTGTCTCATAAGAGCGTTCATATCCAATTTGATAAAAAGTCATGCCTAATTTCTCTTCTAACTTCAACCCTTGAAATTATTAATGATTTTGATTTGCCACATGAGCTAATATTCCATTAATAAAAATGAAAAAGTACTGGAATTCAATTAGAAAAAATACAATGAATCATGTCTTATTATATATATCTTCTTCTTGACATGGATTAAAATGAAGACCATGTTGTATAGATTGAAAGTGATGAGCTCTTTCATATCAATACAAGGAAAAATAAAATTACAAGCACACATAAAATGTGACTACTATATGGAGAGTTTCTGTGCAATCCATTGGCACAATGAAAAGAGAAAAATGAAATCTGGCACCAGAATGCTTTTTGTGTTTTAGAAAAAATAGAAAAAATTGATTGAATTTAAATTTTCAACTTTTTAAAAGATACTTCTACAGGAATGTTCGAAACTTGACCATGAACTAGGACTAAACTAATAATTTAAATTAATTTGTGATGAGAAGTTGAAAAAATTCCATATTTTCTCAGTTTTCAAAATATTCTGAACCAACTCTTCCATAATTCCGGTTCAATTATTTCCTATTTTGAGAAAAAAGTAAGAATATTTTTTTAATAAATTTATTTTTCATATCTTTTAACCATCTATATTTAAGAATATATCCAAATATGGTCACAAAAAGCATGAAATAAATTAAATAATTATCAATATAATAAGAAAGATAATAGCTCAAATTATTACAGTGAATCTAAGATTACTTAAGCAAATCGAGAAAATAATAATTAATAATCCACTCTTTTTCAAAAAAATTCAAAAAACGAATGATTAAGGTGTTTATATTTTACATGAAATTCTATTATGAATAAATCCTATAATATAACTCATATAAAAACAATCAATATAAACAATAAAGGCACTAAAAGTGATAAATACTCTTTAATTACAGTAATGAGCATAAGTGAAAGTATCAAATTGGCTCTACCATCTGATTTGAAATTGAATTTCGCATAAATTTCAATTCCATGACATATAGGAACCCTAATACTCACTGAGATAGCTATTTATATGCAAACTTTCATATTCTTTACACAAAGAGGTATTTTTCATTATGAATATTTCAGATTTATTTGATAGGACCTATATTCCTTTTTTAATAGATATTTGTGTGATAATTCAATAATGTTCTAATTTAAGCTTATATACTATGTAAAAAAGCTTGTAGCTATGACGCCATACTTAATCACACTTCACTGTTTCGAGCGATCTAGCTGAAAATTATATTCTACAAGTTATCATTAATAAGAAAAAGCTTCATAGGATGGCTATACTATTTCGAGTATGAGGAGACATGCATAAATTGAAAAGGTAATATATTAATTAAAATGCTTAATTTACTTCTGAAGTTTGGAATGGAAAAGCTTAAATCTAATTAGCTTATAGAAGGAAAATCATCAAAAATATAGTTTTTCTTATGTAATTAAGATCTCTCAATCTTATTATTATGGCATATTGAGAGCTCAAAATAAAGCTTCAGATTTTCTTCAGCCTTAAAAATACAGTAGCTATAGTGAATTGAAGATAAGATTTGAAAACCCATATTTTATTACTATTGGAAATAGGAAAAGCGTTGTTATATCATAATATACTCATCAACTGGATCAAAGAAATAATATTTAAGCTTAGATTTACAGATAAAATTGACGAAAGAGACATTTAATACATAAAATTCAATTTAGTTAAATACATGGCCATAAATTTGAATAAAGTTTGTGATAAGTTTAAAGAATTATTTAACTATAATACAAGCATACCAACATCTTAAAATTTTGATTTATCCAGTTAATATGAGTCCTTGGAAATTTTGTGATAAAATTTTGGAAACTGGAGGGATGTTTCCGAAATGAAAAGGCTTTGTGTTAATTATTTCTCCCCGGGATCTAAGATGTTACTGAAATTTTGTAATGAAATTCTATTTGAAGATTTTATATTAGTAGATATAGTCATGCATAATCAAAGCTCAAGGTCAATATGATGAAAGCTATGAATTTTATGATGGTATTTCTGGAATAAATTGAAATAATAACTTCTCTCTGAAAACCTCAAACAACATGAAAAATTAAATTATAGTATGATAAAAATAGGTCATGATATAGCTAGTATTTATGTTTTTTCATTATACAAGGAATGAAATTGGTAAATATAATAATTATTGGTGCTGATAAAAGCTAATTTCTCTTGTAATTTTTGATTACTACTGAGCTATTTTTATCAGATTATTTGTACAGAAATAATAATATTACAAATACTATTATTTATTTGATATTTGTGTATAGACTTCTGATTTTTATGTAATAGTTTCTTTTTTGTAACAATATTCCTTTTTCACTATATCAATTTATCATATTTTGATATATTTTTGAATTATTATCATAGCCTTTTATGAATTATGGTATTTATATATTATACCTACTGTAATTTTTATACAATAAAAATATAATTTAGTTCTTAAAACTACGCAAAAGAATATTATAATGATATTGTGATCAATATTTTTTTGTAAGGAAATTAATGGTGAAATAATCTAAAATAATATTTTTTCATGCATTGTTTTATAGATACACTTTAAAATATTGTTTAACAGTTGAAATGAAATTTTATATCCTGTTGAGTTTTAATAATCCCTGGAAATATTTTCCTTACTCTTGAGTAAATTTATTTCAATATTAAATGTAACTATTGAAGAAACTAGATATTGTATTACAGCTAAGATAATTCTAAAGATAGAAGAAGGCAAGCTATCTACTCAAATGAAAGGGCTATAAAAAGGAAAAATATAAGTAAGAACATAGCAGAGAATAGGAAGTGAGACTTGAAAATATAAAAGAAAGTTTATAAAAAACAAAATGAGAAATTATATTCAAGTGATTAGGAAAGATATTTCTCTTTTATCCAGTGAGAATACATGATAGGGATGGATGAAATATTGATTTTTAGAGTAGAAACGATAGAAGCCTAATTATTATGAACGGAAATAGAGAAATGGTTTTAGGTAATTTTGTGACGTATTAGTAAAGCAATGATAAAATCTGAGAGTGAGATGAAAAATAGGAAGAGATTCCATGCGAGGATGATCAATAGTAAGAAATTGGAAGGCTATTTTAGATACTGGATCTCTATCCTGTAGAGTATTACTAGAAACAGCTAATGTATATTACCTTCTAAATTTTCTTACCAGTCTTGGTATATTTTTTTCATCTTATATTTATTTGAGTAATATTTGATTTCAAAAGAAGCCTTGGAACTTCATTTTGACCAAAAATTTCCCAAAGTCGGGTTTTCTCATATTCACAAGGAAAACTATAAAGATTAATTCCCCTTTCGGAGTCGAAAAAAATATATTTTCAAGAGAAATTTAAAAATTTCTAGCTTTCCTGAAAAAGAAATTCTTTTGAGTTGATTTTAGTGTTGAAATTTATGTCCAAATTGCATTTTGTTTTTGGGAAAACAAATTTGAAGATCTTTAGGCCATAAATTTAATCACCAAAATGAATTTCAAAAGCTAATTTTTCTGAGGAAAATAGAAATTGTTTACTTTTCTCTAAAAAGGTTATTTGTGTTGGATTCCACAAGCAGAATAAGAAATGACAATTTTTCTTTCAAAAATGAGAGAAGGTGACCACTTTGGCCAATTTCCTGTCAGAATAAGATTTTGAAAAGTGTTTTGGAATCAAATTTTTCCAAAAGAAGAAGAAGAAAATAAAATAAAATCTCTTATATTGTCAAAAAGTCGTAGAAAAATCCATAATCTTGAATTTTTTGACCATTACTCTATATATTCATAGGACTTCACATATACTAATAACTGTCAATCTGTGAAGAAGTCCAATAGTACAGGGATGGAACTTGAAGAATTGAAAGGGTTCTGGTAGGCACAAATAAGCTTTGGCTAAATACACATAATTAGCCCTTAAGTTTTTTGACAAAAGAATTATTTTTTTTACCTATTGATGGCCAAAACATGTAATTTTATGATAAAGAGATGTAAATAGGGTATTTTTTAAAAAATCCTCAAACAAAGTGTTTTAATATTGTTTCAGGATTTTTTTTATTTTTTTGGTTAGCCTCTCAAGTACCCTCAAAGTTTCAGTCTTTCTGCAAATTATTTTTCCAAATTGACCAGTTTGAAAAAATATTAAAATCATTTCAAAAATTCAAAAAACAAATAGTCCACTTATATATTTAGAAAGGTTTCTTTTTGAAAGGAAGGTGAGATTCTTGGGAGCTCTCAAAAAAATCTTCATACTTTTTAAAAAAGAAATTGACAGTAAAATATTAAAAAAGGGGCTTTATTTTGAGGTTTTCATCTTGAGATCTTACCCTCAAATTTCTTTTTAAAATAATTAGGACTTTTCAAAAACTCTCAATAATCCAACCTTTATGTCAAAAAGAATATTCTCAATCTATAAGTGTATTATTTGTTTCCTAAATTTTTAAAAATGTTTTGCCATTTTTCCAAATTTGTTAAGTTGGAAGAATAATTGTAAAATAAAATACTAAAAAACTAAGGATAATTGAGATGTCACCTCAAAAAAAAAATTTGGAGAATTTTTCCAAAAGATAGCCTATTTACATGTTTTTACTATAATATCATGTTTTAGGGCTTAAAATAAACTTAAATAGGTTTACCAGAACCAAAAATGAATAATAGTGAGAAACTCCACTTATAAAGAATGGATTTATTCAATAAATCAAGTTGAAAAATTTCTTATAGAACAAATAAAGTGCTTTAAGAACATATAGGGCTTGTTAGCATTTCATCAGGACAGGAAAATATGATGGAGCTTATAAATTATGATTAGAATTTAAAAAATGAATAAGACAGTATAAAACATCTTTTGCCCCTTCCATATTATTTTATATTTATCACAACCCAAGATCTTTGATCATGATATTTAATTTTTATCTTGGAGATTCAAAGGAAATATAATTACACCCATTAAGATCCTTTGTGGGAAAAGTTTCAGGTTATGGTAGATATAAGTACTTGACACAATAGATTAGAGGCTGGATTCACTGGGGATAATAATTTGGAAATTGTGCAAGATTTGATTACACTTACTGGAATACAGTAATTTGAAAGGTGTAAGAAGCTTTCATGTGGTTACTGGAACCTTTTCCCGGTGGAATATATTTAACACATTAACCCTTGCAGATATAAATGATACTAAACCAAGGATCTCTTCAATCCATTTTCCTTTATTTTTGTATAAGTGAGTTATTCTAAACCTGACTGTTATATTCTGGCTACAGCTTCCAAGGCTACAAAAAAGCAAATTTAACGCTTGTCTATTAAGTTTTTAATACTAATACTTCTTATTAATAGTAATATTACTTTACTCACTCAAAGATAAAACATTGTTAAATGTTATGGCCACAAATATAAATACAATTCTTATCAATATTAATAGCTTCAAGATAATAATGAAATTATAAAGAATGAATATTATTGAAAACTTAGATAATGAAGATTTTAATAACTGCCTATAGAAGTAATGAGAATATCTTATTATTATTAGTCACTGACAATTAGAATTCTTAGAAGTTAAAATATCTACCAGAGAAAATTATTTTTGGCTTATATGAATCAATCCAAGCTATGACTAATATTAAATATGGAAAATACTTTGTAATATTAAGTATAACAATAACTATCAAAAAACAAAGTTAAAGAAAGAAATATTTTTAAAAAAACACTTATAGGTAATGATTCAATAAAAAAATACCAAAGCAACTCAGAAAAAATAATAAACTAATACCTATGAGTCAAAACATGCCAAAATAAGGAATTAAGGGAATTTTAGAGGATTTGTGGATTTTACAAAATATTTTGTAACAAGATTTTTAAAAATGATACAATTATCAAAAATTATGCAAATATAATGAAGTTATAATAGTTCAATTCTTGCTTTATAAAAATTGAAAAAAATTAAGAACCAAAGACTTATTTATAATAATATGGATTTTCCTTAATAAAATATTATTCCTTGAAAGATTTATTTTACTTATTGATGGGGAAAATACAGTAATTAAATATCTTTTTTTATGCCTCAAGACATCTCCTCCATGTTCACAGATGCTTTAAGAGAGAATATACTCATCTAAAGTGATAAACATGATTTGAAATTGAGCTTTACCTTAATCCCCCCAGCTTTCAATTACCATTTTCATTACAGGTGCTATTATGAACTCCAGGTATCTTTAAGCTTCATTAGTAATTATTACTTTGGGGTCTTTATTTAAAAGAGAATAATTGATTTTATCATCCATATTATTAATTTCTTTGGAATAAGATCCCAAGAGAAAATATTTCAGATAAGATTTTTAATTAATTTTCAAAGAAATCTCAAATATGGTATCTTCATAGCTGAATCCCACAGAATCTTAACTATTAAATATAATTCTTCTTAATATTTTACCAAAATACCATCAAACTGTGAGCTTTGTGACAGTTTCAAGTAAATTCCTTGTGAAAAGAATTTTCTATGAATCTTTTAAGTTATGGATTTTTTCTACATGAAAAGAAAAATATACACCAAAACTTAACTTCTAATAAGGCTTTTATAATTTTAAGCTTATTTATACTTATTTAAACTTTATAAAGCTTTAAAATCTCCGAAAGCCTTGGTTACAGGCCTGTATGAAGGGACTTGCCCTTTGTCAGCTTGTAATTCCTTTTGAAATGGAGGATAAACCATTTTAAACTTTAATATTCAATAAATTTCTAGTCTCAAATCGTAGATAAGGTTTAAAATTCTTCAATACAAGAGGAAAACCTTATTTGAGTACTCTCAGAGACAAAAAGGTTGATACCCTGGCATGTTTTGCCATTTTTCCCTTTGCCCCATCTTTTGAGTGTATTTTTCCAATTTATTTATCCAAAGCCATACCACGGCTTTAAATGAATTTTAATTTAACTCACACAGTATTTGAATCCTGTATTTCAAATACTTAGCCAATTTAGTAGATAAACACAACAACTTAATCTTAACATAGTTTATGTGATTTTAACTTAGCCTTATGTAAATTCAAATTGAAGTTAAGATAAAAAATTCGAAAATTCCAACAAAATTTCATAAAATTGCATAAGTGGTATACAAGATTCTCAAAACTTTCAATAGCAGCATAAATGATAAATTTTGGATATGAAAACCAATGGGTTTACTCTAGGTTATTTCTGGTGTAGGATTCAAAAATGACATAATAATTATAGCATTTTCCATAAAAAATAAAACTATATTAATTTTTCATTATTTTTTTAAGGCATTAAACAGTTCAATTATCAATTGAATCAAATGGAAAAAATAGTATTTGGGGCCTTATGAGTATGTCATACATACCTCACAGCCTCAAATTGGCTACCATCAAAAATGATTTTACTAAAATTTCCCATTGAATAGAATAACCTCAAGTGAATTTGGGGTATAATCCAATTTCCAATCTCTCTTCAAGCTATTTGCAAGTATTTAAAGCACAAAGCTTGAACCTTATTGAGGAATTTATCTCCTCTGAGAAACCTTTGGGAAGCAGGTATTTTTTTTCTTTAATCTACTCATTGAGTTGTTGGTTTCTGTGCCTAACTGAGTAATCTCTTTCATTCTTTCCCTTAATTATTCTTTCTTTCAGAAATTTAAGTACTTTTTTCTCTTAAATTTGATCAAGTTTTGGTACTTATAAGGGTGCTCTATCTCTAAATTGAAATAATTCCTTATCACTTGAATTATAATTCTTCAATAAGTTAACAGGAAATGCTGGATGTTTTTTTCCAATTCTCCTGTCAGCTCACTTGTACTGCATTTTTTTGCATGAACTTCTTTGGTACAATATTTCCCTTTGAAGGAAACTTCCAATTTCTTGAGACATTTGATATTGTTAAAGCCAAATGTTGAGTCTAATTTTTAATTCACCTACTTTGTATTATAGGTTCTATGACTTTTGTCCCATTTTGGTGCAGCATATTTGTCAGGGTGACTCTATGATATAGCTGTACAATAATAATAAATAGCTATAATTGTGAGTGTGACACGAAAATAATGATGATAATTTAATTAGTAGATGGTTAAAAGGGCTATACTAAAAGAATTTAGTGATGGTTAGTGCTATTGATAGCCCTGGGTGCAGTGTTTACCTGTTGTTTTACAATAATAAACCCTACAAAAATTGCAATTATAATTATACCTGCTTAGTTCTAGAGGCACCACTTCTTCAAGAAGCTATACCATGTAATAATACTAAGAACAGGATGATGGATTGACCTTCTGGTTAGGAAAGGCCTCCTTTTATCTTGTTCTGGGGTAATGAGAGGTTGTTTACCTCTGCACACAACCACAGAGTAAAACCTTTCACTAATGTGGGCTGGTTTGTGGTTCTACACACTCAATAATTACTGGTAATGGGTGGAAATGTGGTTTTAGAGCCACAAGTTATTATTTTTACCATATACAGGATCAAAATTTTCACCAGTGGAGTTTACAGGTGTGTTATGGTGCTTTGTACGTGTCAGAAGCCGTACAAAACCTGCATGGACCCCTTTATTTGACTAAACTATGAGGTGTTGAAGTATAAACAAGATTATTTGTCTATTTGACATCTCATAAAAATACATATGGGATATTATCCCACAGTAAAGCTGTATTGGTCCCAATGTGGGACTTTGAACTTAAGACTGCTATAGCTTTGTCAGTTTTTAAGATATTGAGCTCAAATTTGGATCATTGTTTAGCCCTAGATAAGATATAAACAATGGTACCTCATTTGGAATTGTTAGCATTAAATATGGAAATGCTATGCCATGCTCAATTTTAGCTATTCAGATATATTATTATCTTGAAATCTGTATGGAACTTGTTTGCCCCATACCCTTTTCTCTAGATGAGATATGGGGAAATGAATGGCACCATCAGATAGCCCTGACTTTTGTCTTTCCAAAAATACCCCACTTTAAGTATCTCACACTAAAATTGTAGAAGTTATATGAGAGGTGAATATTTTTTCCACCCTTGTTTGATGTTATTTTGGCCACAACTTTTGTAATTTTGGTGTTAGCTCAATTTGGCTAGTACCATTCAATAGCCCTAACCTAGAGCTTTAATTTGAACACCCAGTTTCTGGGGTGAAGCCTCTTCCTCTGGATTTCAGATGAGCAGTGAAAATTAATGTTTATGCTCAGCAACAACTTTGAGCAGGAATAACTTTGTTATTCTTTGTCCTATGATGATGGGACTTGTATATTTGGAAAGAGGTGTGTTTCCAATTTCTTTTGATACCTTTTGGGAATGTTTGGCTCAGCTCCATGTTTTTGTGGTATTTTGCTCTACCATTGGTTTATGGTATTCTGGAAGTCATGCTTGTGCTCTGGTTTTTAGTCACAGGCTGACATACCCTCCCTCTAAAAAAAGGCTCATCATTGATGAGACTTTCCTATCTTCTTTGAGCTACTAGTGTGGTTCCTGTGACCTTGAGCCAGCAAATTTCTTGTGGTCATATCCTCCTTGTCTGGTGGTTTATGTTTCAAATCATCCAGATGTTTGGTCATTGGTTTCCTCCTTTTTAAGTGGACTGAACCAATTTCCTTTGTCATGCGGCTCTTAAATTACACCAAATATTCCTCATTGTGGTTAGCTTCACTGTGTAAATTCTTTCCACAGGCCTCCCCCACACTATCAGAGTCAGATTCATGACCTTCTTGGTCTTTTGTTGTTTCTTTCTCTCTTTCCAATATCTCTTCCCTGTCTTTGGGAAAGTTTTCTGCATAGTGATTGAGTGATTCACAGTTGTGAGATCCTGTTGTGATTTCAGATTCTGAATTATGAGTTTCTTTGGCTTCCAGGGTTTGATTCTCCCTGTTATCCCCAGTACTATGGGTATTTTATCTACCAATGGATGTTCTAATCCTCACTCCTTCCAAAGTAGTTGATATCTCATCCAAGGTGGATTCTTTGGAGTATCTAAATTTTACTGCATGCTCTAAGTTTCCTGTTAATTTGGTCAACAGTTTTTGATTTCTCATTTCTGTTGTTATGTGAGGGTCAATGGCTATTAGCCTTTTTGACTGTCTCAGAAACCAATCATTTGGATCTTTGTCTACTGTGTATCTATCATTTCCAAAGGAAAGCGTTTTATGACATATCCATGTATCATTTCTGTACTTTTGGATTATTTAGCTCTTTTACCATGGCCAGCTTCTTTTGCCATGGATATCTTTTATATCTGTGTACCACATACTAGCATGACCTTTAAATGCTGTATTTAATCTATCAGTAATCCAGTAATCTGGTATGCTTGGCAGATCTATGAAGAGTCCAGAAATATAATCAATGAGTTCCATGTGATCATATTCTCCTAAACCAGAGAATTTTGGCCAGCTTGAGGCTTCTGGTAGCTGTTTCAGTGCTTCTTTTTCTGAATAAGTCATGTTATATTCATCTTGGTATTGTGATGGGGATCTTGGCTTATTCTCCAACAACAAATCTGGTTTGATTCATTCCTGGTGGTATGCATTATCCAAAACATTGCCTTGTGTTTGGAGTTTCATGTTTTGGAAGACATTGAAAAATTTGTAAATATCTTGATCAAGGTATTCCCTATCCCTTCTTCAGTGATTTTGCTCCTGCAAGACTTGATTTAGTCCTATTTTACTCTCTTCTTAGGCTTTACTTAATTTAGTATAGTCCTCTTGAAGTGTATTAATAGTTTTGGTTTGTAAGGTACAAACCTCTGGTAACCTTGGAATATTTTCATGGAGTCCTTCAAGATTTTTTTGAGTTCTTTCTACAAATTGAGAGAATTGTAACCATAGGGTATTACTACTTATGGTACTCTAAGGGGTTGCAACATTGTTCCTGATCTGAGTGGAGATATCATTCCTTATTCTAGGGCTGCTAGATTCATTAGAAGTATTTACAGCTGTTTGTTGTTTTTTTATACTTCTTTTGGAAGGTCCAACAAGTTATGGATCATACAATCTGACTCTTTCTGCCTCTGGTTGAAAGGAGTCTTGTTCTTGTCCTATGATTGTATTCCTCTCCTGGATTCTACCTGGGATTGGAAAGTATGATGACTCTTGGTCACTGATCTTCTGTTGCCTGAGTGGTGTGAAGCCACTAGGGAGTTTGGTTGGGTTACAACTCCTTATGATCCTGAAAGAGTCAGAGTATGTTATCTGTGGTTCAATTTCTCTTCTATTATAAGTTATTTGAAGAATCTCTCTTTGGGGGAAGTCTTCTGAATAATTTCTACAGGTTCTTTCTAGTGGAACTCTAGGTTCAATTACCTGTCTGCCATTCTACATTGTAGAAGTTCTTTGAATATTTTATTGGTTAGAATAAACTGTTCTATGCAAGTCGATCCTGGAGGTTTGCTGTTGGAAACCATTTTGGAAGGTGTAGGTAGGTCCATTTTGCCATGTCTTACGACTTTGAACAGCTTCAACTTCTCTCCTTTCCAGGTATCTATCCCTGCTTATTCTTGAATCTCTTTGTAAGTAATAATCCCTTGGAACACCTGTAAGATTTGACTATGAAACTGATGATAATATTACTATTAATCAACAGTACTATGTCTGTTCTTATGAAATATAATAATAAAAATTTATTATAACCACAATTAAATAATTATAAAATTATTTCTTTCACGTGTTATACACTACTAGTGATTATAACTGTGAGCAGTCATTGTCTACAAGAACCAATTACAAGAAGAATTTAATAATAAAAACTTCTTTTATTAAAATAATAAAATTATTTTAATATATAATTATCTTTTACAAGAATAATTATAAAGATAATTCTTGAAGAAAACTATTACTAGAGAAAAACTTTAAGAATTAAAGATAAATGACTCACTAATACTCCAAAGAACTTATTGATAGATAAAAGTAGAGAAATTTGACGTGGAATTGTGGATTTAAGGGATCAAAAGGATTTATAACAGTATTACAACAATATATAGTTGGATTCTATGATTTCACGTCTTTCTGTTTGATTCTGAAAGATTTAAAACACTTAAGAATAGCTGTAACTAATACTTACTTGTTGGTAATAATGATTTAATAAATTTATAAGATGATTCTTGGAAAAAACAGGAAGAGGAGGCCTCTTTTGAGTGAACAACAGCTCACAGAGGCGTGCCATGGAGCAAACTGAAAAACCAGTGAGTGAGAAAACAATAAACCCTTTTGGATTATTGATTGCATCATCAGTTGTCACGTAAGGTTATCATAATTACTTAATTGATGCTTTTACGTGACTACCAACCCCAATAAAAGGAGTAACATCTGTAAATCTTCTTTTATTCTAAAATAATCATTGATTTATCAAGGTTATCAATGTTATTTCCAATTTCATCACAGGTTGTAATTACTGTGAATTTTTGAAGATTCAGTGTTTCACGTAGAATGGTCAAAAATGGACTGTAAGTAAAACTTTTAATTTTACTAGTAAAACCATAATTCTTTTTGGATGTACCATAGTGATACAGTTCTCTATTAGTCCTGAAAGCTGCAGAAAGATTAATTAAGAATTGTATTTTTAATGAATTTTTGAAGTTTTTACCTCATTTCTACGTAGAATTGCAAATAGCAGTATTTTGCTGGTTGCTATGAGGTAAATCAATGAATATATGTCCCAAAAGGGTTTTAATTACTCTTTTAGGGTCTAGGCATGAAAAGTCATCAAGAATTGACGTGGTTACAGGAGTCTAAGTAGCTCATTACCTCCTTGGCACGTCAAAATAGCAGGTTATTTGCTATTTTCTTATGATTACAGTAGGTGTAACTTGGTAACCAAGTTCCCAAAGAGTTTTAGTTTACCAATTGGGCCAAGATGAGCCATGGATCCATGCTCTGGAGCTATCCACGCCTCTGAGGCCTCAGAAGTTGGGTACCCTGGCTCTCTTTGATGTCTTTTGTCCCCCTTACTTATTTTTCACGTAAAAATAGAAAATTAAGCTTAAAGTGAGATATCCACTATGGGTGTACCAAAAGTCCATATAAGAATACCATGATATTAAGTGCTCAAAACATGCATAACACTATTCTTAGTGTATATTTAACATGGGATTTCTCACTTTCCCATTATTTTGGCTTAAAATCAAGAAAAACAAAAATTTTCACGGATCTTTTATGTGGTATTAATGATGTGGTATTGAAGTATTTTCCATTTTACCACCTCAAATACTTAAATTGAGCTTATTCACTCTATGGGGCTACCCTAGGTGAATTTTTGTGTAGAATCCAAATCTGGTCTTAAATCCATGGATTTACTTACTCAATAAAAGGTTATTCATCTTTTCTGAAATTGAAAATGATTAATTTTGGATATATGCATGACTTATGAGTTGTGCATAATTCAAAATTTCTTTTTAAGATAATTGTGGCCTATTTGGGTATGTAAAGTATACCTCAAGGCTCACAACACCAAAGTCTTTGGAATGAGGTGGTATAATTTCTGATTTGTAAGGTGAGAGTTTTATCTGGTTGATTAAATACCTGTTTTGTTAGTAATCATTAATTAAGTTTGGAAAAATGATTATTGAAACTATGAATAATCATCAAATCAACTTTCCACACCAGTTTGGGTGGAAAAACTCAATTGTGATGGTTTAACTTGAAGAGAAACCTAAAGAATATATACTATGTATATACTAAAGGATTAAGTAAGAGAAATATGATTATATTTCTTTGCAAATAAGTATTATTATTGAAATTATCAATAATAATGAGTGTGATCATTTTTTCACACCAATCTGGGTGAAAAAGAAAATGATTTCAAAGTTTTTTCTTGGAGAAAAATCAAAATAATATACACTTTGTATATATTACCAAAATAAGTTTAATAAGATAAATATGGTTTTATTTCTTTTTATATGGCCATTATTATTGAAATTATCAATAATAATGATTAAAATCAATTTTTTTACACCAATTTGGGTAACAAAAAAGAATTATAATGGTCTTTATCCAAGAAAAAACTCTAACAATATATACTTTATATATATTATTATGAAAAAATTGGTGAAAGTAAAAAAACTTATATATTTTTTGTAGTATCATTATTGAAATTATCAATAACAATTATAATAACCAATTTCTCACACCAATTTGGGTGAAAAAAGGAGCTATGAGAGTTTTTCTTCAAGAAAAATTCAAACAGTATATACTTTGTGTATATTATGAAAAAAAGATCAATAATAAAATATGATTATACTTATCAATAATAATGTAAATAATCAGTTTTTCACGCCAATTTGGGTTAAAAAATAAATTATAAGAGTTTTTCTCTAAGAAAAAATTCAAACAATATATACTTTGTATATATTACAAAAAAAAGATCAATAATAAAATATGACTATATTTTATTATGAAGTATTATTATTGGAATTATCAATAATAATGATAATAATCAATTTCTCACGCCAATTTAGGTGAAAAAGGAATTATAAGAGTTCTTCTTTAAGAAAAATTCAAACAATATATACTCTGTATATATCATGAAAAAATATCAATAATAAAATATGATTATATTTTATTATGAAGTATTATTATTGAGATTATCAATAATAATTATAATAATCAATTTTTCCCACCAATTTGGGTGAAAAATGAATTATGAAAGTTTTTCTCTAAGAAAAATTCAAACAATACACTTGTTGTATATGTTATTATGAAAAAAATAAAAAAATATGATTATATTTTTTTTAAAAAAATAGAGTATTTTATAAATATAAATTATATATTTATAACTCTTTAAAATGGTGAAAAATAATTTTTTTCAGAAAGAATACATACGCAGTTTTTTTATTTTTAATATTTTATAAAGTCTTTTTATTTCTTAGTAAATCAGGATAGAGAAAACCCACAAAATTTGTAAGGTTTTTCTATGAAACTCTTGACAATAGTATCAAATATCAGGAGTACTATGACTGTCCTCAGTAGAAATATATAATATAACAAAATATTATAACCACAAATTTAAATATAATTATTAAAAATGATTACATATAAAAAAATACATTCAATTATTATTATAAAAATATAATAATAATAAAAAATAATCATAATAAATTATAATTATTCTATTATTGTTATAGTCACTGACAGGTATAACAATAAGAAGTGTAAAGCTCTTAATGGGACAATTACACATGGAAAATATGAATATTAACCACTTATAAATAATTAAATATTATTTATAAACAAATTAAGACACACACTGTGCAGAAATAATTCTTATAGAATAAAATTCTATATAAAAAAACTAATACTAGATAAAAAAGATATAGAACTTTAAAGAAAACTTACTTATAACATTTATTTAATACAACAAGTCAAACAATAACAGTTATTCTATTAAAAAATAATTATAAGTTAAAAACAAGCCAAAAATCAATATTTTTAAAGATAAAACAACTTTTTATAGAAAAAATAATGATTAAAGAGTTTTTAGGAGGAATTTGTGGATTTTTAAAAGATATTTAATATGATTAATTTTATATAATAAAAATATATTATTGGTGATTACAACAATAATCTAAATTCTATGATTTAAATTCTTTGATTTTAATTAATAAAGAATAAAATACCTCAAAAATTACTTTAATAATAAGATTTTATATTTAATAAAACTTTACCTGTTTAAATTTCTAATATGATTGGATTGATAATGAATGATGGACAAAAGCAGTGATGAAAAGAATCTTTTTATGTCTTCAGAGAAGATCTCATGATTCATAATGGATATAAAGGGCGTTCTCAGGTCAAAACTGAAAAACCATGCTTAAAATTAAAGTTCTTAACTTAAGGTAACTTAATTTTAATTCCAATTTAAAGTTATCAGTGTTATTCTTAACTACATGTAACTTTAATCCCCATTTAAACTAATTGTTTTAAGTTCTTAATATAAATAAACTTATATTAAAGTTCATCACATGAACAACTTAAAAATAGAGTTTCAAGCAGAAATCTCTGAAACTTGATTTTTAATTAATTTTTAAAGAAATTATAATTTTCTGTGAGTTTTAATTAAAAGAGTAAATTTCCAGGCTAATTACCCAGGAAATTTATTTATAAAAGATACCTAAAATGTAATTTATATGTAGATAATATTAAATTGTAAGCAGTGTGAAATTTCAAGCAAATCCATTAAGAATTGGATTTTTAATGAATTTTTGAAGTTATTGCTATTTTTCCATGTAAAATAACAATACACACCAAACCTTAAGTTTTGATAAGGTTTTAATTCTTGAAACCTTAACGTTTTAAGCTTAATTCAGCTTTGACAGTTCTTACAACCTTGAATTCAAGCCTGCATATTGGGATTTACCCTTTGGCATCTTGAAATTCCTATCTAAATTGGGATAAATCCAGTTGAAACTTTAATGTAGGATCAAAGTCTAATCTTAAAGTTTAAATAAGGTTGAAAATCCTCCAATACAGGTGGACAACCTCAATTGAATCCTTGCAGATCCAAAAACTCGGCACCCCAGCTCTATTTGGTCTTTTTTCCTTTGTCCCACCTTTTTGCGTGGATTTTGCCCTTTTATTTATTTAAAGCCATACTATGGCCTTAAACCCTTTTAAATTGAGCTCACACAGGATTTACATTCTGTATGGCAAATCCTTAGCCAATTTGGTAAATATACACAACACCTCAATTCTAACTAAAATTTTGGTAACTTTGCATAAACCTTATGCAACTCTAAATTTAAGCTTATTTGAGCTTAAATTTAACAATTTTAAAAGAAATGTTAAAAGTTACATTAGTACTGTGAGATTCTTAAATCTTCTAATAACATAATAAATAAGTGTTTTTGGGTATAACACCTTATGCATGTACCCTAGGTTATTTTTGGTGTAGAATCCAAAAATAACATAATATTTATAAATTTGTTTATCCAAAAAAAAGTTATACTTATTTTTTGTTATTTTTTATTTTAAATTCAATTAAAAATTTTATTGAAGACAAATTCAAATGTCTATAAAGTTATTTGTGGCCTTATGGGTATGTTATACATACCTCACAGGCTCACATTCCCTACCACCAAAAAAACAATTTTATCAAAATTTTTCTTTTGTAGTATACCCCCAAGTTATTGGGGGGGGTATAATCCACTGTCCAACCTCTCTACTTATACTTTTCTAAGTATGTAAGTCACACAATTCAAACTTTTCATTGAGCAAACGGTCTTCTCTCATGTCTGAATCTTCTGAGAAACTTTTGGGAATCAGGTATTTTGCTTTCTACAATCCATTCATCTTCATGTTGTGAATTTCTATACCTGACTAAGTATTGTCTTTCATTTTTTCCCCTAATTCTTCTTCCTTTTAAGACTTTTAGTACATTTTCATCCTCACTTTGATCTAGTGGGGATACTTTTAAGGGTGTTTCATTTCTCAAAGGAAATAATTGCTTATCACTTGAAGTGTAATGCTTTACTAGACTGACAGGGAAATTTCGGTGTTTGTTTTCCAGTTCTCCTGAAAGTTCTAATTGTACTGAATTTTTCCCATGAAGGGCTTTAATAATAAATGGTCCTGCAAAGGAATCTTTTAATTTCTTTGGGCCTTTAATGTTATTAAGGCTCAAGGTTGAAACTATTATTAAGTCCCCTACTTTGAATTCTGAGGTCTTATGACCTTTATCCCATTTCTGTTTAGCATATTCAAAGGCATCATTCATGCTTTTATTTGCCTTATGTCTCACTTTATCAAGCAATAACTTAAAGCTTGAAGCAGTTGGATGAATATCAACCAGATCTTTTTTCAAAGTATCAATTTGAAGTTTGGGGTTCCATCCTTTTTCCAGAATTGCAGGAGTTTTACCTGTTGAAGCATGGATGGAGGTCTTGTAGGCTAATTCCAATGCTGGTATAAGAGTACACCAATCATGGGTAAAGCCATCAGAATCTTGAAACTCCAGGTCATAAGCAAAAAATCTTCTGATCATGTCCTCAAGGGTTTGAATCATTCTTTCTGCCAGCCCATCTGTTTGTGGATGGTAGGCTGTTGAGAATGATAGTCTTGTACCCAAAAGCTTATGTAAATTAGTCCATAAGGCTGATGTAACTTTTGGATCTCTGTCACTAATGATGTTTTTAAAGAGAGAAGTATGGGATATTACTCTATTCCAGATCAAAAGAGCTGTATCCATAGCTGCGCCATCTTTGTGACATGGTAAAAAGATTGGTGTTTTGCTATATCTGTCCACAATAACAAGGCATGAATTGGAACTTTTGTCACCTCCAGGTGGTAAGGCAGCTACCCAATCCATGTGAACTAATTTCCATGGGGTACTTGGTTCTTGAATATGGATCATTAAACCAAATCTTTTACCAGTAGCTTTATTGGCTTTCTGGCATCTATCACAACTGTGTCAGTATTCAATGACATCTTTTCTCCAAGATGGCCACCAGGCACATGTTTTAATTCTTTCCATAGTTATGTCTTAAGGCAGATGTCCAGAATATATTTTATCATGGCATTCTAGTAGTATAGTGTTAATTAACATTCTACTACATAGGACCATGACAAATGTGTGTTTAGATATATAATATAGTATACCATGAAACAAATGGAATCTTCCATTATCATAAGATGTTTCCCAAATATCATCCAGAGAATTAGCCAAGGCTAAATATTTGCAATCTTTGTCAAGTAGAGCAGTAAGAATATGACAATTGTTATCTTGCTTATAGCTTTCTCTAACTTCTTCAAAGAATTCTGTTCCAACATCTGTGATATTAATTCCTTCAATTGGAATTTGAGGTTCTGCACTTTTAGGAACATAGGCAGGGTTATCAGGTGTATTTGGTAATGACCATCTACTTAAGCCATCAGCATTCTTTTGAATATTTCCAGCTTTATGTACTATGGTCATATTGCCTCTATACTCCTGTATAGCAATCTGCAATCTTAACATGTGTCTGTTTGGAGTTTTCATGTTAAGAAGTGATTTTACTGCATTACAATCAGTAATTACTTCAAACACACCACCATAAAGATGGTAATGAAGTTTTTCCAAGGCCCAAACAAGGCAAAGGCACTCCATTTGGCTAGCTCCATATCTTGCCTCAGTAGGTTTAATTTGTCTTGAAATAAAACAAATTGGACCTTCATAAGGTTTTTCATTGACAATTTGAGCTTGATGAAGAGCAGCTCCTGAACCTTTACCACATGCATCAATATACAGCTTGAAAGTAAGTTTCCAGTCTGGCATCAATAATAATGGTGCATTGGTTAAGGCATACTTGATTTTATCATATGCTT
The DNA here is from genome assembly GCA_023105745.1 of Austropuccinia psidii. NCBI lineage: Eukaryota > Fungi > Basidiomycota > Pucciniomycetes > Pucciniales > Sphaerophragmiaceae > Austropuccinia > Austropuccinia psidii. The sequence continues at coordinate 32,968,340 of JALGQZ010000009.1, read as the reverse complement.
GAATCCTTTCCTGTTTCATTTCAAAAACGGTTTTCTGATCACAAATTCTGTATAATGATCTGGCATGGATTGCAAAATCTTTAAGGTGTTGCCTGTAATAACCGGAAAGCCCCAAAAAAGACATCATTTATTTTTTGTTCTGGGGCATTTGTTTCAGTAAAGCTGCAGCCACTGTGTTTTTGTCAACACCAAGGCTCAGTCCTGAGACTACATGTCCTAGAGCTTTTAACTCATGAAGCCCAAAATTACATTTCTTCAGAGATATTTTCATTTTCACTTAAAGAATTTTCTTAAGTACTAATGAAAGTCTCTCTAAATGTAATTGCCAGGTTTCTGAACAAATGATAATGTCATCAATATAAATGATTAACCATCCTTCTGACAATTCATGTGGGAAGATGGTATTCATCATACTCTGATAATGAGAGGGTGCATTTTGAATACCAAAAGTCATTCTCAGATACTCATAGATCCCGCAATGAGCAATTATTCTCAATAATTTCCTAGCATGGGGTGTCAAAACATTCTGATGAAAGCCTTTCAGAGCATCCATGGAAGTAATTAATCTTTCTTTGGATAATTGAGTCAAAGTCTCATGAATCCTAGCAATTGAATACCTGTCTGGAATAGTATAGGTATTCAGTTCTCTAAAATCACCAACCATCCTTGACTTATCATTATGCCAAGTAATGATTACTGGAGTTGTGACTTCTACCTACTCATTGTGTCCAACCTTTCTAAGAACTCCCAGTTTCATTAGTTCATTAATATTACTTTCTAATGCTTCTCTAGCCCTAGGGCTAGCTGGGTAAGCTGGTCTTCTTAATAGTGGTGGATAAGGCCTTTCCACATTAAGCATAATGTCCACAACATGGCCTTTTATAGCTCCAAGTGGTTGATTATCTGAAGCAAAGGCTTCCCTGTATTGAAATAAAATTTCAATAAACTCTTCCTTCATTTCCAGTGTTAATTCAGGACTAATTTGTGCTTCAATCAATTGACTTGACACAAATTTTCCCTTATTAACATTTTTTACTTGTTTAATGACATTAATTTCTCTTTTTTATAGAGGAAAAGCAAATTTTGGTCTTTTATTTTCCCCTATAGTGAAATACCTGTCTTTATGATTATTAATATCAATACCAAAAATATTGAGATAATCATTCCCAAGTATAAAGTGTTGTGAAGTACAATTATTCATGACAACAATTTCAACTTTAAATCTTACACTTCCTTCAGGATGAGGAAATATTATTTCTGCTTCAAATATACCCAAGGGGTGCATATTTTGGCTAGCACTGCTGAATGTTATACCTTCAATTGGAATTAATTTGTCTTGCCAATTGGTATAAACCTTGTCAAGATAATCCTTTCCAACACAAGTGCAAAAAGCACCTGAGTCAAGGTGTATCTTGTCTTCTGTGTTGTTTATCACAATATTAGTGATGCAAGATGAACCAGCTGTATAACCTTTACCTCTGGCAGGCTTGGGTTTCTGCAATTTAGCATCTTTCACATGTATGAGATCCATACATTCATCACTATACTGTGGTAAATCAGTGTGTACCTCAGTGACTTCAAAAGAAACATTAATGTTTTCTATACTAAGCTCCTCTGCTACTTCTTCTTCTTCTGAAGGCTCAGAGTCACTTTCATGTAAAGATACATCAGTTGTTTCTTTTGTGTCTTGCACTTTTTCAGCATTTATCTCATTGATTCTTGTCTTTTTTGGGAAAGTGTTTGCTAAATGAGATGTGCTTCTACATTGGTGACATTTCAAAGGAATTCTGTCTTGTGGCTTATTTGGCTTTTCAATTGGTTTCCCATTAGTCTTATTGTCTATTGGGGATTTGGACCAATTTCTTGCAATTTTTGTTCTAGTAGTGATGTCCTCCATAGCATTGATATAATCCTCTGTAGAGCAAGGCTCAATACATCTGCTTCTTATATCATGCTCAAGGTCACCACCACACTTTCTTAATATCTTTTTATGTACCATTGTTTCAGACATATCAGGATGAAGAGCAGTTAATCTGTCCTTCTGTTTAAGAAACCAAGACATGGGCCTGTCCCTCTCAATATTAAAAATGGCTTCTTCAAAAGAATTTTCCATTTTAAATCTCCAGGAATCATTTTCCCATTTGGAAATAATTTGTTCTTTCCACCAAGGCCAAGAATGTTTACCATGGTCTTATCTCATTTTGTAATACCATTTCTTTGCTGATCTGGTAAATAATGAGTGTAATCTGGCACTTATGTATTCATCTGGTATGTTAAAGTCTTCTTTGAACATATCAATTGTTTTCATAAATTCCATATGATTATATTCTCATTCACCATTGAAGGTTGGCCATTCCTCTAATTTTGGAATGTCTTTGAAATTGCAAGCAGTTTCCACCTCATTACTTGAAATGGTATGATGTAAATCATTAAGCACATTTATGTCAAGAATTGGTGTGGATTGTCTTGGAAATTCATTTTTCAGTGATATATTATTAATAATTGATTGAATGTCTTCTTTCAATTCAAGTCTTGCTTTATCACTTTTTTCCAATTGTTTTTGCAAAAGAGCTGCATTGTGACCAGTTGAATTTTCCAAGTTTTGAACTTGTAATTTCAATTCTCTTAACTGTCCAGTTATAAAAGAAATTGAATTGTCCTCTGGCTGATTGAGCAAAGTAACTTTGGACTCAATTCTTGCACAAATTTGCGTCAAAGACACAATATTGTCTTTATTAACATTCTCAAGGCCAATAATTGTTTTTTGTTGGTCTTTTACTTGTAATATCTCATTACCCAACTTTTGTTGGATATACTCAAATGTTTTAAGCTTTGTTATAATTTCTTTATCACAAGATTCAAATTGAGTTACAAACTTAACAAGATCTATTTCTTTGGGAAAGACTGGCTCAATCTTTCTTCCTCCTTGTTTTTGAATTCCATCAGAGTTCTTGCCATGTTGAACACATTGTCCATGGCTGTCTTTTCTTTCTTTGGGATTCTGTAGTTCTGCGGGTAAGGCTTGTTCCATTTGGGCTTTGCCTTTTGCTTGCCCTTCTGATTGGTCTTTGGGGCTTGCTTGGGCTTGCTTGGCACTTGTTGAGGCGGATTTTTGCTGGTGGATGCTTGGGGAGCTTCCACTTGGCTGTTTTCCTTTCCTTGGGCCAACTTTGTCTTCTGATCCTCTGATGACATGCTTTGGTTTTTCAACCAAGCCTTTATCTGTTGGACTTGTCCTTTGCAAGACATTGGTGTCCAACCCTTCAGAAGTTCTTCTGTCTTTTCTGGCCCCATGAACTTCTTCACTTGAAGATAAGAGTTCATGGTGCCTATCAAAAGACTTGGGAGAAGCTCCCATTCTTGCTGTTTGGTGGCCATAAACTAGTTATTGTACTGAGACTGGTAAATCTCCACTGCTGCCTGTTGGAAATGATTCAGGTCTAACAGCAATAGCAGTTATGTCAGCTTCTGGACTCTCAATAAGAGGTTCAAAGGTTCTGGCTAACCTTTGGGAACTGGTGGAAGTTCTGGCGTCCTCCATTTGTGCCTCTCCTCTGGGCTGACATTCTTGTCTTTTTGATTTGTGACTGGAATGTCCTGGTCCAGATCCGTTTGATTGGATGGAGTAATTACTTCCACTTCTAGTAGGAGTAATTGTATGTCAATTTTGAGAAAAAAATAGACTAAGAATGGGTTGAATTCACCTGCTGGACCTTTAAAGGGTTCTTTGGTTATTAATCCCCTTGGTGCTGGGCTGGTCTGAATTTCAATACTAGACTCTGAGGCTTCAGAGCCTGAAGAGCTGTCTCTAATTGATGACACTAGAGAAAAAATTAAAATATAAGTTATTTTGTCAAACAATAAAAATAACTTATGAGATCAACTTATTGAATAAAGTGGTTTTAATGTAATTTATGGCAAATTATGTCAAAAATAAAGAAAAATGTCTAAGATAAAGAAAAAATATTTTTAGTAAAGATTTTTAATTTTTTAAATTTTTATTTTCTTTAAAGAAATAATAATTATGCAATTAACAAGTTTATTAATCAAAATTGTATTATTATTCACTTTATACTAGAAAAACTCAAAGAATAAGTTTCAAGTCTGTGATGTGAAAAAGCCACTAGTTAGACAAAAGAAATTTATTCCAAGTCACTCAATAATATATTGTTTCAAAAAATATTTTTAAGAAAAAATAAATTTATTAATCTTATAAAGATTATTTATAATGGATAAGTCCCAAAAAAGCCAATATTAAGATAAATATGGCAATTTTACGTCAAAAAAAAGTAAAATAAGGTCTAGAGCATGATTTATGTCCCAAAAATTGGTTAAAATCACAGCCAGGCCCCCAAATGTAAGGTTTGTCTATGAAAATCTTGATAATAGTAGCAAATATCAGGAGTACTATGACTGTCCTCAGTAGAAATATATAATATAACAAAATATTATAACCACAAATTTAAATATAATTATTAAAAATTATTATTATTATAAAAATATAATAATCAAAAAAATAATAATTATAATAAATTATAATTATTCTATTATTTTTATAGTCACTGACAGTCATAACAATAAGAAGTGTAAAGCTCCTAATGAGACAATTAAACGTGGAAAATATGAATATTAACCACTTAAAAATAATATAAATATTATTTATAAAATAATTAAGACACACACTGTGCAGAAATAATTCTTATAAAATAAAATTCTATATGAAAAAACTAATACTAGATAAAAAAGATATAGAACTTTAGAGAAAACTTACTTATAATACTTATGTAATACAACAAGTCAAACAACAACAGTTATTATATTAAATAATAATTATAAGTTAAAAACACGCCAAAAATCAATATTTTTATAGACAAAACACCTTCTCATAATAAAAATAATGATTAAAAAGTTTTTAAGAGGAATTTGTGTATTTTCAAAAGATATTTAAGATGATTAATTTTATATAATAAAAATATATTATTGGTGATTACAACAATAATCTAAATTCTATGATTTCAATTATTTAATTTTAATTAATAAAGAATAAGATAGCTTAAGAATTACTTTAATAATAAGATTTTATATTTAATAAAACTTTACCTGTTTAAATTTCTAAAATGATTGGATTGATAATGAATGATGGACAAAAGCAGTGATGAAAAGACTCTTTTTATGTCTTCAGAGCAGCTCTCACGATTCATAATGGATATAGAGGGCGTGCTCAGGTCAAAACTGAAAAACCATGCTTAAAATCAAAGTTCTTAACTTAAGGTAACTTAATTTTAATTCCAATTTAAAGCTATCAGTGTTATTCTTAACTACATTTAGCTTTAATCCCCATTTAAACTAATTGTTTTAAGTTTTTAATATAAATAAACTTATTTATATTAAATTTCATCACATGAACAACTTGAAAATAGAGTTTCAAGCAGAAATCTCTTAAACTCAATTTTTAATTAATTTTTAAAGAAATTATAATTTTCTTTGAGTTTTAATTAAAAGATTAAATTTCCAGGCTAATTGCCCAGGAAATTAGTTTAGAAAAGATACCTAAAATGTAATTTATATGTAGATAATATTAAATTGTAAGCAGTGTGAAATTTCAAGCAAATCCATTAAGAATTGGATTTTTAATGAATTTTTGAAGTTATTGCTATTTTTCCACGTAAAATAACAATACACACCAAACCTTAAGTTTTGATAAGGTTTTAATTCTTGAAATCTTAAAGTTTTAAGCTTAATTAAGCTTTGACAGTTCTTAAAACCTTGAATTCAAGCCTGCATATTGGGATTTACCCTTTGGCATCTTGAAATTCCTATCTAAATTGGGATAAAGCCAGTTTAAACTTTAATGTAGGATCAAAGTCTAATTTTAAAGTTTAAATCAGGTTGAAAATCCTCCAATACAGGTGGACAACATTAATTGAATTCTTGCAGATCCAAAAACTCGGCACCCCAGCTCTATTTGGTCTTTTTCCTTTGTCCCACCTTTTTGCATGGATTTTGCCCTTTTATTTATTTAAAGCCATACTATGGCCTTAAACCCTTTTAAATTGAGCTCACACAGGATTTAAATTCTGTATGGCAAATCCTTAGCCAATTCAGTAAATATACACCACACCTCAATTTTAACTAAAATTTTGGTAACTTTGCATAAACCTTATGCAACTTTGAATTTAAGCTTATTTCAGCTTAAATTTAACATTTTTAAAAATAATGTTCAAAAAGTTACATTAGTACTGTGAGATTCTTAAATCTTCTAATAACATAATAAATAAGTGTTTTTGGGTATAACACCTTATGGATGTACCCTAGGTTATTTTTGGTTTAGAATCCAAAAATGCCATAATATTTATAACTTTGTTTATCCAAAAAGAAGTTATACTTATTTTTTGTTATTTTTTATCTTAAATTCAATTAAAAAATCTATTGAAGACAAATTTAAATGTTTATAAAGTTATTTGTGGCCTTATGGGTTTGTTATACATACCTCACAGTCTCACAAAATTAATCCCCTTCAGGGCTTCTTATGGCTTAAAAAAAGTAAAAATAAGCAAGAAAACAACTATAGTAGCTCTCAAAGGCATGAAAATAAGCTAAAAATATAGAAAACAAGCTAGAATTTGTTCTAAAATAGGTGAAACACCAGGCCAGGCCCAAAAAATGTCAGGGTGAATCTGTGAGATAGCCATACAATGATAACAAATAGCTATAACTCTGAGTGTGACACGAAAATAATGATGATAATTGAATGAGTAGATGGTTAAAAGGGCTATACTAAAAGAATTTAGTGATGGTGAGTGCTATTGATAGCCCTGGGTGCAGTTGTTACCTGTTGGTTTACAATAATAAACTCTGCAATAATTACAATTATGATTATACCTGTTTAATTCTGAGGGTACCACTTCTTTAAGAAGCTATACCACATAAGAATACTAAGAACAGGATGATGGATTGGCCTTCTGGTGAGGAAAGGCCCCCATTCATCTTTTTCTGGGGTAGTGGGAGGTTGTTTACCTCTGCACATGACCACAGAGTGAAACCTTTCACTAAAGTGGGCTGGTTTGTGGCTCTAAACACTCAATACAGACTGGTATTGGGTGGAAATGTGGTTTTAGAACCACAAGTTGTCATTTTTACCATATACAGGATGATAGTTTTCACCAATGGAGCTCACAGGTGTGTTCTGGTGCTTCTGATGCGTCAGAAGCTGTACAAAACCTGTATGAACACCTTTATTTGACTAAACTATGAGGTATTGAAGTATAAAAAAACTTATTTGTCTATTTGCCACCTCATAAACATAATTATGGGATATTATCCCACAGTAAAGTTGTATTGGTCCAAATGTGGGAGTTTGACATTAAAGCTGCTATAGCTTTGTCAGTTTTTGAGATATGGAGCTCAAAGTCAGTTCATTGCCTGTCCCTGGATGAGATCTACACAATGGTACCTCATTTGGAATTGTTAGCATTAAATATGGAAAAGTTATTCCATGTTCCATTTTAGCTATCCAGATATATGATTATCTTGAAATATGTATGGAACTTGTTTGCCCCATAACCTTTGTTCTAGATGATATATGGGCAAATAGATGGCACCATCAAATAGTCCTGATTGTGCTTTTCCCAAAAAGACCCCACTGTAAGTATCTCACACTAAAATTGTAGAAGTTAGATGAGAGGTGAATATTTTGTCCACCTTTATTTGACGTTATTTTTTCCATAGCTTCTGTAATTTTGGTGTTACCTCAAATTGACTAGTGCTTCAATTTGAATACCCCATTTCTGGGGTGAAGCCTCTTCCTCCCGATTTTGGCTGAGAGGTGAAAATTGAGGTTTATGCTCAGCAACAACTTTGAGCAGGAGTAAATTTGTCACTCTTTGCCCTATGATAATGGGACTTGTATTTTTGGAAAGAGGTGAGTTTCCACCTTTTTTGATACCTTTTGAGCCTGTTTGGCCCAGCGCCATGTATTGGTGGTATTTTGCTCTACCATTGGTTTATGGAATTCTGGAAGTCATGCTTCTGCTCTGGTTTTGAGTCACAGGCTGAAAATATTCAAAGGAATCAGTCATACTTTCTTGCATAATTTCTTACTTTAGAAAGAATTAACTTAAATATTGAATACATTTGATGAATATCTACCATTTGATTTTGTAAATTATCAACTTGGATCTTATGAATCAATCCTTTTTACAAAATTGAAGGAGTTTTTCCTGTTGAAGCATGGCTGAAGTTCTTTTAGGCTAACTCCAATTCTGGTATAAGTGCACACCAATCATGGGTCAAGCCATCAAAATAATCAAGCCCACGGACATAAGCATAAAATCTTTTGATAATTTCTCCAACAGTCTGAATGATGCTTTCTTCTATCTCATCAGTTTGAGGATGATAAGCTGTTGATAATGAACTTTTGGTGTCAAAAAGCTTATGTAAATTTGTCCATAAGGCTGAAGTAAGCTTTAGGTCTTTATCAATAATCATACTTGTAACAAGGCAAGTATGAGATCTGACTATGTACCAAATCAGAACAGCTGTATCCATACCTGTGCCATCTTTATTAAATTTTGAAAACTTTGGGGTTTTTTTATATCTATCAAAATTTACAAGACATTATTTGTAACTATTTTCTCCACCAGGTTGTAAGGCAGTTACCAATTGATGTGCACAACTCCAGACAGGGTACTTGGAGCTTGGATATGGATCATCAAAACAAATATTTTACCAGAAGCTTTGTTGGCCTTTTGTGTTAAAGTAATCAATTTCACCTTTACTCCAAGATGGCCACCAAAATGATTTCTTGATTATCTCTATAGTTCTGCTTCCAGACAGAGGTTCAGAGAATTCTACTACATAATACCACTACACATGTGTTTTTAGAAATATTATAAAGGATAAAATCAAAGAAATGGAACCTTCCATTATAATATGATGTTTTATATAAACTATCCAAAAGATTATCTGAAGGAGTATCTTTGAAATATTTTTCAAGTAGAGAAGTAAGCCTATGATTGTTCTTATCTTTGTTATATCTTTCTCTGGCTTCACCCATAAGCTCTGTTCCTACATATGTGATATTAATCCACTAAATTGAATTTTGGATTTCTGAATTTGCAGGAACATAGGAAGGATTATCAAGTGTATTGGGTAATTTCCATGTACTTGAACCAAAAGACTTCTTTTTAATATTTTCGGCTTTATTTATATATTTGCATTGCCTTTTTAATACTGTATAGGAAACTGCCATTTTAACATGCTTCTACTAGGTGCTTTTATGATAAGGAGTGATTTTGGTGGAATTGAAATTAGTAATGACCTCAAAAAAACTACCACCAAGACAGTGGTGATGGTTTCCTAATTTCCATAGTAGGAAAAGAAGCTCCATTTCTATCCTCAGTAGGTTTTATTTGTCTTGAAATGAAACAAATTTGAATTTAATAAGGTTTTTCATTGAAAATTTGTACTTTATGAAGAGATTCCTCTAACCCTTTGCCAAATAAATCAATATATAGCTTTAGTGAAAGTTTTCCTTCTTGAATCAACACTAATGAAGCATTGGCTAAGGCATGCTTTATTTTTTGATATTGCTTAATCCTTTTCTGTGTCATCTCAAGCAAAGTTTTTTGATTGAAAATTCTGTAAAAGGATCTGGAATGGATATAGAAATATTTGAGATGTCTCCTGTAATAACTAGAGACCCCTTGCAATGACATAATTTATTTATTTTTTCTGGGGAAGTTTTTTCAGTAAGACTTTAGCTACTTTTGTTTGTAAACACCAAGGCTTAATAATGAAACTAACTGTCCCAGAGATCTTAGCTCATTGAACACAAAATTAAATTTTTTGAGAGATATTCTTTCATTTTAACTTGAAGAATTTTGTTATTTACTAATGAAAGTCACTCTAAATGCAATTTCCAGGTCTCTGAAAAATTTATAATGACATAAATATAAAGGTCTAACTATCCCTCTGATAGCTCATGTGGTAAAATGTTATTAATCATTCCCTGATAGTGTAAGGGTGGATTTTTCAGTCCAAAATGGATTCTCAGATATTCACGAATACATAATAAGGCATCACTCTAAATAAATTTCTAAAATCAGATGATAGAAAACTGTTATGGAAACCTTTAAGTTCATCCATAGAAGTAATGAATATCTCTTTGGACAAATGCGTCAAAGCTTCATGATTTCAAGGAATTGAATATTTATCTGGATTATTGTAGGTATTCAATCCTCTGAAATAACCAACCATACTTTATTTTGCATTATGCTAAGTAATTATTACAGGGTTTTTGTCTTCCACTTCCTCATTGTTTCTAAATTTTCCAAGAGCTCCCAGTTTCATGAGCTCATTGATATGAGTTTGTAATGCTTCTCTAGCTCAAGTCCTTCTGGTTAAGATGATATTCATAATAGTAAAGTATAAAGTCTTCCTAAATTAAGTATAATCCCCACTTCATGGCATTTAAGTGCCCCTAGGGCTTCAAATTTACTTGTGCTTCAATTGATTGATCAATCACAAATATTTATTTATTGCAAGGTTTTCCTTTTAAGATGATAGTTATTTCTCTTTCTTCTGGAGGAAAAGAAATTATTATATTTTATAATCCCCTATAGTGAAATATCTGTTTTTATGAGTATTAATACCCATATCATATATATTGAGTACATCATTCCAAGCATGAAATGTTGTAAGGTACAATTATACTTAACAGCAGATTTGGCGGACATTATCATACTTCCTGCAGGGTAAGGAAATATTATTGTGTCACAACCATGTGTAATCACCCCCCAATGGGTGTTTACAGCAAATATAGCCTGACCCTATTTTATGGCCAATTGGACCATTTTGGTGTTTAATGGCCTTTGGGACATATCACCTTTCACTGGCCAGATCCTACAACCATTGGCCCTTTTGGCCGATTCTCCACCTCACCAACCCCCAGGCCAATACCTTTGTTTTTGGCCTGGGGGTCCATCTGTACCATCTAGCCATCACCAGGGCCTTTGGCCCAACCCCTTTGATTATGGGGTCTAAGGCCTAAATGGCCCTTTTGGGCCATAATTCACAGCCCACAGTTGGTAGGACCCTTAGGCCCATTTTGGCCTAAATCCAATGATGCTAAAAGGGGGAAAAAGTAGGCTGTCCACCAGCCCCAAGGCCAGGTGGGTCCCAAACCACAAGTGGGCCCATCTGAGACAGTTTTGGCCCTTAATCCCATCAGTCCCACAATGGCCAAAAAGGATCCCAGGCCAAAATTGGCCAAGAACCACATTTTGGCCATTTTCAACCCCTGGCCTCTAGCAGCCACCAGAGGCCACCAGCTCAGGTCCAGCAAGGCTTCACCTCAGCTCAAGCAAAGATCTCTCCTTCACCAATGTCCCCTGTACCAAAGGATCCAGGCATGGTGCATATATGGTATAATATACCATTATGCACCATTTTTGCTCAGAACTCCAATGGTTCTTTTTTCAGAACAAAGTTATGTATTTTCAATTAAAGTCCCCAAATTCATCACCCATTTCGAGGGAAGACTTTTCAATCATTCAGTCTTGCAATTGCTGGTGGCTACCAGAAGACAATTTGAGGACCCCAGCCACCTGGCCCTGCAGGAATTAGGTTGTATTTTCTTTTCAGGATTATTCCAAGGTTAATTTCAAGAGGCTATTAATCATTCAATCAGTTTTCAAGACATCAAGTACTTCAGTATTCCTTGGAAATCTCAATTGGTCCATGCAGGATGTATTCAAGCAAGCTGTATGGCCTTGGCCCTTTTGGTCCAATTCATATTCCACTTTGGAAATTCAGTCACACAGTTCAATTCTCAAGATATCCAGATATGTATTGAGCAAAAACAGTCAATACAGCTGGGTGATCAACCCTCCAGGATCAGTCTTCAGCTTATCACATATACTGGCCACCTTTTCTTCCCTGGGGACTTCTTCCCCAGTTAGATAATATATCAGATTTATTTTTATCCTTATTTTCTTTTCATTTATTAAATGAAATACTGATAATCTTGCGTCAGTCATTTGCACCTTTTCCTTTTTGCCTGTCAGTGGATATTGAGGGTCATATCCTTTACTAATTCCATTGTTCTCTCTGGCAGGTTGGAACAGTGAATTGAGGATTCATTTGGTTGGCTCTTTGACTTTTGGCTTTCTTTATTATCTTTGGCCATTGGCTTCTTTTTTCCTTTATACTTGGCAAACTGGTCTTTACTCTTCTTCTTATTTAATGAAATCTAATTGTTGTTCTTTCTTTATTCTTTTGGAGCCCTCCAAGTGAGTTCTTGATTCCTGAGTGCCAGGCCCCTGTTGTTTGCCACTAGAGCCCCTGTGAAATATTGCTGCCTCAATAATACTCAAAGGGTTTATATTTTGACTAGAACTACTGAATATTTTACCTTTGATTTGCATCAGCGTGTCTTCCCAATTGGTGTAAGTTCTATCAATATTACAATTACCAACAAAAGTGCAAAAAGGACAAGATTCAAGATGTATATTTGCTTCTTTGTTGTTTATCTATCACAGGGGCTCTTGGGAATAACAATAGTGGCCTGGAACTCAATAATCATGGAAATCACTTGGAAGATGTCACAGGGGCTCTTCTAAGTGAAGAGGGCCTGGCACTCAGTAAAATGGGACTTACTTATAGAGGGCTCAACATATGGTAAATTTGAAATACACTCAAGAGGGTAATAAAATGAAATTACTAATGAAAGAAATATACAAAAGCAGCAAAAAATAATAAGAGTAATAAAATAAAAAATCCAACCACAAAAAAGTCCAAGTCTACTGTTTCAACATGTAAGAATGGAAAGAGAAGGGGTAATAAGGACATGGCCACCCAGCTCATACTGTAGAGGCATAGAAGAGGAAATGCAAAGAGTCATTTAAAATTAATAAATATAATACCCAAAATAAGGATAAGAATATTTATAAAATAATAAATCAACTAAATTGATTAACTGGGGAAAGGTCCCCAGGGGGGAGAAAGAGGAGCTGGTATATGTGAGAATCACCATCCCTGATCAGGACAGAGAATTTTAATGAGAACAATTAATTAGTGAATTGAGCCTAGCCAATACAGGTCCTGTACCACTGTACAGGATCTGTACAAGAAGTGTGATGGTATTGAGTGATCATACAGCTTTAGGATTGTGTATCCAAACTGTATTGGGTAATTCCAACCTGTAAAGAAGTTTACAGGGTGTATTGATGACCCAGACTGTATGCATGTTTCAGCAAGGAAAATTTCTGAAACTGGATGCTGATACAAGCAGTCCATTTGTATCAGGCTGAGCTTATAAAAAGGTGATAATAGATGTATTTAGAACCAAAGTATGACTGTGACACGGTAAAATGGATTATAAAAAGCTCAATTGATGATGATAAAGGTTAATAGTAAGATATTCAGGGCTTTACTATTGGGAAATAGTGGTGGTGAGTGCTGTTGAAAGCCCCGGGTGCAGCTTTATCAATTGTTTTATCATAATAAAGACTAAAATACTTAAAATTGGAAGTATACCTGATTATTTTCCAAGAGTATAACTGTTTTTTACAGTTGTACTATTTAGCAATTCAATAGCAGGATGATGAAACCTTTTCTGGTGTAGAAAAGGTCCCTATTTATCCTAAAATTAGGTGAAAGGGGTTTCTAGACCCTTCCACATAGAGGAAGTGAAGATTCTTCACTTCCAAGGACTGGCTTGTGGTTTTCACAAGGCCTGTATAGCCTGAATTGGGCTCAGATGTGGTTTTGAAGCCACCTCTAGGTAGTTTTCACCAATACAGGGTGAAACCTTTTATCTGGGGACCAAATGGCCCTCTTCTGACATTTATGATGCATAGAATGCTGTACAGAACCTGTATAAAAACCAATTATTGACCAAACTATGAGGTATTGAAGTATAAGCAGGCTTCTTTGTCTGTTTGGAACCTCATAATCATAATTATGGGAGAATATACCGCAGTAAGGCTGTATTGGTCTAACTGGGGAATTTTGACCTTAAAGCTTATATAGCTTTGTCTGTTTCTGATATATCAAGCTCAAAAGTTAGTTCTTTGTTTAGCCCTGGATGGTTTCTACAAAATGGTACCTCATTTTATATGGTTATCATTTAATATGGCAAAGGTATGCCATTTACAAGAGTTTTTATACATATGTATGATTTGCTTAAAATCTGTATGGAGCTTGTTTGCCCTATAACTTTTGTTCTAGATGAGACATGGGGAAATGGATGGAACCATAAGATAGCCCTGATTATCTTCTTTCCAAGAAGACCCCACTTTAGGTATCTCACACTAAAACTGTAGAAGTTAGATGAGAGGTAAATGTTTTATTCAGCCTTCTTTGACCTTATTTTGGTCATACCTCTTGTCATTCCAATGCTAGCTCAATTTGGGTAGTACCATTGGATAGCCCTGACTTAGAGATTCAATTTGAATACCCATTTGATTAGGTTAAACCTCTTCCTATGTATTTCAGATGAGAGGTGAAAATTAAGGTTTATGCTCAGCAACAACTTTGAGCAGGAATAACTTTGTTATTCTTTTTCCTATTATTGTGTAACTTGTGTATTTGGAAAGTGGTGGGCTTCCCCTTTCTTTAAATAAATTCTGAGCTTATTTGGCTCAGTGCCATGTTTTGGTGGTATCTTGGTTTACCATTGGTTTATGGTATTTGGATGTCATGCTTGTGCTCTGGTTTTGAGTCACAGGCTGACATACCCTCCTTCCAAAAAAGGCTCATCATTGATGAGAATTTTCAGTCCTCCTAGAGGCCCTTAATTTACTTTGCTGAATGTTCCCATTTGGAATTGCATCTTCTGCCATACATTTGTCTTTATCTGCTGTCTGGTTTTAGATCTGACCAAGTATTGCCTTTGGTCTTTACCATTCAGTCTGATCTTCCTGACCTTGATTATTTTCCTCACAGGGCTGGGGGAGTCTTCCCATCACACTATTTCTGGTGGAGTGGGATTTTTCTTCCTAGAGAGGATCTTGTCCTCCTCTGTCTGGAAGTATAGCTTAACAAAACTCACTGGGAATACTGTGTGCTTTCTAGAAAATTCCTCTGTGAGTTTCACCTCCACTTCATTTTTACCTATCATCTTAATGACAGTTAAGGGCCCTAAAAATGAGTCTTGCATCTTCTTTGGTCCCTTGAGATTGTTGAAGTTGAGTGTGGACACTAACACCTGGTCCCCTTCTTTGAAGTCAGGTTCCATGTGAGATTTGTCCCACATTTGTTTATTTTATTCTTTTGCCTCAGCTATGCATCTAGCAGCTGTATCACAAGCCCTCTTCCACATATCATGGAAATCTTTGGCTGTTGGTTGGATAGTCAGAAGATTTTTCTTCAGGTGATCCACAGGCAATAGGGGGTTCCCCCCTTTTTCTACCAGTGAGGTTGATTTCCCTGCGGTAGAATTCTGACTGGTGTTGTAAGCCAGTTGGACTGCTGGTAGAAGGATAACCCAGTCATGAGTGTATCCCTCATGGTCCTTGTATTCCATGCCATATTCACAGATCCTTCCAAGGATATCCTTCATGGTTTGGATCATCCTTTCAGCTATGCCATCTGTTTGTGGATCGTAAACTGTTGAAAATGAAAGTTTTGTACCTAGAATTTCATACAGGTTGGCCCGAAATTCTGATGTGAATTTTGGGTCCCTGTCACTAATGATGATCTTTGGGACTCCACATGTGGATATCATTTTATTTCAAAATAACAAGGCTGTATCCATTGCTGTGTCTTCCTTATGACATGGTGTTCCCATTTGGGCCACCCAACTGTGCTTTCTATCCTTTCTTTGGTCCTGTCTTCACTCATGTGTCCCATATAGGGGAAGTCATGAAATTCCTGCAGGACAAGGGATATATGGTCCCTGTCTACTACTGTGAATGCAACTGTGTGCTTCTCTCTATGGTAGAGAAAGCCATCTATGAGGAAAGATTTGTTGTCCTTATAGTCCCCCAATCAGGGTTCCTCTAGCTGGGATTCCAGCTCTGGGCTCCTGTACTTCTGTTGAAGGAGTTTCAACAGTATGCTATACTGTCTGTGTTTGGAATATGTCTTTAATACTTCACTAAAGAATTCATTATGCAGCTCTGAGGAACTTATTCCCAATATGGGAGTTTCTGTTTCTTCCAAAACAGTGCTTCCACTGTCTGGGGGACCACTTCCTGGTGCTCAATCAGAAAATCTGTAGTTCTTCTTCCTATCTATTTCCATGAAATGGATAGGAATCTTGGCTGCTACATCAGGGTCATAGGGTGGGTTGCTTTTGACATTATCTAGTAGCCATCTGCATTGGTGTGGCTCTTGCCTTCCTTGTATATGTTGGTAATATTGCCCCTATACTCATGGATGTCTATTTGCCACCTCAACATGTGCTTATTGGTAGTCTTCATGTTTAGTAAAGACCTCAAGGCTGTGAGGTCTGTGTAGACTTCAAAGACTGCACCCTCCATGTAATAGTGGAGTTTCTCTAGAGCCCAGATTGTGCATAGGCATTCAGTCTGGTGGCCCCATTCCTGGCTTCTGAATCTTTCAGTTGAATAGAGATGTAGCATATTACTCCCTCTCTTGGTTCACCATCTACAATTTGTCTCTGGTTAAGGGCTGCTCCTAAGCCTTGGCTACAGGCTGCATCTATGTATAACTTGAATGGTGGTTCAAAGTCAGGCAAGATGAGAACAGGTGCATTAGTGAGCTCATGTTTGATCCCATCATATGCATCCCTTCTTTACTTGGTAATTTCAAAAACTACATCTTTTGAAAATAACCTGTATAGACTACTAGTTATGTGGGCAAAATTTCTGATGTGATTCCTGTAGTAGCAAGAAAGCACAAGGAAAGATTGCATCTCTTTGATGCTATTTAGTACTGGTTTTAGCAGTACTGCTGCTACTTTGTTCTGGTCTGTGGCCAGACTAAGACCTGAGACTTTGTGTCCCAGTGCCAGTAATTCTTGTTGGCCAAAATTGCACTTTCTAAGTGAAATTCCAGATTAATGGGTGTGCACTTACTTAGTAGCCTATCTATGTACTGCAAATGGTCTTACCCTGTTCCTGAGTATATAAAGATGTCATCAATATATACTAACATCCAGCCTTCCAATGTCTCTTCTTGAAGTATTGTGTCCATCATCCTTTGGAAGTGGGCTGGTGCATTTTTGATGCCAAATGGCATCCTGGTATACTCATATATGCCCATATGGCATATGATTCTTAGTAGTTTCATGAAGTTTGGTTTCACTCCATTCTGGTGGAAACCTTTCATACAATCCATCTTGGTTATGTATTTGGCTTTTTCCAGTTTGTCTAGGGCATGAGGTATCCTTGGTATAGGGTACCTGTCAGCTTTTGTGTAGTTATTCAGAGCTCTGAAATCCCCACACAACCTAGATTTTCCATGACAACAGGTGATAAGGACAGAATTGGTGATTTCCACAATTTCATTGTTTCCTATCTTCCTGATAACATCCATTTCTAGGAGCTCATTGATATGTTTCTCAATTTCCTTCCTAGTTTCCAGGCTTTCTGGGTATTGAAGTCTTCTCAGCATGGGTGGATAGGATCTTCCCATATCCAGATATGGCTCTATATTGTAGCCTCTGATTTTGCCTAATGGTTCTTCTCCAATGGCAAATGCTGGTCTATTTTTCCTCAGCATCTTCAGTAATGTCAGGTTGAGTCTATCTAGAAGTAGTAATTAGGCTATTTAAAACTTTAACTGTGACTGTGGCACATGATAAAAGATTAAAAATTAAGGTATTGATTGATAATAAGATTTAAAGGGCTTTACTATTATAAAATAGTGGTGGTGAGTGCTGTTGAAAGCCCTGGGTGCAGCTTTACCTGTTGGATGACAATAATAAAGTCTACAATAATTAATATTAAAATATAACTGCTTATTTTCCAAGGGTATAACTGTTTTTGAAAGTTTTACTGTGTAGGAATTCAAGAGCAGTATGTGGAAAGCTTTTCTGGCTGTGAAAAGCCCTCCTTTTATCCTGAAATGGGGTGGAACGGCTGCTAGACCTTTCCACATAGAGGAAGTGAAGATTTTTTCACTCTCTGAGACAGGCTTGTGGCTTGCAAAGTCCTGTATAGCCTGTATTGGGCTCAGATGTGGCTTTGAAACCACGTCTGGGCAGTTTTCACCTATACAGGGTGAAAATTTTTATCTGGGGACCACATAGCCTTCTTCTGACATGTATGACATGTAGAATACTGTACAGAAACTGTATGGGACCCCAGTATTGACTGACTTATGAGTTATTGAAATATAAAAATTCTTCTTTGTCTGTTTGACATCTCATAATCATGGTTATGGGATATTATCCCATGGTAAGGCTGTATTGGCCAGAATGTGGGATTTTGACCTTAAAACAGCCATAGCTTTGTCAGTTCTTGAGATATTAACCTCAAAATTGATTCAGTGTGTAGCCCTGTGTGTGCTCTACACCATGGTACCTTATTTGATAGAGCTATAATTAAATATGGCAAAGTTATCCCATGTACAAGATTTTTTGTACATATGCATGTTTTAGGCAAAAGCTGTATTGGGCTTGTTTGCCCCATAACCTTTGTTCTAGTTGAGATATGAGAAAATGAATGACACCATCAGATAGCCCTGATTGTACTCTTTCCAAAAATACCCCCTTCAGGTATCCCACACTAAAACCGTAGAAGTTAGATGAGGGGTGAATGTTTTGTTCACCCCTATTTGGCCTGAAATTGACCATAACTTCAGTAATATTGGTGCTAGCTCAGTTTGGCTGGTACCATTGGATAGCCCTGGCTTAGAGCTTCATTATGCATACCTATTTGATGGGGTTAAGCCTCTCATTCTCTCTTTTGGATGAGAGGTAAAAGTTAATGTTTATGCTCAGCAACAGCTTTCAGCAGGAATAACTTTGTTATTCTTTGTCCTATCATGATGGGACTTGTATATTTGGAAATAAATAAGTTTCCCCTTTCTTTTGATACCTTTTGAGCTACTTTGGCTCAGCTAGATGTTTTGGTGGTATCTTGGCTATACCATTGGTTCATGGTATTTTGGCTGTCATGCTTGTGCTCTGGTTTTGAGTCTCAGGCTGACATACCCTCGCTCTAAAAAAGGCTCATCATTGATGAGACTGTTCAGTCCTCATAGAGGCTCTGAATTTCCTTAAATTAAGGTTCCCATCTGGTATGGAATCTTCTGCCAACCATTTGTCCTTATCAGCTGTTTGGTTCTTGAATCTGACTAAGTATTGTCTTTGATCCTTCCCATTAAGTCTGATTTTCCTGGCCCTGATCATTTTACTCACAGGTCCAGGGGAATCCTCCACTTCCACTATCACTGGTGGTATGGGGTTCCTCCTCCTGGAGGGTAATTTGTCCTCCACTGTTTGGAAGTATGGTTTGACTAAAATTACTGGAAAGACTGGGTGCTTCCTGGAAAATTCCTCTGTAAGTTTGACTTCCACTGAATCCTTTCCTATCAACTTAATGATAGTGAAGGGCCCTACAAAGGAGTCTGTCATCTTCTTGGGTCCTTTAATATTGTTAAAGTTTAGTGTAGACACTAGCACCTGGTCCCCTTCCTTAAAGTCAGGTTCCATGTGTGTCTTGTCCCACCTCTGCTTATTTCATTCTTTTGCCTCAGCTATTCATTTGGAAGCTTTTTCACAAGCCCTCTTCCACATGTCATGGAAGTCCTTGGCTGTGGGATGGATGGTCAGAAGATTCTTCTTCAAGTGATCCACAGGAAACAGGGGATTCCACCCTTTCTTTACCAGTGCAAGTGGTTTTCCTGTGGTAGAGTGCTGACTTGTATTATAAGCCAGCTGGACAGCTGGTAGAGTGGTAACACAGTCATGGGTGTATCCCTCATGGTACTTGTATTCCATCCCATAGGCACAGAACCTTCTAAGGATGTCCTCCACTGTCTGGATCATCCTTTCAGCTAGGCCATCTGTTTGTGGATGGTAGGCTGTGAAAAATGCAAGCTTGGTGCCAAGAATGTCATACACGTTGGTCCAAAATTCAGATGTGAATTTTGGGTCCCTATCACTAATGATGATTTGAGGGGCTCCACAGGTAGATATGATGTTATTCCAGAATAACAGAGCAGTGACCATGGCTGTGTCTTCTTTATGGAATGGTAGACACCTCATACTCTTGCTGAACCTATCAACTATGATTAAGCAGGCATTGTAGTTTTCTTTGCCTTCTGGGACAAGTCCTGTGACCCAGTCCATATTGATGGTTTCCCATTGGTGTTTGGGTTCCTCTATATGTTGAAGTAACTAATACTTCTTCCCATGTTTCCTATTTGCCTTTTGGCATCTTTCACAAGTTCTGATGTATTCACTCAGCTCTTGTTCCCACTTGGGCCACCAAGCTGTGCTTGCTACCCTCTCTTTGGTCCTATCCTCACTCATGTGTCCCATATAGGGGCAGTCATGGCATTCCTTCAGGATCAGGGAGATGTGTTCTCTGTCTACCACTGTGAGCGCACTTGTGTGCTTCTCTCTGTGATAAATCAGGCCATCTACAAGGAAGAACTTTTTGTCCTTATAGGCCCTCAACCAGGGCTGTTCCAGCTGGGATTCCAGTTTTAGACTCCTGTATTTTTGTTGAAGGAGTTGTAGCAATGTTCCACACTGTTTTTGTTTGGCATAAGACTTCAGTACTGCACAGAAAAGCTCATCGTGAATCTCTGAGGAACTTATTCCCAGTATGGGAGTTTCTGTTTGTTCTGAATAAGTGTTTCCACTGTCAAGGGTACCACTTCCTGGTGCCCATTCAGGGAATCTGAAGTTCTTCCTCCTATTTATTTCCATTCAATGGATAGGGATCTTGGCTGCAACTTCAGGGTCATAAGCTGGATTTCTCCTGACATTATCCAGGCGCCATCTGCATTAGTATGAATTTTACCTTCTTTGTATATGATGGTCATATTCCCTCTATACTCCTGGATGGCTATTTTCCATCTCAGCACATGTTGATTTGTAGCCTTCATGTTCAGTAAAGACTTCAAGGCTATGCAGTCTGTTCAGACTTCAAATACTGCACCCTCCAGATAATAATGGAGTTTTTGCAGAGTCCAGAATAGACATAGACATTCAGTCTGGGTGGCCCCATACCTGTCTTCTGAATCTTTCAGCTGCCTAGAGATGTAACATATTACTCCCTCTCTTGGTTCACCATCTACAATTTGTCTTTGGTGAAGGGCTGCTCCTAAGCCTTGGCTACATGCTGCATCTATGTATAACTTGAATGGCAGGAAAAAGTCAGGCAAGATGAGCACAGGTGCATTTGTGAGTTCATATTTGATCCTCTCATATGAATCCCTCTTTTCCTTGGTAATTTCAAAAACTACATCATTTGAGCATAACTTGTATAAACTACTAGTTATGTGGGCAAAATTCTTGATGTGGTTTCTATAGTAGCTAGCAAACCCAAGGAAAGATTGCATCTCTTCGATGCTCTTTGGTACTGGCTTTTGCAGTACTGCTGTTACTTTATTCTGGTCAATTTCCAGACTAAAACCTGAGACTTTATGTCCTAGAGCTAGTAGGTCTTGTTGGCCAAAATTACACTTCTTCAGTGAAATTTTCAGATTGATGGGTGTAAATTTACTTAGCACTCTGTCTATGTATTGAACATGATCTTCCCATGTCTCTGAGTATATAATGATATCATCAATATATACCACCATCCAACCTTCCAATATTTCTTCTTGAAATATTGTGTCCATCATCCTTTGGAAGTGGGCGGGTGCATTTTTGATGCTGAATGGCATCCTGGTATACTCATATATCCCCATATGGCATATTATTCTGAGCAATTTCATAGAGTTTGGCTTAACTCCATTCTAGTGGAAACCTTTCATACAATCCATTTTGGTTATGTATTTGGCTTTTGCCAGTTTATCCAAGGCATGAGGTATCCTAGGTATAGGGTACCTGTCTGCTTTTGTGTAGTTGTTCAGAGCCCTGAAGTCTCCACACAGTCTAGACTTGCCATCATGCCAGGTGATTGGGACAGGAGTGATTATTTCCACGATTTCATTGTGTCAAATCTTTCTGATAACATCCATGTCCAGGAATTTATTGATATGTTTTTCAATTTCTTTCCTGGTTTCTAGACTTGCTGGATAAGGAGGTCTCCTGAGCATGAGTGGATAAGGTCTTTCAACATCCAGATATAGTTCTATATCATGGCCTTTGATCTTGCCTAGTGGTTCTTCACAAATGTAAAATGCTGGTCTGTTCTTCCTCAGCATCTTCAATAAACTTAGTTTTTGTTTACTCATGAGGGTAGTGCTAAGCTGGCCCTCTCTGAATTCATTCAGTAACTCCTCCAGTGGATCATGGGTAGAGATTTGGTATATATCAAGTCAAAATTTATTCTCCTTGTTGGTACCTATGGTAATGTGCCTGTTTTTACTATTGTAAATATCTATGCCATACATCCTTTGGTAATCTGTTCCCAGTAAGAAGAATTGAATGTGGGCATCATCAAGCACTACAAACTCTCGGTTGAGTCTGATATTACCCTTCCTGTGGGGTATAATTATATCTTTGATAATTGTCCCAATAGAAGTCAGCTTCCCTAAAGCACTTTCAAAGCTCCTTGCCTTGGTGGGCAAGAGCTGTTTTTCCCAATTTGGGAAGTGGTTTTACAGATAATTTCTGGCCACTATGGAGCAGTGTGCCCCACTATCAATGATCAGTGGATGTTGAGCATTTTCAATACAGACAGTCATTTTTGTGGCTGTTCCATGTATATATGCCATTCCTCTGGTTGGTGTGACCAGGAATGTTTGTGCATCTTGTGTTTGTTTGCACAAGTTTTTGTTGGCAGTGTCCTGTGGCATCCCTGATTCCAGCTGTATGTCCTGAATTTCTAGTGGGGTTTCCTCTTGGTATTCCACTAGAAATTCTTCTCTGGGGTCTTGGTCATCATCAGATGGTTCTCTGATGGCATCACCCATGGAATCTGATTCAGAATCCTCTGTTGGGGATTCCTCCTCTGGGACTTTCTCAATGGCATAGACTTTTTTCTTTGCCTTTGGACAGTTGTTGGAATAGTGGTCTGTTGAACCACAATTGTGACAAGAATTCTTCTTCTTTGCCACTTCTGCCACCCTTTTTTTGGGTTTGTCTTTAAATTATACCCTGAAAGGTTGTTTCTCTTTGTAATCGCTGCTCTTATATGAGGTAAATTTCCCTATATTAGTTCTTTTCCTTATGTCTTGTAAGGTATTAGAAATTTCATCTAAAGTGAAATTTTGGTTGTATCTGCATTTTGTTGCATGCTCTAGTTCTCATGGCAGTTGTGTCAGAAGCTTGTGATTCCTCATTTGGATGTTCATCTGAGGATCAATGGCTTTAAGTCTCTTAGACTGTCTAAGACACCACTCATATGGATCTTTTTCCACAGATTATTTGTCATTGTCAAATGACATGGTCTTTTGCCATATCCAAGTACCATTACTGTACTTTTGGATGAATTGACTCTTCCACCATGGCCAGTTTCTTCTGCCATGGATTTCTTTCATTTCTGTGTACCATATACTAGCATGACCTTTAAATGATGCATTTAGTCTAGCAGTAATCCAGTAGTCTGGTATGTTTGGTACATCAATGAAGAGCTCATCAATATAATCTATGAGTTCCATATGATCATATTCTCCTGTTCCAGAGAGTTCGTGCCAGCTTGAGGCCTCAGGAAGTTGTTTCAAGGCTTCCTTCTCTTAATAAGACATATTATTGCTATCCTGGTATTGTGATGGAGATCTTTCCTTATTCATCACCATGCCATCTGGTTTGATGTAATCTTGGTGATATGGATTATCCATAACATGGCCTTGTGTTTAGGGCTTCATGCTATGGTAGACATTAAACAGTTTGTTTATGTCTTGATCCAGTCAATCCCTGTCCCTTTTGCTGTGGTGTTGTTCTTCAAAGACTAGATCAAGTCTCTTGTTGGTTTCTTCAGAGGCTTTGCTCAATTGAGCATGTCCTTCTTGAAGAGGTTTAACAATTTTATCCATGGAGGCTGTTAATTTTTTCATCCTCTCAAGGATTTCTTCAAGTTCTGCAAACCGCTTTTGGGTTTGCTCAGCATATTGAGACATTTGTAACCACAGTGCCTCACTGTTTAAGCTACTCTCAGGTGTGACAACATTATGTTCAATCTGAGTGGGGGTAATATTTCTATTAATGGGACTACTGATTCTAGAGTTATTTACAACTACTTCTGGTTCTTGTGCACTTCTTTCACCAAATCCAACAGCTTCTGGATCATGGGGTCTGACTCTCTCTTCCTCTGGTTAAAGGAGGTCTTGTTTTTGCCCTTGTTTCCTTGTCTTCTCCTGGAAAATTCCTAGAATTGTGAAGAATGGTGACTTTTGGCCACTGATCTGCTGGTTTCTGAATGGTGTGAAGCCACTGGAGAGCGGATTTGGCCTGCTGCTTGTGAGCCTGAAGGAATCTGAGTATGCCCTGTCTGGGTCAGCTGTTCTTCTATAGCTTTTATAGTGGCTTTATTCTTCCTTATCCTGGTTTCCCTCGTCTCCAGGATTCTGAACTTCCTGGGAGGATTCAAACATTTGGTGATAACCATAAGGTCCTTGAAGTCTATCTCTTTGAGACATATCTTCTGGAAACTTGCTCCAAGTTCTGCGCAGTGAGTTGCCAGGTTGAACATCTTTTTGTTCATGCTTCATTGAAATAAATCTTTGAGAAGTTGGTGGAGCTGAAGAACTTTATCCATGTCTTTCCAGTCCTCTGGTTTGAGGTTCCTGTTGAAATGGAGTGTAAATGGTAAGGTTGATATTATTTCCCTCATTGTTTTGCCATCCACCATGGTGTCCAAGGTGTCCTCTTTCAGGTCTTCTGATTCTGGACAATCCTTCTCTGTCCTCTGGTTGGTTTCTTTGGAAGCCAAGGACTCTGAGGTATACAGGTGGCATGTCAGTGTTTGCAAGCAGTCAAAAACTTTATGTTCTTAGGGTATTTACCTTTGACTGTGCCTTGTACAAATTTGTTGTCTACTGATTTGGGCAATTTACCTTCAGAGGTTACAACTAGGTTAATTATAGTAATTTTCCCTGTACAAGCTGTTAAGGCTGGTTTACCTTGTATTGAAGCATAATTTTGTGGTTTTCTACTCTTCTGAGTGGCAATAGGTGTCCACTTCTTTTCTGTAATCAGGCTTTCACTGTTCCTCTTTCCTTTGCCCTTGCTTTCCTCTGGGTCTGAGGGTGTCACTGGTATGTTGGCCTGTGACTGGGTTTCAAGTGGTATGAAGTTATCTTCCACTGAATCAAACAAGAAAAGAGGGCTTAATGTCAGTTAAGACTTCTTAAAATGCTGTTTGCACATCTAAGAATGGCCTCTGGGCTTGTATATTGCTACAATATGCCCTTGTATAATGAAAGTGTAATTAAATTAACAATTTCATGTCAGAAATACAGCTTACAGATATTTGGTATACTGTTTGTATACCAATATCTCACAGAATAACTTGTAATTAGCAAGTATAAACTGATAAAAAGTAGTATGTAAGAGGGTAATTTAATTAACAATATGCCCAACCACGCCTCAACTGTTGGTTTTACAGTAACAGGTGTCTTTATTTAATTAAAAAAAGACTGAATTAGTGGCTTAAAGTGTTTTTATATGCAAAACACACCAAAAATAAAGGTCCTGTGGTTATTAGCCACGTGACGGTACTCCTTTTAATATGATTATGAAGAAATATATAATATATATATATTAAGAAAAATTATGCCTAAAACATAAAACAAGATGTCAGAAATAGAGAAAATAAGTGAAAACCTCACTTTTAAGGTCCAAAAAAGGTTAAAACACAGCCAGGCCCCCAAAATTTCAGGTTGAGTCTGTGTGGAAGTAGTAATTAGGCTATTTACAACTTTAACTTTGACTGGATTCATAATAAGATTTAAAGGGCTTTACTATTCTAAAATAGTGGTGGTGAGCGCTGTTGAAAGCCCTGGGTGCAGCTTTACCTGTTGGATGACAATAATAAAGTCTACAATAATTAATATTATAATTATACCTGTTTATTTTCCAAGGGTATAACTGTTTTTCACAGTTGTACGACGTAGGAATTTAAGAGCAGGATGTGGAAAGCTTTTCTGGCTGTGAAAAGCCCTCCTTTTATCCTGAAATGGGGTGGAAAGGCTGCTAGACCTTTCCACGTAAAGGAAGTGAAAATGTTTTTGCTCTCTGAGACAGGCTTGTGGTTTGCAAAGGCCTTTATAGCCTGTATTGGGCTCAGATGTGGTTTTGAAACCACATCTGGGCAGTTTTCACCAATACAGGGTGAAACTTTTTATCTGGGGACCACATAGCCTTCTTCTGACATGTATGACATTTAGAATGCTGTACAGAAACTGTATGGAATCCCAGTATTAACTGACTTATGAGGTATTGAAGTAAAAACATGCTTCTTTGTCTGTTTGACACCTCATAATCATGGTTATGGGATATTATCCCATGGTAAGGCTGTATTGGCCAGATTGTAGGATTTTGACCTTAAAACAGCCATAACTCTGTGAGTTCTTGAGATATCAAACTCAAAATTGGTTCGGCGTGTAGCCCTGCATGTGTTCTACACATTGGTACCCTATTTGATATGCTTATCATTAAATATGGCAAAGTTATCCCATGTACAAGGTATTTTGTACATGTGCATGTTTTAGGCAAAAGCTGTATTGGGCTTGTTTTCCCCATAACCTTTTTTATAGTTGAGATATGATAAAATGGATGGCACTATCAGATAGCCCTGATTGTGCTCTTTCCAAAAATACCCCACTTTAGGTATCTCACACTAAAACTGTAGAAGTTAGATGAGAGGTGAATGTTTTGTTCACCCTTATTTGGCCTGAATTTGACCATAAATTCTGTAATACTGGGGCTAGCTCAGTTTGGCTGGTACCATTGGATAGCCCTGACTTAGAGCTTCAATTTGAATACCCATTTTATGGGATTAAGCCTCTTACTCTGTATTTCAGATGAGAGGTAAAAATTAAGGTTTATGCTCAGCAACAACTTTGAGCAGGAATAAATTTGTTATTCTTTGTCCTATGATGATGAGACTTTTATATTTGGAAAGGGGTGAGCTTCCCCTTTCCTTTGATACCTTTTGAGCTACTTTGGCTCAGCTCCATGTTTTGGTGGTATCTTTGCTATACCATAGGTTTATGGTATTTTGGCTGTCATGCTTGTGCTCTGGTTTTGAGTCACAGGCTGACAAGTAAACTAATTTTTTGTTTACTGGTGAGGGTAGTGCTGAATTGGCTCTCCCTTAATTCATTCAGTAAATCTTCTAGAGGGTCATGGGTAGATATTTGGTATTTTCCAAGCAAAACTTTCTTTTCCTTGTTTGTACCAATAGCAATGTGCCTGTTTTTACTATTGTAAATATCAATTCCATCAATCCTCCGGTAGTCTGTTCCCAGTAAAAACCCTTGGATGTGGGCATCTTCAAGAAAAACAAACTTTTCTTTGAGTCTGATATTAACTTTCCTATGGGGTATAATTATCTCTGTGATAATTGTCCCAATGGATGTCATCTTCTCTGATGCACTTTTGAAGCTCTTTGCCTTGGTTGGCAACAGTTTTTTTTCCAATTTGGGATGTGGTGATCCAGATAATTTCTTCCCACTATTGAGAAGTGTGCTCCACTGTGAATGATAAATGGTTGCTTAGCATTGTCAATACCAATAGTCATCCTTGTGGATGTCCCATGTATATATTCCATTCCTTTAGTTGGTTTCACTAGGAATTTCTGTGCATCTTGTGTGTGCTTACACAAGTTTTTATTTGCATTGTTTTGTGGCATGCCTGCTTTTAACTGTATGTCCTGAATTTATAGTGGTGTTTCCTTTTGGTATTCCACTAGAAATTCCTCTCTTGGGTCCTGGTCTTCATCAGATTGTTCTATGATGACATCACCCATAGAGTATGATTCAGCATCCTCTGTGGGGGATTCCTCCTCTGGTACTTGCTAAATAGCATAGACTTTCTTTTTCGCCTTTGGAAATTTATTGGCATAATGGTCTGTTGAACCACAATTGTGACAAGATTTCTTCCTCTTTGTCACTTCTGCCACTCTTTCTCTGGGGTTGTCTTTAAGCTTCACCCTGGGAGGTTGTTTCTCTTTGAAACCACTGCTTTTATATGGGGAATATTTCCCTATATCTGTTCTTTTCCTTACATCTTGTCAGGTGTTTTAAACGTCATCTAGAGTGCAACTTTGGTTTCATCTGTATTTTACTTCATTCTCTAGTTCTCCTGGAGTTTGTGTCAGTAATTTGTGATTCCTCATCTGAATATTCATTTGAGGATCAATGGCTTTAGGTCTTTTAGACTGTCTGAGACACCACCCATATGGACCTCTTTCAACAGAGGACTTATTCTTTTTAAATGACATGGCCTTCTGCCATATTCAAGTACCATTGCTGAACGTTTGGATGATTTGACTCTTCTACCATGGATTTCTTTCATCTCTGTGTACCAAATACTAGCTTGTCCTTTGAATTCTGTATTCAATCTAGCATTAATCCAGTAGTCTGGTATGCTTGGTACATCAATATAATTAATGTGTTCCATATGATCATACTCTCCTATGCCAGAGAATATGGGCTAACGTGAGGCCTCCCAAAGCTGTTTTAATGCTCCCTTCTCAGAATAAGACATGCTCCCTCCATCTTGGTATTGATATGGAGACCTTTCCTTATTCTCCAAAAAGGCATCTGGTTTTATATCTTCTTTGTGGTGCAGATTATCCAAAACATGGCCTTTTGGTTGGGGCTCCATGTTTTGGTAGACATTTAACAATTTGTTTAAGTCTTCATACAGATAATCCCTGTCCCTTTCACAGTGGTTCTGTTCTTCAAAGACTTTATTCAGTCTTCTATTGGTTTCTCCAGAAGATTTGCTTAATTGAGCATGGCCTTCTTGAAGCATTTTAACAATTTTGTCCATGGAGGCTGTTAATGTTTTAACCCTCTCATGGCTTTTTTGGATCTCTGCAAACTACTTTTGAGTTTGCTCTGCATATTGAGACATTTTTAACCACAGTGCATCACTGTTTAAGTTACTCTCAGGTGTGACAACACTGTGTTCATTCTGAGTGGGGGTAAGATTTCCATTATTGGGGCTAATGATTCTAGAAGTATTTACAACTATTTCTGGCTCTTGTGTACTTCTTTCACCAAGTCCAACATCTTCTGGATCATTGGGTCTGACTCTCTCTGCCTTTTATTGAAAGAGCTCTTTGTTTTTCCCTTGTATCCTTGTCTTCTCCTGGAAACTACCTGGGATTGTGAAGAATGGTGACTCTTGGCCACTGATCTGTGGGTTCCTAAATGGTGTGAAGCCACTAGAGAGCTGGTTTTGTGTACTTCTTGTGATCCTGAAGCAATCTGAGTATGCCCTGTCTGGGTCATCTGTTCTTCTATAGCTTGGATAGTGGCTTGATTCTCCCTTATCCTGGTTGCCCTCTCCTCCAGGAGTCTGAACTTCCTGGTGGGTTTCTAACCTTTGGTGATTACTATAAGGTCTTTGAAGTCTATCTCTTTTATACATATCTTCTGGAAACTTACTCCAAGTTCTGCCAAGTGGGATGCTAGGTTGAACCTCTTGTTGTCCATGCTTCATTGAAAAAGGTCTTTGAGGAGTTGGTGGAGCTGAAGAACTTGATCCATATCCTTCCAGTCCTCTGGTTTGAGGTTTTTGTCAAATGGGAAAGTGAATGGCAGAGTAGGTATAATTTCCCTCAATGTCTTGCCATCCACCACTGTGTCCAAGGTGTCCTCTTCCAGGTCTTCTGGTTATGTACAAGCCTTCTCTGTGCTCTGGCTGGTTCCTTGGGATGCCAAGGCTTTTGAGGTTTACAGGTGACATATCAGTGTTTGCAAGCAGTCAACAACTTAATGTTCTGAGGTTACTTACCTTTGACTGTGCCTTGTACAAATTTATTGTCTACTGCTTTGGGCAATCTACCTTCAGAGGTTACAACTGGGTTAATTATAGTAATCTTCCCTGTACAAGCTGTTAAGGTTGGTTTACCTTGTATTGAAGCAGAATCTCGTGGTTTTCTACTCTTCTTAGTAGCAATAGGTGTCCACTTCTTTGCTGTAATGAGGCCTTCACTATGCCTCTTTCTTTTTCCCTTGCTTCCCTCTGGTTCTGAGGATGTCACTTGTGTGTTGGCCTGTGACTGGGTTTCAATTGGTAAGAAATTTTCTTCCACTGAATCAAACAGGAAAAAGAGGGCTTATTGTCAGTTAAGACTTCTTAAAATTTTGTTTGCACATCTAAGGATGGCCTCTGGGAAATATATTTCTAAATTATGCTCTTGTATTATGACATCATAATTGAAATTAACAATTACATGTCAAAAATACAGCTTGTGGATTTCTGGTACACTGTTTGTATACCAATATCTCACAGATTAACTTGTAATTAACAACTGTAATCCAGAAGTGGTTATGTAAAGGGCAACTGAAATTATCAGTTTAACCAACCACACCTCTAATACTGTTGGTTTACAGTAAAAGAGGTGTCCTTTTTAATTAAAAAAGAAGAGTATTGATGGCTTTAAAGTGTTTGAATATATAAAACACACCAAAGATAAAAGTTTTGTGGTTATTAAATTATAACCAACTGCACAACAAGGAAATTAAAAAGTAAAAACCACAGTGGTATATAACATATACCACTTGAAAAATGAATATAAGATATGTATCATATTTATTTTTTAATAATTTTATGCCTAAAAAAACAGTAATGTTAGAATTAAGATAATAAGAGAAAATACTTACTTTTGGTGTAAAACAGGTCCAAAAATCCAAAAAAAACATGGCCAGGCCCCAAAAATGTCAGGCTGAGTCTATTAAAAGGTGATAATAGATGTATTTAAAACCTAAACTATGACTGTGACACGGTAAAGTTTATTATGAAAAGTTTAATTGAAGATAATGAAGGTTAAGAGTAAGATATTCAGGGATTTACTATTGGTAAATAGTGGTGGTGAGCACTGTTGAAAGCCCTGGGTGCAGCTTTACCAATGTGGTTATTATAATAAAGACTACAATACTTAAAATCAGAAGTATACCTGATTATTTTCCAAAAGTATAACTGTTTTTGACAGTTATACTATGTAGGAATTCAAGAGAAGGATGAGGAAACCTTTTCTGGTGGATAAAAGGTCCCTTTTTATCCTAAAATTGAGTGAAAAAGGCTTCTAGACCCTTCCATGTAGAGGAAGTGAATATTTTTCACTTCCAAGGGATGGCTTGTGGATTTCACAAGTCCTTTATAGCCTGCATTGGGCTCAGATGTGGTTTTGAAGCCACCTCTAGGTAGTTTTCACCAATACAGGGTGAAACCTTTCATCTGGGGACCACATAGCCCTCTTCTGACGTGTATGACGCGTATAATACTGTACAGGACCCCTGTACTGACCAAACTATGAGGTATTGAAGTATGAAAAGGCTTCTTTGTCTGTTTTACACCTCATAATCATAATTATGGGAGAATATCAAACAGTAAGGCTTTATTGGTCCACCTGGGAGATTTTGACCTTAAAGCTGCCATACCTTTGTCCGTCTTTGAGATATCAAGCTCAAAGTTGGCCCATTGTGTAGCCTTGGATGGTTTCTACACAATGGTTACTCATTTTATATGGCTATCATTAAATATGGCAAAGTTATGCCATGTACAAGAGTTTTTATACATATGTATGCTTTGCTTAAAATATGTATGGAGCATGTTTGCACCATCACTTTTGTTCTAGATAAGACATGGGGAAATGAATGGAACCATCAGATAGCCCTGATAGTGCTCTTTTCAAGAAGACCCCACTTTAGGTATCTCACACTAAAACCATAGAGGTTAGATAAGGTTGATATTTTATTCACCCTTATTTTACCTTATTTTGGTCATAACTCCTGTAGTTCTGATTCTAGCTCAATTTGGCTAGTACCATTGGGTAGCCCTGACTTAAAGCTTCAATTTGAATACCCATTTTATGGGTTTAAGCCTCTTCCTATGGATTTTGGATGAGGTGAAAATTAAGGTTTATGCTCAGCAACAACTTTTAGTAGGAATAACTTTGTTATTCTTTGTTGTATGATGGTGGGACTTGTGTATTTGGAAAGCTTTGGGTTTCCTCCTTATTTTGATATCTTTTGAGCTTATTTGGCTCAGCTCCATGTTTGGGTGGTATCTTGGCCTTACCATTGGTTTATGGTAGTTGGCTGTCATCCTTGTGCTCTGATTTTGAGTCACAGGCTGACAGTCCTCACTAATAATGAAATCTCTTGACAAAAGGCCTCATAAACCCAGCTCAAATTACTATTTCCAAGAGAAACGCTTTCTCATATCACCCTTTGTGTTGAGAAGACAACCCCCCCTCAACTAACTTTATATTTCCTCTTCAATTGTCCCACCAATTTCCCATTAAAATTGATCCCAAGTTTTTGTGTATTCAAAGAAAGTTATTGGCGTATTTCAATATGAAGGCACATGCCATCTGTAACAGGAGCTCTTGTGGAAAACAAGAGTGGCCTGGAGCTCAGGAATCAAGAACTCTTGTTGAGGGCTCCAAAAGAATAAAGAAAAAATAAGGAATATATTTCTTTAAGGAAGAATAAGAGTAAGGACAAGTATTCCAAAGATAAGAGAAAAGGAAGCCAATGGCCATGATAAAAAAGTAAGTCAAACGCCAAAGAGCCAACCAAATGAATCCTCAATTCACTGTCTCAACCTGTCAGGAAGAACAATGGAATTAGTAAAGGATATGACCACCAATATCCACTGACAGGCAAAGAAGAAAAGGGTGAAAATGACTGAATTAAGATTCTCAGTATTTACCTTAATAAAAGAAAGGAAAATAAGGATAAAAATAAATTCAATATATTATTCCACTGGGGAACAAGTCCCCAGGGAAGAAAAGGTGGCCAGTATATGTGAAAAGCTGAAGGCTGATCCTGGAGGGCTGATCACCCAGCTGTATTGACTGTTTTGGGTCAATATAGATCTGGCAATCTTGAGAATTGAGCTGTGTGACTGAATTTCCACAGTGGAATATGAATTGGCCCAAAAGGGTCAAGGCCATACAGCTTCCTTGAAACAGCCTGCATGGACCAATTGAGTTTTCCAAGGAATACTGAAGTAATTGATGCCTTTACAACTGATTGAATGATTGATAACCTCTTGAAATTACCCTTGGAATAATATTCAAAAGCAAATACAACCCAGATCCTGCAGGGCCAGGTTGTTGGGGTCCTCAAATGGTCTTCTGTTAGCTGCCAGGGATTGCAAGACTGAATGACTGAAAAGACTTCCTTTGAAATGTGTGATAAATTTGGGGACATGGATTTGAGAAGCATAATTTGGTCTTGAAAACATCACCATTGGATTGCTGAGCAAATTTGGTGCATAATGGTATATGTTTTTCCCAATATGCACCAGGCCTGAATCCTTGGTATGCATTACATTGGTCAAGAAGAGCTCCCCTGGACTGAGGGGAAATCTTTCTGCACTTGAGCTGATGGCCTCTGGTGGTTTTCAGAGGCCAGAGGTTGAAAAGTGGCCAAAACATGGTTCTTGGCCAATTTTGGTCCTGTGGTCCTTTTGGAAATATTTGGGAATGTTGAGATTGGGGGCCCAAATTGGCTTAGGTGGGCCCACCTGGTGCCCTTGGTCCCTTTTGGCCTCATTGGAGTTAGGCCAAAAGGGGCCCAAGGGGCCCACAGACTGTTGGCCATGGATTACGGCCTGTGGCCCATAGAGGCCATAGGGGGCCTAAATTGCCCAAAGAGGCTAGTTAGGCCTTAGACCCCATACTCAAAGGGGTGGTGCCGGAGGCGCTAGAGCCCCTTGGAAGTCCATATGGGCCTCCTAGGCCCAAAACAAAGGTATTGGCCTGGGGATTGGTGAGGTGGAGAATTGGCCAAAAAGGCCATAAGTGGCCAGTAAAAGGTGGTATGGCCCAAAGGCCATAAAACACCAAATTGGTATAATTGGCCATAAAGCTAATGAAATGACCAATTGGTCATAAAATGAGGTCAGGTTATATTTGCCGCAAACACCCATTGGGGGAGTGATTAGACGTGGTTGTGACACCATCATTCTGGAAATTCCTGTGAGCTTTGCTTAGGTTTTACATTCTAGAAAATTCCTACTGGGTGGTGTGGACTTCTTTATTGGAATCAAAATACCTCATATTTAGAAATCTTTTCAAACAAAACTCTTCTTGGGAGACCCCTGACACTCAATCAATCATATAAATTAAAAGAATATGGTTATAATAAGATATTACAGCAAAACCATATTCAAGCAATAAGACTAAATGACTGACAGTAAGCCTATCCAACATTGCCTTTACATCTTGCTCCACTTGATACACATTAAAAAATCAATGCAGTCACCTGGGAATTTTGGAAAAACATTTTCCCTTTGTTTTGTAATTTGGGTGTAATTGAAATCTCCATCCTTATGTATTCCTCAATTTCCTGGAAATTTTTATTTGTCTTTTTTGGAGTTCCCAAATTTAATCTTGATGATTGGAGAATTTAGGCATAAGTTGTTGATTTTGAAAGGATAAAAATATAGGGAGAATTATCAAACTATAAGAAAGAAATCTAAAAAATTCAAATTTCAAAGAAAAAATGAAAAAATTGCTGGCCTTTTTTTGTGGGGAGGGGGGTCTGGTCATAAACAATTGGATGTTTAAAGGATGATAATCAATGTTATACAAGTAGTATAAGAAAAAATAAATAGACACCCCTGGAGAAAAGAGATCTTTTCCCGGGGTACAAGCTTAAGTATTTATATTGTAGTTACAATTCATATAGGGTTTGTGTAATTTGATACTATCATCATAATCTTCTAATTTCTTCTTAACATCCACCCCCACAAACCGTCCATACAATCTCTAAATTTACTGGTCTTGATTTTTCTTTGCCATTTGGTGAAGATATCTGCCATATTATCAGTTGTTGAAATCCAGTCTATTGTTACCTTTCCACTTACTTCCAGCTCATTGATAATGTGAAACTCCCTCTGAATGTGTCTTGACTTCCTCTTTCTGCTGGATTTATTTGCAATTTGAATTGCTGATCTGTTTTCCAAAAGTAAAGCTGGACATTGATGTCCAATCATGTCTTCCAGATTTGACACTAGCCATAACATTTCTCTTGTTTCAAATGATAAAGCCATGTATTCAGCTTGACATGTTGAGATTGTGATACAAGATTTCATTTTTAAGTTCCAAGCTACCATCGTGCCATATAGAACAATACAAAAACCCTGTTGTGATCTTGAGCCTTCTCCTCCCCAATTTGTGTCAATGTAAACATCCATACTCCTCCTTGCATTGTCCACTCCCACTTGTAAAGCTTGATGTTTGGCTGTACTGATGTAGTCTACCAGATTCTTGAGTGCCTCCCAGTGATCATGTTTAGTGTTCATTGCAAACCTGGCTAAGTAATTCACAGCATACATGACATCTGGACGCATAGCTTGTGACAAGTATAGTATCATCCCTATTGCCAATAGATATTTATGTTTAATTTGTGATGCTGGGGATGATTTTAGTTTGATTTCTGGAAGCGGTTTACTTTCTGTTGAATGACTGTCTGTTGCTTGTATTAATTTCTTAATCAGTCTGGGTTGCTTTAGAATGAAACCAGTTCCTTCCCTGTTTATTTCAATCCCCACTAAACTGTTGATACCTTTGTCCCATCTTAACTTCGATTTTTCTGTCAGCTTCAATTTTAGCATCTCCATGATGGTATCATTTCTTGTTACCAATATGCCATTGTCTACCTGAATCCACAAAGTATCATAGTCTTCCCCATGTCTGTACACATACGTACTTTGATCATTTTCATTTGCTTTGAATCCAATCTCTTTTAGAATTTCCTTTAGATTTATCTACCAATATCTTCCCACTTGCTTTAATCCATATAGGGCCTTTTTCAGATTTAAAACTTTGTTCTCACCTATGGTTACTCCTGGAGGCAGTTTGACAAAAATTGTCTGATCAATTTTGCTGTGTAGGTAAGCTGAGGTAACATAAAAGATGTTAGTTTTCCAAGCATGTTTGTTTGCAATTGTGAGGATTGACTGCAGTGTTGCAAATTTTGGTGTTGGAGAAAAAATCTCTTCAAAGTTCACACCCCATATTTGTCAATTTCCTTGTACAACTAGATGAGCCTTGTGTTGTATTGGCCTGCCATCTGAGTCTGACTTAAATGCAAAGACCCATTGTGTTCCTAGAATTTGTGTGTTGTTGTCTTGTTCCACTTCTTCAAATACCCCCATACTTTTCAAATTCATCAATTCTTCCTTGCAAGCTGTCATCCATTCAGAAGCCTGTGGTGTTGTTTTTGCTTCCTGGTAGTTAGCTGGTGGCCCATTACAGTACATTCTTGATACATTTAGTAGTTTTAAACATTCATCCTGTTCTCTCATTTCACATATCAAGCTGTCATCTAACAGATTTTTCTGCTTGATTAGGCTCAAGTGAATCCTCCCTGCATTGCTGATCTATGGAAACATATTTTCTTTGAAAATTACAGATTTACCCCTGAAAGATTTCACTGTTTCTTGGTCAAAGAAAACCCATCCATGTGAGTCCTGAACCACTCCTAGATGTATGACTTCCTTTGCTTTTGCGATTGATTCTTTTTTTTGGGTCATTTTGTGTACAAATGCCTTGCATCCAAACACACATAAGAGGGAGAGAGACAGCTTTTTCTTGATGACTGCTTCATAGGGTGTAATGTCATTGTTGGCATGTAGAACTTAATCAAAAACCTACGCTGTATGTTGCAGAGCATATGTCCAAAAATTGGATGGCAGATTTGCCCATATCATCATTGATCTCACTGCCTCTTCCAGAGTCCTGTTTGTTCCCTCTACCTTGCCGTTTTGATGGTGTTTGTCAGATAT
Organism: Austropuccinia psidii; assembly: GCA_023105745.1. Taxonomy (NCBI): domain Eukaryota; kingdom Fungi; phylum Basidiomycota; class Pucciniomycetes; order Pucciniales; family Sphaerophragmiaceae; genus Austropuccinia; species Austropuccinia psidii. The sequence continues at coordinate 32,931,331 of JALGQZ010000009.1, read as the reverse complement.
TTTTTTCTCATGGACAATACCTTTTTCTCTGAAGAATGAAAATAGGAATGAGGAGGTAAATTCATCTCCATTGTCTATAAGAACCCTCTTAATTGTAGTGTGTGCAATATTGGCAAACTGTACCAGCCAGTCTTTCAGATGCTTTGCTGAATCTCATTTAGCCTTCAGTGGTATAAAAGCCACAAGAGAGGAAAAATGGTCTAGAATGATCATAGCCTATAGGAATGTATCCACCAATAAAGAAAATGGTCCCATGAGATCCACTGCAATGACATCTCTTGGTATGCTGGCTACTTGTTGGGAAACTGGAATAGTTGGTGTATATCTGCTCTTTTCCAATGTGCAAGATTGAAAGTGAGGGATATCTCCATAGCTTACATCAGTTGATAAACCTTCAACGCAGCCTAATTTCTTCATTCTCCTAACTGTTCTCATTGAAACATGCACCAGTCTGTTGTAAAACAAGTTGGAAATAAGGTTCTTTTTTTTAAAGTAATTTCATCACAGCATAGATTTGGAATATTTTTCAAAAGCCACCTATTGTTCACCTTAACGCTATTACAAATTGTCTTGTTTTTCCAAAAACAAAAAATACCATTCCTAAATCTGACTTGACCGCTGTTTGTATGGAATTTTCCACGTGATACTACAACTCCTGGTACATCTTGACAGTGTAAGGCATTATGCAACCACAAGTCACCATTCTCAGTATATAATTTGATTGTCCCTATACCAACTACTGGATGCTTTGCTGTAGTAGCAACAGATAGTTCAAGATTAATTTTTTTGTAAGTGATAAATAACAAACAATACCCAGCCACATAATGTGTAGCCCCAGAGTCAGTTAACACTAACTTGCTATACCCAGTAGTTGCTTGTACAGATGTTACTTTGGCCTTCCCTTGGTTCTCTTCTTCAATTTTGACCAAAGCAGGGTGCAATACAAATTTCAACTTGCAGTATCTGAAGGCTGAGTCCTTTTTTTAGGATCTTTAATTGGAGGTTTTCCAGTGGATTTTCTTGGACAATCCATAGCCCAGTGACCCCACTCAAAGCAGTAGCTACATGGATGGTTGGGGCTAAGCCATTTGGTTTCCCATGCTGCTGGGTGTGTTCTTGGGTGTGGATACCTAGAGGACCTGTTATCTGCTTGGGACTTGAGTGACACATCCATTTGTCAAGAAATTCGAGGCTAATACTGCTGATGAGGCGTGTTTTTTATTTGTCCTCTACCAGAAGAAAATTCCATGACATTGGAGATTGTTTTTGCTTCTTCTTGCTGTTAAAATCATTGTGCCACTTACATAATTTCTTGTGCAGTGATGACACAGGATGGATCAATTGATTTTTTTGCATAAAGATCATTCACAATATGATGAAGAAAAATTTTATTAAATTGATGAAAAAACATTGCCGTTAGGGAATCATCAGTCCATACACCACCTAATGATGACTTCAGTTATTGCAGTAAGATTTGCAATTTGGTGAATCCTTTGTCACCAAATACTGTCAGCCTGTGACTCAAAACAGAGCACCAGCATGACATCCAACATACCATAAATAATGGTATGACAAGTATTGAGCAAACATAGTCAATACAGGTAATAAATAAGAGGAAAAAACAATCCTCTTAAATTAAACACCAACCTTATCCAAACAGAATAAGGAAACATAGAGGAGAATAAACAAGTCAAAACCCTTATTTTCACCTCTCATCTAACTTATGCATATTTAAGTTATTCTATACCAAAATGGTATTTTTCTTAAAGCTCACATAGAGAGCTACACAATGATATCATCCATGTTGTTGTAACACCACTACAACTGGAGATACCATATAACCTTATTTTCAAAACCAAGTCCCCCTGAAAGTCAAAGAGGGCTTGTACAAAACTGTACAAAAGTATAACCAAATTAAAGATCTCAACAAGAGCTTTAATTTGAGACACCTTAGACCTCTGTATCTCTTAAATTGACTGAGGGATCTTGGTTCAAAGGTTTAATAACCAAAATACAGATATTCTGAAAACAAGAAAATAAACAAACCCCTGTATCTTTGGCATACACTCCTACAACTGTACAGTGTAATATACCAAACTGTAGAGCTAATCAAGCCCTACAAAACTGTATCATCAGAATACAGATATCTTCCAAATTGAAGAAGATATCTAGCATGGAAGTTTTTGAAGCCTCATACTGATGTACAAAATTACATCCAAAAACGTAAAACCCTTATAACTTTTGCTATTTGCAAGGAGGGTAAGCATGAAGCATACCAAATTGAAGAGCTCATTAAGCCCTTCAATTCTGTGCTCTTGGTCTCTTGATATCTCAAAAACTGACTGAGATATCTTGGTTGAAAGTATTTTGACCAATACTGGCCTGTACCAAACCTGTACCAACCAGTACTGGCTTGATACTTAAAATAATGGTTGTTTAAAGCTTAAACCCGCCCAGAATGACTAATATTAGTCATCCAGACACTCTGGACACGTCACAATGGTGCTGACGTGGCCTGTGAAGAGTTTTTTCACCCTGTATTGATCCAGAATGATCATTTGTGGTCCAAAAACCACAATTCTGACTATGCTGACATCAGAATTGATGGTACAGAACCACAACCCAGCCTCCAGAGTGAAAATTTTCACTCTGTAGACGTGTGAAGAGCCTACCAGTCTTTCACAGTCCTCAGAGGAGATAAAAGCAGGTCTTTCCTCACTGGAAAAGACTCATCTTATCATGAATTAACATCCTTACGTAGTAAAACTGTCTTATACCAGTGGTACTCTTAGGATTATATTGATATAATTAAAATCATTAATTATTGTAGTGTTTCTTTACAGTCAAAGATATTAGAGCATTGCAACCCAGGTCCTCAATAGACTCATCACCACTGTTACCACATAGCAGTAGGACCTGAAGACTTAATTTTTATTTATTTTGTGTGTGTCACAGTCATAGTGCTAGCTTGTATTTACTATTTTTAAGCTACTACATAGACTCACCCTGACATTTTGGGGGCCTGGCCGTTGTTTTAACCTATTCTGGACCTATTTTGGCGATTTTTGGATCATTTTCACTATCTTTGAAGGTTTTTTACTATAAAAGTAAGTACAATTTCGAGTTTTTTCATTTTTTAACTAATTTTCATCTCTTATATTATAAAAATATAATATATATTTTTTATATATTGTATTTTATCAAAATATATTAAACAATATATTTTATTTTATTTTTGAGTATTTATACTCTTCAAAGCTTTATATTGCAATTTTCACGAAAATTAATAATAATAAATAATTATTATTAATTTTTCAAAGTTATTTTTATATACAAACAGTATATTTAAATAAAAAAACATTATTTTTTACCAAATTGTGTAAAAATTAATTTAAATCATAATATTTATTGTAAATCAACAATAAATATTGAAGTAATAATTTTATTATTTCAATTCTTTAATATTCAAATTGAATATTATTGAAAAAGATCTTTTTTTTACTCAAGTTGAGGAAAAATTCATTAAAATTTCTTTTTTTGATAAATAATCAAAAAAAAAAAATCTCAATAATAATAAGTCATTATTATCAATTTACCACGAAAATTGATAATAATAAGTAATTATTATTAACTTCTCAAACTTATTTTTATATACAAATAGTATATTTAAATAGAAAGTATAATTAATTTTTACCAAATTGTGTAAAATTAATTTAAATCATAATATTTATTGTAAACCAACAATAGATATTTAAATAATAATTTTATTATTATTTCAATTCTTTAATATTCAAATTGAATATTATTGAAGAAGAATCTTTCTACTCAAGTTGAGGAAAAATTCATCAATTTTAATAATAATAAGTAATTATTATTAACTTCTCAAACTTATTTTTATATACAAATAGTATATTTAAATAGAAAGTATAATTAATTTCTACCAAATTGTGTAAAATTAATTTAAATCATAATATTTATTGTAAACCAACAATAAATATTTGAATAATAATTTTATTATTATTTCAATTCTTTAATATTCAAATTGAATATTATTGAAGAAGAATCTTTTCTACTCAAATTGAGGAAAAATTCATCAATTTTTTTTTTAAAAAAAAAAAAAATAAAAATAATAAATAAAAAAAATAATAATAAATAAATAAATAAATTTTAATAATAATAAGTTCATTATTATTCTAATTCTTTAATATTTAAGATCAATATTATTTAATACAATCTGTTCTTTCTTAAACTGAGGAGGAAATTGATTGAAATTTGTTTTATTTGATAAATAATCAAATAACAACAAAATAAAACTTAATCATACAACAAAATTATTGTATAGACCCTTTTCTTTTCTCTAAAGAAAGAAAAAATTGTAAATTGAACTATTAACAGTTGATTTTTCAATTTCAATAAGTAAATAACTTATCAATAATATTCAAGTTTAATGATATAAACTTTTAAATACTTTACTTATAAAAAATAAGTGAAACAAAACTGTTATTTCTTCAAAAAAAATAAAAAATAAAATAATAATAATAATAAATAATTAAAACTCAGATATCAAACCAAACTCAGAAGAAATAACAGTAAGGAATTGGAAATTTTGTTTATTCAAATTGAATTACAAACTTTCTCCATTTGCTTTCAAGTGGAAAAAAATACATTCCATTTGAGACAAAATCACAGTGAAATTCATCTGTACCAGCCTCAAAGACAAGGAGGCAGTACCAACTCCCAAGCAAAATTGCAAAAGGGTATAAAGCAGAAATCAGTCCAAGGGCCTTTTAAAGGTAAAGAAACCTTGGAAAATACAGAATTTTTGTCTTTTGTCATTTTTTAACATGACAACTCCATTTCTCAGAGATCTTGGATACCCAAGAAATCAGCCAGAAATCTGGCAAAGAAGAAACAAAGGGAGAAGGCCACCCCCTTCTGGATCAAATAACCAACAAAGGACTTATTATCAGGAAACTCCTGCTCAAAGTCCCACCCCAAACCAAATTCAGCCCAGTCCAACAAAAAGATTGGACAGATGCAGGGAAAATAACTCATATTCATGTACTCCTAAAAGACTTTTTCACATGGAGTATGGACAAGAAAACCTTAACCATGGGAGTATCATGGGAGGAAATTGGAATAATGAGGCAAAAAATATGAGTCAATCTTATTACTTGCCAAAAGATTCTGGAAGAAATGAAAAGTTGGAATCTCAACAGCCATTTCATACTCTCAGAAGAGATTTTAATCAGAGGGAATCAAACAGAAATCCAAGCCATAGAGAATTCTTGGCATATGGAAGAGCCCAATCTGATTCAGGAACACCAAGGCATGGAAGAAGAAATTCCATCTTTCCCACATCAGTCCAACAGCTACAGGACTTGAAGTCCAAAGGACAATATTTCCAGGACTCTCCAGTCATCCCTGGTGGTTTCCAGCAGAGGACATGGAGCCCTAGTAGAAAACAAGAATTCTTTCAGGAAGGAGAAGATAGAATCAGATCCTTTGATGAAACAATGAATAAAATTAGTCTAAGAGGAACACAAATCCTAAAAGACACTGTACCTACCAATAGTGTTAGCTCAGAATCAATTGATCCTCAGCTTAAGCCTATTGATGATAAAATACCCCCTCAAAAATTTGAAACCACAGATTCCAGAGGTAGTAGTTTCATATGGTCCAACATGGGTAAATTCATGGATTGGACATATGATCATGTTCAAGAAGTGACTTCAGAAATGAAAACACTCAAGGAAGAAAATTCCTTCCAAGCAACAGTCATAGAAGACTTGAACACAAATCTATCCAGAATTTGGGCAGAATTTGAAACTAAAAACAGACAGTTGAACTCAATACTAGAGGAACAACAAGCTGTGAGAAGAGATTTAAGAAACATCCAATCTCAACAGGAAATCCTGGAAAAAGAAGTGGATTTTCTCTATAAAAAGGAGGAAAAAGAAGATAATTTCTTCCCTCAAACGACTCAAGAGGATAAACCAATCACCAAAGTAAAAGAGGAAGAATCAGAAAACCAAGCTCCTGAATCCCAGGATCCAAAGTTAAGGTCTGAGTCTATTTACCAAGATGGTGAGAACCTCAGTTACTCCGAGAAACAAGCATTGAAGCAATTACCTGATGTGGTAAATTGGCCTAAATTCTCAGGAATTGGAGAATATGATCATATGGAGCTTATTGATTATATTAATCGACTTTTTGTTCATGTACCAAAGATACCAGACTACTGGATCACCACAAGACTCAACACTGCATTCAGAGGCCATGCAAATATATGGTACACTGAAATGAAAGAGATACATGGTAGGAAAAGCTGGCCATGGTGGAGAAACCAAATAATACAAAAGTACAGCAATGGTACTTGGATTTGGCAAAAAACCATCTCTTTTGAGAGTGACAGATACTCTACAGAAAAAGACCCTTATGAATGGTGTCTTAAACAAACCAAAAGACTCAAATCTATTGATCCAAACATGACAATAGAGATGAGAAATCATAAGATTCTGACAAAACTTCCAGGAGACTTAGAACATGCAGTAAAGTGCAGATGCAGCAAAATAAGCAGCATTGATGACATAGCAAATGTCATACAAGATGTCAGAAAAAAGACATCAATTGGCAGTAGTTCACCCTATAGGTCACATGATAGCAGAGAAAAACCAAAGATACTCATGGAAAAAGACCTCAAACCTACTAATGGTGAAGAAGCACCAAGGAGAAGGAACACATGCCATAACTGTGGATCACCTGACCACTATGCAAATAATTGTCCCAAGGGAAAAAAGAAAATATTTGCAATAGAGGAAGAGTCAGTAGAAGAACACATGGAGTACAAATCTGACTCTGACAGCATGGGAAATGGGCTAAGACAGGATTCAGATAGTGGATCAGAGCCTATTGAACAATATTTATTAGAGTATGAGGAAGAGAAAACAGAATCAGTCCTAGGAAACTCTTTGAAACCAGAACTCATTCAACCCAAAAAAGGTGAAGACAGAAGTGGCAGAACCATTGATGCTAAAGAGTATTTGGAAGTACCCAAAACTGGTGTGGCGTTTATTCATGGAGCAAAATCAAAGCTTGATGTGTACATTGAAAATAAAAAGCATCCTTTGATTTTTGACACAGGAGCAAATTGCTCAGTGGTAGCCAAAGAATACTTGGACAGACACTTTCCAATGTGGAATGCAGAGATGCTTTTAACAAAAGCAAGAAGCTTTAAAAGTGCTGCAGGCAAAATGAAGTCACTTGGAATAATCCAAAAAATAATTATAATACCACACAAAATGGGAAACCTCAGATTACACATTGAATTTGTGGTACTTGAAAATGCTAAGTTTGATGGATTTTTAATGGGTACAGAGTACCATAGAATCTATGGCATAAGCATACATAATTACCTAGAGAGTTACTTGATAATCGGGCAAGACAAACAAAGAAAGTTCTACTTTGAAACTGACAACCCCAATCAAATAAAAAGATATTCCAATAGGGATTATTTAACAGAAAGAAGGAAAGAACCACCAGAAAAAGACCAATGGGTAAAGCTGGATGATGTTTCAGATAAAGATTCTTTTTCAAAAGGATCAAGAGCCTCCATGAGGACAAAAGAGTCTCATCAATGATGAGCCTTTTTTGGAGGGAGGGTATGTCAGCCTGTGACTCAAAACAGAGCACCAGCATGACATCCAACATACCATAAATAATGGTATGACAAGTATTGAGCAAACATAGTCAATACAGGTAATAAATAAGAGGAAAAAACAATCCTCTTAAATTAAACACCAACCTTATCCAAACAGAATAAGGAAACATAGAGGAGAATAAACAAGTCAAAACCCTTATTTTCACCTCTCATCTAACTTATGCATATTTAAGTTATTCTATACCAAAATGGTATTTTTCTTAAAGCTCACATAGAGAGCTACACAATGATATCATCCATGTTGTTGTAACACCACTACAACTGGAGATACCATATAACCTTATTTTCAAAACCAAGTCCCCCTGAAAGTCAAAGAGGGCTTGTACAAAACTGTACAAAAGTATAACCAAATTAAAGATCTCAACAAGAGCTTTAATTTGAGACACCTTAGACCTCTGTATCTCTTAAATTGACTGAGGGATCTTGGTTCAAAGGTTTAATAACCAAAATACAGATATTCTGAAAACAAGAAAATAAACAAACCCCTGTATCTTTGGCATACACTCCTACAACTGTACAGTGTAATATACCAAACTGTAGAGCTAATCAAGCCCTACAAAACTGTATCATCAGAATACAGATATCTTCCAAATTGAAGAAGATATCTAGCATGGAAGTTTTTGAAGCCTCATACTGATGTACAAAATTACATTCAAAAACGTAAAACCCTTATAACTTTTGCTATTTGCAAGGAGGGTAAGCATGAAGCATACCAAATTGAAGAGCTCATTAAGCCCTTCAATTCTGTGCTCTTGGTTTCTTGATATCTCAAAAACTGACTGAGATATCTTGGTTGGAAGTATTTTGACCAATACTGGCCTGTACCAAACCTGTACCAACCAGTACTGGCTTGATACTTAAAATAATGGTTGTTTAAAGCTTAAACCCGCCCAGAATGACTAATATTAGTCATCCAGACACTCTGGACACGTCACAATGGTGCTGACGTGGCCTGTGAAGAGTTTTTTCACCCTGTATTGATCCAGAATGATCATTTGTGGTCCAAAAACCACAATTCTGACTATGCTGACATCAGAATTGATGGTACAGAACCACAACCCAGCCTCCAGAGTGAAAATTTTCACTCTGTAGACGTGTGAAGAGCCTACCAGTCTTTCACAGTCCTCAGAGGAGATAAAAGCAGGTCTTTCCTCACTGGGAAAGACTCATCTTATCATGAATTAACATCCTTACGTAGTAAAACTGTCTTATACCAGTGGTACTCTTAGGATTATATTGATATAATTAAAATCATTAATTATTGTAGTGTTTCTTTACAGTCAAAGATATTAGAGCATTGCAACCCAGGTCCTCAATAGACTCATCACCACTGTTACCACATAGCAGTAGGACCTGAAGACTTAATTTTTATTTATTTTGTGTGTGTCACAGTCATAGTGCTAGCTTGTATTTACTATTTTTAAGCTACTACATAGACTCACCCTGACAAATACTGTGGCTTCATCCAGATTAATCATTTTATTGAAAATGATCATGGCTTGGGACCATGATTTATGTTGAAAGCGTTTTTGAAGGGATTGGAAGAGCAATTTAGCAGAGTAGTGACCTTCTGTATATGAGAGGAGGTCTTGGTGAATGGATTTGCGAATAAAGATTTGAATTGTAAAATCTCTTGACTTATTAGTATCTTTTCTCGCGTCGCTAAAGTATGTATACAAGTCATATAGGTCTTTAATGAGGTTTGATAGTGAGTGATACCACAGATTGAAATTTGACCCATCACAGACAAGGTGGGGGGTGATTCTGCATCCTACGTTTTCTAATTCAATGTGCTTTTGGACACCAGCATTAATGTCGTCAACACTACTGAGTGCCTCTTTTAGATCGGAAAAATCAAATTTGTTTGTTGAAGTCATCTTTTTTTGATAAATTCTTCCATATCTAGTTGCCATGGTGTATTAGTCAAGCAATATTATTCTTTAAGCTGGATTAGCAGTGGCCCATAACCTGTTAAGGATGATAAGCAATGTTAGAAAAGTAGTATAATGAAAAATAAATAGACACCCTCCTTTCCCGTGGTACAAGTTTGAGTATTTATATTGTAGTTACAATTCATCTAGGGTTTTTGTAATTTGATATTATCATTGTAATCTTCTACTTTCTTCTTAACAGGATGTACTGAAAAATGGGGGATACCCCAGGGCCATTGGAAGTCTATATGGCCATTTGAAGACATATAACACCAATTTCCCATTAGGGAAATGGTATTTTTTTCCTGGAATGGATCTCAGATTTGCATGGAATAATTTCATATCAGGTACAAATCCCATTCCCTCAGAAGGTCTGGTTACATATGGGTCCCCTGGGTCCCAGTGTTAAGGCTTACTTTTTCACTTTTTTCTTAAAAATCACCAGTAATCCTAGGTCTTTGGGTGTCATTTTGCAAGCCTGTATGGGTATGAAAAAGTAGCAAATCTAGAATCCTGTTTCCAAATATCAGATTTTGGGATTTCATGATAACAGAAATGTGAATCAGGAAGGTTTTGAATCCCCCTATTTTAGAAATTAAAACAAGACAGAATTTGAGCCCCCTATTGAGACTTAAAGTTAGTTTGGTTGATGGCACACAAGAACACCCCAGATTTATCACCAATGGCAGAGAGTGAACATGGTGCCCATGGGGACATTTCAAGGAGCAGAAAAAATCAAAACAAAGGGAAATATTCATTTCTTGGGATAAAACATACAACTAAATTTGTAATATAAAATATTTGAAACATTAGAAAATTATAAAGAAAGCCCTACAAGTGCAATATTTATTGCACCTCCTTGGTTTTGGAGAAAACTTGCGCTGGATCCCATTCTACCTAATCATGATGAAGGTTGATTATATCATTGACATTTAACTCATTTCCTGAATTGGATTGTTACCACAGGTTGAATTAAAATAAGGCTTCTTTAAAGGGAGAGGGTCCTCCTCAAACCCAAAAATTCCTTCATCAAAATCTTCAAGGTTTTGAGTGGTATCAAATGCATCATATCCAGTCATATTATTGTACTCAGTGGCTGAACTAAAGGGTTCACACCTTTTTGAGCTTTGAGTTTGTTGCTTTTTACAAGAGTTCAGTGAATGAGTAATTCCTAGATTTATTTTAATGATCATTTTGAGCACCAAAGGATTCATTGGAGTTTTGGATTTGTTTTAATTTCCAACATCATCAAAAATAGTCCCTTAATTCCAGCTGCAAGTGGGAAAATTTCTCCCACTTTTATTACTAATTTCTTCAAGGCTTGACTTTGGATTTGGTCTGGTACTCTCATCCAATAGTCCAGAAGTATCATATGTTATTTATCACCTGAAAAGAAACTATAATGTCAGTAACCTATGTACAAATATACAGACTAAAAATTACTCACCTGTGTTTATAGTACTGTATGGATAGTTTCAATTTTAAAGGTTTAAGAATTGAGTTGAAATTATTTCATCGTAACTGCATAGAAATTTCAAGTATTTGGCCCGTTGTAGTATTGTCATTTTTATGTTTTCCAACGAGTGTTTGTGTGAAACAGCTATCTTGTGGTACAATCGATGTAAGAAAAAGGAAACAATGTACAAATTATTATCAATCTCTCTTGCTCATTGATGTAAAATGTTGATTCAGTGCTACTGGAATGGCCAGTATGACTGACAAAAATCAATTGATTTGGTTTCAAAATAAATTGCTATAAGCTCCTTCCAGATATCTGAAAGGCAGGTTTTTTCATGTTCTAGTTGTGAAATACTATAAATTACTGGCTTGAGTAAGGAAATAAGCAGCTTATTTTAAGTGAAGTGACCGCAATTATGTATCATTTTGACATCTTTGTTATTTTTGATGTATCAACTTATGGATTGTTTGTCACAGGGGCTCTTCTAAGTGAACAGGGCTTGGTATTGATGTTTAGAAAGATCAAACTAAAGGATGAATTTCAGCAGCGGTATAGTTAAAGCTAATGGTAAGAAACAAGATCTACCTAAAGGACAAACGACAATAAACAAAATAATAACTAATCGAGGCAATGGTGATTGACTTATGGTATCAGTGAGCTAACAGAAAAAAGAGTGAATATTTAAGATTGTGAAAAGAAGAACAGATAAAGAAAAACATATGGCTTTATACCTCACGGGACAGTAATATCAGACAAAGGGCTTGTGAATAGATGAGTAAGTAAAACAGAGAGAAACGTAGCGCTCAAAACGGAAGAGAGAGAGTATTTTTATGAGGAGAAGAGATGAAGTGAGTTGTAGAAGGGAAAAAAAAGAAAAGTGGTGGATAAATAGGAGGGAGGCGTGGATCAAGAATTGAAACTATACTTGGATTAGGTTTCAGTAAGGAGCCATTCTGTGCAAACCTAACACCCCCCCCTTGCAATGTACTGTCAGGGAAAGAGCATGTTGGATTAGGAAGAAGGTTGAGTGCAAGACAGGAGTTCCTCAGGGCAGTCTTACCAACAGCCTTGGTTAGAAAATCTGTGATCATGTTATGTGTTGAGACGTGCTGGAGTTTGATTGTGTTATCTTGTAGGAGTTCTCGGATATAGTGAAGTTTAATGTCCATGTGTTTGGTCTTAAAATTGTTGTGATTTGCTTTGCAGAGAGCCAGGTCAATTTCTCCTTTGTTGTCATTTAGGATGATATGTTTGTCCACAAGAGGAAGATTGATTTCCTTGCAGAAGTTCCGTAACCACATGGTTTCCTTTGTGACATCAGACAGAGCCTTGTACTCGGCTTCAGTGGTTGAGTGGGAGACAGTGCTTTGTCTCTTTCAGCGCCAAGAGATAAGGTGGTGATTTCTGCTCACAACATACCCTGAAACTGATTGGCGGTCAACAGGGTTGTTTCCCCAGTCGGCATTGGCATAGCTGATGATCTGGTTATTTTCTTGGCGGTGGAAGTGGAGAGAGAGATGCGTTGTATGGAACAGGTATTGTAAGACTTGAAGACAGGCTTTCCAATGGAGAATCCTGGGATTTTCCAGGAATTGAGAGAGGTGACTTACAGCAAAAGTGATATCTGGTCTTGTGTTTGAACTGATGTAATTTAGGGATCCTACAGCACTACAATAGTTTCTTCCCGTATCTTTGAACTCTTTGATCTCATCACTAGAGGCAGGTAGGAGTTGAAGATGGGGTTTCAGTGGAGTGTTGGATAGGGTGAGTTTGGATATGTTGAAGGTTTCTGCTAGTTCGTTGATGTAATGAGCTTGGGACAGGGAGAGTCCGTTCTGGAGGTGGTGAATGTTTATTCCAAGGAGCAGGTTTGTTTCCGCAAGATCTTTCATTTCAAAGTGCTCTTGTATGAGTTTCTTGAATGAGTCAAGATTTGGACCAAATAGAGCAAGGTTGTCTAAGTGGATGTAAATCCAGATGGGATCTGGGTCTGATTTCCAGAAAACACAGGGGTCAGAGACTGATTGAGAGAAATTGATGCTTTTTAATCATTTTGAGAGATGATTATGCCAGGCTAGGGGAGATTGCTTTAACCCATAGAGGGCCTTATTCAGTTGGAGCACATGAGAAGTTTTGTTGAGTGCCAGGCCTTGTGGGACTTTGATGGCAATGTTGTCTTCAATTGGGGCATTTAGGAATACACTTTTGATGTCCATCTGGTGAAATCGGCAGTGGTTGGAGACGGCAAAGGAAATAAGAGTTCAGAGAGAACTGAGTTGACCGGTTGGAGAAAACATGTGTTGGTAGTTGACCCCTGGAATTTGTCGAAAACCTTGAGCGCAGAGACAAGCCTTGTATTCAGTAGGCTTCCCTGTGGAGTCTTTTTTAATCTTGAAGGCCCAGGTACAGGTGATTGGTTTGTCGTTGGCAGATTTAGGGCGAGGAGTCCATACATTCAGCTTCTCCATGTTATCAAGCTCGGTCTGAATTGCTGCTTCCCACCTTTCCTTGTTTGGTCCAGATAATGCTTCATTGTAGGATTTTGGGGCTTTGTTTACCTTGATTTGAGTGAGGTTGGCTCTTGGTCTTCTTTGGTATGAAAGGATGCTTGCTGTATCAATGTTGCTACTGATTAGAGTGGGGTGTCTTGGACCGATGACTCTGATTCTGCTGTGTTGAAGTTCTAGGGTTTCAGACAAGGACTCTTGATCTTCTACCTCTTTGGTTGGCCGTTCCAACTGTTCAGTTCTTGATTCAGATGGAGTCATTGCATTAGGCTCCTTGCAATTTCTGTTGAAGTACGGAAAGAGGGATCTGAGGTCAGGGCTGAAAGTCGTGACATCATGTGAGGAGATCAATGGGAAAGTTTTTTTGTCAAAGAACACGTGCCTGCTGATTACCACTGCTTGATCTTGGCTTCTGAGGATTCTATATCTGGATCCATTGTTTCCATAGCCTAGAAATATTCCTTCCCATGACACCGGGGCAAACTTGTGAGTACGTAATTGTGGTAGAATTCGGATCCAGGCCTTGCATCCAAATGGTCTCAAATGTTTAAGAGGGGGCTTTTGGTGATACCAGTTTTTGAATGGGGTTTTGTTGTTACCTTTTTTAGGTATTAGGTTGCATAGAAAAGCCGCAGTTAATACAGCTTCACCCAAGAATTTCAAAGGAAGGGAGGATTGGATCAGCAGACACCTAGCTTTTTCGATGATCAATTGGTTTCCTCTCTCCAATATACCATTGTGTTGAGGGGTGTAAGTTGGACTGAAACAGTGTTTGATGCCGCTTTCAAGACATAGTTGTTTGAAAGAGTGGTTCTTGAATTAGCCTCCCCCATCTGAAATGATTCTCTTGATTTTTGTTGAGTGGAGGTTTTCAGCTGCATTTTTGAATTCCTTGAATTGGTTGAATGCTTCATTTTTGTGTCTTAGTAATTTGATCAAGATGAACTTGCTGAATTGATCAATAATGATCATGAATTATTGGCTTCCCAATACTTTTGGTGTGGCAATAGGTCCACACAGATCAAGATGAACGTTTTCTAGAATTCAAAGTGCTGGTGTGAATTTTGAGGAGAAAGGTAAGGCAGTTATTTTTCCTTTAAGGCAGATATCACAGTTTTGCTTGCCTTTTTGGCTTTTTACTAGCTTGGCGACACCTGCTTCATTCATGTGGCCCAATCAATCATGCCATGGTTGGTCATTATGTTTGGTATGGTAACATTGGTTAGTCGGTAGTCTGATTTTAGTTTCTAGCACTGAGTCGGTAATGGAGCAAATGGACAATGGCTTGATCTTCCTGTCTAGATACACCTCATGGTGTCCTTTTTCCTTCTTGATTCTAGTTTCTGAGGTGGCGAGGTTAGTTAGGTATAGTAGATTTGTAGTGAGTTCTGGTACGTAAAGACTGTTGCGTAGGTTCCAGGTTTTTCCTTGCCTGTCAGTAATCCTGGCCGTTACAATGGCTTCTTCTTTCAGTGATGAACTGTTGCGTCCTGTCAATATTTTAGTAGAGCAGGGTTTGATTGATGAGAAAAACATTTGTCATTAAACATGTGATTTGACGCTCCTGTGTCCAGGACTAGAGAAGTTGTGGTTAGTTTGTTCTCTTTGTGGGTTAGGAGAGCTCGGGAAAAGGTAAAGTTAGAACAAGCTTCTCTTGTCCTTCTCTCCGGCCTAAGTTCTGGATGCAGTTGCCAACATTTTTTGGGTCTGTGACTTTTAACTAGTGGGTTGTGCTTTCTGTTTGCACAGTAGTGAACTGTTTTGGATGGAAATGTTTCGCAGTTAAGTGCTATGGTCTTGGGTGACTCACTTGATAGTGCTTCGCCTTTTAAGACCATTGTGTGAAGCGTTTTGAGTACGTTGTCTGGGTTTCCTTGTTGTTCAGCGTTTAGAGTGATTTTCTTGATTAGAGGTTGGAAATCTTCAGGAAGTTTATTGAGGATGGTGAAGGTTAGGATTATGTCTCCTACCTCCAGACCAACCGAGGATATTTCATTGAGACATTGGTGGCACTCTGAGATGAATGTCCTAAGGTTGTTTTGGTACACTACTTTGAGAAAACGACTACATACTCTGGCTTTGCTGTTAAATGAAGAAGAAGCAAATCTTTTGTTTATCCTCCTCCAGAGTTCATTACTGTTCTGAGATGTTTCCTCATTTACTAGTTTGGCAAACATCCGTGAGTCTAGTGTGCTTGTGATTAGGGCACAGGCCTCATTGCTTGCATCAAGATCATCGCTTTCTGATTTTGTCGGCTTTGCAGTATCCAGGGCTGGAGTGATTGGGTTGTTGCAGTATGTCAGCAGCTTCTTCTGTCTTAGGTAGATTGAAATACAAAGCCTCCATTCTGGGTAGTTTTCCTCGGTTAGAGTGGGGATGCTTTTCCTAAGATTGTTTACTGGATCTGAATTGTTCATGCCTTGTTTGTTTGTCCTAGTTTGTTCGGGACTGTAAATCTATTGATGTTTAGAAAGATCAACTTAAAGGATGAATTTCAGCAGCGGTATAGTTAAAGCTAATGGTAAGAAACAAGATCTACCTAAAGGACAAACAACAATAAACAAAATAATAACTAATTGATGCAATGGTGATTGACTTATGGTATCAGTGAGCTAACAGAAAAAAGAGTGAATAGTTAAGATTGTGAAAAGAAGAACTGATAAAGAAAAACATATGGCTTTATACCTCACGAGACAGTAATATCAGACAAAGGGCTTGTGAATAGATGAGTAAGTGAAACAGAGAGAAAAGTAGCGGTCGAAACGGAAGAGAGAGAGTATTTTTATGAGGAGAAGAGATGAAGTGAGTTGTAGAAGGGAAAAAAAAGAAAAGTGGTGGATAAATAGGAGGGAGGCGTGGATCAAGACTTGAAACTATACTTGTATTAGGTTTCAGTCAGGAGCCGTGCTGCGCAAACCTAACACCTGGCACTCAGTAAACTGGGACTTACTTACGGAGGGCTCAGGATATGGTAAGAAAACAGTACACTGAAGAGTGTTAAGAGATGAATTACTAAATAAAAGAATATAAGAAAAGCAGCAACAAATAATAAGAGTAAGAATAAAAGAGCCAACCACAAACAAGTCCAAGTCCACTGTTTCAACCTGTCAGAATAGAAAGAGAAGGGTTAATAAGGAGAAGGCTACCCAGCTCATACTGTACAAGCAAAGAAAGAACAAGGCTAAGACTAACTTAAAATCAAATAATTATAATACCCAAAATAAGGATAAGAATAACTATGAAATAATAAATATACTAAATTAATTAACTGGGGAAAAGTCCCCAGGGGGAGAAAGAGGGGCCAGTATACGTGAGAATCACCAGCCCTCATCCAGACAGAGAATTTTGATGAGAATATTTGATGATTGAATTGAGTCTGTCCAATACAGGTCCTGTACAGCTGTACAGGATCTGTACAAGAGGAATGGTGGTCTTGAGTGATCATACAGTTTGGGGATGGTGTTTCCAAGCTGTATTGGGTAATTCCAACCTGTACAAGTATTGACAGGCTGTATGCATGTTTCAGCAAAGAAGATTGCTGAAACTGAATGCTGATACACACAGTGGATTTGCTGGTTTGAGGTGTTTGAGTGGGTGTAAGTATGAATACCCTTAACCCTGATTAATGGTTGCTACAGTATCCCCCTCTTGAAACTGGTGGGCTCCTAAACACCCTAATACCCTGCCACTGTTGAGTGACATCTCAATATCCCCCCATTTTTTTCAAAAATCTTCTTTTTAATTATAATTTCCTCTTGACCATTATCCTGAAAAGCCCCTCTTCATTTCTTCACTGTTATACTTGATTTGAATTATCTTCCCCTTCTTTTAACTTGAGTAAGTGCTTTCAACTTTGAAATATGCTTCTTCTTTGTATTCAGTCCTTTCCTTCTGTTCAAGGCATGGCCTTTGGGTTGTATCCCAAAATGAGTGCCATGGAGCTCTTCTGCTTAAGATTTGATGGTCAATGAGTATATGTTCATATACCTCATTGTGAATGGGCCAAATTGATGTTTTGGCCCTTTGTGCCCTGATTGGAATCCCTTCAAAAAGGGGGGTCTTGTCCCCATTGTCCCTGAAAATGCCTCAAAATGTGGTTTTGGGCCCAATTGGACCTACCATTGATTTTGGGTCATGACCCTTTCTATAGTGATTTTTGACCCTTTGGGCTTCAGGGCATTGTTTGTCCCAAATTGGTCTTGGGTTGATTTTGGGGTCCTACAGTCTGTGGGCTGTGAGGGCTATTGGAGACCCCCAGGACCAAAAATGGCCCCTGAGCCCAAATTTTCTGGGGCTTCAGGGGTCCCATGGCCTGGGCCCATTAGAAGGGTCCAGGACCATAAAGATTCTGACATTCCCAAAGTTTCAGGGGAGGTCCTAGGTGGTGACTTTAGTCCAAAAGAGACATGGACTCACCACCTTAAGGACTTAGAGGGGGGCCATCATTGAGTTATGGCCCCCACTTCCTTGAGGTCATTTTCTTCAGACTTGAAGTGATTCAATCTGACTCCTTGAATCTTCTGCTTTCATACTCATTAGTCATGAGTTCCAAACTGACTGAACTCACTGAATCTTTGCCCTCTGCACCGCCACCATCTGTCCTTCATGGTTCTGAAATTATCAGTCAATTTTCTTCACCATCAATGGCCTCTTCTGGTCATTTTGATTCCACCCAAACTTATGACAGTTACAAGGAAGTTGCAGTTTTTGATCCTTCTTGGAATGAATTTTTGGCAAAGGGAAAGGATTCTTTTGAACATTAAAATCCCAGATCTTCAAAATGCCACTACTGCTTTATTGGGAAGAAGCCATGCCACCAAACTAGGAAGCAAGCTTCAAACATCAGGAGGTACTTGTGGAGTAAGAAAGATGGGCCTTTTGGAAAAGAGTTCCCAGTTTCTGAGGCCCCTACTCTTGATGGTACTTCAGGGTATTCTGCTTGTGAGTGAAATGATTTTCTTGCTTGAAAAGGATACTGATATTCTGATTCAGTGACTGGTTCTAGGCAGAGGGATGTGGCCAGGTGGACTAATGTTGGAGGGCCCATCCCAGTTGGTGGTAGGCCAATATACTCCAACTCAGAAGTCCCAATTTCCAGGATCAACACTGAAGGCATAGTGAAAAGAATAGGACAAATTGCCAATTCCCCACCTGATCTGGATGCTGAAGGTAGTGATGAGTTGGATGGTGAAGAATTTGAGGTGGTTCTTAATTCTGCTGGTCATCCATCCAATAGTTCTCCTTCCCAGCCTCCTGCCAAGAGATTCCAAAGTCAAGTAATCCCCAGTACCCCCAGAACTTTCCAAATGACTCTTTCTACCATTCCTACTTCCATTCCTCCTGCTTTACCACACTCTTCCCACACCAGGCCTTCCTTGAATCCAGCAGTAAGACCATCACCCATCCAACAGTCCAGGAACTCACTCATAGCTACCTCACAACAACTCCAACCGGTGGCCAGTACCAGTAGAAGAAGAGAATAACTTTCTCCTTTGCCATTTCCTGCCTCTCAAGTGTTTCAGGGTAGGGATAAATGGCCTATCCAAATACAGCAAGTTATAATCAGGATGCTGTGGCCAGGCTATTTAATAGGGTTGATAGAAATAGTTGGGAGGTTATTATGTATTCTAATGATAGGACTATTCCACGGAGTGCTTCTGAGGAGGTGGCTGCAAAATCTTCCTGGTATGAAAATGAGTTGATCATTGATTTCCAGAAAACTTTTTACTATTTGGGTAGAGATAACTAGTTTTCTTTTCCTTGTTTGTGTTTGGTTTGACTTCTATCCCCACTCTTATAGCTACTAAAATGAAAAATGAAAAATGATTGGAACCTCCCAATACATGATTTGGGAGGGGATTCTGCTGCTCTTTAAAAAATGAATAAAAGAAATATACAAGTAAAGAAAAGAAAGAAAATGAGAGAAAAGGAGAGTAGAGAAAAGAAAATAAAGAAACTCCTGAGGTTGCCCTTCTTGTGGTGAGTTGCTTTATTTTTGGGCAAGAATTGTCTGAAAGATAAAAACCAAGCATTTGATGCTCACAGAGTGGCCAAGGTGATGTTTTACAAGAATTAGAACCCTCAGTGATGCATACCAGAAGATGGAACTTACTTGCATAACTTCCACTCCCCACCAAGCGCCATAAAACAGATCACTTTGCCATAATTGACTTTGAAGTAATTAATGTCTTGAATAAATGTGATTGGCATAAGTTGGAAAAGAATAATAATAATAAAATAAAAGAACAAGGAATTTGGCCATATCTTGAAGAAGGGTCCAAATTCAATGGTATTGATGTTGCAAGGCCTTCTGAATCTGTTCAAAGAATTGACAAGTGTTCAAAAAGTTGCCCAGGTGATTCTTACAACAACATTTGGGTAGAGTACCCCCTTAAAGGTGCATGCCAGGAGAGGAACCTACTTTCATAACCCCTTCTCCCCACCAAGCACCATAAAATCAAACTCTCAAAGTAATTGGGCCAGGCTTGTCTTGTAAGATGTGACTATGAAACTGATGATAATATTACTATTAATCAACAGTACTATGTCTGTTCTTATGAAATATAATAATAAAAAAATTATTATAACCACAATTAAATAATTATAAAATTATTTCTTTCACGTGTTATACACTACTAGTGATTATAACAGTGAGCAGTAATTGTCTACTAGAATCAATTACAAGAAGAATTTAATAATAAAAACTTCTTTTATTAAAATAATAAAATTATTTTAATATATAATTATCTTTTGCAAGAATAATTATAAAGATAATTCTTGAAGAAAACTATTACTAGAGAAAAACTTTAATAATTAAAGATAAATGACTCACTAATACTCCAAAGAACTTATTGATAGATGAAAGTAGAGAAATTTGACGTGGAATTGTGGATTTAAGGGATCAAAAAGGATTTATAACAGTATTACAACAATATATAGTTGGATTCCCTGATTTCACGTCTTTCTGGTTGATTCTGAAAGATTTAAAACACTTAAGAATAGCTGTAACTAATACTTACTTGTTGGTAATAATGATTTAATAAATTGATAAGATGATGATATGGGAAAAACAGCAAGAGGAGGCCTCTTTTAAGTCAACAACAGCTCACAGAAGCGTGCCATGGAGCAAACTGAAAACCCAGTGAGTGAGAAAACAATAAACCCTTTTGGTTTATTGATTGCATCATTATTTGTCACGTAACATTATCATAATTACTTATTTGATGCTCTTACGTGACTACCAACCCCAATATGGTTAAGAATAAAAGGAGTAACACTTGTAAATCTTCTTTTATTCTAAAATAATCATTGATTTCTCAATGTTATCAATGTTATTGCCAATTTCATCACAGGTTGTAATTACTGTGAATTTTTGAAGATTCAGTGTTTCACGTAGAATAACCAAAAATGGACTGTAAGTAAAGCTTTTAAACCTGGAATTCTTTTTGGTTGTACCATAGATAATACAGTTCTCCTTTAGTCCTGAAAGTTTCAGAAAGATTCATTAAGAATTGTATTTTTAATGAATTTTTGAGGTTTTTACCTCATTTCTACGTAGAATTGCAAATAGCAGTGTTTTGCTGGTTGCTATGAGGTAAATCAATGAATATGGGTCCCAAAAGGGTTTTAATTACTCTTTTGGGGTTTATACATGGAAAGTCATTAGTAATTGACATGGTTACAGGAGTGTAAGTAGCTCATTACCTCCTTGGCACGTCAAAATAGCAGGTTATTTGATATTTTCATATGATTACAGTAGGTGTAACTTGGTAACCAAGTTCCCAAAGAGTTTTGGTTTACCAATTGGGCCAAGATGAGCCATGGATCTATGCTCTGGAGCTATCCACGCCTCTGAGGCCTCAGAAGTTGGGTACCCTGGCTCTCTTTGATGTCTTTTGTCCCCCTTGCCTATTTTTCACGTCAAAATAGAAATTTAAGCTTTAAAGTGAGATATCCACTATGGGTGTACCAAAAGTCCATGTAAGAATACCATGATATTAAGTGCTCAAAACATGCATAACACTATTTTTAGTGTATATGTAACATGGGATTTCTCACTTTCCCATTATTTTGGCTAAAAATCAAGAAAAACAAAAATTTTCACGGATCTTTTATGTGGTATTAATGATGTGGTATTGAAGTATTTTCCATTTTACCACCTCAAATACTTAAATTGAGCTTATTCACTCTATGGAGCTACCCTAGGTGAATTTTTGTGTAGAATCCAAATCTGGTCTTAAATCCATGGATTTACTTACTCAATAAAAAGTTATTCATCTTTTCTGAAATTGAAAATGATGAATTTTGGATATATGCATGACTTATGAGTTGTGCATAATTCAAAATTTCTTTTTAAGATAATTGTGGCCTATTTGGGTATGTAAAATATACCTCAAGGCTCACATGTCTGGATACAATGAATAGAAATCCTTGACAAGGTCTGGTGAGTTGGTAAGGTTGGAAGCTTGTTCCCAAGTTGTTCTTTCTGGGTCTTCACTGAATCCTTTCCACTCTACAAGATACCATGATTTACCTCTTTTGAGTTTTGAGTCCAGAACCTGAGCCACTTCCCATTCTTCTTGCTCCTCCACTAGAACTGGTGGTGGTGGAAATTTATTATTATTTGGGATGCTTGACTGCTTGACTGGTTCTAGTAATGACACATGCAATACAGGGCAAAATTACTTCTATTGCAAAGGCAGATTGAGATGATAGGCATGACTTCCAATCTTCTTAATGACTCCAAAGGGTCCCAGCCATCTTTCTGAAAGTTTCTTGGTGGGTCTTGTAGCGTTGATGTTCTTATAAGATAGCCATACTTTTTCCCCAAGTTGGAAATCAGGTGGAAT
Organism: Austropuccinia psidii; assembly: GCA_023105745.1. NCBI lineage: Eukaryota > Fungi > Basidiomycota > Pucciniomycetes > Pucciniales > Sphaerophragmiaceae > Austropuccinia > Austropuccinia psidii. The sequence continues at coordinate 32,908,865 of JALGQZ010000009.1, read as the reverse complement.
TGACCTATTTCTATCTGAATACTTCTGGAATCTCCTTATTGCTGACTCTAATTATTCCTTGACAACTTTCTGTACTTGTTGGAGTTTTTTTGATAACTTTCCAGAGGGTGAGTCTTGAGAAATATGGATTGAGTCAAAGCTGGGATTTCTTCCATAAATGGTGAAAAAAGGGGATTGCTTTGTTGATGAATGTTCTGCATTATTGTAGGCAAATTCAGCCAGAGGGAGCTAGGTGTGCCAGTCATCTGGATGGTAACTGACATACATCCAAAGATACTGTTCTAGAATCTTATTTACCCTCTCTGTCTGTCCATTTGTTTCTGGATGAAAAGAAGTTGAAAGATCTCTTGATATCTTGAGCTTATGACATGAATTGGTCCAGAATGATGAAACAAATAAAGATCCTCTATCACTGACAATACTTACTGAAAGTCCATGTTTGGAAAAGACATGTCTGATAAAGATTTGAGCTAATTCCAGAGCAGTTATTCTCACATAATTTAGAATGAAGATTGCCATTTTTGAGAACCTGTCCACAACTACAAGAATTGAATCAAAGTTGTTTGACAAGGGCAATTGAGTGATAAAGTCCATTGATAAAGAATTCCAAGGACCAGCTGGAATTTGAAGAGGCTTGAGTAATCCAAACTTCTTATTATGAATGTTCTTGTTTCCTGAACATTGCTGACATGAGGACACATATTCCTTGATTAATTGATTCCTGCCATCCCAATAAAAGTCCCTCTTGATGAGCTTGAGGGTATTCCCCTGGCCAAGATGGCCATCCAATGGTGAGTCATGATGCATTTGAAGAATATTGAGTTGGATTTCTTCATTGCTTGGGATTACCACTCTATCTTTGAATGATAATAACTTGGCTTGAGGTTCAAGAGAATAATCTGTAACAGATTCACCTCTTCCTAGTTTCTTGTGTATTTCTTTATAGTCTCCGTCTTGCCATAATTCTTTTTGGATTTGGTCAACTAAATCTGAGAAAATTTCAACTTTGATTGAGAAGAATCTTGACTCTTGAATTCCATCTTGCTTGATTACTTGATGAAAATTGTGAGGATTCTTGCTGATGAAGTCCATCCCTCTCTCTGGGTACACATTGTCCCAAGGTGACAAGGCATTTGGTAAAGTGGCCAGCTTGCCTGGGCAGTAAGTGATAGTGAAATGAAACTCAGAGAAATTCAGCCCAACAGGCTTGACAGTGAGTAAGAACTTTGGAAGACATGAAATACTGAAGAGAATAGTGGTCTGTCAAGACCTCAAAAGAATTGGAAAGAGAGAGAAGAAAAGCTCTCCAGTGCTTGAGAGCCCAAAGTATGCCAAGGAGTTCCTTGTCATGAATTTCATAGTTCAGCTCAGCTGGGAGAAGCTTGCAACTGTCAAATGCAATGGGATGCTTTCCTGAGTCATTTACCTGGCTCAGTACAGCACCCAAAGCCTAATAAGAAGCATCAGTCTCTACAATAGTTGGTAAAGAAGGATTGAAATGAGAAAGGATAGGAGCGGTGGTGAATGCTTCTTTGAGTATTTAAAGATTACTCAGAGCTTCCTCATTGAAGATAAAGGGAGAGTCTTTTTTGAGAATGGAAGTGAGAGCAGTGATTTTTTTGGATTAATTTTTAATGAAACAATGATAGAAATTGGCAAAGCCAAGAAAGGATTGAAAATCCTTGATGTTCTTTAGCTGAGGCCAATTGAGGATTTTCTGAACTTTAGAAAAATCCATCTTGAGGCCATCACTTGAAACAACATAGCCCAAGTATTCCACACTTGAGGCATGGAACACACACTTGGAGGCTTTGTCAAACAAATTATTGTCTCTCAGTCTTTGAAGGACAGAGGCCACATGTTTGATATGTTCCTCCTCAGAACTGGAAAAGACCATAATATCATCTAAATAAACTACAGCAAAATATCCAAGAAATCTGAAAATATCTCATTCACAAGATTTTGGAAAGAAGCTGGAGCATTGGTAAGGCCAAATGGCATAACCAAATACTCATAACTACCATATTTGGTTCTGAAGGCAGTTAAGTGCTCATCCCCCTCTTTGATTCTCAGGAGATTATATGCACCATGAAGATCTATCTTGGAGAATATAGTGGAACCATTGAATACGGTAAGAAGCGGGTTCATAGGAGGAGCAGGATACCTGTTCTTCCTAGTGACAGCATTGAGTTTGTGGTAGTAAACACACAAACAAAGACCTCCATCTTTTTTCTTGACAAAAAGGACAGGTGCTCCTGTCAAAGGGGAGCTTGGCCTTATGAAAACTTTCTATAAATTCTCTGAAATGTAGGCCCACATTGTTTCTGACTCTTGATTTGATAATGAGTAGATAACACCAACTGAAGGTAGAAGACCCTCTAATTTGATATGATGATCACAGGTGCAGTGTGGAGGCAGTTTCTCTGCTTTCACTTTGGAGAATTCATCCAAATATTGGTGATAAGCAGTAGGAACTACCTTCAACATAGTTTCAATTTCTTCTGGCTCTTCCTCTGCATCCCACTGCTCCTTCAGGGAGGCATGAAAAGACAATGGAGGAAGGCCCATATCCCCTTGAAGGAGATGAAGTGAAGATATAGCAACCTCTTCTCCAACATCTTTTATCTCTTTGAAGACCTTATCTCTTTATTTAAGTAATGACTGAGATGGCATGATGGAAGGGATATGGACAGAAGAAGGAAGGGAAGGTGTCTTAAGTTCACCAACCAGAGCAACACTGTTGACAACAGTGGCCAAGGCATTACTAGCAGAAGAATTAATACCACTAGAATCCTTATGACTAGAATCATAGGTGCTCAATCCATTTTTTCAATCAATAATGGGATTTAAGTGGTAGAGGAAATCATAGCCCAATATCAGGTCTTCTCCTTTGGGTGAATATATGATAAAAAGTCCCATTCAAAGCTTCGGAAGGAAGGCAAGTCAACTACCCCTTTGGTATAATGGGTGATGAACAAGGAAGGGGATTCATTTGAATCCAAAATAAAAAAATGGATCTTTTCAGGGAGCTCTGACATAGTCAATGAGTACTTGAGAACAAAATTCTTTGCAATAAAAGAGTTTTTAGCATCATAATCAATGAGAACAATCTAAAAAATATTAGAGACAGAAGAAAAAATAAGAAACTTTAAATATTTCTTGACACTAGTATTCAGAGGTCTCAATTGTGCTCTTGAAGGAAATAAGGGAGAACCATTGGACACATAATGATCCCCACTCAGGCTTTTCCCTGCTTGTTAGGGAAGCCTCTTGATGATGACCCAGGCTTGTTTTGAGGTCTCTTGAAGCATTTTCAATTGAGTGCTTTCCACCACACTAAGTGCACAACCCTTCTTTAATCCTCCTCTCCTTTTCAGAACTGATTAACTTATTGTCCTTATTGAGGAGAGCAGCATGAGGTTTGTCCTTTGAAGCTTGAAATTGCTTGCCCTTCTTCTTCTTCCTTTGGTGAGGCCTCCTTGGAGATGAGTTTTGAGGAGGCCTTGAGGGATTGGATCCAGTGACAGGAGGCTTCTTTTCTTGATGAATACCCTTCTCTTTCTGTCTCTCATGGTATCTGGTGTCCAATTCCAGGGTGATGTCCATGAGCTCTTGAATAGTATCAAAGTTACCAAGGTAGGAAGCCAACTGGTCCAAAAGTCTTGATGCCAATCCTCTTCTATAAAAATGAATATAAGCTCTTTCTCCCCAATCTCCAATTATTGCCATTAATCTTCTGAAATCAGCAATGTACAAGGATACATGACCACCTTCCTTCATCCTCAAATTGTCCAACTCTTGTTCAGCTTTCCTGACTTCATTGGGATCACCAAACAGAGTGAATAATTGAGTTTCAAATAACTTTCAATTATTGAGGAGGTAGGAAGGATCTTCATTGAAAATATTGGAGAGGTAGGGTTCAATCCATTTGCCAGCTCTACCAGTGAGAAAATAAGTTGAGTACAGAACTTTCTTCCTGTCAGAGAAGAAATTTTCTGGATCATTATGGAAAACCAATTGACAGGATTGGATAAATCTTCTCAATTAATTAGCTTGAGTACCATCAAAAGAATCAGGTGCCTTCATTGATGGAGTCTTGAATGCAGGGGCTTTGCAATTGTCCCTGGGGGCTGCTGCTTGAGAAAGTTGTCCCATAATATTAGCTATTTGCTCCATGATCGTGAGGAGACTTGGATCAGATTGAGAGACAAGAGGTTGATTAGTAGGGGCTAGATTATAACCCTGGGGTACCTCTGGAGCATTTGCCAAAGCATCTGCCACTTCGGTTTCCTCAGAATCTTCCTCTTCCACAGACTCCTCCCCCTCTTCATCTTCAACTTCTCCTAGTCTTGCTCTTGCACCTTCAGACATTCCAGATAAAGATCTTCATCTTCTTGATTTCATTCCCCCTCTTCTGGAGGGTGCTGCTCCTTCCATTGGTGGTCCTCTGTCCAAATTTGCACTCAGTTGAGGAACTGATGGTGTGCGGTCAAGAGGAACCCTTGCTGTAGGAGTGAGAACAGCTGGATTTCTTTGAGATCTAGCATTCTTGGCTGGAGGGCTATGCTGAACTGGAATTGTTGGAAAATTAAGAATGAAAACTTGATGATATGTCACAAAAGGAATCAAAGCTTGGCCAAATCAATCATCAATGAAATCTTGATGATCTTGAGGAATCAATCAACAGGCTTGAGGTGAAATCAAATTCAATCAACAATCAATCAATCAATTCAACCAATATCAGCAATCAATTCAAATCAAATATCAATAATCAATCAATGTCTTCAATGTCAATTCAAGGTCTTGAGGAATCAATCAGTCAAATCAATATCTTCAGGAATCAAAATCAATCAATAATAAACAATCAATTCTTGAGGATAAATCAGTTATCTTGAGGAATTCAAAAGTCAATCAGTCTAATCCAAATAAAATCCTGAATTGCTGAATCAATAACCCAAATAAATCCCAATCAATCAACCAATCAATAACTCCTGATAAGACCTGAATAAACAAATAAAGAGAAATTTGATTTGAGATAAAAATGAAGTGAAATGAGTTGTTCAGCAATGATTAAGAAATAAAAAGAATCAAATTTCATATAAATATAACGAATGAGATGAAAATTGATGAGAGAAAAATCATAATCATGAGAATTCATAAGATCCTAAAAGAGTCATAATTTGATGAATGAGAGAAATGAAGTTAAATGAATAAAAAGAAAGAATCAAATATGAGTTAATTAATTTAATTTTACAGGGGCTCTTCTAAGTGAAAAGGGCCTGGCACTTAGTAAACTGGGACTTACTTATGGAGGGCTCAGGATATGGTAAGAAAAGAGTACACTCAAGAGTATTAGGAGATGAATTACTAAATAAAAGAATATAAGAAAAGCAGAAACAAATAATAAGAGTAAGAATAAAAGAGCCAACCACAAACAAGTCCAATTCCACTGTTTCAACCTGTCAGAATGGAAAGAGAAGGGTTAATAAGGATATGGCCACCCAACTCATACTGTACAGGCAAAGAAAGAAAAAGGCTAAGACTAACTTAAAATCAAATAATTATAATACCCAAAATAAGGATAAGAATAATTATGAAATAATAAGTATACTAAATTAATTAACTGGGGAAAAGTCCCCAGGGGGAGAAAGAGGGGCCGGTATATGTGAGAATCACCAGCCCTCATCCAGACAGAGAATTTTCATGAGAAGATTTGATGATTGAATTGAGTCTGGCCAATACAGGTCCTGTACGGCTGTACAGGATCTGTACAAGAGGAGTGGTGGTCTTGAGTGATCATACAGTTTGGGGATGGTGTATCCAAACTGTATTGGGTAATTCCAACCTGTACAAGTATTGACAGGCTGTATTGATGAACCAGACTGTATGCATGTTTCAGCAAAGAAGATTGCTGAAACTTAATGCTGATACACACAGTGGATTTGCTGGTTTGAGGTGTTTGAGTGGGTGTAAGTATGAATACCCTTACCCCTGATTAGTGGTTGTTACATTGTTATTCATTTATAGGCACTTCCCAAAGCCTTCTTCATGCTGTTGGACACAAAGGCAGACCTTTCACATGCAATAAAATTCTGTTTCAGAGAAGATGGACAGGCCATGTGGAACATCATTTGCTTTGGCCTAAAGGGGGAGCTGTTAACTCCAAACAATCAAGGAACTGAAAAAGCTGAAAAGCAATTTATTATTCTGAAAGTTCTGGCCATTAATGGGTGGGATATAATATTCTTGGTGACTATATTGAGAATATGTAAGATACAAAACATTTTCAGATATATGTTGCATGCAATTGAGGTCTAGTATTTCTACAAAGGTCTTAAAGTACTTCCCACATAAGAGTAGCATGGCATAAATGCTATTTCCCGATAAATTAGTCCAACCATCCAGAGATAGAGTGAGATTATCTTGATTATTCAATTTGTTCATGAGTGAGAGCTCATGCTTTGCATGCATTTGGGGTAGGATTTTATTGGAGATTTCAAACTGATTGAGTAAATTAAATGGTGATCAAATAAGTTCCTCTTGGAACTCCTGGAATAAGGGGATGTTTGAAGTAATAATGGCCTTGAGTAGTAGTTCATGTAAGTGGGTGGTTTTTTCTTTTTGATATTGGTTGGAAGTATGAGGTGGCAGAAGAAACTTCTGAATGTGACCGCTTGCTAGTTATGGTAATTTTGAGAGACAGTGTTTTCAATTGTTGATGTCAATGACTTCAATTTCCAAATTGGATGGTATTGAGCTATTCAGTATGGATTGAAGGTAATTGGCCTTCTGAGTGAGTGAAATCTATTGGCAACTGTCTTTGATATGTGGCAGGAGATGGTGAGGTCTTGCTTGGGGAAATATGTTCAGGTAATGCATACATTTGGCTTTGCATCACTGAGCATTTTTTTGTGCAAAACCTTGTGACATCAAGAAACCAGTCCATCAAGGCCCATGATAAGACAAAGGCTTGATCCACAAGGTGTTGCCTTTGTTCATACATAGTGGGATCACAAATAAAGACAAATGAAGAGTAAAAAGGGAATGACAAGAAGAATGGAAATTGAAATAAATAGAAAAGGTACACCCCATGGGGAAACATCCAGAAAAACCCGTCTGATCCGCAGCACAGCCCGTGCCTCCTCACCAAACCTAAGTTGGATATGGTGGCGAGAGGTTAGGGTATGGGCGCCCGTGCGCCACTAGTGACGCACAAGTGGGCGCCTCGCCAACCACCCTACTTCGAGGGGACTCATACATCAGCTGATGATGATGATTCAAAATCAAAATGTAATACAACGTGGCAAACCTAAGATTAATTGGTGAGAGTACTTCAATCATCCTTGACGACCATCTGAGCACCCTTGCTTTTAGTGACACCCAGGCGCATTCTTTGTAATTCACCAACACCACAGCGAAGTAACTGCAGGACTTGCCTTGCCATGCTGCCTCAGTTGATATGGCTGATTCTCTCCATTTGGAAAATTCAAATCAATTCATCAATTAGCATATCCTTTGGCTGGGATTACAAACACTCCAAGAAGGATTACTGTACCTCAGAAGCAGACGCTAGCAGTGTCGGAGATGTGTGTGCAATAAGCTTAGTATGCAATGCAAGCTCTCCCGAAACTGTGGCAGACAAGCCATGGTTTATGATAAAATATAACCTGTAATTAACTTTTACAACAGCCTTTACAGATGCTCTATGCAGCTGCTCGACGTGGGGAGGCCTTCTAGCCAATAGCTCATAGCAGGCATGAAAACAGTCGTATTCAACAGATTATTTTTCCTTGACGCATAGCCCAGAAGGTTCATCAATCCTTGACAGCATCCCTCTTGAGCGGTCCTGTTTAACGCTGGCCGGCCACTTGATAAGCCGATTCAGCTCACTTTTAGTCATAAAGTGCTTTGCTCAGATCATTCGGCCATGCGCCAGTTTGCTTTCCTGATTTCTTCAGTCCTGAGCAACAAATCAGCGTTTTGCAACAGGTTTGTAGTCACGGATACCAGCCCTCCTGGGCCTCCAAGGCTGGTTGGGACCACTCACTTTTAGCTTGCATGCCGGTAACTAGCAAGAAGGTTCGAGACTGTCTCCTGCCTTTGGCCCATGGAACAGCTCTGAGCTTCTTATGGTTTCTTTTACTTTGCTCGAATTTCCTTTGTTGCTCAGTTTAGGAACTTCGAAACGTGTTCTTTTCCATTGTTGCACCCATCACATTCTCTCCTTCGAGATGAGCTTCACGCCCTGTTTCCTAGCAAAGAGGGTCCCGCCCACTGTTCTCGGCGGAGAAATAGCACAGGTTCACTAGCCCAAAAAGACGATCCTTGCAAAGCTTTCGGAGTAATTGCGCTGCTTCCGTCGGTTTCTACGACCGCATACATACCCCCTTGGCTATGAATTTATGTATACTCCATAATTGGACACATCCAGTTTTGGAGTCTAACCGATTCTGTGCCCGCATCATATCCCAAAGCGGTGCCACTTTGACTAAAAATAACATCTAGAAATATACCTGGCCGCTTGGCTCAATCCATAGCTTAATCATGGTGCTATCACAACAGATGAGCTGCTCCTGTTGTGATTTCTGATGTGGTCGGTCCATTTGGCTCGGACTTAGCCAGCGAAACTATGAGCACTCTTCTATGGACCACTAAACGCGTTGCAAGTTCCGACGAACCCTTGGGAAAATCCTGTACTCGTAATTCAATCAATCTTGAGCAGTTGTCCCAGGTTATGGCAACAAACCAATCCGGTCATAAGACGTCAGCCCAGCATTGTGACTCTTAGCTTTCCTACGCCTAGCTGCATCACCACTTTGGCCTGGCACTGTATTACCTTGACAGGCCAGCCCAAGCGAGGTTCGCAGGCTTGGACTATTTAATTAACCTGATCTGAGCCCTCAATTCCCCACCATCCATAATCCGATTTGTTTGCCCAATTCCCTCAACATCGCCATTGCTTGTTTTCTTCTAAAAGTTACCTTTTTTCAACAATTTCCACTTTTTTGATCAAAAATGTCTGCTATCCCGTCAGAGCAAACTACTACACCCGTGGCTCAAGCACCTGATTCGACAGCCCCCCCAGCCGCAACCACCACCCCTAAAGCTGCCCCAGAAAACAAATTTGATGGTGCTCGGAAGGCCGTAGGATCCAGAGCAAAGTATGCTACTTGGTAATCCGTCTGTGTTCATGCAATGTTCAGCCTAATTGAGTACTACATTGCGTCTTTTTGCCCTGCTATGGGAATTCAGGCGCCTCCTAAGTGTTATCCATTCTGCCGGTGAACACATTCGCGGCAATGTTAACGCTGCCCTGGTTAGCTCAACCTTTTGGACCGTTCTTTTCTATTTGTTTACCTGAACTAAATTTATTGTTCTATGGCACGCAGGATGGTGTTGGCGACGCTATCACCGGCAAAAAAATTGAAGATGTCAAAAATAAACCCAGCCAAGAACCCGCGTCTGCTCGGGCTGCTCCCGAAGTCACTTCGCCAGCAGAAGCTCCTCCTCCTGCTCCCCCTGCTCCAGCTGCTGCTCCTACGGCAGAGGAAACCCTTCCAGCTACTGCGCCAGTCGAAGAATCTCCCCCTTCCTCTGTTCCCGAACCTCAGTGAGCTTCTGTATTTGATCCATCTCATTCATCAATTATGCAACAACCTTTTGTTGGCGGCATCCTGCCACGCTGCATTTTCTCATTTTTTCTCTCTTAAATTATGTGTGATTTTGTTTCCCACCAACCTGTTATTGTGCTGCAGTTTGCTTTAAAAACTTTGAACTGACCTTTTGTTGTGGATTTTCTTTTTTCACCTCTATAGACCAGCTCCAGCAGGCGAAAGCCCAGAAAAGCGCTATGCCTTGGGAAAATTCTTTAACAAAAGCTTAAAGTAAGTTTCTGAAACCTGTATATCTTCATTCATTACGACGAAAGTCTGACCCTTATGTCCCACTTTTGCTATTTTGCAGACGTACGTTTACTTTGGTTCATCACGTTGGGGATAATCTCAAATCAAACACCAGTCGGAAGATTGTAAGTCATAAAAATGAGTTATCCTTCCATCAAGCCAACTTAAGTGCTTTCGTTATTTTCTTCCGTTGGGCTTAAGGATTCCGTTGGAAACACCGTTTCCCGTGGAAAAGAACGTGCTTCAAAACGCTTTAGTAAGGTGCCCAAGAGCCCTGAAGGCGAAGCCACGGCTGTTGCATGAAGCTCTGACAGGGTATCATCTTTTCGGAGGCTATTGGTATGATAAAAATACTCAACCTCCAATCTGTCGCCATGAACTCGTCTTGTTGGTCTTGTAATTGTCCTTGACAACGGCTGAGTTTTTTCCTACCCAACATCGTTTTTCACAACGACCAGCTTCAATCTTCTTTAATCCCTCTTCAATGATCAAATACGTATTGCAGCTTATTAAAAAAGGAACTGAGTAAACTTAATTTTGTCGTCAAAAACAACGCAAAAAAAACTTCCATTTTATGTGCATATTTTTTTTCTTGAATTACTGTTTTTCTTTTAGGATGTTTTGACGACTCAAACTTCTGTGCATTTTGTAAAAGATTTTGAGCTATGGTTTGTATCCCTAAGAAAATTATCAAACAATATAATATCTTTTTTAATAAATCTTTCTTTTCATGTGATCTTTAAAACCCCCCTTAACTTTGAGGAATTAAAAAAGTCATATAGCCCACTTTTTTTTTCTTTGCAAAAACGTTTAGCCAAATTATATGCAACATGAGCGTGTCTTTTTACAGAGAGCAGGGCGGTTCAGATTGATTGTCACTCTCCGCGTCCCCATCTGAGTTCAGACAATAGGGTTAACCTATCATCCTTTTTTTTAATTGAATTTTGTAAATTCAAGAGCTATGTTTTTGGCTTCTTTCTGTAACATGATATTTTCAAAATAAAATGAGATAACAATTCTTTCAAAAAAAAACAAAACAACATTGACAAAGCATTTTTAAATAAATTCTCATAAAATTTTTCTTTATAGCACGAGTAATTAGCCAAAATTTAGCATTTGAATCATCAAGAAACTTCTGGAAACTTTTAATTAATGGTTTGCCATTACACGGGTTGAGTGCGGTTTTAACTTTTAAGTGATAATTTTTACATCTTATATTTAGGAAACTTTTTTTACAATTATTGAAGTTCTTCACATTATTGAAAGATGTGTTTTTAAAACCTATACATTAAATTGTTAAAGCAAGCTTGATTAAAGATCATAAAAAAAATTATGATATGCAGAATTTTATGAATTTCCTTTACATTTATCACTAATTCACTATTAACATAGTGACCTGGTGAACACTTTCAATAAGGTCAAGAGACCATTCACAATTATTTTTATAATAAAAAGAATTTATTTTATAATCTTTACTCAGCCTTTGTAAGGCAATCAATAAGTTGAACAAACCCCAAGAAAATCATGAATCATTTTAAATGTGCCACATTTTGTCTCTGCATTGGTGCAATTGGTGGAACATTTATATTAGAAAAGGTTCTGGTCAATCAAAAAAGCCAATAGTACAGCTGTAATTGGGGGATTGAACAAAATGTGATTCTTTCTTTCAATTTTAACATAAAAATTACTTGAATATTTATTGGATGGGAGAGAATTATACCTTATTCAAAATTCTTAACAAATTCATTGGACAGGGAATTTCACACGCCTCAAAATGGGTATTGGTTATGCATTGAGAAAGGGGGTTCTCGAGCCCCTATTAGGCCACTAGATATCACTTGAATAAACAGGTACAGGAAGATTTCAATTAATATCACCCTCTATGATGATTCCTTTTAATGCTCTATGGACTTAAGAATATTTTATTTCATAAAACCAAACAGAAAGGAAGATTTGTTTAACTTCAAAAAATCATCCTTACAAGATTTTGTTAAACTAGTAATTCGGGACCTAGAAAGTAAGTAAAAATGAATTTTAATCTCATTGAAATACAGAGAACCAATGCAAAGTCAGTTTTTTTGTAAACTAAATCTTAACTCAATCGATTTTCTGAACCTTTGAGATATCATATAAGTGGTGCATTTTTATGAAATTGAGGAGACCATGAGATTGGAAAGTTCATGGAATGATGAAAAATGAAAAATTAGCACAAATATTCATTTCAAATCATGTACAAAAAAAATATTTAAATAAAATACAACAGTAAAAATAAAAACCAAACTTGAACTGAATTAATTATCTACAATTTGTATGAATAAAAAAAGTGTATTAAATTTTTATTTTAAGAAATTATAGAAAAAAAAATTGAATATTATTTTGTAAAAATTGATATTTATTATAAGAATTCTTATAAATTAAAAAAGAAATCTCTGAATTTCATTTTCTAGAAGGCTCATACTATCAATGAGCTCATTATTAAACAATATTTTAATTTAACAATGTTTTCAGACTCATAAGTTTTCTCTAGAAGATGAATGAGGATTGTAATAGACTATTGGATGAGGAGTAAAACTATCTGGTTTTTCAATCATCTTTTAAATTAATTCACCAAGTTCCATAAAGATTTTCATTATGGTATCCTTTTGTATGATCTTGCTTATAGTTTATTCTCTCTTAGTTTTCTAGGTGAGGAATTCTTATTCAATGTTGAGATTGCAATCCTTGAAATATAACTATTGTGCTTTTGATAGGGAATAATTTATTTAATATTTGATACTGTCAAGATTTCATAATAAATTGAAAGATCCAGAATAAGACTATGAGGTAAAATTTGTAAATTATCACAAGAAGCATATTTTACACAAAAAAATACTTATGAAAAATATTGAAATTGGGAAATTTAATTCCTTATAGATTTCTATAAAAAGAATTGTCATGATTCCTCTTGAAAGTGATTTGAAAGTTATTAAAAGGAATTTTAACTCTCTTATGGTCATCTCAACCTGAAAGTACTTAATGATAATAAAAATTTATATTCTGTATAAAGATTTTTAATTTTATTTTTTCAAATTAGTGCTAGATCATTAATATATTGTGGGTAGCACAGATCATATAAAAGCTCAATGAATATCTTTTATTCATGAATTGTTCAATTTTCAACTGCAAGAAAGAATTTTCATTTGATTTTACAAAAAGAATGCTTCATTAATCCCTTTTTTCAGATTTCTACCATCAGTCAATTTTCCAAAATAATTACTAGTATAATATCTCTTAATAAGTCAACACATTTGTTCCAATTTCTAAAGATTTTCTAAGAATTTTACGCTTCTTTTTCATGTAAATATTCTTAACCTATGAACATTATATTGAAGGGATATGATAGTCATAGTGAAATCCTGATTTATTTAATGAGTGAATAGTGCCAAATTCATCATAATAGTAAATACATTATTATTTTTTTGGCAAAATTCAAAATTTGCTAAGATTTTATTTCAGTAATAAATATTTTGATAATTTTGAAATTGAAAGATTTGTGGTAAAATGAAAATAAAAAAAAGGGAAAAAAATTAATTCTGACATACTTTTTTTTTTTTTGGCTTTATTACTTTTAACCTATGAAAAAAAAAATTTATTCATTATTAAATAATTTTTTTATTATAAATTGAATTTAGATTTTGAAAAAAATAAAATAAAAATAAAAACATTTTAAACAAAAATTAATTTGGTTAAATTTATTTTCTTTTTTTTTTCAAATCTTAAAAAGCCCCATCATTCATCAAACATGAAATAAGAAGCCAAACATTAAATTTTTCAAATTATTATTTTTTCAAATAAATAGGAATACTTATATTTAAGTTCTTCAGATAATTACCATTTTTTTTATTTGTAAATTTAATTTTATCAAAAAAGGCGTTTACTAAAGTACCAGGGAAAGTTTTGTGTCCATTTCAGGAAATTAACTTCATATCACACCACTTTCAGTATAAAATCTGTTTGAGGTCAAGTAGGTGTCACACTATTTCCAGTGTATTTTGTGGCTTTCCTCACATATGTGTCAATAAAATTTCAATAATCAAATATGTCACTGAAAGGAATAGCCCTTATCCTAACAGCATTCACAATCTTTGCGTACTTACACCTTATGGTTTAAGCCAGAAATTTGCCATGCTCATGCTCAGAAAAAAATTAGATTATGCACCACTGGCTGATCATCTCCACAATTTACCATGCTTACAGTAATGGAAAAATTGGCTTACCCACACCTGGATCATCATCTCAGCCACTTACCATACTTACACTCATGCATGAATTGCCTTCCACTCCACTGGCTGATCATCTTTACAATATACTATGCTCACACACCCCTGGCTGATCATCTCCACAATTTACCATGATTACACTAACACAAACATTGGTGCACATGTGTTTTCCAATTATTTCTGTAAATTACTGGGCCTTCAAAGATTTTTCATGCAGTCTTACAGGGATTTGGTGCCACAATAGCATTGTGTGTATCCACTAATATCTTATGCTCACCCTTATGAAAAACATTTCTTACAAATCATTCCTTTTGGTCATAAAAATATGCATGAAGCAAGTGATGAGCCACCAATTATGATGGCTCATAAATTGCTCCTTAGAAATATGGATCACTCCTGACCCCAAAGTAATCACATCATTGATATTCAGCTTTTTAATCCAATTTTACAGTGCTAGAAGTTTCCCACACAAGTATTTAATTTAAGGGACCTCCTGTTTCATCTCATTCCTAATTCCCAATGACCAGTCTTCTCCATCAATGAGGTTCCATTACATGCCATGGTTATAAAGGGGGATATATGTGAGATTTAATCATATCAAGTGCTTAGAGACATAGGTTAAAGTGGCATGTTGGCATAAATTATGGACCCAATCTCAAAAATATGCCAATTGGCCTTCTACCCCAACATTTTACAGGGGTTCAATTGGTGGGGATTTTGAATGGGGATATTCACCATGTGATGGTTAGGGCTTACACCATTATATTCACAAATTAAAGCCTAATGAGCAGAATATTTAAAGAGAGAATTTATTCCTTTGTTTCACCAGTAAAAAATTTTTACTTCATATCATTCAAATGGAACACTTTTCTTAATCCTTACCTCATGGGGGTTTAAAAGTAAAAAATTGACTTTAGTAAGTTTCTCACTAGTCAATTTTATTTAAATTTTCATAAGGAAGTAATTGAATTTGAATGATGTGAAATAATTTGCAACACATTACCTCCTTGAATTTATTGAAAAATCAAATTTTTCATATTAATTACAAGTTCAATAAATATTCATGGAAGTTTCCAACACTGTGAATTAGTGGGTCAATTTTGGTGAGCCTGTAGTTCTAAAATTATTTTTCCAGAAAATTGACTAAGAATTGAACTCATTCAAATTGATATTTAATTTTTTTTCCCTTCAAACTTTCTGAATGTCTCCAATATTTATATTACCTAAAAAATAATAAATCAATAATATCTTTATTTTAATTTATTTATACCACCATCAGAGATCTCACCATTTTTGTGAAATTCTCATCTTTTTATTCTAAAATTTTCACTCAAGTTAGAAATCAATTTGTCACCATATATATACTCAATAAACTTACTACTGTATGCCTCAACCAGTGAAAAGTACCACAATATTTTCAACACAATTCAATCAAATACAAAATTTGGCCCCATAGAGTGGACATGAATTTTCTGATATGGAAAGGAGTAATGAATTAAGAATTGAAGTAGAAATTCTGGCACCTGAAAATCATCAAGATCCACAAGTTCTTCCGAAATCTGATCATAATTCAAATTTAAAGATTTTTAATATCTAATTATCTTATAGACTTTATCAAGGATTAGCCCCTCCAAGATCTCAAAAACCAAATTTGAAAATTATGAGAAGGTAAATACTGTTTCAACTTGGGCACCAACAGAAGATGTTGGAAAAGATGAGGTAATTTTCAGTGGCAAGGTTGAAATTCTATCAAATAAATGTTTTTTTGTAAAACATAAGACAAAAAATCTCAAAGCTTGAAGAAATCCAAAATTATAACAAAATATCCAATCATGTATGTCACAAGCTTGGTGAAGTATAGAGCCTCCTAAAGATAGATTTGATTTGTAAGTCCATGAGTAATTGCATACCAAATTGGAAATAACAGCTAAGTCAAAGATATGGATAGGTGTGGAGGTGGGAGAATTGCTACCTGAAGAACCTCTAGTTGTAATTTCAGCTCTATCAAAAGATTTAGGAAACAGACCAAATATAAATGGCACCAAAATACAACAAAAAACACTTTACCTTTGAAGCTACTAAAGATTCACTTGGTCAAGGTGATGATGTTATTAATGTTGAGGTTGGCCATAATGATAATGTAGGTCAACAAACCAAAACACCTCTGGAACTCAATCAAATAATAAAGGATGAAATACCCCCCCACCTCTCCTCAAAATATTCAAGAATTTCAAGCAAGTGAGAAGTTCAACATGATACAATGGGGGGAGATATGACTGATATAATTATTGAACCTGATACTGAAGAATAAACCTCAGATAATGACAAAGGAATTTTTCCATAATCCATTGAAAAGTCTGGGAATATTTAGAATTATCATTATAATATTACTCAAGAATCTTGGAAAAGAAGTCTTGATAATAAGAATAGTATTCACAAAAATAGATAGGAAAATTTACCTTACCAAAAAAACAATTCTGATTTGTTCCTTCCAGTTTTTATTAAAGTGATCAGTAACCAAGAGCTTAAAATTTCAGAATGGCTTGAAGAGCTTTTGAATGCAGGTTATTTTTATATTTATTAATGATCATACATGATGATTTGGTTGTTAAATCATGTAATATATTATGAAATATATAGGTTTGTATCTTTTTAAGGCCAGAAAAATGGAAGAATTTTTAAGTAACAAAATTTGGAATCTGAAAAACATCCAGATAATCTCCCAAAATCTGAACACTCCTTCTTTAAAATGGTTCAGAGCCTTCTTTAAACCTTGAATAAAACTTAATATTTTTGGTTAAATGTAATTTTTGAATCCATGAGTTTAGTATCATATGATGTGATTGCACCCTAGCTGTAAGATGTGTTTATGAAACTTTTGATAATATCACTATTAATCAATATTACTAAGACTTTTCTTATGAAATATAATAATTATTATTATTATAACCACAATTTACTAATTAATTAATTAACTTTTTCTTTTACTTGCTATACACTACTAGTGATTATAACAGTAGGCAGTAATTGTCTACAAGAATCAATTAAAATAAGTATTCAATAATAAAACTTCTTTATTAAAAGAATGAAATTATTTTAATATATAAGTATCTTTTGCAAGAGAAATTATAAATGTAATTCCTGAAGAAAACAATTACTAGAGAAAATATTTAAGAATTAAGACAAAACATTCACTAATACTCCAAAGAGCTTATTAAAAGATAATAGTAGAGAAATTTGACAGATAATTGTGGATTTAAAGGATCAAAGTTGATTTATAACAGTATTACAACAATATATAGTTTATTTATATGATTTCACGTCTTTCTGATTGATTCTGAAAGAATAAAACACTTAAGAAAAGATTAACTAATACTTACTTGTTGGTAATAATGTTATAATTGAATAATGTGATGATCTGGAAAAACAGCAAGAGGAGGCCTCTTTTAAGTCAGAGACAGCTCAAAGAGACATTCCATGGAGCAAACTGAAAAATGAGCTGGTGAGGAAACAGTAATCCTTTTTTGCATTAATGATTGCATCATCTGTTGTCATGTAAGATTATCATAATTACTTAATTGATGCTTTTATGTGACTACCAACCCAAATGTGGTTAAGAATAAAAGGAGTGAAAACTGTTAATCTTCTTTTATTTCAAAATAAGCATTAATTTCTGAAAGCTATCAATGTTATTGAAAGCTTAATCACAGGTTGTATTTTCTGTGAATTTTTGAAGATTCAGTATTTCATGTAAAATTATCAAAAATGGACTGTAAGTAAAACTTTTGATTTTACTTATAAAGGTAGAGTTTTTCTGGCTTTTATATGGACTATACTGTTTTCAATTGGTCCATGAAGCTTCAGAAATATTAATGTAGAATTTTATTTTCAAGGAATTTGTGAAGTTTTTACCTCCTTCCTACATAGAATTGCAAATAATACTATATTGCTTGTTGCTATGAGTTAAATCAATGGATACTAGTGCAAAAGGGGTTTCAATTACTGTTTTAGGGCTTATACATGGAAAATAATTAAGAATTGACATGGTTACGGGAGTATAAGCTGCTCTTTACCTCCTTGGAACGTCAAAATAGCAGCTTATCTGCCATTTTCTTATGATTCAATGAGATTTTAACTTGGTAACAAAGTTTCCAAAAGGTTTTAGTATACTAATTGGGCCAAGATCAGCCATTGATCCAAGATTCAGAGCTGTCCATGCCTCCAAGGACTCAGAAGTTGGGTACCCTGGCTCTCTTTGATGTCTTTTGTTCCCCTTGGCTATTTTCACGTCAAAAGGAGAAATTCAGGCTTCAAGACTGATATCCACTATGGGTGTACCAAAAGTGTAATAGGAATACCATAATATTAAGTGCAACAAACTTGAATAACACTATTCTTAGGGTATATGTAACATGGGATTTCTCACATTCCCATTATTTTGGCCTGAAATTGAGGAAAATGTTTTTTTCGAAATTCTTTGATGTGGTATTGAATTATTTTACATATTACCACCTCTTAGAGTTAGTTTAAGCTTATTCACTCTATGGAGTTAACCTAGATGAGCTTTTGTGTAGAGTTCAAATGTGGTCTTAAATCCATGGATTTACTTACTAACAAAAAAGTTATCCATCTTTTCTGGAATAAAAGTGATGAATTTTGAATATATGCATGACTTATAGGTTATTCATAGTTCAAAATTCATTTTTAAACATATCTGTGGCCTCTTTGGGTATGTAAAATATACCTCAAGGCTCACATTCCCTCCCACCAAAAAATATAATTGTACTACAATTGTGTTAATGGTATCAAGCAGAAAAAGGCCCCAAAGGAGGTTAATGTACACTGTCCAACTTCTTTACATTACTCAGATCAAGTGATTTAAAGCACATTTCTAGAAATATTAAGGCTTGTGGCCTTCTTTCATGTCTAAAGCTTCTTAAGAGCTTATCTGATTCAGGTATTTCTGATTCTGCCAGACATTCATCTTTATGTACTGGATTTCTATATCTGACAAGATATTATCTTTGATTTTTACCCCTAAATCTCATGTCCTTGATAACTTCTTTTATATTTTTTGTATTCATTCTGTTTCACTAGTGGTACAGTCAAGGGAGCTTGGTTCCTTGAAGGAAACAATTGTTTATCAGCTGGTTGATAAGATTTTATCAATCTGACTGGGAAGGTGGGGTGTTTATTTTCCAATTCACCACTCAATTCCACTTGAACTACATTGGTTCTATATAAGGCAAAAATAACAAAAGGTCCTACATAAGAATCTTTGATTTTCTTTGGAACCTTGATATTATTGAAAATTCAAGGTTGAAACCAGAACCAAGTCCCCTACTTTGAGGTATGGTACTTTATTACTTTTATCCCATTTCTGCTTTCCATAGTAAAAAAATATTCATGCTTTGTTTTGCATGATGTTTCACTTTATCAAGCATAATCTTGAATCTGGAAGTTTTATAATGGATTTCAGTTAAGTCTTTCCTGAGTGTTTCTTCTGAGAGTCTTGGATTCCATCCTTTTCCTAACATGGCAGGATTCTGACCTGTAGAAGAATGGACTGATGTCTTATATTTCAGTTCTAATGCAAGTATTAGAGTGAACAAGTCATTTATAAAGCCATATGATTCTTCAAATCATAGTCCACAGGCATATAATCTCATTATCATTTCCTCTAAAGTTTGAATCATTCTATCTGCTAGCCCATAGGCTTGAGGGTGGTATGCTGTGGAAAATGGTAGCTTGGTCCCAAACATTCTATTAAGATTGGTCCAAAGCGCATATTTGAGCTTAGGGTCTCTGTCACTTATGATATTACTAAATAATCCTGTATGAAAAATAACTCTATTCCATACAAGAAGAGCTGTATCCATACCAGTTTCATCTTAATGAAATGGTAAGAATATGAGATTTTTAATATATCTGTCTACAATGACTAAAGAAAAATTATAGCTATTTTCACCACTTGGAGGCAGTGCTGCCAACCAATCAATGTGAAAAACTTCCCAAGGGGATTTTTGCTCTTGAATATGGATCATAAGTCCCAATTCCTTTCCTGTACTTCTGTTTTCTTTTTGGCATCTGTCACAAGTATGGAAATATTAAATCATTTCTTTCCTCCAAGATCATCACCATGCACAGTTTTTGACTTTTTCAAGTGTTCTGTCCTGTGATAGGTGTCCAGAATAGATTCTATCATAACATTTATGAATGAAGGTATTAATAATCAATCTACTGCATAATCTCATTAAACAAGAATTCTTGGCTCTGTGGTATATTATGCCATCAAAAAGGTAAAATATTCCTTCACAATAGGCAGTTTCCCATATTTAATCCAGTGAGATAAAAAAATCAGTGTCTTTGGAGTCTTTGTTGAGTAAGGATGTCAAGATATGGCAATCCTTGTCCTGTTTATATGATTATCTGATTTCTTCAAAGTTTCAGCCCAAATATAAGTTATGTCAATAACTTCAATTGGAATCTGTGGTTTTTTTTATAAGGACACATAAGCTGGGCTATCAGGGATATTGCCTAATGCCCACCTGCTAAGTCCATCCACATTCCTATGTATATTTCCCACTTTATTAACTATAGTAATGTTTCCTCTATATTCTTGAATGGCTATTTGCCATATCAAACTGTTTCTGTTGTGTTTTTCTTCTTCATAAGTTATTTTACTGCATTACAGTCAGTTATCACCTCAAAATAACTTCCATAAAGGTCATAGTGTAGTTCCTCAAGTGCCCATACCAAAATTAAGCATTTCATTTTTCTTGCACCATATCTGGCTTCTGCTGTGCATTTGTTATCAATAATTTGGACTTGATGTAGGGCTACCCCTAATCCATATCCACATTCATCAATGTATAGCTTAAAAGGTATATTGCAGTCTGGAACAAGGAGTAAAGGTTCTTATGTAAGAGCTTTCCTTATCTTCTCATAAGCTTGAAGTCCTCATTTTGTAATCTAAAATAATTTCTGTTGATCACAGATTTTATAGAGTGACTTACTTAAGTCTCAAAATCTTTCAATTGCTGCCTGTAATAACCAGAAAATCCAAGAAAAGACATAATCTCTTTTTTATTCTGGTGTATTGGCTTAAATAACGCTTCTGCTACTTTATTTTTGTCAATACCCAAGCTTAAACCAGAAACAATATGTCCCAATTCTTTGAGTTCTTCAAAGCAAAATTTAATTTCTTGATTGAAACCTTCATATTCAATCCTGCATACTTGTCAAGTACTCTTGAAAGTCTTTAAAGGTACAAAGACCATAAGTCTGAAAATATAGCTATATCAACAATATAAATAATGAGCCATCCTTCAAATAACTCTGTGGGGATTATGATATTAATCATTGTTTGATAATGAGATGGAGTATTTTCAATTTCAAAGTGTGATCCTTGAGGTGTATTTTACATACCCAAATAGGCCACAATAAGGATAAAATTAACTTTTAAACTGTGCATAACCCCTAAGGCCTGGTTTATGTTTGGGTTTTGAAATAATGTTTGTATTTATTTCAAAATGAATTTTCAATATTTAGTAATTATTCTTAATCAAATATAAGCTTAAAAACCTTTTAAAATTGCTTTTGTTTTCATTTCATGTTTAGGATCTATCTACTCTTGAAAATTAAACCTCTTTTTTTTGGTGAGTAGGGAAAAATGTCAGCAGTTTTTTATGATTTCTACTTTATTTCATTTTTGAGGTTTTTTACATATTTATTATCCATAATACTCCTATATTCTTTTTTATGAAAAGCTTGGTAGCTGCATGGTAATTTCATATGAAATGGTACACAGATTTTAGGCAATGAAAGTGTCATGCAATTAGACAAGGAAGGTGTTTCAATCCATGGATTCAAGAGGATTTATATAATTAAAATCTTTTCATTGGTCTTTTTCAAATGAAACTCCCAGACTTCTTTTAATTAACACACTTAGTACTAAATTATATCCCCAATTCCTTTCAACAAGATGTGCAAGGCTTAACAATCAAAGTGAAGGTAGGAATTGAATTATATAGGTTGGGTCATGGAACCTCTTATGATACAGTGGGACATATGTTCAATGTGGGAATAGACAAAGCTTATCAAGTCTCACAGTCTGTTTTTCAAGCAATTTTTGTCGTGTTACACAATTATACAATCATTTAAGTATTGGGTTTAACTCAATTATTTAAAAAAAATAACTTTCTTATCCATCTGTGGTAATTTAGATTTCCAGCCACTGATGAAGTAGAAAAATGGGAAGAAATCACGGAGACACTCAGAAAAAGACAAGGACTCATGAATATCATTGGGGCTATTGATCAAACCCACATCCCAAAAGTCCCACCAGAAAATGACCAATGGAATTCTTACATCAACTGGAAGGGTTGTCATTCCATTTTGTTTCAATGCATTGTTGATAGGCATGGAAAGTTTTGCAATGTGGGTTGAATTGGATGAAATGAAAATAAAAAAGTATCTAATTGATATCATGAATGCAGTCATATGGTGGCCTGCCTGGATCAGTACATGATAGTCGCGTATCCAGAAAATCACAGATTGGGAAAGATCTGATCAATGGTGTGGCAAGATTTATGCCAAATTACTTACCTATGGCAATTTGGGATATTCATCAAGACTTCCAATTCTAATACCATAAAGAAATGCTAAAGATGAAGAAGGAGTCCATTTTAATAACATTCATTATTCAACAAGGTAAGAAATTCATTTGTAAAATGGGTAAAATAATGATAGTAACTTTATAGTTGTAGAATTGCTGTTGATCAGGTCTTTGGATGCCTGGAAAATTGATTTTGATGTCTCCTGACACCAAAAGCAAGAGTCCCATTACATACAGCTAAAGTAATTGTAGCATTTATGACTCTAAATAATCTATTGATAGGCCATCAGGGGAGCTATTCAAAAATTGGAATTGGCATAATACTGAAGTGGAAAGGCTAGGATAGTTTACAAGGAAATATTTTTTCTTTTAAATATTGACAAAATGTTTGTAATGTACTAATAATGATATTTCCAAGTGCAATTGAAAAAATTGTGGGTAGATGATTAGTATGAATCTCAACAATATACAATGAATAGTCATTTGTATCACAAAGAAATAATTAGGAGAGCCTTTAGACTGGAGAAAGGAGGATTAAATGAGATGTAATGATCATTGATGCACAGATAAATAATGAGTTAATTGTGAATGTTAGTGGAAATATAGAGGGCCAAATGAAGCTCACTAAGATCAAAGGTGATACTTTAATTATATCAAGCTGTGTAAGTGTGATTTGAGTGAAATAAATTATTGTAGCATTTTTCTTGCAATTCTTTAATGATACTCTGTTTAAAATTGAGTTTTCCTTGTAACAAGACAATTTCTTCATCATGTGCCTCGTTTGCACTTTGAACATGAGCAATCTTGCTCAGAATGCATCGCTTTTTGACTTGCATTTGATCCATTTGACACATATTTCTGATGTACTGATTGGTTATTTCTGTTTGAGTTGTATTGGAATTTGTCACATTGGATGTTGATGAAGAGGCACTCATATTAAAGGAATTGTGCCAAACATTTACAATACTTTGTCAACTGCAATTTTTAGGGGAATTTAAATATTCCGGATGGAGTTTAGATTTCTGAAATTGGAATACTGCTTATTGAAAAAAAAACAATTTGCCCTTATTATATTGCAGCCCTAGCATTTGGTACAAAATAGTCTATTACAAAGCCAAATACGGTTTTCGTTTACACTCCCACCAAAATTGCTTTTTTTGGGTAACTACTATAGACATGAAAATACCGAACTTTCTATAAATGAAACCATGAAAGCCTAAGAAAATCATTGTTCCCCTTGTTTTTACCTCTGGAGAATCCATCATACCTGTAGGATATTAATTTTATTTTGTTATTCGAAAACAATTAATTAGAATTGCAAAGAAATGAAACCCATATGACCCTCTTAATAAGAAACTTCCATCCCTTACATTCCCTAAAATACATACTTTTATTGACCTCAGTTCCATTTTCCCAAAGGCAAAGAAGATGGAGGCTCATCCAATGGCAATCCAGTTGTTTTTGATAACATCACCATAATATACATGTTTAATTGATCATTAATTCTTTGCTCTTCAGCCTGTATTTGTGTTCCCCATAGGTGACATTCCTCTTCTTGTTCACGCATCAAAATTTGTCTTTCATCATCTCAAGAGCTTTGCATGTGATCTCTCTCTTCTTCTCAACCCTGGCTTTGTTGTAACATTCGTATTAATAGTGACAACACATTATGCATATTTGTGTTCAGTTTATTCATGAAATTCTGATTGCAGAATTTTGTTCTGATGATGATGCTTTACGTTTTACCTACACAATTTCCATGAAGAATACATGAAGTGCCAGGAAATTCCTGAGTGATCTGACTACACTGTGGTTGCGGTGGGATATTCCCCGTCTGTCCTTCCCATTTTCCCATCCCATCTCTTGGTCCCAATTCACCATTTTCACTCCCAGAATGACCTGCTTGTTCACCTGATGGCTCCATGGGTACTGCAAAGTCATTGTTATTTCTCTCCCCCAATTGTTGTATGGCATTTGGGAAAAAACAGAAAATTCAAACCCCATTTAATTCATACCACAATTATTGTGGTTTATCTCCTCGAGTAACTCAAAAACCTGTTTTGTGAATAAATTTAGTAATGGCCCATTTTTATATGCTGATTTGACTCACCTCCATAGTCATGTGATATTTCTGGAGTTTAATGTATAAGCCCCCACCTCAAGTGGCATCACAAGAAACCTTGATGTTCTAACATGTATAAAGTCTTAGCCTACATTAAATACTAATTAAATAAAACTCATACCTTGTATATTGCCATTAATTGCTTGTATTGTCTCTCTAATGTTTCTAAAGAAATGTTTTTCAAGAGTGAGTAATTGTGCTTGCAATTTTCATTTGTCTTGAAAATTTAAGTTCAAGGGATAAACCCTGATTTGAATTCATCCATATTGACAAAACTGATATGTAAGTGTTTCATCAACTCCAATAATTAACAAGTATTATCTTCATTCCAAAAAAATGGCTTTTTCAATTATTCTCATTATTCTCATGGGCAAGCTATTGTTCAACCTGATTTAATCTTTGTGCTTCAGAATCAACTTGGTCATTGCCTCTTAGGCATGCTTTCATGCTGAAAGTTCTGTATATGCACTTGTGCTTCTTCACTGGTATGTCTTTTGCATCTTTGAGGGGAGGATTGACTGTGTGAAGCTTCCAAATTCCTTTGAACAAAGTTTGGTATGCCCATTGATCTCTCCATATTCTAATTTGTGATATTGGGGCTGACTTGGACTGATTAAACATCTTTGTGATCTTCCTGAGTCCCACTGAAGAGACTATGAAGGCATTTTTATGATAATAATTGAGAATCAGGGGTAATTTTGCCCATGTTTTTAAATTGATTACTGATTAATATGTTAATTGCCCAAACTACTTTAAATAAAATAAAAAATTTGTAAAAAATTCAAATCAACATTGTGAGTTTTGAATCAACTTTGAGATGAATTTTGAATAAAAATTTATTAAAATAAATTATTAAATAAATTCAAAGATTATTTCAAAAGCCAAACATAAACTGGGCCTAAGGCATGCATATATCCCAATTCATCATTTTTGATGTTATAAAAGATGAATAGGTTTTTTGTGACTAAGTAAGTCTATGGATTGAAGGAAAGATTTGAATTCTAAACAAAAATTCATCTAGGGTAGCTCCATAGAGTGAATAAGCTTAAACTAACTCTAAAGTACTTCAACACCACATAAAAGAGTTGTGGAAATCTTTGTTTTTCTCAGTTTCACGCCAAAATAATGGGAACTTGAGAAATCCCATGGTACATATACATAAAATCAGTTTTATGAATGTTTGTTGAAATTAAAAATATAGAATTATTACATACATGCTTGGTATAACCATAGGGGATATCAGTCTTGAAGCCTAAATTACTATTTTTGATATGACAATAGCTAAGGGGGACAAAAGACATCGAAGAGAGCCAGGGTACCCAACTTCTGAGGCCTCCAAGGCATGCATAGCTCCAAAAATTGGATCCATGGCCTACCATGGCCCAATTATTAGACTAAAACCTTTTGGGAACCTGGTTACCAATCCAAAATCTCATTAACTCATAAGAAATAACAAATAAGCTGCTATTTTGACATTACAAGGAGGTAAAGAGCAGCTCTGACTCCTGTAACCATGTCAATTCTTAATGATTTTTCATGCTCAACTCTTAAAGAAGTAATTAAAACAATTTTTGGACTAGTATCCATTCATTTACCTCATGGAAAACAGCTATTACTGTGCTATTTGCAATTCTAGTAGAGATAAGGTCAAAACTTCAAATATTCATTAAAAATACAATTCTTAATGCATATTTCTAAAGCTTTTACGACCAATTTAGGAAGATATCATCCATATAAAAGCCAAAAGTAATAATTAATTTATAATTCAAATTTAAAGTTTTACTTACAATCCATTTTCGATTATTCAACATGAAACACTATATTTTCAAAAATTTACATAAAAGAAAACCTGTGATAAAATTTACAATAGCATTGATAAATTTCAGAATTTTTCTGTTTGAAATGAAAGAAGATTTACAGTTGTTACTACTTTCATTTTTGACCATAAATGGGTTGGTAGTCATGTAAAATGACTTCATTAAGTAATTATGATAATCTCATGTGACAACAGATGATTCAATCAATTATCCAAAGAGGATAATTGGTTTCTCACTCACTTCTTTTTTATTTTGCTCCATGAAACACCTCTGTAAGCCATTATTGACTTAAAAGAGGCCCCCTATTTCTGTCTTTTACAAATAATCTGATTATCCAATTATTTCTTTAGTACCAACAAGTAAGTATTTATTAAATATTTTCTTGAGTGTTTCAATTATTTTAAGATCAATAAGAAAGACTTAAAATAATAGAAATATACTAATTACGATGGTATTTAACTGTTATATTGTTGCATTACTGCTATAATACCATTTTGATCCTTTAAATCCACAATTAATCCGTCAAAAATCACTCTGTATTGAATTGAAAAGTGAATAGTCTATCTTTCAAGTAAATCTTTTCTGGCTTCTATATAATCACCCAAGAAGTGTGTTTATCTCTTTTTCACTTATTTCTTCTATCATCTGGGATTTTAAATAGTACAATAATCAGAGTTTTGTGGCTGAATTTTTTGAAACAAGCCAAGCTTCAGTTGAAAAAGGGTCAGCAACCTTTGTAAACTGGGCCCAAATTCATTTTCAAGAATACAAAAGCTCTTTAAGATGAGACAGAAACACTAAGCAACTTCCAAATTTCATTCTACACCTTTCCCAGATCCAACTCACATGGCATATATATTTTAGCTCTGGTTTTCTAATATTGAGAAATAGAAACAAAAGTATAAGAAAATTTTATAGTTTTACAATGAAGCTGATGAATAAATTAATTTTAATTCAATTATTGTAAAAAATATGTTCTCATTTCTTGATAAAAGCCACTTTCATAATGGTAAAAACTAATAAATAATTTCATAACAAGAAAATCATGAATAATATTTATTTATATAGAAGGATAAATATTTATGAATCCAATAATAATTATATTAAAAATATTTATTATCATGTTTTATGATTGTTCAAAATTAAAAAAATAACATTAATAATAGTAAAATTATTTTATAAGAAGTAATTTTAAACTGGGATAAGCTACTTGTAAAGAAATAATTATAATATTTTGAAAATATATAAAACTATATCATGAATAATAAATAATAATATAGAATACCTACTGTTTAATAAGAAACTATTATCATAAAAATACATTAAACATTAGTATTGAAAGAAAATTATTAAGTGAAGCCTTTAGAAATATAAATAAGAGTGGATTCAAATTGAGAGAAATACAAACTGAATAATATAAGCTCATTTTTTAATTTGTAATGAAACATTTTTATTAAACGTAAAATTTAAAAGTTTCTTTATTTGATTGAAATAGAACTCATCTATCACAGCTCTTATTATAAATATTTATTTGATTTATTATATCATTTTTCAGCTGTGTTTAATTCTGAGGATTTAATATTTTATTGAAATGTCTTTTTATACTGAATAAATTTTTCTAAGATTTAAACATCTAAAATACTCTCCATAACCTTCATTTGAATTTTTACACTTGAATAGCATTAAATGTAATCTTATAACAAAGTTTAATTTCTATTTAAAAGATTATGAGGCCAAGAAAAGATCTGGTGATGAAATAGGTTGATAGATAATTTTCTTTATAGATTATTATATCTTATTTGAGCTTAAATTAGTTATTTAAACTTATTTCTTTTTAGATCTATAGCAATATTCATCAAAATTTAGTGCCATTTTAGAAAAAAATCCTGAATTTTCACAATGATAAAACCTTTCACAGTTTGATCTCAGACAGCCTCAAATTTCATTTTGGTATATACTCCAGCTCTTAATATACTTGTTGAAAGCTTGGGAAATTTCCAAAAGTAAAAAAAGTTTCACTTATGAGGTAATTTGAATCTTAATTTCACTATATCAGGAAATGAGGTCATTTTCCCTTTAAGTAAAACTTCATTAATATAATTTATTTGAGCTTTGGTATTGATTTTGGTAAGGTTAGAGAGGTAAACCTTAATTTGTTAAATTTTCTTTAAAATCAATAGGTAAAAAAATTTCTTATGGGCTGACTTTGATTTTTTACTTGAAATTTTTGCTTTGATATGTTTTTTGAGTTTAAATTGCAATTAAAACTTCAATAATCTTAAATAAACTTCAACTTTAGCTTATTTATAATTCTTCAGCTTCAAATAATACTTGAAACCTCAAATTCAATTTTATTTGTCTGCAGAACCTCAATTAAGGTTGGCCAAATTTGAAAACCTATTGTATGCAGATCCAGAAAGCTGGGTACCCGGGAACCTTTTTCCATAATCTATTTGTCCCACCTTTTTTATGGTGTTTTCCTCTTTTACTTATTAAAAGCTATATAATGGCATTCCACTTTTTTTGTGATTAAATTTATACATGGTGTAACTTTACTTTAATTGAAGTTGAATAAAGTTTAATTAAAATAAGCTTTCTGAAAGATTCTATTTTGGTCATTATAGGCCAAAATATGGAGTTTATGGGAAAATATCCTAGGTTCTGATCCTAGGTAAAAGCAAATGGAGAATCTAATTGTGAAGTGAAGATATTATACAAATCCATTTTTTTAAACATTTAATTGAAAAAAAGTTACATTTGAAGAATTTTTTAATTTCAAATGAAAGTAGATTTCTAGTGAGGAATTTTTTGAGTCCTTTTGGAATTTAAAATAATCTTCAGGGCTCACAAAAATTATGATTGAAAAATGATTATAATAAATATGATTTGGATTTTGTTTTTTTTACCAAAAAAAGGGAGAGATAAAGAGAGAGAAGGGGGTGTGAGCCTGAAAGTATGAAAAGAATTACATGCTAAACAAGTTCCAATAACTTTCATTAAATTTTCTCTGAATTATTTTGATTCATCTGTGTAAATTCAATCTTAATTGTGTTTTCTTCTATTTTTTTACAAGTCACTCATTTATTATTTGTTGCTATAGCCATCTTGTTACCAAGTCAAATCTTCAAGACTTTTAGCTATAGAAATCTTTTTTCTATAACACCACTTTACTTTGTTGATATAGTGACTTTGCTTCTATAACAACCATATATCTTTTGTTACATATCTTGTTACTATAACAATACCCTTTATGCTAAAGAAATGTATTAGTCTATTTGTACTTTATTTTAAATTTTTACCTACAACATTTAAAGAGGAACCTACTGCTTGAGAATAATTCCTCACATCTCTTACAAATATATTTTTTACAAATAAATTCATAACTGTTTGTTGTTATTAGATCTCTCAAACATAAGTAAGAAAAATCAATTTAAGTATTTTTGATATAGGTGATGCTCATTCCATCAATTACATACCATTTTTAATAGTGATGTCTCTATTAATTCACCCTAATAGTATTCCACTACCATTTTAGTTTATTGAAGTTCCTAATAATTAGACTGGAATCCACACTAGAGGTGCCAGGATAACAAGGGGAGAGAGAGACTTCAAAAATAAAATTAAATAAATAAATAGATCTTCCTTTTTCTTTTCTTTTCAATTTCTTTTATTTAATTAGATCCTTCTTTTTATTTTTATATATTTATTTATTGGTTTGATTTTAAGATATATATATATATATATATTAAATCAAATCTTATTTTTCTTTTGTGTTGAATTTAATATTAAATTTTCAAAATGAAAAAAAATGATCAATTATTGTTATTATTATTATATAAAATGTTTGTCTTTTTTCTTGTTTTTTTGTTTTTCTTACAATTCTATATTTATATAAATATATATATATGTATTATTTGATAAGATTTTAATTGAAAAAAGTAATATATATATATATATATATATAAATAAACAAAAATATTTTTTTGAAAAACCAAATTAATTATAGATTTTTTAATTTCAAGAAATAATTTATTTATCTATTTTTATAATGAAAGAAAAAATTTCAAGCTTTAAAAAAAATTTAAATATTCTTTTTATTCTTTTTTAACAATATGATTAAAACCTTTTTTCAAAAAACAATATCAACCTTCATTTTTTTCCTTTCAAGACATATCAAAAATCATTTATTTTCCTTAGTCATAAATAAAAAAACTCCTTTTATATTCATTCATTTTTCCCTATCAACTAAATTAGTCTTATTTAATTTTAAGGGGAACAGGTTTTTGACATAGGCTACATCAGAGGTCATTAATATGTGGACAACATCTTGGAAGGTTCACCTGAAATATTTCAGAAATCTCTCTGTGTTTTGAAAGATATTGTCATCCAGCTTGTGAGTCTTGAGCTATATTTTACATACCCAAATAGGCCACAATTAATATTAAAATACATTCTGAGCTATGCATTTGATACATAAATCCAAGATTTATCATTTTCTAGTTATGAAAAGATGAATAAAGTTTTTGTGAGTAAGTAAATCTATTGATTTAAATCCAGGTTTGGATTCTACACAAAAATTCACCTAGGGTAGCTCCACATAGTAAATAATCTTAAGTTAACTTTATGAGGCTGTAATGTGTAAAATACTTCAACACCACATAAACAAATTGTGAAATTATTTTTTTTCTTAATTTCATGGTAAAATAATGGTAATTTAAGAAATCCCATTTTACATATACACTAAAAATAGTGTTATGCATGTCTGAAGCAATGATGGAATTGCATTAGCAAAGCAATATGCAGTCCTACTGGAATAATATATAAATGCAGTGCGTATGAAGCTGATGTGTCAGACGTAGAGAATGTAGCTGCATTCATTACTTACTTCATGCAGTTTCATACTGATAATACAGTAAACTGTGCATTCATTTCACATTAGAACAGTGGAATGGCACTACTGCACATACTGCAGACATTTTAAAAATTCACCACTCCTTTACTTATGCTCAATCCCATTGAGAGCAAGTGAAGTTAGAAAAACCAGCTGAAATCATGGAAAATTTTTATTTCATTCAAAAATAGGAGTCATACAAAAATATAATATAATCTACAATTTCAAAAAAAATTTTAGGCTACATATTCAAAGAATCAAAAACCACTCAAAGGGCCATTGGGCACTTTCACCCATTCTTTGAGGAAAGTAAGATGAGAGATAGTTTTTGAGCTCAGCCTAGCCCTGCTTGGAGTGGAAATGCGGCCGCTATGAGAAAATAGGTGCTCAACTGCGGCTGACGAGGCCAGTATTGATAGATAACATAGCGCGATGGACCCCAAAACAGGTAAGTTTCCACTGTGGATTTGTCTCTGTGAAGCATTTTTAAGGGGTAAGTAATGCGGAGAGATGAAGTTTTGGTTATTTCAACTTATAAGCTAACCTTCCAGTAAGTGACAATTCCCTCTTCAGTGACCATAGGCCAATGGTTAGCCAAATATGACATTACCTCATTGTTTCGGCAATTTGCAAATAATCGCGCTTGAATCTTTGCAATTGGTAGTTTGGAATATTGGTGTAATATATTATCCCAAGTATTGAGTTTGGTCTTTTATTTCTTGGGCAAACTGGGTGTCGTGTGCAAGTTATCATTCTCCTTTTCATTGGTAATCCGTTCAAGGTGGTAATAATATTCGCCTAATAAAGCATCTAAGGCTGGTTGATATTGGGAATGGGGTATTACCATTTGATTGAGAATAGATTGGCAATATTGGGGGTTGAGGACATATGCAATAAGGGAATCCTTATTACAGAGCTCTTCATCAATGTATTTGGTGATTTTGATTGTGGCGGCATTGAAAGCGCTAGCCCAATTTGGGTTTGTTTTGGAGTCCCAGCGTTGGCATTCCGCCCTAATGGAGTGATAAAAAGGAAATACCAAATGCTTAGTTGGACGTTCACTCTGTAATTCACCACAGGCATCTTCAAGAAGCTTTAGAAAGGGTTTGATGTATTCCATAGCAGCTCATTGTTCACCAGTTAGGGGATGGGTCTTGCTTTTGGGAAACTGGGTTTACAATGTAATAGAGGTCTTCAATTCCTGAGCTTGTTTAATTTGGTGCAAGAAGTAATTCCACCTAGTGGTGGGTATGCTGAGAGGCATGAGCTTGGGATCCTTTGTTTGTTTGTGACTTTTCTTGAATAAGTCCCTCTGTTTAGGTGAGCTGTGTATGTGGGAGCACAAGTCTCTTATGCAACGAACAAGCGATCTACCTTGAATAGGTAGTGGTAATGAATTTGGGCAAGGTTCTTCTATGGGTGGTTCAGGAGATGGTTCCAAAAACAATGGTTGAATACTAATTTGTTGCGTTTCAATGGACAACTCACTAAGGCACAATGACAACCGGGGGGTATGTTGTGCAATTTGTTAAACGTGCTGAAAAACGCAGTAGCATCATTGCAGTCAGCTAATATTGGGTCATGGAACGAAATCTATACTGGTCAATGGAAATACGTACTTTTATTTGGTGAAAGATCGGATTCATCCTCATGGTCTTGTTCAGTCAGGGATTCATGGTCAGTTTGGACATAATTATCAAAGTATTTGTAATACTCATCTATCAGTTCCCCAATGTTATCAAGGAAAGCCTTAGCCACCAGGCACAAAACATAACAGACGCATCAATCATATTGATCATGCCTTGGCCATTGCACACCTACATGGGCAAATCGGTTTTGTGAGGCCCGTGCCATGGAAATGTTTTTAAAAGAATTGTCACCAGTTATGGAGTATAGTTGGTTCATTAATCCTTGCCCTTGCAGAAAATCCCAAAAAACCTCACACATTGCCTCACCTGTGTGGGATCCATAAAGGGATTCAAAGGCCAAAAGGCACCTATTGAATTCAAATGTCTGAGGGTTGACCCATTGGATGACGATTGCCAAGTAGGATTCATTGCAATACTTAGTTGTCCAGCAGTCCAGTGTAGCACAAATAACTTGACCGTGGGGTAATCTCTTCAGGTGATTGAGTAAGCTGGCTTTTGTGGAATAGTACATACTATTTGCTAACTCTGAAACCTTCTTGTGCATGGGCCATTGGAAGGAGGGTGCTATTTCGCTTAGGACTTGTCGGAGAATTCCATTTTTGAATACGCCAAAGGGCAATTTCTTTTCTATGAGCCCCAATACAAGTTTTTTTTGGTATTGTTCCTGAAATTTCATCAGATCCTGCCTGTTTGCCCTTGGATCAATTGCGCCAGGACTTTGTATAGACCAAGCATTTTGACGACCCTTGCAAGCAGCTTGGTGCTTGTTGAGATTGGAAGAGTTACGCCTGGCAATATTAATTTGAGCAGTGCAGTGATTGCACTTTTAGATATAGCAATATTCTTGTCAGTCTGCATCCCAGATCCCTTTATCCAAAAGCGGCTAATTACAGATTTAAATTAGTTAGTGTAATTTGAAGTTAAGCCAAAAAAAATGATGTGAAATGTTACCTTTAAATAGTTGTAAACTGAGGAGCAATTAGTTTTCTCAGGAAAGGCACTGTAATGCACCCCCTTGGGACTGTCATCAGAATCATTTCCTGATGATTGGTGGTCATTGTTCATTTCGGAACTCAGCTGACTAGGACCACTATTGGTTAAGGCCCAAAGATGCCATGCTTGAAGACGCTGAACTAGGCATAGGAGCCATATACTGGTGTATTGAGTGCAAAGATCTGACCTGTCAAATCCACTCACCACTCAAAAGGGGTTTCTGACCCTTTTAAGGTCCTGAGGTGACCTGAGGCAAATGTTGTGATCCAGGTGTTGTGTTAGTAGGAACCTGCAGTCCAATGATCATTAGGAGGCAATGTATTTGAGGTCTATTTGGTTACCTCAATGGATGGTTAGGTAATTTAAAATAAGATGATGGGGATGGTATTTTGGAGTCTTCACCCAGCCCAATGGCTGAAGTGCCTTGATGAGGGGGCTGGACAAGATCCAAATTGCATGGTAAGAACTGCAAAAGAATCGGGTTGGTACTATAGTCAGAGAACCAGAAGGACTGCAAAGATTAATGATAGGTAAGGGGCAAACAACAGTGGACTCGTGCGCCGTAGACCACGGAAAAAAGATCTTGAAGGAGCCATGGCGGTGAGGGTATCCCATAGGGTACAGTGCGTATTTTCCAAAAGGCCACAATTAGTCGTTTTTATATCTTGAATGGTTCCTATTGGTCAAATCTAGGTAGTTGAATGCATATGGGTTCCACAAGTTATTTTTGTAAGTGTGAGGGATGGACAGAAGAGAGTGAGAAGAGAAATAATAATATAATATTACAAAGACATGAAAGACGAGGAGAGAAGATTTCAGAGAGTCCAAGGGTGAAATCATAGATATATTCAGGAGTGAGTGATGGCTCCTCCTAATGAGTATTTGGTGTAAATAAATTATTTAATGCATAATTCATAGCTTACACCGTGCAACTACCCAGTTGCAGTGGGTACTCACATTGTGATATGTCAGTACCTGTACAGTCTTCATTTGACTGACATGGAGTATTACTGCATGCTTGTACTGTGCAGTCTACACACTGAAATTCCATGATTGGTTTTCAGCACTAGATGTTACTGTATTATTACATACAGTTCCAATACACCCATAGTGGAAATTAGTCTTGAAGCCCAAATTACTATTTTTGATGTTAAAATACCTAAGAGGGAAAAAAGACATCAAAGAGAGACAGGGTAACAGAATTCTGAAACCTCTAAGGTGTGGATATCTGTAAATCTTGGATCCATGTCTTATCATGGCCCAATTAGTCTTCTAAAGCCTTTTGGGAACCTGGTTACCAATTCAAAATCTCATTAAATCATAATAAAATGACAAATGAGCTGCTATTATGATGTGACATAGATTTAAAGAGAAACTCTGGCTTCTGCAACAATGTCAGTTCTTAATTATTTTCCATGAATAAATGATAAAGGTAATTAAAGCCCTTTTTTGGACTAGTATTCATGCATTTACCTCATGGCAACCAGCTATTATCATGTTATTTGCTTTTCTACATAGAAATGAGGTAAAACCTTCAAAAATGAATCAAAAATAAAATTATAGATGGAGCTTTCTGCAACTCTTGGGACTAATGGAGAAAACAATAAGTCATATAAAGCCAAAAATAATTATGAATTCATAATGGAAATTGAAAGCTTTACTTACAGTCCATTTTTTACGATTCCATGTGAAACACTGAATCTTCAAAAATTCACAGAAAATACAATCTGGAATCAAATTTCTAATAACATTGATATCCTTGAGGAATTGCTTATCATTTTGGAAGAAAAGAAGATTTACAGTTGTTACTCTTTCATCATATAAAAATAAAGGGGTAGTAGTCACATAAAATTACTTAATAAAATAATAATGATAATCTCATGTGACAACAGATTATGCAATCAATAATACAAAAAAGATAATTGGTTTCTCACTCACCGGTTTTTAGGTTTGCTCTATGGAA
This sequence comes from Austropuccinia psidii, assembly GCA_023105745.1. Taxonomy (NCBI): domain Eukaryota; kingdom Fungi; phylum Basidiomycota; class Pucciniomycetes; order Pucciniales; family Sphaerophragmiaceae; genus Austropuccinia; species Austropuccinia psidii. The sequence continues at coordinate 32,872,652 of JALGQZ010000009.1, read as the reverse complement.
TGCCTCTGTGAGTTGTTATTGACTTAAAAGAGGCCTCCTCTTGCTTTTTTTCCAAATCATCTTATTATCCAATTATATCTTTAGTACCAACAAGTAAGTATTAGTTATACCATTTCTCAAGTATTTTAGTTCTTCCGATTCTTTTCAAGGTATTATTGGAGTATGAGTGAGTGTTTTAACTTAATTCTCAAAGTTTTTCTCTATTAATAGTTTTCTTCAATAATTATCTTCATAGTTATTCTTTCAAAAAAATAATTATACATTCAAGTAGTTTTCATATTATCTTAATAAGAAGTTTTATTCTTGATACTTCTTGTAATTTATTCTAGTAGAAAATTACTGATTAATGTTATAATCAATAATAGTGTATAGAAAGTAACATGAATAATTAATTGATCATTTATTTATTATACTGGGTAAGAACATTCATAGTACTCTTGATTAATAGAAATATTAGTAACAGTTTCATAGACACATCTTACACAACTTGTAGGGGAGCTCATTATCCAAAGTTTTCAAAGGAATCAAGATTAATAAAGTCTCAAGAAAGGGTAATTTATTTCATTCATATTTTTACAAATGAGAACTCTAAGCTTCAATAATATGAGAAGTTTCAATTTATCCAGGAGACAATTTCCAAGAGCTTTCATTCAGTCATAATTGCACTATTCAGGTTGTATCTAGAGTATGCCACACCACCAAATGGAACTATAATTCCAGTAGAGATAAGTAGAAGTCCAAATTACTCAGAATTCCATTTTTGTCTGGGTTCATTTGATGGAAAATTTTTACCTTAAAAGCTTAATGCAAGATATGAGTCAGTAAGTAATAGTGGAAAATGGATTGTTTTCAAAAACATGCCTCTAGCTGATAATTTTATATGAAAATCTTGCACATGTGTGTTGGATGGGAAGAAATCACCCATTACTCAAGAGTATTGTTCAAATCTATTTACCACCAAACAAATCTTACCTGGCTTATTCAGTTCATTCCCTCTATAATAATGTAATTACTCTATTTTTTGGAACACATCATCATCTCCACAAGAAATCATGAGCTCAACTAAGGCAAGTCAAAATTCATACTAACTTTAGAATTCAAACTGATGATTGCCCAAATCGGATAACCCAGGACCCAGAAAAAGTGGTATATACTCAATCTGAGGAATACATTTTTGAAAAAAATGGTAGAAAGTTTATTTGGAGTATTTCAATTGAATATTCCAATCCTCAAGCGGCCATCTGATTACTCAGTTCCTATTCAGAGAAAATATGATTTTTTGCCATTGTCTGTTTTTATCACTCTATTATAAAGAACAGTTCAGATTATGTTTCATTGAAATAATTTTCAAATATTTGACACTTTAATACAGTATTATTCGCAGCCTGATCCTCCCTTACCAATGGGAAATGAGAGCCCAAAAATGGGCTCAGTACAAATTTTTATGGAAACTAAATATGGTATGAATATACTAATGTATTTAAAAAGCACTAAGTAAGGCAAAAATTAGTTCTGTATTTTACATAAAATACATTTCAATAATGGATGAAGTTGTTTTTGAATCCATTCATATTTAGGTGAAATGTTATTAAAAATAGCCCAAAAATACTATAGTTTTGAAATAGTTCTCAAGAAGATTCCAACGCTCAATCAGTTCATCTTATGTTAGATCCCTACTATACTAGTACATCCAAAATATTGTTCTGACTCAGAAATAATTTTTTGATAAGAATTACCCAGGTTTCTCATAAAATTGATTATTATATCTTTTTTTGCATTAAGGACCTTGTGATTATTCTTGATGTTTTTTCAGACATTTTTTCATTTCGTGAAGACCCTTTCTGTGAACTTCCTTTGCATTTTTGCTTATTTCTTGGTTTTTTACCTTAGTTGAAAGTATGTGCTTTTTCAAAATAACTCATAACTTGAAAAAAATCAGATGAAGGTGTGCTAACCTTGGAAGATTATTTTACTAAATCAAAAAAATTTCACAAGTGCCACAAAAGACCTTTTCACATATATAATATTTGGCACATGGAATTCCTCAAATATTTTCATAACAAGAACTGGGATGTTGTGCCTTTGACTTCATCTAAAATTCATTATCAGAAAGAATTATTTTTTGTTTTCAATCCCATCTATCCTCACTCAATTATTGTAAGAATTCATAATTTATGTAAATGTCATCCTGTGACTAAGAGCCAGAGCACAAGCATAATTTTGAAATACAATGAAAAAATAGTAGAAAAAAATTCCCACTAAAGGTGACCTAAGCCAATATACCTCATAATGGAATGCAAAAGAAAGACTATAGTTAGCTAATTTTAGATATACAGCTCCCATAACCATAGTACAAGGAATAAAAACGTTATTCAAGTTCAAAAGTGGAACTGAGAATAAAACTTAATTTTCATCTCTTGGCTGAAATATAGAGAAGAACTTCATCAAATATTTGCTTAAATTGAAGCTCTTAATTAGGGTTATCCAATTGTACTACCCAAGTTTTGCTAGCATAAAAACTTCAGAGGTTAGAGCTAATCATAGTCCATATAATGGTGAATGGAATATCCACTTCTCATCTATCTTCTACATTTTTAGCTTGAGATACTGAAATTTGGGTCTTTTCAGGAAGAGAAGAATCTGAGATCTCTTATTTTACCCTCAATAACACTGTGTAGCCTCTAGAATAAAATTTATTAAAGATAATAACTTGATACAAGTTTATTCACAAACATAAACTCCAATAATGGAATTGGAAACCTGTATAAGCTTTCTATACTTAATGTTAGGCATACCAAATGAGTTAATATTGTGTAGAACTTATCAATGGCCACAAAATGAAACACTTTTGAGATCTTCATCTTAAAAATTACAAAGTGATTCCAATTTTAAGGATAAAAGCCCGCCTTATTTGAAAAAAACCAATACTGTGGGATAATTTCCCACAACCCTTAGTATGAGGTTTCAAAACCATTTGAATGAAATTTTAGTTTTCAATACCTAATAATATAACCAATGTGAGTTCAACTTATTGATGATGTACAGCATTCTATTCATATAGCCTGTGAGGTCCCTGGATGAATATTTTCACCCTGTATTGGGGAAAGGGACCAGATTAAGGTTTCCTCACAAAAAACCCCCTTCCCCTTCCGTATCAGGGAAAGGGAGAGGGAATTTAATTTTTTTATATGAAGCTCTTGATAATAGTAAAAAACTATCAAGAGTACTATGACTGTCCTCAGTAGAAAATATAATATAATGAAATATTATAACCACAAATTAGTATAATTATTAGAAATAATTATATAAAAAGAATGAATTTATCATTTTTAAATAATTTGATAATGACAAAACTTAATAATTATAATGAATTATAATTATTCTGTTGCTATTATAGTCACTGGAAGTTATAATAATAAGAATTTATAAAGCTCTTAACAAGACAATTATATGTGGAAAATAATAATATTTAACCACTTAAAAATAATATGAATATTATTTATAAGAGAAATATTACACACACTGAGCACAGTCAATTCTTATAGAAAAATTACATATAAAAAAAGCCAATACTAGCTAAAAATATATATATATTTTAAAGAAAACCTACTTCTAATATTGATTTGTTACAACAATTCAAACATCAAAAGTTCTAGTATTAAATAATGTTTATAAGCTAAACCCACGCCAAAAATCAATATTTTGAAAGATAAAACAGCTTTTCATGATAAAAAATAAGATTTAAGAGCTTTTAAGAGGAATTTGTGGAATTAAAAGATATTGAAGACAAGGACTTTATAGTATAAATGTATTATTGGTGATTAAAACAATAACCGGACTTGTATTATTTCACTTCTTTCAGTTTAAATTTATAGAAAAGGAAATACTTAATAATACCTTTGAATATGAGATTTTATATTGAATAAAGATTCACCTGTTGAAATGTCTAATATGATTGATTAAAAGATTATGATGGACAAAAACTGTAAGGTTTGACTATGAAACAATAAGTAAAACTTACTAATATTTTACTTATTGTACTATAAATGTCCTTATAAAATTTGAAGAATAAGGTAAAAGATAAATTTAATAATAAACAATTATTATAATCATGGCGTAAAATATTTATATTATTAAATGAATATAATAATATAAATTATATATTGAAAAGATTGATATAATGAAATAAATATGTTAATATATTTGTAGCACTTTAATATTGTTGAAAACAAATAATAAAGGCGTAAGCAATTGCGTTTTAAGAATAAAACACAATTATAACAATAATATTACTAATATTCAAGCTATGAATTAATATAAATACTATCTATATTAATTTAACAATTATTAAAATAAATAACAATGAATGGAAATTATTATAAAAAGAGAAAATAACATAATTTTAACACTTAATATAATAATTTTGAATACTTTTAAACAAAAAAAATATAAATAAGACTATTTTAAATTGTATTTACAATGAAAACTAAAAGAAATTACAAATATTCTTGTTTTTATATGGAATTAGAGATTTTTAGAAAAATTCAACAAAAAATAAAATAAAATGTATTTAATCACATCAAAATTAATGATTATAATAAATATGAATACAATTATTTGAATACATAATAGTTTCATATCAAAAGAAGAAAGCTTTTACCTTTAGTTTTAATAATTTAATGTTTTTGTTGCGTCTGAGGGGGAAATAGAGTAAAAAGAGCTCTATTTATAGATCAATCCTCTCTCCTAGAGTCCAAAAGGCTTTGATGGAAGTTTAATCATGGTATCCACTGTATTTTATCATTATTTTGAGTTTTAATAATGATTAAATCATAATTAAACCATCTTATCTCATTATTACACCATTATTTAGAGCTATCACTATAACTCTGATGACATCATAGACTTGGAAGAAGCCTAAAATTTGTTGATTTTATCATTATAAAGCATAATCTAATATCATTCAGCAGTTTTATCACTTATATTACTGTTGAACTTAAAATAAGATTACAGTGAGTGATCATAAATGATCAAATTTAATCCTAAACTTTGATCATTGATAGCTTTTAGCTTATACATGCTAAATCTATTCAGAGAGTGTATTATAATAGCTTTGAATTTCATTATTAAACTTCTAAGAAAATTTTATCAAATACTTAAAGCTCTATTTTTGATGATTTTTCTTGTAGCACATCTTTTTTGTTGAAATTTACTATTTTTAACTTCAAACCATGACTTCAGGGGGTTGTACCTTGAATATAATGATAAGAAATATATTATTCTTCACGTATGAATAGTTAGAGCCTGAATATCCAATTACTTCTAAGCTTTGACCATTTTCATACAAATTGGTCAACAGCTATAGCAATTTTATTCAATAAACCCTTACAAGTCATAACCTTGTTTATAGCTTGTCAAATAAAGCTCATATCCTTATTCTTGCAGTAATTATGTGTAAGTTTTATTAGTTTTAAAACTCTCTATCATGTATATTTCAAGAGATATAAGCTAAAAACCATGAATACATGTGCTGATCATTAAGGTCCATACATTCAGGTTATTCCCTTAAGTATTGACTTTACAGATATGGAATGAAAATTTTATATGTGTAGTTCTTCATGGGAAATCCAATGGTGAAATTGAATTTACATGTTTTTTGCATTGGTTTCTGAGATAAACAAGAATTTATACCTCTTTATGGCATTTTTGCTTATTAAACAGTAAGTATTATCTTTACAGATATGACATAAAAATATTATGTGTGTATATTACCTTGAGGAATCTAATGGTGTAATTTATTTAACATGCTTATTCATTAGATTCTAAGTTAATCAATAGTTTATGATTATTTATGGAATTTTTACCTTGTTTAAGATAATATTTTGAATTCTTATTATTAGAATAATTATTATAAGGTCATTATGTGACCTTTTTGTATATTTGATCATATCTCAAAGGCTCACATTCCCTACCACCAAAAAAGATTGTACCACAATCTGATATATTTAATTGGGATATCATCCATTTTCCTACCTCTTCATTAGACTTTCTTACTCTTGAAGCTCAATAATGCTTAATTTTTCTATTCTTTAGGTCTTCTTTCATTTCTGAAACCTCTTAATAGCTTCTAAGAATTATTAATATATTTTTCAATTAGTTATTAATCATCTTGGGTTGGGTTTCTATACCTCACAAGGTATTCCCTTTCTTTTTTGTTTCTTTTCCTTTCTTCTCCTTCTTCTAGAGAGGGAATTTCAAGTGGTGGTTTATTTCTTAGGGTAAATAACTCTTTATCACTTGAGCTGTAAAGTCTCATTTGGGTTAAAGGGAAAGCTGGGTGTTTATCCATTAATTTACCTGTGAGTTCTAGTTGCACAGCATTAGGGCCATGTAGTGCTTTTATTGTAAAGGGTCCTGAAAAGGAATATTTCAACTTCTTTGGGCCTTTAATTTTATTAAAGCTTAGAGTTGATACTAAGATCAAATCTTGTACTTTAAAATGTAGGTTCCTTATGACTTTTGTCCCATCTTTCTTTTGCATATTTGAGATAATCTTGCATGCATCTGTTGGAATTATGTCTTTCCTTGTCAAGCGTAATTTTTAAACTTCTTTCTGTTGGATGTATAGCCACTAGGGTCCTTTTGAAAGTGTCATAATGAATTCTTTTATTCCAACCTTTTTCTGGAATTTATGGTGTTTTTGCAGTTGGAGAATAGATTAATGTCTTATATGCCAGTTGAAGAGCTGGTTATAAGGTACACCAAGCATGGGTAAAACCATCAGATTATTTGAATTCTAGGTCATAAGCATAGAATATTCTGATCATGTCTTCTAAATTTTGTATAATTCTTTCTGATAAGCCATCTTTTTTGAGGGTGGTAAGCTGTTGAGAATGATAGTTTCTTCCCAAACAATTTGTGAAGGTTTTTCCATAATGCTGAAGTGAATTTTTAATCTCTATCACTTATGATGTTTTGGAATAAGCCAGTATGACTAATGACTCTATTCCATATCATTATGTCTGTGTACATAGCTGTATCATCTTCATGACATGGTAATAACAGTGGGGTTTTACTGTACCTATCAACTAGTACTAGGCATGCATTGAAACTCCTGTCTCCTCCTGGAGGTAAGGCTGTTACCCAATCCATGTGAACTATTTCCCATGGGGATTTTGGTTTTGGGATTTGGATCATCATTACAAACTTCTTTCCTGTGGCTCTGTTTGCTTTTTTAAATCCTTCACAGGTTTGGCAGTACTCTGCAACATCATTTCTCCAGTTTGGTCACCAATAGCAGGTCTTTACCCTCTCTAGTGTCCTATCTTCTGAGAGATATCCATATATAACAGTATCATGGCATTCATGTATTATAGTGTTTATCTGGGTTCTATCTGTCAAGGTCATAACACATGTGTGTTTGGTTCTATTGTAAATTATTCCATAAAGGAGGTGGAATATTCCTTCATCATATGCCTTTTTCCAGATTTCATTTAGCTTGAAGGATTTTGGTGGGTCTTTGAAATCCTTTGTCAAAAATTGGCATAAGATATGAAAATTTCTGTCCAGCTTGTAGCTTTCTTTAGCTTTATTAAGGAATTCTGTTTCAATATCTGTAACACATGTGCCTTCTATGTGATATTCTTCCCGTGGTACCCATTCTGAGGTTTCAGGTGCATTTGCTAAAGCCCATCTGCTAAGTCCATCCACATTTTCATAAATATCTCTGGATTTATGAACTATAGTCCTCTTTCCTTTATATTCTTGGATAGCAATCTTCCATCTCATCATGTGTTTATTTGGTGCTTTTATTTTTAATAGGGATTTTACAGCATTGCAATCTGTAATTACATCAAACACTGTTCCATCCAAATAGTAGTGCAATTTTTCTAGAGCACATACCAAGAAAAGACATTCCATTTGGCTTGCTCCATATCTTGCTTCTGCTGGTTTAATGTTTCTTGAAATAAAACAGATTGGTCCCTCAGCAGGTTTTTCATTGATGATATGTGCCTGGTGTAGTGCAGCACCTATTCCTTCTCCACAAGCATCAATGTAAAGTTTGAAAGGTAGTTTCCAATTGGGAATTAGAAGAAATGGGGCATTTGTGGGTGAATTTTTCAGTTCCTTATATGCTTTAACACTTTCTTCACTCATTTTATAGACTTTTTGGTGATTGCAAAGCTTTTAAAGTCATTTGGAAATTCTTCCAAAGTCCTTTATATGCTTCCTATAATATCCAGAAAATCCTAGAAATGATTGCATTTCTTTCTTAGTCTGGGGAATTGTCTTTATTAATACTGCTGCTACTTTTTTTGTCTATTCCCAAGCTTAATCCAGATAAAACATGTCCCAGTGCTTCTAGTTCATTATATGCAAAGTGACATTTTTTTCAGGAATTTTTCATATTTACTTGACCCATTTTTTGTAAGACTCTTTCCCATCTTTTTAAGTGATTTTCCCAAGTTTCTGACTAAACTATGATATCATCAATATAGATGATTAACCATCCTTCTTATAATTCTTCAGGAAATATGGTGTTCATAATCTTTGATAATGGGAAAGTACATTCTTAATACAAAATGGAATCCTTAAATATACATATATTCCACAGTGGACTATTATCCTCAGTAGTTTCTTGGCTTTTTCTGTTAAAACATTTTGGTTAAACCCTTTTAGAGATTCTATGGCTGTAATGAGCTTAGCCTGTGACAGTTGCGTTAATGTCTCATGGATTCTGGGTACTGGATATCTGTCAGGGATAGTATAGGTATTTGAAGCTCTAAAGTACCCTACCATCCTTTATTTTCCATTTTTCCAAGTAGTATGACAGGTGTAGTGACTTCTACCTGTTCATTATGTCCTACCTTTCTCAACATCCTAAGGTCCATTATTTTTTGAATGTGTACCTCTAAGGCTTCTCTAGCTCTTGGGCTGGCTGGGTAAGCTGGTCTTCTTAGTAGAGGTGGATAATGTTTTTCCACATTAAAAATAATGTCTACTGCATTTCCAATGATTTCACCTAATGGTTCTTTTTCAGTTTCAAAGGCATTTTTGTCTTTAAATAAGAGGTCAATCAATATTTCTTTTATTTTTTGTGTTAATTCTTGGTTGAATTCTCCCTCTATGAGTTGTTCACTTATGAATTAATGCTTTTCTGGATTTGGCTCCTCACTTTTCATTACATAAATTTGTTTCTTGTTGTTTAAAAAACCAAATTTCAGTCTTTTATTGTCTCCTATGGTGAAATTTCGGTATTTCTGGTTAGAGATATCTGTGAGCCTGTGAGGTATGTATGACATACCCATAAGGCCACAAATGATTTTATAAACAGTTAATTTTGTCTTAAACAGACTTTTTAGTTGAATTTAAAATGAAAAATAATAAAAAGTAAGTATAACTTTTTTTTGGATAAACAAAGTTATAATTATTATGTCATTTTTGGATTCTACACCTAAAATAACCTAGGGTACACCCATAGGGTGTTATACCCAAAACCACTTATTTTTTATGTTATTGGAAGATTTAAGAATCTCACAGTACCAATGTAACTTTTTTAACATTTGTTTAAAATTGTTAAATTTAAGCTTAATTAAGCTTAAATTTAAAGTTGCATAAGGTTTATGCAAACTTACCAAAATTTTAGTTAAAATTGAGGTGTGGTGTATACTTACTGAATTGGCTAAGGATTTGCCATACAGAATGTAAATCCTGCATCAGCTCAATTTAAAAGGGTTTAAGGCCATAGTATGGCTTTAAATAAATAAAAGGGCAAAATCCACGCAGAAAGGTGGGACAAAGGAAAAAGACCAAATAGAGCTGGGGTACCAAACTTTTTGGATCTTCAAGGATTCAATTAAGGTTGTCCACCTGTATTGGAGGATTTTCAACCTTATTTGAACTTTAAGATTAGACTTTGATCCAACCTTAAGGTTTAAACTGGTTCTATCCCAAATTGGACAGGAATTTCAAGCTGCCAAAGGATAAATACCAATATGCAGGCTTGAAATCAAGGTTTCAAGAACTTTCAGAGCTTAATTAAGCTTAAAAACTTTTAATAAGCTTAAAACTTTAAAGCTTCAAGCATTAAAACCTTATCAAAACTTAAGGTTTGGTGTGTTTTGCTATTTTACATGGAAAGATAGCAATAACTTCAAAAATTCATTAAAATTCCAATTCTTAATGGATTTGCTTGAAAATTTCACACAACTTAGAATTTGATATTATCAATATATAAATTAAATTTTAAGTATCTTTTATAGATAAATTTCCTGGGTAATTAGCCTGGAAATTTACTCTTTTAATTAAACTCAAAGAAAGTTATGATTTCTTTAAAAATTAATTAAAAATTGAGTTTAAGAGATTTCTACTTGAAACTCTATTTTTAAGTTGTTCATGTGATGAACTTTAATATAAATAAGTTTATTTATATTAAAAACTTAAAATAATTAGTTTAAATGAGGATTAAAGTTACATGGAGTTAAGAATAACACTGGTAACTTTAAATTGGAATTAAAAACAAGTTGCCTTAAGTTAAGAACTTTGTTTTTAAGTATGGTTTTTCAGTTTTGACCTGAGCACGCCCTCTATAATCATTATGAATCATGAGAGCTGCTCTTAAGACATAAAAAGAGTCTTTTCATCACTGTTTTTGTCCATCATTCATTATCAATCCAATCATATTAGACATTTAAACAGGTAAAGTTTTATTATATATAAAATCTTATTATTAAAGTAATTCTTAAGTTATCTTATTCTTTATTAATTGTAAGCTAAAGAATTGAAGTCATAGAATTCAGATTATTGTTGTAATCATCAATAATATATTTTATATTATAAAATTATCATCTTAAATATCTCTTAAAATCCACAAATTCCTCTTAAAAACTCTTTAATCATAATTTTTATTATAAAAAGTTGTTTTATCTTTAAAAATATTGATTTTTGGCGTGTTTTCAACTTATAATCATTATTTAATATAATAACTGTTGTTGTTTAACTTGTTGTATTAAATAAATATTATAAGTAAGTTTTCTCTAAAAGTTCTATATTTCTTTCATCTATTATTAGTTTTTTTATATAGAATTTTATTCTATAAGGATTATTTATGCACAGTGTGTGTTATAATTCTTTTATAAATAATATTTATATTTCCACGTGTAATTGTCTCATTAAGAGCTTTACAATTCTTATTGTTATAACTGTCAGTGACTATAACAATAATAGAATAATTATAATTTATTATAATTATTATATTTTTATTATTATTATATTTTTATAATAATAATTAAAAATTATTTTTTTTATATATAATTATTTTTAATAATTATATTTGAATTTGTGGTTGTAATATTTTATTATATTATATTTTTTTACTGAGGACAGTCATAGTACTCTTGATATTGTTACTATTATCAAGAGTTTCATAGACAAACCTTACATTTGGGGGCTGGCCATGATTTTAAACCAATTTTTGGACATGAATCATATTCTAGACCTTATTTTACTGTTTTTTGACGTAAAATTGCCATATTTGTTTTAATATTGGCTTTTTTGGGACTTATCCCTTATAAATAATCTTTATAATATTAATAAAGTTAATTTCTTCTTAAGAATATTGTTTGAAACAATATACTATTGAGGGATTTGGAATAAATTTCTTTTGTCTAACTAGTGGCTTCTTCACATCACAGACTTGAAATTTATTCTTTGAGTTATTCTAGTATAAAGTGAATAACAATACAATTTTGATTAATTAACTTGTTAATTGCATAATTATTATTTCTTTAAAGAAAATAATAAATCAAATAAAAATCTTTACTAAAAATATTTTTTCTTTTTTTATCTTAGAAATTTTTCTTTATTTTTTGACGTAATTTACCATAAATTACATAAAAACAACTTTATTTAATAAGTTGAGTTTATAAGTTACTTTTATTATTTAATAAAACAACTTATATTTTTAATTTTCTCTAGTGTCTTCAATCAGAGAAAGTTCTTCAGACTCTGAAGCCTCAGAGTCCAGTATTGAAATTCAAACCAGCCCAGCACCAAGGGGTTTAATAACCAAAGAGCCCTTTAAAGGTCCTTCAGGTGAATTCAATTCAATTTAACTCTATTTTTTATTAAAATTGACGTGAAATGACTCCTACTAGAAGTGGAAGTAACTACTCCATCCAATCAAATGGATCTGGACCAGGACATTCCAGCCACAAATCTAAAAGGTAAGAATGTCCTCCCAGAGGAGAGGCACAAATGGAGGATGCCAGAACTTCCACCAGGTCCCAAAGGTTAGCCAGCACCTTTGAACCTCTTATTGAGAGTCCAGAAGCTGACATAACTGCTATTGATGTTAGACCTGAACCATTTCCAACAGGCAGCTGTGGAAATTTATCAATCCCAATGGAAAACTGGTTCCTGGCATCAAAACAACAAGAGTGGGAACTCCTTCCAAGTCTTTGGATAGGCACCATGAACTCTTATCTTCAGGTGAAGAAGTTCATGGGGCCAGAAAAGACAGAAGATCTTCTGCTGGGTTGGACACCAATGTCTGTCAAAGGACAAGTCCAACAGATCAAAGCTTGGTTGAAAAACCAAAGCATGTTGTCAGAGGATCAGAAGAAGAAATTGGCTCAAGGCAAGGACAACAGCCCAGTGGAAGCTCCTCAAGCATCCACCAGCAAAAATCCGCCTCACCAAGTGCCAAACAAGCCCAAACAAGCCCCAAAGACCAACCAGAAGGGCAAGCAAAAGGCAAAGGGAAAGGCAAAGCCCAAGTGGAACAAACCTTACCCTCAGAATTACAGAATCCCAAAGAAGGAAAAGACAGCCATGGACAATGTGTTCAATATGGCAAGAACTTTGATGGAATTCAAAAACAAGGAGGAGGAAAGATTGAACCAATCCTTTCCAAAGAAGTAGATCTTGTAAAGCTTGTAACTTACTTTGAATCTTGTAATAAAGAAATTATGGCAAAATTTAAAGCATTTGATCATGTCCAACAAAAGCTGGGTAATGAGATACTACAAGTAAAAGACCAACAAAAGACCATAATTGGCCTTGAAAATGTTAATAAGGCAAATATTTTGTCTTTGACGCAAATTTGTGAAAGACTTGAGTTTAAAGTTACCTTACTCAATCAACCAGATGAACATTCAATTTCTTTTATAACTGGACAGTTAAAAGAATTGAAAATACAAGTGCAAAGCTTGGAAAACTCAACTGGTCACAATGCAGCTCTTTTTCAAGAACAATTAGAAAAAAGTGATAAAGCAAGACTTGAATTGAAAGAAGATATTCAATCAAGTATTAACAATGTATCACTGAAACATGAATTTCCAAGGCAATCCACACCAATTCTTGACAGAAATGTTCTTAACTTGAATAATGAATTACATCATACAATTTCAAGTCATGATGTGGAAACTGCTTGCAATTATAAGGACATTCCAAGATTAGAGGAATGGCCAACCTTCAGTGGTGAAGGAGAATATAATCAAATGGAATTTATGAAAACAATTGATATGTTTAAAGAAGACTTTAACATACCAGATGAATACATAAGTGCCAGATTACACTCATTATTTACCAAATCAGCAAAGAAATGGTATTATAAAATGAGACAAGACCATGGTAAACATTCTTGGACTTGGTGGAAAGAACAAGTTATTTCCAAATGGGCAAATGATTCCTGGAGATTTAGAATGGAAAATTCTTTTGAAGAAGCCATTTTTAATATTGAGAGGGACAGGCCCATGACTTGGTTTCTTAAACAGAAGGACAGGTTAACTGCCCTTCATCCTGATATTTCTGAAACAATGGTACATAAAAGGATATTAAGAAAATGTGGTGGTGACCTTGAGCATGCTATAAGAAGCAGATGTATTGAGCCTTGCTCTACAGAGGATTATATCAATGCTATGGAGGACATCACTACTAGAAAAAAAATTGGAAGAAATTGGTCCAAATCCCCAATAGACAATAACACTAATGGGAAACCAATTTCAAAGCCAAATAAGCCACAAGACAGACTTCCTTTGAAATGTCACAAATGTGGAAGCACATCTCATTTAGCAAACACTTGCCCAAAAAAGACAAGAATCAATGAGATAAATGTTGAAAAAGTGGAAGAAACAAAAGAAACAACTGATGTATGTTTACATGAAAGTGATTCTGAGCCTTCAGAAGAAGAGGAAGTACCAGAGGAGCTTAGTATAGAAAACATCAGGTATAAAAATTCATAACATGAAGATGAATGGATTGTAAAAAGCAAAATACCTGATGCCCAAAAGTTTCTTAGAAAATTCAAACATGAGAGAAGACCAATTGCTCAATAAAAAGTTCAAATTGTGTGCTTTACATACTTAAAAGTAGAAGTAGAGAGGTTGGACAGTGGATTATACCCCCCCAAATAACTTGGGGGTAAACTACAAAAGAAAAATTGTGGTACAATTCTTTTTGGTGGTAGGGAGGGTGAGCCTGTGAGGTATGTATGACATACACATAAGGCCACAAATGATTTTATAAACAGTTAGTTTTGTCTTAAACAGACTTTTTAGTTGAATTTAAAATAAAAAATAATAAAAAATAAGTATATTTTTTTTTTGGATAAACAAAGTTATAATTATTATGTCATTTTTGGATTCTACACTAAAAATAACATAGGGTACACCCATAGGGTGTTATACCCAAAACCACTTATTTTTTATGTTATTGGAAGATTTAAGAATCTCACAGTACCAATGTAACTTTTTTAACATTTGTTTAAAATTGTTAAATTTAAGCTTAATTAAGCTTAAATTTAAAGTTGCATAAGGTTAATGCAAACTTACCAAAATTTTAGTTAAAATTGAGGTGTGGTGTATACTTACTGAATTGGCTAAGGATTTGCCATACAAAATGTAAATCCTGCGTGAGCTCAATTTAAAAGGGTTTAAGGCCATAGTATGGCTTTAAATAAATAAAAGGGCAAAATCCACGCAGAAAGGTGGGACAAAGGAAAAAGACCAAATAGAGCTGGGGTACCCAACTTTTTGGATCTTCAATGATTCAATTAAGGTTGTCCACCTGTATTGGAGGATTTTCAACCTTATTTAAACTTTAAGATTAGAATTTGATCCAACCTTAAGGTTTAAACTGGTTTTATCCCAAATTGGACAGGAATTTCAAGCTGCCAAAGGGTAAATCCCAATATGCAGGCTTGAAATCAAGGTTTTAAGAACTGTCAGAGCTTAATTAAGCTTAAAAACCTTAAATAAGCTTAAAGCTTTAAAGTTTCAAGCATTAAAACCTTATCAAAACTTAAGGTTTGGTGTGTTTTGCTATTTTACATGGAAAAATAGCAATAACTTCAAAAATTCATTGAAAATCCAATTCTTAATGGATTTGCTTGAAAATTTCACACAGCTTAGAATTCAATATTATCAATATATAAATTAAATTTTAAGTATCTTTTGTAAATAAATTTACTGGGTAATTAGCCTGCAAATTTACTCTTTTAATTAAACTCAAAGAAAGTTATGGTTTCTTCAAAAATTAATTAAAAATTGAGTTTAAGAGATTTCTACTTGAAACTCTATTTTTAAGTTGTTCATGTGATGAAATTCAATATAAATAAGTTCATTTATATTAAAAACTTAAAATAATTAGTTTAAATGAGGATTAAAGTTACATGGAGTTAAGAATAACACTGGTAACTTTAAATTGGAATTAAAAACAAGTTGCCTTAAGTTAAGAACTTTATTTTTAAGTATGGTTTTTCAGTTTTGACCTGAGCACGCCCTCTATAATCATTATGAATCATTAGAGCTGCTCTTAAGACATAAAAAGAGTCTTTTCATCACTGTTTTTGTCCATCATTCATTATCAATCCAATCATATTAGACATTTAAACAGGTAAAGTTTTATTATTTATGAAATCTTATTATTAAAGTAATTCCTAAGTTATTTTATTCTTTATTAATTTTAAATTAAAGAATTGAAGTCATAGAATTCATATTATTGTTGTAATCATCAATAATATATTTTATATTATAAAATTATCATCTTAAATATGTCTTAAAATCCACAAATTCCTCTTCAAAACTCTTTCATCTTAAATTTTATTATAAAAAGTTGTTTGATCTTTAAAATTATTGATTTTAGGCGTGTTTTTAACTTATAATCATTATTTAATATAATAACTGTTGTTGTTTAACTTGTTGTATTAAATAAATACTATAAGTAAGTTTTCTCTAAAAGTTCTATATTTTTTTATCTAGTATTAGTTTTTTTATATAGAATTTTATTCTATAAGAATTATTTCTGCACAGTTTGTGTTATAATTCTTTTATAAATAATATTTATATTATTTATAAGTGGTTAATATTTATATTTGCACGTGTAATTGTCTCATTAAGAGCTTTACAATTCTTATTGTTATAACTGTCAGTGACTATAACAATAATAGAATAATTATAATTTATTATGATTATTATCTTTTTATAATAATAATTAAAAATTATTTTTTTATATATAATTATTTTTAATAATTATATTTAAATTTGGGGTTGTAATATTTTATTATATTATATTTTTTTACTGAGGACAGTCATAGTACTCTTGATATTGTTACTATTATCAAGAGTTTCATAGACAAACCTTACAATATCTATGATGTAGATTGACAAGTAATCATTTCCTAGTATAAAATGGTTACTAGTACAGCTTTCCATCACTGAAAACTCTACTTTCACTCTCATACATTGGGGAGGATGAGGAAAAATTAATGTTAAGTCAATTATTCTAAGGGGTTTCATGCTTTCACTTTCACTACTAAACTTAACCCCTTGTATTGGTATATGTTTTTCTTCCCAATCTGGTATAATTCTTTTTGTATAACTTTTTCCAACACATGTGCAGTATGCTCCTGTGTCCAGGTTTACTTTTGCCTCTTGGTTTTCAACCATGAAAATACTTATACTTGAGTTTCCAGCTGTATGGCCCATTCCTTTAGCAGGCTTGGCTCCATGCAGTTTGGCACCTTGTATGTTTGTCAGGATTTTATCAGCTGTTCCAACTTGCGTAAAGTTTGAATTTACATCCAGTACCTCATAAATTAAATAAATATTATTAGTTTCATCACTTTCAGAAGTTTCTGAATCAGATTCATCTTCTTTCTCACTGTGGTCTTCTGTTTCCACAATTTCATGGATTTTTGCCTTTTTGAGGCAATTATTGGCTAAGTGCCAATACCACCACATTTATTGCATTTTCATTGCTCATTGCTGCTAGGCATATTGGGCTTGAAAGGCTCTCTTGGTTTATTTGGACTTTTACTATCCAATTTTTTCCATTTTCTTCCAGTCTTGGTTCTTGTCACTATGTCCTCTTCTGTGGAACATGGCTCTATGCACCTGCTCCTCAGTGAATTTTCCATTTCTGCTTCACATTTTTTGAGTATCTTCATATGCACCATTTTTCGTGACATTTCTGGGTACAGTGCATTTAAGTTTTTTTGACTTGTTTTAAGAACCAAGTCAGAGGTTTATCCTTATTTGGGTCAAAGAAGGAACTTTCAAATGCATTTTCAATTTTTTACCTCCAGGAATCATTTTCCCACTTAGTGATGATTTAATTTTTCCACCAAGACCAGTTAGCTTTGCCATTTGTTTGTCTTATGCCATAATACCCTCTTTTTTGCATATTTTTCAAATAATTAACTCAATCTAGAAGTGATTAATTAATCTGGTATGGAATAATCCTATTGTAGAATGTAAATTGTTTTAATAAATCACATATGGTCATATTCACCTTCACCTGTCAATGTTGGCCATTCTTTTAATTGAGGTGCTGATTCATTAAGACTTGATTGTTATATTTATGGCTCAACTCTGATATGAATTGATTTGTTATTTACTCTTTTGGCTTAACAGTACTTCTTAAGTGAGAAAATGGGGTTGATAAATTTGGCATATTTAAGTTAGCCTCATTTATTTTATCCATTCTCTCATTAATAAGTCTTATTTCACTTTGAATGTCATCTTTAAGATTGATTATTGCTTCATCCCTTTTCTCTACATGATCTAGAAGTAGTTTTTGATTTGATGAAGTCTTTTCTTCAATTTTTCAACAGAAATTCTTAATTTGTTTAATTGTTCTGTCAGATTATCAATACTACTTTCATAATCTATTATCAAAGTCTTTCCTTTGATATCTTTGATTTATCTATGAATTTCTTGTTGTCCATCTATTAATTCCTGAGTATTCTCAATTACAGCTTTTGATTTATTATTTTCAACCATAAATTTAATACTGTCAATTTTTTTTATTCTTTACAACAATTTGTGTTGAAGATGATAAACTATTATTTATTTCCGTAAATATAATTAACTACTTTTGATGTCTTGTAGAGGTGAAATACTATTTTTAACTTCTTTTAAAGTATTTACAACATCAGGAGACAAAGTTATTTCTTTGGCAAATGGGGTTGTCTCATTCTTTGTTTTGCTTTGTCCTTGAATTCCATCAAGGTTCTGGCTATGTTGAATACATTGTCCATTGCATCTTTTTTGGATTTTTGGAATCCTATAGCTTGGGTAATATGGCTTCCTCCCATGTTTTTTATTTTTCTTCTTCCCCCTCTGAGGTTGGTTGACTTGTGGCTTGCTGGTAAAAACTACTGGGGCTTCTTCCTTGCTTGCCTCCCTCTTTTTGGCATGGTATTCCTTTATCTTTTTCATCTGAGGTTTGGATGATAGTGGATTCCATCCATTGGAGTATCTCACTATTTCCTCCTCTTTGAGGAACTTTTTTCAGGATGTTCCAGGAGTTCATCACTACTTGGTGGATTTATGGCAGCATTTCCCAAACTTTGTCCTTGTAAATGGTATAGTACTGTTTGTACTGGCTCATGTATATTTCTATTTGAGCCCTCTGAATTTGATTTGTACCTGTTGGAGTTGCTCATACTTATTCCAACTCTGGCTCAGATATTATAGGCATTTCTGGGAATTTTCCTTTGGGATATGGCACTTCCTTGTGTGGATTCGTTTCCACTGGGGATTTTCCCCTTCCTTTTCCCTTTTAAGGGATCAATTCTACTTCTGAGTCCAGTTCCATCTGATTGGATGGATTATTGGGAACCTCTTCTAGTGGTAATAATTAAGAAAAAAAGAAATAAAAAGAAATTTAAAAACCCTAAAAATCTTTTTATGGCAATTTTAAGATAGACACTCACCTTCAGAGTCCTGAAAAGTGGGTCCTGCAAAGACTAATTTATTGGCCTTGCTTTTCTTATTGACAACAGGTGTTGGAGAAATTTCACAAGTTTCTTCCACCAATCTCTCATCAGTAGTCTTGTTTTATTCTGTTGGGTTTTCTTCAAACACTAAAAAAGACAAAGAAATATAAGTATTTTTATAAGAAGTGTTATTTTTGAGAAGATATGGCAATTTACATGAAACATTGCTTTTATATCTTAAAAAATAAGAGAAATGAGCAAAAAAAAATATTTCCTATTGTGCTTCTTATTTTTTAGTTTTAAAGAATCAAATAAAGCTTAAGATGATTCTTTAGAAAATTTTATTATAATATAATTTTCTTTGATCAATTAATATCTGTTTTCAATTGCTAGACTCACTCAAAGAAAGTTCTTTCAAGTCTAAGGATGGGAAAACCACATGTAAGACAGTACAATAACTTTCTAAATGCCTCAATAGCTTTTAAAGTCAATAAACATAAAATCATTATATAATCTTATTATTATAATTATAATTTTTATTGGGTAAACCCAATTTGAATCTTTTTAAAAGTTCTCTTAAGTAAATATTCCCTCTGGGCCCCAAATTCGAGGTTTTACTATGAAAAAATATGTAAAAATCACTAATATCTATCTTATTGTACTCTGAATGTCCTTATGAAGCTTTAAGAATGAGATCAAAGAAAAATATAACAATAAAGAATTATCATAATTATGGCCTAAGATATTTATATTATTAAATGAAAATAATCATATAAATTGCATAGTAAAAATATTAATATATGATAATTGATATATTTATAGCACTTTATTTTTGTTACAAAAAATAGGTTAAAGGCATAATAAAATGTTTTTTAATAATAAAAAACCATTTTAACAATAATATTATTAATATTGAAGTTATGAATTAATATAAAGACTATTTATATGAATTTAAGAATTATTGAAATAATAATAATAAAGAGGAATTTCTATAAAAAGGAAAAATAAACCACTTTTAATACTTAATATAATAATTTTGAATAATTTTACGCAAAAAAATATAAATACAACTATTCTAAATTGTATTTACGATGAAAATTAAAAGAATTTAAAAATATTCTTGTTTTTATGTAGAATCAGAAATTTCTAGAGAAATTTAACAAAAACAATTGAAAATTGATTTAATCACCTCAAAATTAATTATCATAATATATATGAACCTGATTCTTTGAATATATAATAGTTTTATATAAAAAGAAGAAATGTTTTACCTTTGGTTCTGTCACAACCATGGAAATCCACCCTCTTGGACCTCAATATGGCATATCCATGCCATATCCAATATATTGCAATTTGGCCATATCCAGAATCATTGGCCAAATTGGCCATTGTCATGTTTTATGGCCTTAATGGTCATTTTATCATCTGGGGACAACCTGGCCCCTTCACCATCATCAAGCCATTCTAGGCTGTCTCTTTGCTTTTGGGCATCTTGAGTATTTTCCATACAGCAGGGAAAATACAGCCCAAAAACCAGTATTTGGCTTGTTAAGCTTTAAATACAGTTGGAGCACTTTTTGTGCATTTGGCTGTATTAAGCCATTTAGGCCATATTTCTCATGTATTATGAGAAATATTCCCAAAAGGCCATAACAGGCCTTTTGGGGCTTAATTGCCAGTTTTGTGCATTTTGTGCACCTTGTGCAAATACAGTTTTTAAGCTGTATTAGCTGTATTTAGCCAAATAACCTAAAAGACACTTTATCACCTCTGAAGCCTCCAAAACCCAAGTTTCACTCTTATCCTCCTGGCCTCATTCCAAAAGACCTTTGGCCACATTCAACCTTCAGTAACCAAAAGTGCCATATATGGTGTCATACACCATTATGCATCTTTTTTCAGCAGCAATCCAATGATGGCAGCCTCAAATGGTTATTTCAACTTTTCAACAGGTCATCAAGGCACACCTTCCAGAGGATTCATCAAGGTTCAAGGGCAAGTGTCATGATCTCAAATACCAATGACGCCATCAAGCAATCAATGGTTATTCTCACTCACAGTATTCCCCCAAGGGAATACTCTCTGTTCATTCTCAAGGGATATTCAAGAGGCAGTTCCAAAATCAGTTGTCAAGTGTCAATGCTCCATCCATCCTACTTGGCAACCACATTAATTTTAATACAGTATGGATTCACCAAGACCTGTATTTCAATCATACATCACAGGAACATCATTCAACACAGTTCATTTCCCAATCTGGCAAGGTATACACTCCATCAGACAATCAATACAGCTTCCAGTATTCAATACAGGACCACTGCTAGCCTGAAGGAGTCAAGCTCTCAGCTTTTCACATATACCAGCCCCCTTTGACCCTGGGGGATTTTCCCCCAGTTATTCAATATATTTCAATTTTATTTTATCTTTATTTATCTTACCATTTTTGTTAAGTGAATACTGATATTATCAAGTCAGTCATTTAGCACCTTTTCTCTTTCTTTTTTCCCCTGTCAATGGATATTTGGTGGTCATATCCTTACTAATTCCATTGCTCATTTTGGCAGGTTGAAACAGTGATTAAGTACTTACTTGGTTGGCTCTTTGGCCATTTGGCTTCCCATTTCTCTTCTTCCATCTCATCTTTTTACTTGCATTCTTCTTAGAGAAATTTATTCTTTTATTTTATTTTCTTTATTCTTTTGGAGTCTTCCAAGTGAGTTCCCTGATTGCTGAGTGCCAGGCCACTCTTGTTTTTCTGTCCAAGAGC
Organism: Austropuccinia psidii; assembly: GCA_023105745.1. Classification (NCBI taxonomy): domain Eukaryota; kingdom Fungi; phylum Basidiomycota; class Pucciniomycetes; order Pucciniales; family Sphaerophragmiaceae; genus Austropuccinia; species Austropuccinia psidii. The sequence goes on along the minus strand of JALGQZ010000009.1, from coordinate 32,850,666 downwards.
CCCTGTGACATTATATTAATTCACTCATAATTTCTTTTCATTATGTTCATTCTTTCTTTATAATTTCATCCACTCATTTCATTGAAATTATGACTCTTTAATGCTTATTAACCTATATGATTCATCGTCACCTCTCAATTTTCTCTCATTCATTCTTCATCCTGAAAATTGAACACTGACCCCAATTGTATTTTTTGCTTCTCTTTTTTGGAATCTTATCTCAAATCATCATTTTTAATTCATTAATAATTTAGGCATCATCTTAATTTTCATTTGATTTCCAAATTTTTCATCAAGTTATTCAGACACATTGTTCACATCAAGATTCATATTTGATTCATTCTTCAAGAACTTTGACTTTGATTTGATTTATTGATTTGACATAAATTGATATTGAACTCAAGAAAATTGATTGACCTGAAGATTTCATTGATTTTGCTGATTTTTCACATCAAGAATTTTGACATGAATTGATTTTGCCTCAATAATTCATTTTGATTGATTGATTTTCTGCAAGACTTTGATTTTGATTGATTTGACTTATTTGATTCATTGACTTCAATCTCTCATCTGATATTTAATCGATTGATTTACCTGAGGATCTCATTGAATTTATTGATATTTATTGATTTTCTTCAAGATATTTATTTTTAACTGTTGACTTCAAGCTTTATCTCAAATTGCCTCAAGTTTTCATCTTCAAATGTTGATTCTTGTTCATTTTATTTCATTTCTATCCTGAAATCATGCCCATTTAACACTCACCTCCTGCAAGGCAGACAAGATCTCAGGCCAGAACTCAAGCTGTTCTCACTCCAACTCCAAGGGCTCCTCTTGATGGCACCCCACCAGTTTCTCAACTGAGGGCCAAATTGGACAGAGGACCCATTTTGTAAGGAGCATCACCCTTCAGGAAGGAAGGAAGAGGGCCCAGAAGATCAAGTTTCTTTTCAGGAGTAGTTGGGGGATTTCCAAGAACTTCAAGGACCATTTCCAGAGGTCCTGGGGAAGATGGTGAAGAGGAGGAGGAGAATTCTGTGGAAGAGGAAGAGTCTGATGGTACTGAAGGTGTCCCTGCTCCTGTGAGGGCATCCCAAGGTACTGGAGGTCCAACTCTAGCCCGGTCCAATCAGCCTGTCTCTCATCAGTCTGAACCATCTTTATTGGCCATTATGTAGCAAATGACTCAGATTATGGCCAATCTTCAAGCAGCTTCATCCTCTGAAGCATAAATACCACCAGCCTTCAAGACTCCATCTATGAAGGCACCAGAATGCTTTGATGGGACTCAACCCTTCAAAGTTAGAAGCTTTATTCAGTCTTGTCAACTAATTTTTCATAATGATCTGGCAAACCTCTCTCAAGAAAGAAAGAAGGTCCTTTTTGCCACTTCATTTCTCATTGGCAGGGCTGAAAAATGGATTGAGCCTTATCTTTCCAATCTCACCAATCAAGATCCAAATTACCTTCTCAATTCATGGAAATTATTTGAATCTCAACTCTTCACCTTATTTAAGGACCCAAATGAAGTCAGAAAAGCTGAAGCAGAATTGCATTCTTTAAGAATGAAAGAAGGTGGGAATGTATCTTTATACATTGCTAATTTCAGAAGTATTGTCTCAAGAACTGGAGATTGGGGTGAAAGGGCTCTATCCATCATTTCAGGAAGAGATTGCCATCCAGGATTTTGGATCAATTGGCCTCCCACCCTTCAAGAATTGACTCTCTTCAAGACTTAATGGATATTACCCTGGATCTTGATACCAGGTACCATGAGAGGCAAAATGAAAAGAGTCATCATGGAGAGAAGAAGCCAGAAGCATCAAAGTCAAATTCCTCTCATCCTCAAAGTTCTTCAAGCTCAAGTCAAAAGAAGAAGAAGAATTTTCAGAAGAGGGACAAGCCCCATTATTCTTTATTTAATAAATATTTCAAGTTGAAAAACTCTGAAAAAGAAAGAAGAATCAAGGAGGGTCTATGTACCTATTGTGGTGGGAAGCATAGTCTTGAGTCCTGTTTTGAAAGGCCTCAAAACAAGCTTACCCAACTGTCAGGCAAATTTCCCAGTCAGGGAAAAGCCTGAGTGAAGATCATGTTGTGTTCAATGGTCTTCACTGTTTTCCATCCAGAGCACAATTGTGCATTTTAAATACTGGTGTCAAAAAATCTCTTAAATTCTTTGTTTTCTCTTCTCTCTCTGATATATTTTACAGTATTTTCAATAATTCTGGTGCTACCAGCTCATTTATTGCAAAGCAGTTTGTTCACAAGTATTCTTTGACCATGTCAGAACTCCCAGAGAAGATTCCCTTTATCATTTGTGACTCCTCAGAGCCTCCTTCTTTATTTGTGACTCACCATACTATAAATATGGTTGAGCTCCCTTCTTTCCCAAGCTTTGAATGAGACTTTTTAGTCATTGATAATCCAAAGGGAGAAGACCTCATAGTGGACTTTGACTTTCTCAATCATTTTAATCTATCTATTGATTGGAGGTAAGGGCTGATCACCTTTAATGCTTATCATAAGGACTATTATTCTCCTTCAAAATCTTTCAGTAATGACTTTTCTTCTTCCAAATCATGTGCAGCTCTGGTTGGTGATTCTAGAACACTATCATTTCCATCTTCTGCCCATATTCCTTCCCTTAATTCCCATCAGTCATTACTATCATCTAGAGATGAAGTCTTAAGAGAGATTCAAGATGTTGGAGAAGATAATTCTGTATCTTCACTTCATCTCTTCTTTGGGAATATGGACCTGCCTCCTTCATCTTATCATGACTCCCTGGAGGAGTTGTGGGATGAATAGGAAGAGCCAGAAGAAATAGAAACCATGATGAAGGTTGTTCCTTCTGTTTATCACCACTATTTAGATGTATTCTCCAAGGTGAAAGCAGAGAAACTTCCTCCTCACTGTGCCTGTGATCATCATATTGAGCTGGAGGGGTCTCTACCTCCAGTTGGGGTGATCTACTCTTTATCAAGCCAAGAGTCAGATACACTCAGGGCCTACATTTCAGAGAATGTAGAAAAAGGTTTCATCCAGCCAAGTTCCTCTTTTACAGGAGCACCTGTTCTCTTTGTCAAAAATAAAGATGGTGGCCTCTGTTTGTTTGTTGATTACCGCAAACTCAATGCTGTTACTAGGAAGAACAAATATCCTGTTCCTCCTATGAATCAGCTTCTTACTGTTTTAAATGGATCTTCTATCTTCTCTAAGATTGATTTTCATGGTGCATATAACCTGCTCAGAATCAAGGAAGGTGATGAACACTTGACATGTTTTAGAACTAAATATGGCAGCTATGAGTATTTGGTTATGCCATTTGGGCTCACCAATTCTCCTGCCTCTTTCCAAAACCTTGTCAATGATATGTTTTATGATCTTCTTGATATTTATGTTGTGGTTTATTTGGATGACATTATGGTATTTTCCAACTCTGAAGAAGAACATGTCGCTCATGTGTCCACTGTTCTTTCCAGACTCAGAGCCAATAACCTCTTTGCTAAGGCCTCCAAGTGCCTGTTTCATGTTACTAGTGTAGAGTATTTGGGTTATGTTGTTTCTTCTGAAGGCCTCAAGATGGAGCAAGCAAAAGTCCAGAAAGTTCTCAATTGGCCACCTCCAAGAAACCTCAAGGCTCTTCAATCATTCCTTGGCTTTGCCAATTTTTACCGCCGTTTCATCAAGAATTATTCAAAGAAGATTAGTTCACTCACAAGTTTCCTCAAGAAAGATTCCCGTTTTCCCCTCAATGAGGAAGCTCTTAGACATTTTCATCAACTCAAGGAGGCATTCACCATTGCTCCAATCCTTTCTCACTTTGATCCTTCTCTACCCACCATTGTAGAGACTGATGCAGCAGATTATGCCTTGGGTGCTGTACTGAGTCAGATTTCTGACTCAGGAATACATCCCATTGCATTTGATAGCCGCAAGTTTCTCCCAGCTGAGCTCAATTGTAAGATTCATGAAAAGGAACTCCTTGGTATAGTCTGGGCTCTCAAGCGCTGGAGGGCTTTTCTCCTTTCACTTTCTTCCTCTTTTGAAGTTCTCACCAATCATTCCTCACTTCAATATTTTATGCAATCAAATATTCTCACTCGCTGTCAAGCCCGCTGGGCTGAATTTCTCTCTGAGTTCCATTTTTCAATCACTTACCGCCCTGGCTGCCTGGCCACCCTTCCAGATGCATTGTCACATCTGGAAAACATTTACCCAGAGAGGCAGGAAGATTTCATCAACAAGAATCCAATTAATTATCAAAAAATAATCAAGCAAGATGAAATTAAAGCCTCAAAATTCTTTGCAGTCAAGGTGGAAGCATTTTCAAATTTGATTGAATTAATTCAGAAGGCATTATGTAAATATCCTCAATATAGAGAGATTCTTAAAGATCTTGGTAAAGTTAAATCTGTCCAATATTATTTTCTTTATTCCTCTTCCCAACTTCTCCTGTTCAAAGATTGGGTGGTGGTCCCAAATGACCCCACAATTCAGCTCAGCATACTTCAAAAAAGGCATGACTCTCCTCTAGCTAGACACCCTGGCCAAGAGAAGACTCTCAAACTTGTCAAGCGGGATTTTCACTGGCCTGGCATGACTCAATTGATCAAGTATTATGTATCATCCTGTCAACAGTGTTCAATAAACAAAAATATTCACCACAAGAAGTTTGTACTCCTCAAACCTCTTCCAACTCCAAATGGTCCTTGGATTTGTCTTTCAATGGATTTCATCACTCAATTGCCACTGTCCAATTCCTTTGACTCAATCCTTGTCATAGTGTACAGATTCTGGAAAATGGCAGTTTTCATTCCAACAATGTCTTCAATAACCTCACTGGATTTGGCCCATTTATTCATCAAGAATATTTTCTCAAAGCATGGCCTTCCTTCAAGCATTGTTAGTGATAGAGGTTCTCTTTTTGTTTCTTCCTTTTGGAACAATCTTTGTCAGCAGTTCAAGATTTAAATAGATCCGTCAACTTCTTACCATCCAGAAACTGATGGACAGAAAGAGAGGGTAAATCAGATACTAGAACAGTACCTTTGGATGTATGTCAGTTATCATCAAGATGATTGGAACACCTGGCTCCCTCTGGCTGAATTTGCCTACAATAACTCTGACCACTCTTCAACAAAACAATCACCATTTTTCACTGTTTATGGAAGAGATCCACAGTTTGACTCAGCTCACATTACTCAAGATACTCCTGCTGGAAAGTTCTTAACAAAAATCCAATCAGTACAGAAAGATGTCAAGAGAGAACTTGAAGTTGCCATAAACAGGTTTAAGAGGTATGCAGATAAAATTAGAGCAATACCACCTGTTTTCAATCCTGGTGACATGGTATGGCTTTCTTCCAAGAACATCAAATCAACCAGACCCACCAAAAACTGTCTGAAAGATGGTTGGGTCCTTTTCCAATCTTGAAGAAAGTCAGTACTTATTCTTACCACCTCAAGCTTCCATCTCAATGGAAATCCATACACCCAGTCTTCCATATTTCACTCTGGGAACCAGTCAAGACATCAACAATCCCTAATAGGAATCAAGAGCCTCCTCCTCTGATCATCATTGAAGAATAAGAGGAATGGGGAGTTTCTCAAATACTGGACTAAAAGCTTAAGAGAGGAAAATTATGGTGTTTTGTGGAATGGAAAGTTTTCAGTAAAGATTCAGAAAGATCAACTGGGGAGCCAACTGAAAACCTCAAGAATTGTCCTGAACTGGTTAAGGATTTTCATTCTTTATATCCTGACAAGCCAGGACCCAATTCTTCAAGAGCTTGATTTTTTATGGTACTTGGTGGGGAGAGGAATTACCAAAAATATTTGGCCTGGCTTTCAACATCAATTCCAGAACTATGGCCATTTTTCGCTTGGGCAAATGGACCATTCATTTTTGAATTTCACTTCCAAGTCTTTCTAATTCCAAGTCATTCTTTCAATAAATTCATTTTCTTTTATGGCACTGGCAGGAGTGGTAATTACCAAAAGTAAGTTCCTCTCCTTGTGTGCACTTCCCTGAGGGGTCTACAATCTGTCAAAACATCACCTTGGCCACTTTGTGAGCACCTGGTATCAAATTTCTCTTTCCAGGTCCTTGCCCAATTTCAAAATCAGCTACCAACCTCTGTGATGAAGATTGGAACCTCCTCAAGATTCATTTCGCTTTTATTTTTTCTTTTCTTGTTTTCATTTTCATTCTTTTATTTTTATCTTTATTTTCAACTTAAATTTTCTCTTATCATGTCAAATTTGACGTCAATATCATCATTCATTTCATCCATCATCAAATCTTGAAGACCATGTCAAAAGAAGATCAAGAAAGTCCCACGTCATATGCCAACATTTTAATATCAGTATCAAATTTCTTTTTCTGAAAAGAAATCCTCATTATCCCTCTCTCAAAACTCTTTCCAATAGCCTCAACAGGCTTCACCTTGTATTGGTGCTCAGGAGCTCACCATTTCAAGGTGGGGGTACTGTCACAACCATGGAGATCCTCCCTCTTGGACCTCAATATGGAATATCCATGCCATATCCAATATATTGCTATTTGGCCATATCCATAATCATCGGCCAAATTGGCCATTGTCATGTTTTACGGCCTTAATGGTCATTTTATCATCTGGGGCCAACCTGGCCCCTTCACCATCATCAAGCCATTCTAGGCTGTCTCTTTGCTTTTGGGCATCTTGGGTATTTTCCATACAACAGGGAAAATACAGCCCAAAAGCCTGTATTTGGCTTTTTAAGCTTTAAATACAGTTTGCGCACTTTTGCGCATTTGGCTGTATTAAGCCATTTAGGCCATATTTCTCATGTATTATGTAAAATATGCCCAAAAGGCCATATCAGGCCTTTTGGGGCTTAATTGCCAGTTTTGCGCACTTTGCGCAAATACATTTCTTAAGCTGTATTAGCTGTATTTAGCCAAATACCCCAAAAGACACTTTATCACCTCTGAAGCCTCCAAAACCCAAGTTTCACTCTTATCCTCCTGGCATCATTCCAAAAGACCTTTGGCCACATTCAACCTTCAGTAACCAAAAGTGCCATATATGGTGTCATACACCATTATGCATCTTTTTTCAGCAGCAATCCAATGGTGGCAGTTTCAAATGGTTATTTCAACTTTTCAACAGGTCATCAAGGCTCAAGGGCAAGTGTCATAATCTCAAATACCAATGATGCCATCAAGCAATCAATGGTTATTCTCACTCACAGTATTCCTCCAAGGGAATACTGTCTGTTCATTCTCAAGGGATATTCAAGAGGCAGTTTCAAAATCAGTTGTCAAGTGTCAATGCTCCATCCATCCTACTTGGCAACCACATTCATTTCAATACAGTCTGGATTCCCCAAGACCTGTATTTCAATCATACATCATGGGAACATCATTCAACACAGTTCATTTCCCAATCTGGAAAGGTATACACTCCATCAGAAAATCAATACAGCTTCCAGTATTTAATACAGGACCACTGCTAGCCTGAAGGAGTCAAGCTCTCAATGTTTTACATATACCAGCCCCCTTTGACCCTGGGGGGTTTCCCCCAATTAATTAATGTATTTTGATTTTATTTTATCTTTATTTATCTTACCATTTTTGTGAAGTTAACACTGATATTATCAAGTCAGGCATTTAGCACCTTTTCTCTTTCTTTCTTCCCCTGTCAATGGATATTTGGTGGTCATATCCTTACTAATTCCATTGCTCATTTTTGCAGGTTGAAACAGTGATTAAGGACTTACTTGGTTGGCTCTTTGGCCATTTGGCTTCTCCCTTCTCTTCTTGCATCTCATCTTTGTACTTGCATTCTTCTTAGAGAAATTTATTCTTTTATTTTATTTTATTTATTCTTTTGGAGTCTTCCAAGTGAGTTCCCTGATTGGTGAGTGCCAGGCCACTCTTGTTTTTCGGTTGAAGAGCCCCTGTGACAGGGCCTAATAATTTAATGTTTTTGTTGCATCTGAGGGGGAAATAGAGTGAAAAGAGCTCTATTTATAGTAAAATACACTCTCCTAGGATCCAAAATACTTTTAATAGACTTTTACTGAGGGTATCCACTTGAGGTAATCAGTATTTTAAGGTTTAATGATGATTAAATCATAATTAAACCATCTTATCTCATTATTACCCCATCATTTAGAGTTATCATTTTAGCTCTAATTTTGATGATATCATAGGCTTGGAAGAAGCCTAAACTTTGTCAATTTGATTAGTATTAATCATAATCTAATAGTATTCACCAGTTTCATCACTTATATGATTTTTAAACTTAAAATAAGCTTATAGTGAGTGATCATAAATGATCAAATTTAAGCTTAAACCTTGATCATTAATAACTTCTAGCTTATACACACTGAAGCCATTCAGAGAGTGAATTCTGATAGCTTGTAATTTACTTTCAAGAGCATTTTATCACATTATCAAAACTCAATTTTTGATGATTTTCCTTGTAGCACATCTTTTCTGTTGAAATTTACTATTTTAAACTTCAAATCATGATTTCAGGGGGTTGTACCTTAAATATAATGATGAAAAATACATCATTATTCACTTATGAACAGGTAGAGGCTGAAAATCCAATCACTTTTGATTTTGGACCATTTTCACAACAAAGTGGTCAACATCTGTAGCAATTTTATTCAATAAGCACTTACAAGTTATAACCTTGTTTATAGCTTGTCAAATAAAGTCCATATCTTTCTTTCTACAGTATTTATTTTTAATATTAGGTTTTTTTCAACTATCTATCATGTATATTTCAAGATATATAAGCTAAAAACATGAATATATGAACTTATCATTCAAGTGCATATATTCAGGTTTTTTCCTTAAGTATTGACTTGACAGGTATGGAACAAAAATTCTATATGTGTAGTTTTTCATGGGTAATCCAATGGTGAAATTAATTTTACATGTTCGTCCATTGGTTTCTGGGATAAACAACAATTTATGCCCTTTATTGCCTTTTTTCTTATTACACAGTAAGTATTATCTGTACAGATATGACATAAAATATTATGTGTGTATTTTACCTTGACAAATCTCATGGTGTAATTTATTTTACATTTTAATTCATTATATGCTAAGGTGGGCAGTAATTTATGCTTCTTTATGGCATTTTTACCTATTTTGAGATAATATTTTTAATTCTTATTATTAGAATAATTATTACAAGGTCATTTTGTGACCTTTTTTGGATATGTTGTCATATCTCCAAGTCTCAAAAAAACAGTGATTCAAAGGCTCTATCTATGGCTTCACAGCATCTCTCATAATTCATAATGAATATAGAGGGAATTCTCAGGTCAAAACTGAGAAACCATGCTTAAAAATAAGGCTCTTAGCTTAAGGTAACTTATTTTTCATTCCAATTGAAAGATACCAGTGTTATTATTAACTCCAAGTAACTTTGATCATCTCTTATGTTAGTCATTTTAGGTTTAAGTTTAAATTAACTTTATTTATATTGAGTTTCATCACATGAAAAGCTTAAAAATAAAGTTTCAATCAGAAATCTCTTAAGCTCAATTTTCAATTAATTTCTAATAAAATCTATATTTTCTTTAATAATAATTAAATAATTTGATTTCAAGGCTAGTTACCAATTGAGCCTGTTTAAAAAGTATACTTAAAATTTAATTTATACACAAATAATGTTGAGTTGTAAGCAGTGTGAAAGTTTCAAGAAAATTCATTAAGAGCTGTATTTTTTCATGAATTCTTGAAGTTATTCCTATTTTTCCATGTAAAGATAGCAATACAAACCAAACCTCAACTTTTGATAAGGTATCAACATTTACAAATTTAAATCTTCAAGCTTATTCAATCTTTGACAGCTCTCAAAACCTTGATTACATGCTTGCATATTGAGATTTACCCGTTGGAAGCTTGTAATTCCTGTCCAAATTGGGATAAAACTAATTTAAACTTTAATTTTTGATCAAAGTCTAATATTAAAGCTTAATTAAGATAAAAAATCTTCAGATATATGTGGACAACCTTGATTTAGTCCTTGCACATCCCAAAAGTTGGGTACCCTGGCTCTATTTGTCTTTTTTCCTTTGTCCCACCTTTCTGCATGGATTTTGCCCTTCTATTTATTTAAAGACATACTATGGCCTTAAACCAGTTTAAATTGAGCTCACATGGTATTTACATTCTCTATAGAAAATCCTTAGCCAATACAGTAAATATACACAACACCTCAATTTTAACTGAAATTTTGATAAGTTTGAATAATGCTTATGCAACTTTGAGCTTAAATTTAACAATTTTAAAAAATGTTAAAAAAATTGCAACTGTACTGTGAGATTCTTAAATCTTCTAATAACATAAGAAATATCCATTTTTGGACATAACACCCTATGGGTCTATGCTAGGTTATTTTTGGTGTAGAATCCAAAAATGGTATAATAATTATAACTTTGTTTATTCAGAATAAATTCATACTTATTTTTTGTTATTTTTTATTTTAAATACAGTTTTTAAGTCTGTTCAAGAATAAATCAACTGTATAAAAAGCTATTTGTGGCTTTATGGGTATGTCATACATATCTCACAAGCTCACAGGGAACCTCAAAGGATGTTTTTTAGCTCACTCCCCAGTAGGTTCAGTACTTGGAAGGGCTATGTCCTCATAATTTGAAACATATATAATAAGTTCTATTTGAATTTTTTTCATTTCATTTAAAAAAGAAACTCAAACAGAAATATAACCTGAAACAAAAGCAATAAAATACAATATGAAGCCTAAAAGGCAAGAATCTAATATTGAGAGTAAATATACCCAATTTTAATTCAAGAGTTCTATTCTACATTCATAGATTAGATGGATGCACATTGAAAATTTAATATTTTACTACCACAATAAAAAACACTTTTCAATGGTGCACTAGTCTCAGGAATAGAAATTTATTTGAATTCCATAAAGGGCAGAGTTGGAAATATATACATTCTTTTTTTATAAAAAGTTAAGATGACTTTTTCCTCTTTCTCCATTGGTTTGAAAAAAGAATTCTTTAGTTCAGTATCCAAATTAATAACATCAAAAGATCATGATTTAAATGTTTCATCAAAAAAAACCACCCCTTGTTTGTTGGTGAGTTTGAGTAAGTTACTTTTGATTACTTCTTTAAAATACCACTTGGCTTATACTTTGAAGATTTTAGTTAAATTTGTTTCAGAAGTACAAAACAAATCCAAGATTTAATTATTAGTATAAAAATACTTGAGCTTAAATTGTGGATCAATAATGGTTTCAGCTATTTCTTGGGTCTTTTCTATTAGTATATTCATATATTTAGTAAGTTCTTCACACATAGAATTGGCTTCTGGCTCAATGGGATCCATCTCATATTGTTGTAATTCCTAAGATGATTTAAGCATCATTAGAAAATAAAATAGAAAAAGTAAAAAACCAACAAAAAAGACACCTGGTCAATGAATTTTATGAGAAGGATATAGAGTGGAAAGAAATTTTCAATTTTGGGATACTTTGAGCCACAAATTGATTTAGTTGGCTCATAAAATCGCTTCAGGAAATCAATCATTACTTAACTTCTCCTATTACATCTTAGTAAGGCAATATTATTGCAGCTGTGGAGAACTGAAAACCTGATTGTAGGCATCTTTGAGTGAAAATTCCTAGACCAGCATATTTTAGGTAGAATTTAACATGGTACACACATTTTATAATAATGATTCTTTGTTTGTTGGATCTTTCTTTTCATATACAATTTTGAAATTTGTAATGAATTTCTTGCATAGTTGGGTATTTTGGTTTAGATATGACACAATGCAAGAAATACCTGAAATTATTTAATTTTACTTTATTTTTTGTCCATCTGGTGGGTTGACCAAGTTTAAAAGTTCTATTGGCCCCAATTCACTTACTTTTGAATCTTGTGATGAGGTTAATCCTGTTGAAAGTGAATTGAGACCATCTCTTGCTTCCAGATTAATTGTGTGTTTCATGAACCTAATTAATTCAGCTTGAGCATCTGAATGCTGGGTACAAGGCTTCAAATTTGTGACACATTTGGTTTTTTACTGATTCATTGTTTTTTTTAATTCATGATATTTTGTTTCTAATATCTTGGTGCTGAATTATATTGAAAAAAACTTTTTTCCATCAATTCTCCAAAACAATAACCTGTTGGTAAAAGCTAGTTATTAATCACAAAAAATATTTATTAAAAACAGGACTAACCCTCAATTTCATTGAGGCCAAAGAGTACAGAGGTAAGGTCAAAATTTTAATCAATGAAGTTCTCAGTGTGTCACAACCATGGCAATTCATCCCCTTGGACTTCAATATGGCATATCCATGCCACGTTCAATATATGGCAATTTGGCCATATCCATAAATCATTGGCCAAATTGGCCATCTCACCTCATTTGGCCTTTTATGGCCATTTCATCATCTGGGCCCAACTTGGGCCCTTCACCGTCATCACGCCTTTCCTGGCCTTTCTCTACCTTTTGGGCAATTTTAGTATTTCCCAGTCAACAGGGGAAATACAGCCCAACAAGGTGTATTTGACTTTAAATACAGTTTCTGCGCATTTTTGCGCATTTGCGCACTTTTGCACATTTGCACAAATACAGTTTTAAGACTGTATGAGCTGTATTTGGCCAAATACCTCAAAAGACACTCTGACACCTCTGAAGCCCTCCAAAACCAATTTTGACCAACATCCTCCTGGCGTCATCTCTAGAGACGTATGGCCATTTTCAACCTCCAATAACCAAAATGCGATATATGGTGTTATACACCATTATACATCTTTTTTCAGCAGCAATCCACTGGCGGAAATATCATCTGGTTATTTCAACTTTCCATCAGGCCATCCAGTCACGTCATCAAGAGGATTCATCAAGGCTCAAGGGCAAGTGTCAAAACCTCAAATACCAATGATGCCATCAAGCAGTCATTGGTTATTCTCACTCCAAGTATTCCTTCCAAGGGAGTACTGTCAATTCATTCTCAAGGTGTATTCAAGAGGCAGTGCCAAAAGGAATTGTCAAGTGTCAAAGCTCCACTCAATCCATCTTGGCAACCATATTCATTTCAATACAGTCTGGATCCATCAAGAACTGTACTTCATTTTCAAGCATGGGAAATTCATTCAGCTCAATTCAATTTCAATATTAGCCAGCTGTATCAATTCCCAAAACAATCAATACAGCCTCAAGGATCAATACAGATCAGTTTTCAGCCTGAAGAACTCAAGCTCCCAACTTTTCACATATACCGGCTACCCTTTCCACCCTGGGGGGTTTTTCCCCAGTTAATTAATATACTTTGATTTATTTTTATCTTTATTTTCTTTTCATTTTAGTTAAGCAAATACTGATATTATGAAGTCAGTCATTTAGCACTTTTCTCTTTCTCTTTCTTCGCCTGTCAATGGATATTTGGTGGTCATATCCTTACTAATTCCATTATTCATTTTTGGCAGGTTGAAACAGTGATTAAGGACTTACTTGGTTGGCTCTTTGGCCATTTGGCTTCCCTTTCCTCTTTTGCATCTCATCTTGTACCTGCATATATTTTAGAGGAATCTATTCTTTATTTTCATTTCTTTATTCTTTGGAGTCTTCCAAGTGAGTTTCCTGATTTCTGAGTGCCGGGCCACTCTTGTATTTCTGTCCTAGAGCCCCTGTGACACAGTGACAGCCATATAGGCTGTCACATTGGGACTAGTCCATTTATCATTTGTTAAGGAAATTGGATATTTATTTGTAATTAGGATTTTACAAAAATTATCTTGATGATAAAAGTAAATTTTAGAGAGTTTTTCTGGTATTACTATCTGCTTTACCATTATGTGGGTTATATTTGGATTTAAGAGTGCTTAAAAATATTGAAACAATTTTGATTCAGTTATTGAGATTGGAGGATCTGTTTAAGACAAAAAATTTACAAGTGAGTTCTTAATGCTATCATTGAGAAGGCCTGTCAAAAATTTATTTTTGATCTGATTGATACTGAGAAAAAATTATAAAAAAATTTACTCAACTTTTTTTGGGTGTGAGCCATGAATGTACTGTTCCAGAGTTTCAACACTAAAAAGAAATTTCTTTTTGGGATTTCATAGCTGGTGATATCCAGTCAAGTGATTCTTAATGGCCTTAGTACTCCCTGTACAATCACACTTTAGTTTCTTCTTTAAGGGTTTTTCTAGTTGGTCCAGTACTCAAAATTCAACAACTCCTTATTCACCTCAATTTAAATATATCTTTACCCAGGATTGTTTAAGCTTGGTCAAATTGTTGCAGCTCTCACCCAGTGATTCTTGGGCTTCATTCTTGTTACTAAGGATTGTTTTCTGTGAGGGTTTTACTGATGACATTGAGGTGGTAATCTGAATTATAACAAATTGTTCTTTAAAATTTGAAACACATTTAAAAATTGCAAGAAAAAGAAAATTATAACTGTTTTTTTTAAATAAAAAATAGATGTTTGTTTTTGAAAAATAGAAACTTTGAATTTAAAAAAGAAATAAATATGGAGGAGGAGAAAGACAAGCAAAGGAATAAAAAAAGAATTGGGGGGATGACAGCTCTGGTCACCCCTCCCAGGTATTTGCAGGGATAAATTTTCATGGAAAATTCATTTATTTTGAGGTCAGGCCAGTGGTTGGATGACTCAAAAATATCCAGTATTCTGTCAGGTGGAAGCCTTAGACAAGATGTGGTTTCAAAGCCATATCCAAGCCCAATCACCATGAGAAAAGTGGCCACATCTGACAGCAGGTGTTTCATTTGAAATTTGTCATGGGAGATAGATTGGATTCATGTTGGAAATAGGTAAGAAGCTAAATTTTTAAATGGAAGTTTTGGAAGACATTTAAGCCACATATTCTCAATTGATTTGGATCAATATCAGTGTTTGGTCAGGATTTCCAAAGCTAAAGAATTTAACAACATATGATTAACAGAATTATCTTTGTATCCCTCTTGTATAAAGATTTTTTTAGAAAGTTTTATCATTTCATTTACAAAAATTTGAACCTTTGGAGATTTCCTCATAGATTTTTACATATATATTAAGCTTTCAACATGACCTTTCTTTCAAGATAGATTATGGTAGCCC
Source organism: Austropuccinia psidii (assembly GCA_023105745.1). NCBI lineage: Eukaryota > Fungi > Basidiomycota > Pucciniomycetes > Pucciniales > Sphaerophragmiaceae > Austropuccinia > Austropuccinia psidii. The sequence goes on along the minus strand of JALGQZ010000009.1, from coordinate 32,835,545 downwards.
ATAGATAAATAATATTTAAGTCTGAAACCTTTAGGTTTGAAAGAAGCTTATTATCAATAATTAAATTTCTTGGAGGCTTTGGGGATCTCTGAACATATAAAAATCCTGAAAAATATAGCATACCATTTAATTGTTTTACTTTATTAAAATATTTATTTTGTGAGAAATTATATACCTTCTTTTTTCTCTCTTTTGAGCTTAAAAGTTTGGTTAAAGTTGGGACAAGTTATTTATATTTATGGTACAAAGTCATTTTAAGTAGAGGAAAATCTAAATATAGTATATTTTGAAATGACATAACCCCTATTTTCAACCATAAAATTATCTAAAGTACATTTTTCCACTTATAGCAAGAGGAAATAAATATTCAAAGTAGAATGTTGGATTTTAGTCTTATAAGTAGAATTTTTTTTACTATACCATTCCATTGTTTAAGCTAAAAGCCATTCTGATCTTCATATAAAGGGAGTGGCCTAATAACATCATTTTAAATATTAATAAAAACAGAACCATAATTTTTTTAAATCTTTTGAAGCACTTTGTTTTTGTTTTATTAATACCAATTTAGCTTCAGTTTGTAAATTTCTGTGAAGAAATTATTAATTCTAAAATCATTGTCTTGATTCAATCTGCTACTGGAATAAGTGAAAAACTAATATCATTGAAATTATTATTTTGAGGAAATTAGAAGAAGAGATGTATAAAGAAATTAAATAAAGCTGAAATAATGGATTCTTTTTTAATATTTCAGGAAAGTTAACCTTCATGTTTCAATATGTCCAAAAGAAATTTTCATAAATTATTTTATTAATAGAGATTTTCAAATCATCTTTTTTCAATTTTGTTCACTGTATTTTATAGTTTTTTGAAGTTTAAAATTCAATAAAATTGATCTGTAAGACATTTGTAATGATTGGGATATATAGAGAGCTTTCAAAACAAGAATAAATCTAAGATTTAATATAAACTTGAAAATTTGATAGCTTTTTTAATTTATAAATACTAAATAATTAAAAACTCAGATCATCAGTAGTAATGTAGAAAGGAGTTTTTGAATTTCTCTAAATTAAAGTTTCCTCAATGTGAGCCTGTGAGGTATGTATAACATACCCATAAGGCCACAAATGATTTTATAAACAGTTAATTTTGTCTTAAGAAGACTTTTTAGTTGAAATTAAAATAAAAAATAACAAAAAATAAGTATAACTTTTTTTTGGATAAACAAAGTTATAAGTATTATGTCATTTTTGGATTCTACACCAAAAATGATCTAGGGTACATCCATAAGGTGTTATACCCAGAAACACTTATTTCTTGTGTTATTAGAAGATTTAAGAATCTCACAGTACTAATGTAACTTTTTTAACATTTTTTTAAAATTGTTAAATTTAAGCTTAAATAAGCTTAAATTTAAAGTTTCATAAGGTTAATGCAAACTTACCAAAATTTTAGCTAAAATTGAGGTGTGGTGTATATTTACTGAATTGGCTAAGGATCTGCCATACAGAATGTAAATCCTGCGTGAGCTCAATTTAAAAGGGTTTAAAGCCATGGTATGGCTTTAAATAAAGAAAAGGGCAAAATCCACGCAAAAAGGTGGGACAAAGGAAAAAGACCAAATAGAGCTGGGGTACCCAGCTTTTTGGATCTGCAATGATTCAATTAAGGTTGTCCACCTGTATTGGAGGATTTTCAACCTTATTTAAACTTTAAGATTAGACTTTGATCCAACCTTAAGGTTTAAACTGGTTTTATCCCAATTTGGACAGGAATTTCAAGCTGCCAAAGGGTAAATCCCAATATGCAGGCTTGAAATCAAGGTTTTAAGAACTGTCAAAGCTTAATCAAGCTTAAAAACCTTAAATAAGCTTAAAACTTTAAAGTAACAAGCATTAAAACCTTATCAAAAGCTAAGTTTTGGTGTGTATTGCTATTTTACGTGGAAAAATAGCAATAACTTCAAAAATTCATTAAAAATCCAATTCTTAATGGATTTGCTTGAAAATTTCACACAGCTTAGAATTTAATATTATTTAAATTCAAATTAAATTCTAAGTATCTTTTATAAATAAATTTCCTGGGTAATTAGCCTGGAAATTTACTCTTTTAATTAAGCTCAAAGAAAATTATGATTTCTTTAAAATTTAATTAAAAATTGAGTTTGAGACATTTCTGCTTGAAACTCTATTTTTAAGTTTTTCATGTGATTAACTTTAATATAAATAAGTTTATTTATATTGAAAACTTGAAATGATTAGTTTAAATGAGGATTAAAGTTACATGGAGTTAAGAATAACCCTGTTAACTTTAAATTGGAATTCAAATTAAGTTACCTTAAGTTAAGAACTTTAATTTTAAACATGGGTTTTCAGTTTTTAACTGAGCACGCCCTCTATATTTATTATGAATCATGAGAGCTTCTCTGAAGACATAAAAAGAGTCTTTTCATCACTGTTTTTGTCCATAATTCATTATCAATCCAATCATATTAGAAATTTAAACAGGTAAAGTTTTATTATTTATAAAATCTTATTATTAAAGTAATTCTTAAGTTATTTTATTCTTTATTAATTTTAAATTAAAGAATTCAAATCATAGAGTTCAGATTATTGTTGTAATCATCAATGGTATATTTTATATTATAAAATTATCATCTTAAATATCTCTTAAAATCCACAAATTCCTCTTAAAAACTCTTTAATCATAATTTTTATTATAAAAAGTTGTTTTATCTTTAAAAATATTGATTTTTGGCGTGTTTTTAACTTATAATTATTATTTAATATAATAACTGTTGTTGTTTGACTTGTTGTATTAAATAAATATTATAAGTAAGTTTTTCTCTAAAGTTCTATATTTTTTTTATCTATTATTAGTTTTTTTATATAGAATTTTTATTCTATAAGAATTATTTCTGCACAGTGTGTGTTATAATTTTTTTATAAATAATATTTATATTATTTATAAGTGGTTAATATTCATATTTCCATGTGTAAATGTCTCATTAAGAGCTTTACACTTCTTATTGTTATAACTGTCAGTGACTATAACAATAATAGAATAATTATAATTTATTATAATTATTATATTTTTTTTTATTATTATATTTTTATAATAATAATTAAATTTATTTTTTTATATAATTATTTTTAATAATTATATTTAAATTTGTGGTTATAATATTTTGTTATATTATATATTTCTACTGAGGACAGTCATAGTACTCTTGATTTTGCTACTATTATCAAGAGTTTCATAGACAAACCTTACACTCAAACTTATGAAGGTCCCATTTTTATTCTATTATCAATAATTGAATCTAAACAGATATATGAATTCAATAGCCAATTGAATTCATTAAAAACTGCATATTTATGAATAAATGAGACAACGCATTTAGCTTTATTCGAAATGATAAGACCCCTAAATAATATTAAGTAACAATTAGCTATATAAATAGGTTCTTTTAAAAATTCTATTTCTCAAAGTTTTTTTATAAAGCTCCTGTGAGCTTTTTGAATTTATAATTAAATTTATAAGGTTACAGATCCTAAAATAATTATCAATTGAGAATAATAAGCTTTTTATAGATTAAAGTTAAAAAAATTATATATGCATCTCTTTAAAGTGCTTTAAAAGATAATATGAGAGTATATCTTTTTTTTCTTGAATATTTATCCTCAAAAAATGGTTAAAGTATTGATTAAACTTATGTTTAAAAGGTTTAGTCCACAGAAATAAGGTGTATCCTCTGGGGAATGGAGCTTGAAGTTGAGAAAATATCATTTCAGATCCATGTCCAATAAGAATCAAAAAATGGTCTGAAGTATCTCTCAAGTGTTGAGTTTCATTATCAAGTATTTCTCAAGAAATTTTCCCAGTCAATCTTGATTTTGGTTTGGAACTTGTGAAAGATTTCTTTCCAGTAATTTTCAAAGCCATAATTTAATTTTTTTTATACAGAATGTACTAATTATTAAAAAAAAAAAACTGAATCATATTTTTTGATCAATGAAGATAGGAAAAAAATCTACAAATATGTTTATTTGAAAGTCAAGGAAAAATCCCCTGATCCTCAAAAAAGTAATTCAATATAATCAATCTGAATCTTGACAATATCTTAAGAGGCTTTCAGGGAAATAAAGCTTTAATAATTTTCTTACATAATCCCATGCTATATTGGCAGATAGATTTCGGATATTGAGTGAAATGGTCCTTCATTCGTGGAAGAGTTTAAATAATCCCCATTATTTATTAGTTTTATCATCACTATATTGAATTCAAAAACTCTCATTTTTCTTTCCAAACTTTTTTTATAATATGAATACTGTTTAATTTGATTTTTGGAAGAAAAACATAAACATAAAAATAATAAAGAATATCTCAAAAATTCTTTTTTTTAGAAAATATTTTAAATAAAATTACAGAATCTCCTCAAAAAATGGAGGATAAATTTTTTTTTATAAATTTTGTTGCTGAATTTTTAGTTATTGTTATTGAAATAAAGATTTTTTTCTATATTTTTTGAATAAAGGCAATAAGAAGAAATGTCTTTCTTTTAGTCTAAGTAAATTTATGTATACATATATTGGCTTTTTTAAGTTCTTTAAGAAATCTTTGCTTCTGATGTGTTGTTTTCATTATTTCACAAGTTCCTTTTTTACATTTTTAATTTCCTTTAATTTCAATTTTATCTTTTTGGTTATCAATTAAGATTACATTAGTAGTATTTTTAAGGCCTTCTACTGTAAAATTATTTAAAAGTCTTTGATTTGTTACAGTACAGGCCCTTTAATAAGTCCCACTGTAAATTTTTCAACAATTGTCCACAAATTTACAGTAGCAAAACTTACAAAGGCCCTTTACTTTAGTTCTCTCTGATTTTGTTTAATTTCTTCCAGTTTCAGATTTTGTAATTTATAAATCCCACTAATTTCCCTATGAATTAGGAAATGATACTCTTAAACAATTAAGAATGAAGAATTTCCTGCTTAAAAAAAAAAAGATAAATTTTGGTCTTAATAATAAAAATTGATAAAATTGATTTAGGATAAAAAAAAAGAATCATAAAATGAAAAAAAAAGCAAAATAAAACTTAAATTCCAGAAATTCAAATAAAAAGAAAGAAAATATCAATATATATTATATAATTTTTTTTTCAAATCATTCTATTCAAAGTATTTTAAAAGCCTTCATATTCTTATTCTGAGGTTGCAAAAATTCAACCCTATTTGAAACAAGAATATTCAAAAATCAAATTTCTTTAGAAAAAGCTTCAGTTTAAAAAAAATTATTTTTATATTTTGAAGCTTTTTTTCTTTTGAAGGAGAAACAAGAAATTATATTTTTATAAATTAATAATAAGTTATAAATATATGAAGATAAAATATTTATTCATTTATAAAACTTTCTATGAACTCTTTTTGAATTCAAAAAAAATTGAATTATTTAAATTTAAATTATATTCTTAGATTCAAATTTTTATCAAAGAGAATAATATCTTAAAGATAAAAATACAAATTGAAACAGTTTTTCTATTATGTGTTGTATACCTAGTCCATCCCATTAAAAAAGGAATAAAATTTTTAAAATTCTCTAATATTTCAGTGGCTTAGAATAACTTGGAATAATAGCAAACATTTGAATCCTTCATTCAACCCAGTTCACAGGAAGGGTCTATGCTCAGTCTTGGATGGGTCCAAGCTAATTTCCAAATGCAACATCTGCTGTCAGGTGTAGCCATTTTTCTCATGGTTAATACAGGGTATACATGGCTATGTAAACCACAAGCCTTCCCTTTAAAATGAAAATTCTTCACTCCTTCTATGTGGTGAGGAAAAAAGTGACCATAATCTTCCCAAAAAAAGGAATCCCCAACCTGTTCTTGAATTCTTATTTAGTATGAAAGTTTCCAAAAAAAATTTACCCTTTTAAAATAATCAGGTATCATCATATTATTGATAATTTTAATACTTATTATAGTTATCCAATTAAAAATTACTTCACTAAAGGCTTTCAGAAGTACTCACCACCACTATTCTATTATAATAAAACCTTTTTTCTATGTGTCACACTAATAGTACTAGTTGTAAATAGCTTATACATAAAGTTATACTGATAGCAAAGCTGTATCATATATATAGCCACCTTCAATATTAGTCATTTATTAAATTGAAATTCAAAGATTTTGATACACCAATTAATTATTTTATTTTAATTTTATTTTCTCTAACTTTAAACTAAATTTGAAATTCATGAGATTCACCAAAAAAAAAAAAAAAAAAAAAAGGGTCCATGCCTCTTTTTCTTTTTCTTTTTTTTTTTTAAGATTAAAAAAATCATCAATATATATATATATTTTTTCAAAGTTTTAACAGAAAAAAAAAATAAATATTATTTGTTTTAGGAAAAAAAAAAACAACCTTTTTTTTTTGAATTTAATTTAATTTAATTTAATAAGAATTTTTTTGAGTTTTTAAAATTTAATATTTTTCTTAATTAATTATTAAATGTTTTTTTTTAATTTACTTTACTTTATATAATTGAAAAATTTTTATTTTATTTTATTTTTTTTTAATTAGTTTAAAATTTATTCATTCATTCATAAAAAAAAAAAAAAAAAAAAAAAATTAATTTGAATTTTATAATCATTTTATTGAAAAAAAAAATCAAAAAAAAAAAAAAATTTTTGAGATTTTTTTTTTTTTTTTTTGTTTTAAAAGAAAAAACATATAAAACTTAAAATTTTATTTTATTTAAACTTTTTTTTTAAAAAAAAAAATAAAAAAAAAGTAAATAAATAAATAAATAAACATAAATAAAAATTTAAGGCCTGGTTTATGTTTGGGTTTTGAAAAAAAAAAATTGAATTTATTTTGAAATTGATTTGAAATTAAAATAAAATTGAAATTCAAAACTTTTAAAATTATTTTCAAAACATTTTTTATGTTCATGATCTATGGTGACAAATTAATTTTCTCAGTTTCTGTGAGCCATTATTATTCAACCAGCACCAAATGTCTTGTTATTGTAAATAGGCCCATTGGACTTGATAATTTCATTCTTCTTACAATTATAGAGCCATGGACCATCCCAAGATGTTTTATGTCATGACAAGCTTAACTTTAGCTATTAGTTTTCATATAACATGCTTTTAAGAAACAAGGATTCCTCATTGACATTCACTACAGCAAGGGAGAAGATTCAACCCATGGTATGATGAAGGGTTGTACAATGAAGGACAATTCATTGGGCTATTTTGAATGGGACGTGAAGATTTCTTTGTCCTTATTAATGCTTTAATGAATCAAATACCAAATGCCTATCAACATAATACACGTGGATTAATGATTGAGGAGAAATTAGGGATTACGTTGTATAGGTTGGGTCATGGCAGCTCTTATGAGACAGTTGGGCACATCTTTAATGTGGGTAAATCTACTGCTTATCAAGTAACCAAAGTGGTTGTCCAGGCCATTCAGGTGTCATTGCATGATTCAACTATAGTGTAAGCAATTCCAATTGTTTACATGATTTGTACATGACTAATTGTATCGTGGTTCAATAGGTTCCCTGGAATTGATGATGCTCAAAAATGGCAAGAAATGGAGGAGAAATTCAGACAAAGGCAAGGACTCACAAATATAATTGGGGCCATCAATGGGACCCACATTCCAATAATTCCCCCCCCCCCAATGATGAGTGGGATGCTTATGTCAATTGGAAAGGTTGGCATTCAATTGTGTTTCAGTGTATTGTTGATGCACAAGGGAACTTTTGCAATGTGAGTGAGTCATACAAATTGATAAATTGCCATGCTATTGATACCTTTGAGCCATATAGGTATATGGTGGGCTTCCTGGTTCAGTTCACGACAGTCATGTATTTATAAAATCAAAAATTGGAAAAGATCTAATCAACGGCATACCGTGATTTCCACCAAATTGTGTCCTCATTGGCGATTCAGGCTATTCAGGTCACTTACCCATCCTCAGACCATTTCAGAACATACGCGATGAGGATGCAGTAAGATTTAATCACATGCATTCATCTACAAGGTGAGGCAAAATTGGTTATTTATTTATAAATAAAATATTAATGTAATAATATACTCTGCAGAATGGTTGTAGAACAAGTGTTTGGGCGGTTGAAAAATAGGTTTCGATGCTTGCTCTACCACCACAAGCAATTGTGCCCATACACACAGGCCAAATAGCAATTGCATGCATGATTTTGCATAATATGCTAAATAATAATCATGGAAATTTTTTGAATGCTTGGAATAATAGAACAGTGAGAGAAAATTTGTTAGGATAAAATAGGTAAGCATCTAGAAAGTCATTACTTCAAAAAACTAATTGTTGGGATACAACAGGTAATTGCATTACAAAAGAAACAAAGCGACATTAGTATATGAATATACAGTGCTAGGGAAAAATGTGTGTGTTATATCTGCAGTGGGGCCAAAATTTGGGAAGCAGAGCGCCAATTCCAAGAAGATTTGGTACATTTGTCAACAAAATTATTGTTTATCATTTTGGATCATGTGGGTGCATTGTTTAACATTCTCAGGCTAATCGCGTGCAAATACAAAATTTTTCCCAAAAGCCAAAAAGTCTTTAACAATTGCTTCAGTCAAATGTTAATAAATTAAGAATACTGACCAATCCTGTAAGACTTTCTCAATCGCTTCCAGCTCCTTCAAATAGCCTTGTTTTAATTGGGCCAAAATGGAATCTTTAGCTTTAATGGCTTTGGTCAAATTTCTTATCTCTGTAGTTTGTACCCTTGTTTGTGCTTTGGCAATTGTAATTTTGTTGAGCATTTTGGCTTTCTCTTCAGTGAGGTATTCCATATCATCGCAAAGTGATTGCAATAGTGGTCCGCTTGCTTCTAAGGGTGATTCTTCAATAGGATGGGAGGAATCATCTGGAGATGACAGCATTATTAGCCAAGTTTGTACAGTGGCGATATGATTCCTTTTTCAAATGGATAACAAGCAAGGCTGGTATAGTATAAAATTAATTAGACCATAAATTTGTGACACTGTTTTAAGAATAATGTAACAAGGACATGGAATGGCACTTTAAATGTACCTCTCATTGATTAATAGTGTTGACATTAACAAGAAAGTAGCCAGACACATTTATATGAGTACAACTTTAGGAAAACCGGAGATAAACATCTTGCCCCACTATTATCTGCGTTCATGCACTTATGAAGGGAAAAACATATGAAAACTGCCATGAAATTACAAAGAATATATTTAAGAAGAATTCAGTCAATTGTACTCCTCTTTCTAACAATTGCAATTACTTTGGTGGATAGTTTGAAAAGACTTCTCAAACTTGGTGTGTCTTCCCAATGCAGGTTACATATTTATCCTGGGTTTGATCCTTACTCAATTCAATGCAGAGTTAGTTAATGTAAACTGACTTATTTAGTGATTCCACTTACCACTCCCTGATGCATTCTGCAATTGTGCCGGTGGCTCATCCAAGGGAATTCCTGTTATTTTTGATAACATGGCCATCATGTATAGATGCATCTGATAGCTTCTTCGTTGATCCTCAGCGTGCATTTGTACTTCCTATAATTGCCGTTCTTCTTCACGCTCCCTCCTTAACATCTCTTGCTCGTTGAATCCTGTCTTTCTCTTCTGCTTGATCTTGTCCTTGTTGTAGGATCATAATCAACGGCATCAACATTCTTTGCATATTGGTGTTCATGTTATTCATGAATGATTGGCCACGCCATGTTGTTGCAAATGTATTTGATGAGGCTTGACTAAATGAATTGCACCATCCTCTTCTTGAAGATCCCGCGCGATTTGCCAATGTATCTAATGCCTCCATTTCCTGAGGTTCCATTCCTCACTCATAAATGTTTGGGTCATATTCCATCCTAATTATCGTCTCATCATTTTCACTGTTTCTATTTGTATTTCCTTTGCCCCCATTTCTTTCTTCCAACCAAGCATTTCCCTCTTCACCTCCTTGTTCTATATCTTCCTCATGTGGTGAAAAGCGAAATTCCCCCAGCTCTAATCCAATTGCATTCATTCCTGAATTGTTTGTATTTATTAATTTCAATAAATTGTATATCTATAGTAATCAAGTACATGTCAATAGAGCTCCCATCAAACATGTATGCTTACTTACTGACTTCCATTGTCATATGATGACATTGTAGCTGAATTTATAATCCCCCACCTCCAGTGCTGTCACATGCATCTTTAATAATCTAAATTGTTATGCAAATTAGTATTCATCATTGACAATTAAATTAAAAAACCCACCTTATACACAGAGCTCAAAGCCTTATACCTCCTCTCAAGCATATCAAAGGAGATACTTTTGAGTAAATCATAATTATTTTTCTGATTTTCATGCATCTTGAAAAAGCGATTCCATGGTATAAACCCACTTGTTGTGGCATCCATGTTGAGGTAATCCATTTGCAATTCCCTCATCATTTCCAACAATTGTTTTGTAGTTGCCTCATTCCAAAAAAAATCAAGATTTACAATTCCTCTCTTGATTACGTAGAGCTTGACAATGTTCTGCTTGCTGTAACCTCTGTGCTTCTGCATTGACTCGCTCATTATTTCTTCTCTGTCTTTTGGCTATTTGATCTTGCTCTAATTGCGGATGATGCAATCATGCTTCTTCATGGGTCCTCCTTTTCTTTCCTTGCGTGGAAGTTTGGCTGGGTGTTTCTTCAACATTAGAAGGATTTTCAATCCTTCCACTTACAACTTCACCACTTGTCCAATTGGGCTGACTTGAAGGCCCTTCAGGTGATTCTTCTGGTACACTTCCTGTGTAATCTCCAAGTGCCCTATGAATACAGTCATATGTTGACAATTGTGATTCTGGGGTTGTGTTAGCCATAAGAAAGAAATAAGTGATGCGTTAAAAGAAATTTAAAAAAAAATTCAAACCCTGGTGAACCAGTTTTGAAAGTAATTCTAGTTTTGTTTGAATTGAAAGTAAATAAAAAGTAAATTATGAATTAATTGAAAATTAATTCAAAATAATTTCAAAATTTGGGTCAAAACCCGATCATAAACCGGGCCTAAAAAACTTTTCAAAAAAAAATATATATTTAGTTAAAAATTAAAAAAGAAAAAAAAAATTACTTTAATAAAAAAAAATGAATAAATAAATAAAAATAGCAAAAAAATAAATTTCAAATTGAAAAAGTTAAAATTAGATATATAAATATAAATATATAAATGATATATAAATTATTATTTTTAAATTCAATATTGAACTTTTATTCTATACTTTAAGTTTACTTAGTTATTCTTTCTGAAAAGATAGGCAAGTTGATTGAGATTTCAATAATTTAACAGAAAAATTAAGTAAATAATCGAAAGAGCAGGTCAAAAACCTTGTGTTTTTGTGATTTTGTTTAGTTTAGCAACGGCCGAAATTTTGAGCTTGTATTTCAAACTAGTTTCTTCACAATCTTTCTGAATCATGATTTTGATTGCGTTTTGCGAATCAAAAAAGGAAACTTGCAAGTTTTCATGTTCAAAAGCCCACAAAAAACATTTTTTGACATGATAATAATAGTACAAAAAAATTGTTTGCATTTATACAATAAATTTATATAATAAAAGAGATAAAAATCATGATAATAATAAAATTACAATTTTTCCCAATATAAAGATTTCCTCAGACCAAAAAATTTCCCGGTGGTGATATATTCTTAATCTTTACACAATTTAACAAAGACAAAAGACCATTTCAAGTGCCCCCTTCAAACAAAAAAAACCTGAGTTTTTTGGGTGATTTTATTATAATAAAAAAAAACAGTTATTATTAAAATTCAAGATCGATTCTTTCAATTGATGATTCAGACTCTTCTCTCAACCTATGTAAGATTCCATTATGATTATTACTATTACTAATACTTGATGTTTTTGTATTATGATTCTGATTAGTTACTTCAACTTTCAATTTAATCTGATGATGATCATTAATATTTTTGATCATTAATTTTGGAATTGATTGACCTTGTTCAATTACACTTCCAGCTAATCTTTTAATAGTTAAATCTAATTTTTCTTTCATCATTTTACCTAACTTTTCAGCTTGATCATGATCTTTGTTGATTAAATTTGGATTAATTTGCTCAATTTGATTTTCAATTAACTTTTGTTTGCCTTTTTGATTAATTTGACTATGAATTTCGTTTTGATTTTTAGATTTATTATCTACATTATTCTTTTGAATTTGTGGATTAATTTGTGAATCAATCATGGCTAAAAAGTTATTAATTTGAATTCGATCTTCTTCTAAAGACTTTTTTCCATGATCATCAAAACTTGATGAATTTAATAAAGCTCTTCTTCCTAATGAACCTGAATCTGGAGTTTGTAAGCTTGTAGCGCCTGATGAATTTTGACCAAAGCTACGTGAATGGCGTGATGAAGAATAACGCCTAGCCATTGGAGGACCAGATAAAGTTTGACGATTGATTGAAGAATGATTAGAAGTCAAACTTTGATGAGTAGGTGAAGACGACAAAGTGCTAATAGGAGAAGTACTAGGGATGATAAAATTAGTAGGTTGATTTAAAGGTTGAGAATTTTCAAATGAGATAAGAATAGATGAAGATGGAAGAGAGACTGGACTAGATGATAATAATGAAGTTGAAGGGGCAGTAGGTGAGATTAGATTTGAATTTAAAGGAGTAATAATAGAAGAGTTTGTACGATTTAATGATGAAGGAGTAGGTAAAGCATTAGATAAGACGGGTGGTAATGATTGCCTTTGAGAAACTAATTTAGCAGTTAATGTTGAGCTCTAAAACAATAAATTGAAAAGAAGTAAATGAGTTGAATTAAAAATAAGTAAATGAGTTGAATTATTAAGAAGAAAGGTAAATGAATTGATGTTAATAAGCTTACATTAATGATTTTATTATTATGATGATGATTTGATAAAGGTATTGAGAATGGTGAAGATTCAGCAGCAGCTTTGATTGCAGCAGTTAAAGAGCTAGAAGAGTTTGGTATAGAATGAGGAGGATGATTTAAAGAATTAAAGTTTTTTGTGAATGAATGAGTTGGAAGAGAATAAGGAATCGATTTGAATGAATTAGATTTAGGATTAGAATTTAAAGATTGATGAATTTGAAGATTTGAAGATGATGAGTTGAGGTTTGAAAGTTTTTCAAGTTTTTCTTGATTTAAAATTTTTGAGGATAATAATGATTCAAGATTTGTGATTTTGAATTTGATTAGATTACGATAGATTAGATGAGTTTGAATGTGACCACAAGGAGTTTGAATGATTGGAAATGAGAAATGATTGATAGGATTGATTGAAAGAAATTTAGGATGATTTGATAAAGGTTGATTTAAATTAATTTCGAGATGTTTTGAATTTGAAAGATTGAAGATTTGATTTGAAGAATGATTTGATAAGGTTGTAGTACTTAATCTACAACCAATTTTGATTGAATTATCTTGATGATTGATTAAATTTTGAAATAATTTCCAAGTTGGTAAAGATCTTAAGATAGTATAAAAAGTTCTAAAATGAATGATAGAATGACGATAAAGGGTAGGTAATTCTAGATTAGGAGGAAAAGGGATAGGAGGATTTAAAGAGATTGACCACCTTTCTAATACGATATTTTTATGATAATTTGAAGGAGAAGATGATGATTGATTGAGATGATGATCTACAGGGATTTGATTGCCTAGATTATCGATTAAAGTGATTAAAGAGTTAGGAGGAAGGTCTTGAATATCTAATATAGTTTCGAATACCATGACGGGAATTAAATGAAAATTTGAGGAGAGTTGAATGAAAGGATTTGAATTAAATGAGGATGAATTGGAGGATGTAGACGAAGAGGAGATTGAATTAGATGAAGATAAAGATGTAGGATTGAATAAGATTGAAGAGACCGATTTCCAAGTTTTTAATTCATTTTTAAAATAATCTAAATCGTTTAATTCTAAATTAAACTTGAGAAAGAAGAATGAATTGATTAGTTATATTGATTGATTGATTGATTTTTAAGATCAAATAAACGTACCCATTTATCTTTTTTAATTTGATGAATTGATGATGAATTGATTTGATTTAAATTTGAAAAGTTTTTCATTCTAGAATTGATAATTAACTGAATTGATTTGGAGTAAAATTTGTGGATGACTTGATCTAATTTTGAAAGATTTTTAAAATTAAGTTGAAATTTTGATTTAAGATGATGATTTTGAAGATTTTGATTTTGAAGATTTTGAAGATTTTGAAGATTTTCATTTTTATTTTGAAGATTTTGATTTTGATTTTGAAGATTTTCATTTTTATTTTGATTTTTATTTTGATTTTTCGTTGAATTTGAAGTTGATTGTTGCTGATTTTGTTGCTGATTTTGTTGCTGATTTTGTTGCTGCTGATTTGATTGTTGCTGATTTAAATTGAAGTTTTGATTTTTGAACATTTTTGAAAATTTTTAATTTAATAAATTAAAATTTTGATTTGATTTGATTTTTTTTTGAATTTTTATTTTTATTTTTTGTTTATTATAATAAAATTCTGAATTTAAGGCCCGGTTTATAATCGGGTTTTGAACCGTATTGAAAATTTTTTTTTTATTTTTTTTTTTTTTCAAAATAAACCAAAAATTATTTCAAAACTTAAAATTTGTTTTTCATAAAGTTAAATCTTGAACATCTATCCCTTTTTTTGATTGTTGAAATAGTTTTATCATTAAAAATTTTATTAATTTGAATTTTAAATTTTGTCAAAATCAATGAAACCATCATCATTTATAGAATGACCAGCATAGTAATGGTGATGGAATTAGCATTCAATTTAGCATGATATCAGCAATTTGGGCATAGACAATGTCATGAAATACAACAAGAAGCCTGATTGAACCCTTAAAATGATAAAGGAGATTTTGTTGGCCTTTTTTGAATGGGGTGTCAATTTTGTTTCATTAGCTGCAAGCCTAAGACATCATGTTAGTAATGGTCACCATCACAATATTAGGGGGCTAATGGTAAAAGAAAAATTAGATGTCACCCTTTATCAAATTGGTCATGGGAGCTCTTACAAAAAAATAGGCCATCTTTTTAATATTGGAAGTTCACATCCTACCAGGTATCACAAGTAATTATTGGTCAAGCCATTTTGGTAGTATGGCATGATATGACCATTATGTGAGTTCAATGTTCTTTTAAATTTAAAAAAAATAAGCCAACTTTTTGTTCATAAGTCTTCCAAATATGGATAATAAGGAGGAATGGGAAATCATCAGGACTCACCAACATCATTGTCCCATTGATGGCACACACATACCTATCATTCCACCACTAAATTATCAGTGCAAGTCATATGGCAATCCATGGTATTACAATGCATTTTTGATGGCAATAGAAATTTTCAAAATGCAAGTAAGATGTGATTATATGCTATTATAGATTATGACTTATCCTGATGATACTATGACTTTCACAGGGGCTCTTGATGAAAGCAAGAGTGGCCTTGCACTCAGGAATCAAAAACTCACTTGGAGGGCTCCAAAAGGATAAAGAAATAACAAAAATTATATTTCTTTAAAGAAGAATAAGAGTAAGGAAAAAAATGCAAAATATAAAAGAAGAAGGAATACAATGGCCAAAGATGATAAAAGAAATCCAAAAGCCAAAGAGCCAACCAAGTGAATCCTCAATTCACTGTTTCAACCTTCCAGAAAGAACAATGGAGTTAGTAAAGGATATGACCACCAATATCCACTGACAGGCAAAGAAGAAAGGTGAAAATGACTAACTTAAGATTAACAGTATTTACTTTAATAAATAAAAAGAGAATAAGGATAAAAATCAATCCAATATATTATTTAACTGGGGGAAAATTCCCCAAGGAAGAAAAGGTGGCCAGTATATGTGAAAAGTTGAAGACTGATCCTGGAGGGTTGATCACCCAGCTGTATTGACTGCTTTGGGTTAATACAAATCTGGCCATCTTGAGAATTGAACTGTGTGACTGAATTCCTACAGTGGAATATGAATTGGCCCCAAAGGGCCAAGGCCATACAGGTTGTTTGAATACAGCCTGTATGGACCAATTGAGTTGTCCAAGAAATACTGAAGTACTTGATGCCTTGAAAACTGATTTGAATGATTGATAACCTCTTGAAATTGCCCCTTAAATAATCCTGAGATGAAATAACAACCCAACTCCTGCAGGGCCAGGTGGTTGGGGTCCTTAAATGGTCTTCTGGTAGCCACCAGGGATTGCAAGACTGGATGATTTAAAAGTCTTCCTTCAAAATGGGTGATGGATTTGGGGACTTGAATTAAAAAGACATAATTGGGTCTTGAAAACATCACCATTTCATTGCTGAGCAAAAATGTGGTATAATAATATATTATACCATATATGCACCACACCTGGATCCTTTGGTATGGGGTTCATGAATGAAGGAGAAGTCTTCCCCTGAGCTGAGGGAAAGCCTTTCTGGAACTGAGCTGGTGGCCTCTGGTGGTTGAAAGTGGCCAATTTGGGTCCTGGGGTCCTTTTGGCCATTTTGGGATTGTTGAGATTTGGGGCCAAAATTGGGCTCAGGTGGGCCCACTTGGCCCCTTTTGGCCTCATTTGATTTAGGCCAAAAGGGGCCTAAAGGTCTCACAGACCACTTCCTGCAGTACATGGCTTATGGACTGTGGGTTGTAGAGGCCATAGGGGGCCTTGGCAATTTAGGCCATAGACCCTCTAATCAAAAGGGGTGGTCCAAAGGCCCTGGTGATGGCTGGAGGGGCCAGAGGCCCCTGGAAGACAAAATGGACCCCCCAGTCCCAAAACAGGGGTATTGGCCTGGGGGTTGGTGAGGTGGAGAATTGGCCAGAAAGGCAAATGATTGCAGGATATTTCCTGAAGCCATAAATGAGGTTTGGGGGCATGAGTGGCCAGAAGAAGTGGATATGGCCCAAAGGTCATAAAACACAAAACGGTCCAATTGTTCATAAAACTGATGACATGGCCAGTTGGCCAGAGATTGGGGTCAGGATAGATTTGCCTTAAACACCCATTGGGGGTGATTACACATGGTTGTTACAGTACCCCCCACCTTGAATGGTGAGCTCCTGAGAACCAATCCAAGGTAAAAGCCTATTCAGGCTGTTGAGAAGGATTGGACATGGGGGATCCAGAGGTATTGAATCTTGAAAAGAATTTTTATGACTGGTAAGAGGTTGGCATATGATATGAGAATGATTTGGTCTTTTTTTGACATTTGACTTTGGAAATTTTGAAGAATTAGAATTTATATCAAGATTTGGCATTAATATTATAAGAAAGAAAATTTTGAAAAAGTATAAAGAAAGAAATATAAAAGAAACATTGAAGAAAAGTAAGAAAAGAAAATAAAGAGAAAATAGAATCTTGAGGGGGATCCCAATCTTCATCACAGAAGTTGACAGCTGATTTGAATTGGCCAAGGATCTTGAAAACAATATTTAATTCCAGGTGCTCACATAGTTGCCAAGGTGATGTTTTTAAAGATTTTAGACCCCTCAGGAAAGTGAACACCAGGAGAGGAACTTACTTTTGGTAGTTACCACTCCCACCAGTGCCATAAAAATAAAAACTATTTGCTGAAGGAATGAACTTGAAATGGGAAGAGCTTGGAAAGTGAAAAGGATATTGAATGGTCCATTTTCCCAAGTGAAAATGGCCATGTGTGTTGGAATCAATGTTGAAAGCTTGGCCAGAGATCTGTGTCCACAAAATTGACAAGTGCTCACAGAGTAGCCAAGGTGATGCTTACAAGAAGAAGGGTAGAATACCTCTAAAGGTGAATACCAGGAGTGGGATTTTTTTTTTGGTAATTTATCTTCACAAAAAGTATCATAAAAATATAAAGATCTTGAAGAATATTGGCCTAGCTTGTCAGGATACAATTCATGGAAATATTTGACAAGTTCAGGGAAGTTATTGAGGTTTTCAGATTGTTTGAAAATGGATCTTTCTGGGTCTTGACTGAAATGTTTCCATTCCACAATATATCATAATTTTCCTCTTTTGAGCTTGGATTCCAGTATTTCAGAGACTTCCCATTCCTCTTATTCTTCAATGATAATTGGAGGAGGAGGCTCTTGATGCTGATCTGGGATACTTGATGTCTTGACTGGTTCAAGGTGGGAAATATGGAAGACTGGGTGGATGCACTTCTATTGAGATGGGAGCTTATGCTGGTAGGAATGAGTATTGACCTTCTTCATGAGTTGAAAAGGAACCAACCATCTTTCTGACATTTGTTTTGTGGTTCTTGCTGATTTGATGTTCTTGGATGAAAGCCATACCATGTAACCAGAATTTAAAATGGGTTAACTTTCTCTACTTTTATCTGCATAGCTCTTAAACCTGTTTATGACAAATTCTACTTCTCTCTTGACAATTTTCTGTACTTATTGTATTTTTAAAGATAACTTTCCAGAAGAAGTTTCTTGAGTGAGGTGAACTGAGTAAAATTGAGGACTTCTTCCATAAATGGTGAAAAAAATTGATTGTTTTGTTGAAGAGTGGTCAGAGTTATTGTAGGAAAATTCAGCCAGAGGGATCCAGGTGCGCCAATCATCTTGATGATAACTGACATACATCCAAATGTACTGTTCTAGTATCTGATTTACCCTCTATGTCTTTCCATCATTTTCTGGATGGTAAGCAGTTGACAGATCTCTTGAAATCTTGAGCTTCTGAAAAAGATTGGTCCAAAAAGAAGAAACAAAAAGGGAACATCTATGGCTTACAATTATTGAAGGAAGTTCATTCTTTGAAAAGATATTCTTTATGAATTAATGGTCAAAATCCAGTGAAGCTATTGAATACATTGTTGGAATAAAAACAGCCATTTTTGAGAATCTGTCCACTATAAAAATAATTGAGTCAAAAGAATTGGACAGTGGCAATTGAGTGATGAAATCCATTGACAGAAAAATCCAAGGACCATTTGGAATTGGAAGAGGTTTTACGAGTCCAAACTTCTTATGGTGGATACTATTGTTTCTTGAGCACTGTTAAAAGGATGAGACATAATAATTGATGAATTGAGTCATTCTATACCAGTTGAAATCCCGCTTGACAAGTTTGAGAGTCTTCTCTTGGCCAGGGTGTCCAGCTAGAGGAGAATCATGATACTTTTGAAGAATGCTGAGTTGAACTGTGGGGTCATTTGGGACCACCACCCAATCTTTGAATAAAAGCAGTTGGGAAGAGGGCTCAAGAGAATAATCTTGGACATATTTACCTTTTCCCAATTATTGAAGTATACCTCTGTACTGAGAGTCTTGTCATAATTTCTTCTGAATTGATTCAATCAAGTTTGAAAAACAATCCACCTTGACTGCAAAAAATCTTGAGGGCTGAACTTCATCTTTCTTAATGATTTTTTGAAAATTAATTGGATTATTGCAGATTCAATCCTCCCCCCTCTCCAGATAAATGTTTTCCCAACATGATAAGGCATCAAGAAGATTAGCTAGGCAGCCAAGGAAGTAAGTGATAGAGAAAGGAAATTCAGAAAGTAATTTAGCCCAGTGGGCTTGAGGGTGAGTAAGAACTTTTGAGGACATGAAGTATTACAAGTAAGATTGATTGGTGAGAACTTCAAAAGGGGAAGAAAGTGAAAGAAGGAAAGCCCTCCAGAACTTGAGAGCCCAGACTATTCCAAGGAGCTCCTTGTCATGAGTCTCATATTTGAGCGCTTCTGGAATACGCTTGTGGCTATCAAACACAATGGGATGTTTTCCTGAGTCAGAAATTTAACTCAGTAAAGCACCCAAGGAAGAATCAGATGCATCAGTCTCTACAATGGTGGGTAGGGAAGGAATGAAGTGAGAGAGGATTGGAGCTGTGGTTAAGGCCTCTTTTAGGTGGTGAAAATGGCTAAGAGCTTCCTCATTGAGGGGAAAACAGGAATATTTCTTGAGGAAATTGGTGAGTGAACTTATCTTCTTTGAATAATTCTTGATGAAACAGAAGTAAAAATTGGCAGAGCCAAGGAATGATTGAAGAGCCTTGAGGTTTCTTCAAGGTGGACAGTTGAGAATTTTCTGGACTTTTGCTTGGTTCATCTTTAGTCCTTCAAAAGAAAAAATATAACCTAAGTACTCTAAACTAGAAACATGAGACAGAAACTTGGAGGCCTTAGCAAAGAGGTTATTGGCTCTGAGTCTGGAAAGAACAGTAGACACATGAGTGACATGTTCTTCCTCATATTTGAAAAAGACCATAATTTCATCCAAATAAACCACAACATAAAAATCAAGAAGATCATAGAAAATATCATTGACAAGATTTTGAAAAGAGGCAGGAGCATTGGTGAACCCAAATGGCATAACCAAGTACTCATAACTGCCATATTTAGTTCTAAAATCTATCAAATGTTCATCACCCTCCTTGATTCTGAACAGTTTATATGAACCACACAAATCAATCTTGGAGAAGATAGAAGAACCATTAAACAAAGTGAGAAGCTGATTCATAGGAGTAAAAGGATACTTGTTCCTCCTAGTCACAGCATTGAGTTTGTGGTAATAAACACACAAACGGAGGCCACTATACTTCTTTTCGACAAAGAGGATAGGTGCTCTTGTTGAAGAGAAGCTTTTCCGGATTAAACCTTTCTCTACATTCTCTGAAATGTAGGCCCTGAGTGTATCTGACTTCTGGTTTGATAAAGAGCAGATCACTCCAACTGGAGGTAGAGACCCCTCCAGCTCAATATGCTGATCACAGGCATGATGAGGAGGAAGTTTCTCTGCTTTCACCTTGGAGAATACAGCCAAGTACTGGTGATAAGAAGAAGGAACAACCTTAATCACAGTTTCTACTTCTTCTGGCTCTTCCTCTTCATCCCACAACTCCTTCAGGGAGTCATGATAAGATGAGGGAGGAGGGTCCATATTCCCAAAGAAGGGATGAAGTGAAGATACAGAATTATCTTCTCCAGAATCTTGAATCTCTTTGAAGAATTTATCTCTAGGGGCCAGTAATGATGTATGGGAATTAAGGGAAGGAATAGGGACAGAAGATGGGAATGATGGTGTTGTAGAATCACCAACCAGAGCTGCACATAATTTTACAGAAGAAAAATCATTACTGAAAGAATTTTAAGGATCATAATAGTCCTTATGATCAGCATTAAAGGTGATAAGTCCTTGCCTCTAATCAATAGATGGTTTAAAATGATTAAGAAAGTCAAAGACCAATATGAGGTTTTCTCCCTTGGAAGTATCAATGACTAAAAAGTCCCATTAAAAGTTTGGAAAGGAAGGGAGATCAACCATATATCTGGTATGGTGAGTCACAAATAAGGAAGGGGACTCAAAAGAGTCCAAAATGATAGAAGGAATCTTTTCTGGGAGTTCTGACATGGTCAAAGAATAATTGGGAGCAAGCTTTGTTGCAATAAATGAGCTGGTAGCACCATAATCAATGAGAATACTGTAAAACAAATCAGAAAGGGAAGAAAAAACAAATCATTTAAGAGAACTCTTGACACCAGTATTCAGAATAACCATTGTGCTCTGGATGGAAAACAGTGAATACCATTGAACACAACATGATTTTCACTCAGGCTTTTCCCTGGCTGGGAAATTTGCCTTCTGGTTGGGTAAGCTTGTTTTGAGGCCTTTTGAAACAGGACTCAAGACTATGCTTCCCACCACAATAGGTATATAAACCCTCCTTGATTCTTTTTTCTTTTTTATAATTAATAAGCTTGAAATCTTTATTCAACAAAGAAGAATGGGGCTTTTCCCTCTTCTGAAAATTCTTCTTCTTTTGATTTGAATTTGAAGAAATTTAAAGCTTCAAAATTCTTCTCTTGATGATGACTCTTCTCCTTTTGCCTCTCGTGGTACCTGGTATCAAGCTCCAGGGTAATACCCATTAAGTCTAGAAGAGAGTCAATTCTTGAAGGATGGGAGTCCAACTGATCCAAAATCCTGGATGGCAATCCCTTCCTGAAATGATGGATGAGAGCCCTTTCACCCCAATCTCCAATTCTTGAAACCAAACTTCTGAAATCGGAAATGTATAAAGAAACATTTCCACCTTCTTTCATTCCAAAACTATCCAACTCTGCTTCAGCTTTCCTAACTTCATTTGGGTCCCCAAACAAAGTAAAGAGTTGAGATTCAAATAATTGCAAAGAATTGAGAAGGGAGCTTGGGTCTTGATTGGTGAGATTGGAAAGATAAGGCTCAATCCATTTTGCAGCCATGCTAATAAGAAATGAAGTGGCATAAAGAACCTTCTTTCTGTCTTGAGAGAAACTTTCCGGATCATTATGAGAGATTAATTGACAACACTGGATAAAGCTTCCAACTTTGAAGGGCTTAGTCCCATCAAAGCATTCTGGTTCCTTCATAGATGGATTCTTAATGCTTTAGAAGATGAAGCTGCTTGCAGATTGGCCATAATTTGAGTCATCTGCTGCATAATGGCCAATAAGGATGGTTCAGACTGATGAGATACAGGCTGATTAGACTGGGCTAGAGCTGGTCCTCCAGCTCCTTGGGATGCCCCCACAGGAGCAGGAACACCTTCAGTACCATCAGACTCTTCCTCTTCCACAGAATTCTCCTCCTCTTCTTCACCATCTTTACCAGGACCCTTGAAACTGGTCCTTAAAAGTCCTGGAAAACTGCCAACTACTCCTGAAAAATAATTTGATCTTCTTGGCCCTCTTCCTTCCTTCCTGGATGGTGCTGCTCCTTCCATATTAGGTCCTCTGTCTAATTGGTCCCTCAGTTGAGGAACTACTGTGGTTCCGTCAAGAGGAGCTCTTAGAGTTGTAGTAAGAACAGCTTCAGCTCTTCCCTGAGATCTTGTCTTTCTTACAGGAGCTGAGTGTTGGATAGGCATTATTTCAGGAATAATATAAAATGAAACAGGTAATAAATCAAAATTTGAAGATTAGAAACTTGAGGCAATTCAAAAATAAAGCTTGAAGTCAAAATCAAAATCAAATCTTGAGGAAAAATCAATGAATCAAAGAAAATCTTCAGGTACATCAACCAATCAATTATCAAATGAAGTCTTGAAGTCAATATAAATATGTAAATTTAATCAAATCAAAATCTTGCATAAAATCAATAAATCAATAAAATCTTGATGAAAAATGAATTCATGTCAAAATTCTTGATGTGAAAAAAATCAGCAAAGTCAATAATCTTCAGTTCAATAAAATTTCTTGAAGTCAGAATAAATTTTATGTAAAATGAGTCAATCAAATCAAAAATAATGTTAATTCTTTCTCAAATCAAAATTCTTGAAGAAGAAATGAAATTTACTCCTGATATGAAGAATTTTTCTGAATAATCTTGATGACAAATTTGAAAATCAGTTAAAAATCAAAATAAGACCTGAATTATAATTCAAAAAGAATTCTTGATTGAAAATAATATTGAAAAGAGAAAACAACAATAAAAATGGTCCAGCTTTCAATTGTCAAGAATGAAGAATGAATGAGAGAAAATTGAGAAGTGAAGATAAATCATAAAATTCATAAGCATTAAAGAATCATAATTTAAATGAAATGAATGAATTAAATTATAAATAATTAATGAATAGAATTAAAGTTATTATGAGTTAATTAATATAATGTCACAGGGGCTCTTGATGAAAGCAAGAGTGGCCTGGCACTCAGGAATCAAGAACTCACTTGGAGAGCTCCAAAAGGATAAATAGATAAAAAAAATTATATTTCTTTAAAGAAGAATAAGAGTAAGGAAAGAAATGCCAAATATGAAAGAAGAAGGAAGACAATGGCCAAAGATGATAAAAGAAATCCAAAAGCCAAAGAGCCAACCAAATGAATCCTCAATTCACTGTTTCAACCTTCCAGAAAGAACAATGGAATTACTAAAGGATATGACCACCAATATCCACGGACAGGCAAAGAAGGAAAGGTGCAAATGACTTACTTAAGATTAACATTATTTACTTTAATAAATGAAAATAAAATTAGGATAAAAATCAATCCAATATATTATTTAACTGGGGAAAAAGTCCCCAGGGAAGAAAAGGTGGCCAGTATATGTGAAAAGCTGAAGACTGATCCTGGAGGGTTGATCACCCAGCTGTATTAACTGCTTTGGGTCAATACAGATCTAGCCATCTTTAGAATTGAACTGCGTGACTAAATTCCCACAGTGGAATATTAATTCGCCCAAAAGGGCCAAGGCCATACAGGTTGTTTGAATACAGCCTGTATGAGCCAATTGAGTTGTCCAAGGAATACTGAAGTACTTTATGCCTTGAAAACTTATTTGAATTATTGAAAACCTCTTGAAATTACCCCTTGAATAATCCTGAGATAAAATAACAACCCAACTCCTGCAGGGCCAGGTGGTTGGGGTCCTTGAATGGTCTTCTGGTAGCTGCCAGGGATTGCAAGACTGAATTACTTGAAAGTCTTCCTTCAAAATGGGTGATGGATTTGGGGAATTGAATTGAAAAGACATAATTGGGTCTTGAAAAAATCACCATTTGATTGCTGAGCAAAAATGTTG
The DNA here is from genome assembly GCA_023105745.1 of Austropuccinia psidii. Classification (NCBI taxonomy): domain Eukaryota; kingdom Fungi; phylum Basidiomycota; class Pucciniomycetes; order Pucciniales; family Sphaerophragmiaceae; genus Austropuccinia; species Austropuccinia psidii. Next base: position 32,810,995 of record JALGQZ010000009.1, on the reverse strand, counting down.
CATAATATTTTATTATACCATATATGCACCACACCTGGATCCTTTGGTATGGGGTCCATTAATGAAGGAAAATTCTTCCCCTGAGCTGAGGGGAAGCCTTTCTGGAGCTGAGCTGGTGTCCTCTTGTGGTTGAAAGTGGCCAATATGGGTCCTGGGGTCCTTTTGGCCATTTTTGGGATTGTTGAGAGTTGGGGCCAAAATTGGGCTCAGGTGGGCCCACTTGGCTCCTTTTGGCCTCATTTTATTTAGGCCAAAGGTGTGAGCCTTTGAGATATGACCACATACCCAATAAGGTCACAAAAAATACTCAGAATAATTATACCTTTAATATAATTATATTAAAATTAATTAGAATAATTATACACTAAAAATAATTACTCAAATATACAAAAAATACCATAAATTGGTACTAAAATTGGTTTAACTTAAAAACCAATGAATGAACATGTGAAATAAATTATACCATTGGATTCCCCATGGAAAAATACACATATACCATTTTTATGGCATATCTGTAAAGCCAATATTTAAGGAATTATAAGGTACAATACCTTATAAAAACCATAAAAACTTATTTATCTCAGAAACTAATGAAACAACATGTGAAATAAATTGTACCAGTGGATTCCCCACAAAAGTCCACATATAAAACAATTAATAAGCTAATTTCCAATGTTAATACTTAAGGAATTATCCTGAATATATGCACTTTTTTGGTCAACGCATATATTCAAGGATCATAGCTAATATCTTCTAAACTATACATGATAGAATGATGAACCAAAAATAAAGTTACCACGTAATTACTGTAAGAACACAGATATGAACTTTATTTTACAAATTATAAACAAGGTTAAAACCTATGATGAATTATTGATAAAAATCAACAGAGCTGTTGACCACTTTGTTGTGAAAGTGTTCCAAACTTAGAAAAAAGTACACAGTTAGATTCTCCTAGTTCATTCGTGAAGAATGATGTAATTTTTATTATTAAATTCAGGGTATAACCCCCTGAAATCAAGGTTTGAAGTTTAAAATATTGAATTTCGACAGAAAAGATGAGTTACAAGAAAAATCATCAAAATTAGATTTTTGATGATGTAATTAAAAGCTCTTGGCAGCATAATAAGGTTATGTCAGGCTATCAGAATTCACTCTCTGAATTGCTGTAGCGTGAAAACCTTAAAAGTTATTGAGGATCAAAGTTTGAGCTTAAATTGAGCTGTTATGATCACATACTGTAACCTTAAATTAAGTTTAACAGTTTTAATAGTGATAAAATTGGTGAATACTATTAGTTTATGATTAAAACTAATAAAATCCACGAAATTTGGGGTTCTGCCAAGCCTCTGATGCCATCACACTTAGAGTTATAGTGATAACTCTAAATAATGGTGTAATAATGATGTAATATGGTTTGATCATGATGTAATCACCCTCAAACCTTAAAATATTGATCAATTCCAGTGGATATGATCAGTACACGTCTACTAGAAGCCTGTTTGACTCTAGGAGGGAGGTATTTACTATAAATAGAGCTCTTTTTACTCTGTTTTCCCCTCAGACGCATCAAAAACATTAAATCAATTAAATCAAAGGTAATTTCTTTATTCTTTATATATAAAACTGTTATATTATTAAAGACCAAAGACCACCTTGCTATAATCAACTCTTTTGACGTGATTAAATCATTTATTTAATTGTTTTTGTTAAAAAATCTCTCTAATAACTCATTTCCACGTAAAAATCCAGAATAATTTGTAATTTTCTTTATTTTTATTGTAAATACAATTTGAAAAGGTTGTATTTATATTTTTGGCGTAAAATACTTCAAAATTATTATATTAAGTGTTAAAAGTAGGTTATTTTCTCCTATTATAATAATTTCTCTATTATTACTCTTTTAATAATTCTTTAATTAATATAAATAGTATTTATATTAATTCATAACTTTAATATTAGTAATATTATTGTTATTAATTGTTTTTTATTAATAAAAAACAATTTTTTACGCCTTTATTATTTTTTGGTAACAATAATAAAGAGCTTTCTAATATATTAATTATTTTATATTAATATATTATTTATAATATTATAATTTCATATAATATTAATTATATTATTATATTTATTTAATAATATAATATTTTTACGCCATAATAATAATATTTCTTTATTATTATTATTATTTCAATCTTATTTATTTCAACTATAAGGACATTCAGAGTACAATAAGTAATAAATTAGTAATTTTTACTTATTGTTTCATAGTCAAACCTTACAAAAGGGGCCTAAAGGTCTCATGAACCGCCACCTGCGGTACACGGCTTACGAACCTTGGGCCATGGATTACATCCTGCAGGCTGTAGAGGCCATAGACCCCCTAATCAAAAGGGGTGGGCCAAAGGCCCCTGGAAGACAAAATGGACCCCCCAGGCCCAAAACAAGTGTATTGGCCAGAAAGGCCAATTATTGCAGGATATGTCCTGGGGCCATGAGTGGCCAGAAGATGTGGATATGGCCCAAAGGCCATAGAACACCAAAATGGACCAATTGTTCATAAAACTGATGACATGGCCAATTGGCCATAGATTGGGGTCAGGATAGACTTTCCCTAAACACCCATTGGGGGGTGATTACACATGGTTGTGACAATTACAAATCTTTATGGTGGCCTTCAAGTGTCAGTTCATGACAATTGGACATTCAGCAAGGATCCAATCAATGTAGTTGCAAAATTGTGCCCTAATTGTCTTTTGATTTAAGATTTGGGCTATTCTGCAATATTACCAATCCTTATGCCATCACAAAATCAATGTAATGTAAATCATGTGAATTTCAATAATATTTACTCCTCAACAAGGTCAGTAATTACTTGAAATTTAATTGGAGCAATGGAATATTAATTTGAAATTTTGCTTGGTAATTTCAGAATAGTAGTTGAACAAGAGTTTGGTAAACTAAATAAAATATTTCTCTGTTTATTGACAACTCAAGCTATATTACTACTACATACAGTAATGGTTATGACTGAGTGTATGATTTTTCATAGCCTATTTAATAAGGGAATCATATTTGTGGTTAATTCTAATAAATAAAGGGAACAATTCAATTGTTAAGGTGTTTGGTTTAACATGTAAAGCTTCAAATTGGGAAATCTATAAATTTGAGAATAAACATAGAGAAAAATCAAAATGATAATTAAATAAGAAAGATTTTGTTGAAATATCAGGATTTCAAATACATTAAAGGTTGAATGAGGTTGGTATAGTTTGAAGTGGCCAGATTCTTGGGAATTCTGGATAATGTATTCTTGTAAAATAATAATAAATGATAGCTGGGTAAAACCTCTAAAAGTGAAATCCCTATTAGTAAATTTTCATTTTTTTTTAAAACTGAAGAGCTCTCATGAAAATGTCCAAATGAGATTTACTGAGAAGATGTCAAAATCACAAAAATACCATTACAAAATAGCACATAGTTTAAGAAGGAGGAAGTGTTGAGCAATAACCAGTCAGAAAAAATGAGGAAAAGGATTTCAAATATTAATGTTTGAAAATTAAAAAGGTTATTAAGGTTAAGTTTGACTATGATACAACAAGTAAATATTACTAAAATTTTACTTATTTTACTCTGAATGTCCTTATTAAATTAATAAATAAGATAAATAATAATTATAATAATAAAGAAATACTATAATTATGGTGCAAATATTTTTATATTATTTGTATAAATGAAATAATATAATAAAAATCAATATATTTATGGAGATTTATCATTGTTACAAAAAAATAATAAATGCATAAAACAATTTTATTTAATAATAAAAAAAATTTATGACAATAATATTACCAATATCAAAGCTATATATTAATATGAATACTATTTATATTAATGAAAGAATTATAAAGAATGATAATAAAGAAAAATTATTTTAAAAAAGGAAAAATAACCTAATTTTAACACTTAAAATATAATAATTTTGAATAAATTTATTTCAAATGATGTAAATACAACTTATTTGAATTGTATTTATAAATGAAAATGAATTAAATTAAAAATATTCTTGATTTTACATAAAATTAGTGTTTTTAGAGAGAATTTAACAAAAAAAGAATATTAAATATTAGTGTAATCATGTCAAAAATTGATGATCAATATAAAGATGAGCTTGAGTCTTCAAAGGTATAATAGAATTATATGAAAAGAATAAAGTTATTAGCTTTGTATTTAATATTTTCAATGTCTTTGATGCATCTGAGGGGGAAATAGAGGTAAAAAGAGCTCTATATATATAGTAAAATCCTTCCTTCTATAGTCCAGAAGGCTTCTAGTAGACATTTACTGATGTTATCCACTGTAATTTATCAGTATTTTAAGGTTTGGTGTGTCACATGGTGGAATGTGATATACAACTTGCTAGTATTAACCCATCTTTCAACCAGTTTAATAGCCTTTTTGGCAAGAGTTCCCTTTGCTGAGGTCTGGAAGGCAGAATTGTGACAATAAACCGGTTACCAACATCATGGGTTCGATTCCAGTTGGAGACAATTTGAGGTCTCAATCAAGCAGCCAGGAATCACTGAGTTTTCCAGTCCATTGGCGTACAAGGGTTTGGCCCCTTGAGGGTTCCTTGTAGGCTCCTGCTGTGACTAATGTAGCTCCATGAGGGTGAAATAGGTAATACCATCAGTTACATGCACTTTGGGATGCAGTGCTCTAAGCCCAGGGGTACTGTCACATGGTGGAATGTGATTTACAACTTGCTAGTATTAACCAGTCTTTCAACCAGCTTAATAGCCTTTTTGGCAAGAGTTCCCTTTTCTGAGGTCTGGCAGGCAGCATTGTGACATAATGATGATTACATCATAATCAAACCATCTTATCCCATTATTACCTCATTATTTAGATTTATCACTAGAACTCTAAGCTTTCTGACATAATAGGCTTTGAAGAAGCCTAATGTCTGTGCATTTTATTAGCATTAATCATAGTATAATAGTATTCACCAGTTCTATCACTCATATAACTGTGAGCCTGTGAGGTATGTATAGCATACCCATAAGGCCACAAATGATTTTATATACAGCTGATTTAGTCTTCAACAGACTTTTCAATTGAATTTAAAATAAAAAATAACAAAAAATAAGTATAACTTTTTTTGGATAAAAAAAGTTATAAATATTATGTTATTTTTGGATTCTACACCAAAAATGACCTAGGGTACACCCATAGGGTTTTATACCCAAAAAAGCTTATTTCTTATGCTATTGGAAGATTTAATAATCTCACAGTACTAATGTAAATTTTTTAACATTTTTTTAAAATTGTTAAATTTAAGCTTAAATAAGCTTAAATTTAAAGTTGCATAATGTTTATGAAAACTTACCAAAATTTTAGTTCAAATTGAGGTGTTGTGTATATTTACTGAATTTCCTAAGGATTTTCCATACATAATGTAAATCCTGTGTGAGCTCAATTTAAAATTGTTTAAGGCCATAGTATGGCTTTAAATAAAAAAAAGGGCAAAATCCATGCAAAAAGGTGGGACAAAGGAAAAAGACCAAACAGAGCTGTGGTACCCAACTTTTTGGATCTGCAAGGATTCAATTAAGGTTGTCCACCTGTATTGGAAGATTTTCAACCTTATTTAAACTTTAAGATTAGACTTTGCTCTAAACTTAAGGTTTAAACTGGTTTTATCCCAATTTGGACAGGAATTTCAAGCTTCCAAAGGGTAAATCCCAATATGCAGGCTTGAAATTAAAGTTTTGAGACCTGTCAAAGCTTAAAAAAGCTTAAAAAGCTTAAATAAGCTTAAAGCTTTCAGGTTACAAGAATTAAAACCTTATCAAAAGTTAAGGTTTAGTGTGTATTGCTATTTTACATGAAAAATAGCAATAACTTCAAAATTTCATTAAAAATCCAATTCTTAATGGATTTTCTTGAAAATTTCACACAGATTACAATTTAATATTATCTATATATAAATTAAGTTTCAAGTATCTTTTATAAACAGATTTCTTGGGTAATGAGCCTGGAAGTTTACTCTTTCAATTATACTTAAAGAAAATTAAGATTTCTTTAAAAAAATAATTAAAAATTGAGTTTAAGAGATTTCTGCTTGAAACTCTATTTTTAAGCTTTTCATGTGATGAACTTTAATATAAATAAAATTATTCTATGCTAAAGCTTAAAATAATTAACTCAAATGAGTATTAAAGCTACTTGGAGTTAAGAATAACACTGGTAACTTCAAATTGGAATTAAAAATAAGCTACCTTAAGTTAAGAGCCTTATTTTTATTCATGGTTTTTCAGTTTTGATATGAAAATTCCCTCTATATCCATTATTAATCATGAGAGCTGCTCTGTAGACATAAAAAGAGTCTTTTCATCACTGTTTTTGTCCATCTCCAATTATCAATCCAATCATATTAGATATTTAAACAGGTAAAGTTTTATTATATATAAATCTTATTATTGAATTATTTTATTCTTTATAAATCTTAAATAAAAGAATTGAAATCATAGAAATTAGATTATGGTTGTAATCACCTATAATATATTTTATTTTATAAAATTATTTTCTTTAAAATATCTTTTAAAATCCACAAATTCCTCTCAAAAACTCTTTAATCATATTTTTATTATAAAAAGTTGTTTTATCTTTTAAAATATTGATTTTTTGGCATGTTTTCAAATTATAATAATTATTTAATATAATAACTGTTGTTGTTTGACCTGTTGTATTAAATTTATATTCTAAGTGAGTTTTTCTCTAAAATTCTGTTTATTTTTTTATCTATTATTAGTTTTTTTATATAGAAATTTTCTATAAGAATTGATTATGCACAGTGTGGGTCTTAATTCTTTTATAAATAATATTTATATATTATTTATAAGTGGTTAAATATTTATATTTTCCATGTTTAATTGTCTCATTAAGAGCTTTACACTTCTTATTTTTATAATTGTCAGTGACTATAGCAATAATAGAATAATCATAATTTATTATAACTATTATATTTTCTTTTATTATTATTTTATATAATAATGATTAAATTTATTTTTTATATATAATTATTTTTAATAATTATATTTAAATTTATGGTTATAATATCTTATTATATTATTTTTTTCCACTGAGGACAGTCATAGTACTCTTGACCTTGTTACTATCATCAAGAGTTTCATAGAAAAACCTTACAATAACTGTTGAACTTAAAATAAGGCTACAATGAGTGAGAATAAATTATCAAATTTAAGGTTAAAATTTGATCATGAATACCTTTTTAGTTACACAGGCTGGAGCCATTCAGAGAGTGAGTTCTGATATTTTGGCATATCATTATTAAGCTTCCAAGAGAATTTAATTACATAATCAAAGCTCTACTTTTGATGATTTTTCTTCTAACTCATCTTTTCTGTAAAAATTTACTATTTTAAATTTCAAACCATGATTTAAAAGGGTTACACCTTGAATATAATAATTAAAATACATTTTTATCAAAGTATGAACTATTAGAATCTGAATATTTACTTTTTTTTAAGTTTGGATCACTTTCACAGCAAAGTGGTCAACAGCTCTAACTATTTTGCTCAATAAACCCTTTAAGTTATAGGCTTCCTTCTAGCTTGTAAAGTAAAGTTCATATCTGTATTTTTAAAGTACTACCATGGTAGCTTTATTTTTGGCTCAACTCTTTATCATGTATATTTCAACAGATATGAGCTAAAAACCATGAATATATATGCTGATCATAAAAGTCCATATATTCCGGCTATCTCAGTAAGTATTGAGCTTTCAGCTATGACATGGAGGGGTTATATGTGTGATATTTCATGGGGAATCCAATGGCATAATTTATTCTAAATTTTTATTCATTGATTTCTGAGATACTCAAGTTTTTATTCCTTTTTATGGCATAATTTCACTTTCTATTATAAAAATAAGTATTTTGAAGTTTTTTTGTGTACTTCTTAGATATGTGTTCATATCTCAAAGACTCACAATTAATAATTTTACCTAATTATGAAATTCTTTGTGATTGTGCCTGCATTTGATTCAAATCTTCAAGATATGTTTGTCTCAAATTATTGAGGGTTTGATTTCACACCAACAGATTTCCATTCAATGCTGAAATTTGGGCTGTTTTCAAATATTTAAGTACTTGAAAAGTGGTATTTTGATTATCTCATATATTAATTTGGGTTTTAATTTGTTTTATAAGGGACATTGTCTTTGGATTAACTTCTTGAGTGTCCTTGAGCCTTGACAGTACCCCTATAGTATTTTGTAAAGGAATGACCCAAAAAACTTTCAATAGGTGCTAAAAACATATTAAAGCAATAGATATAGGAGATACCAGGATAAATTCAGATGATTTCTTCCTATTCCTATTAATTGTGATTTTATTTCAACAATTGCCCCAGAACTTGCAATAAATGGCTTATTTAGGAGAGTATATTCCTACTTGAATAATGTGTTGACTCATAAGGGCATTAATTTCATGTAGGTAAAAATAGAAATTACTGATCATACCTTTAAAATGAAAATTATTGGCCAAATGAGGAAAGTTACTCAGATTTCCATAGCTTCCAAGGTTATTTAAATTCTGAAAATGATTTTGCAGAAACATTTGATAAAGAATTGATATTGTATATCTGTGAGCCTTTGAGATATTACCAAATATTCCAAAGTTTAACAAAACAACTGAAAAATACTTATTTTTATAATAAGAATTGAATTAACAATCTTAAAATAAGTAAAAATTCCATAAAAAAGAATAAATTATTGACTATCTCAGAAAGCAATTAATAATAATTTAAAATTTATTATAGCATTAGATTACACATAAACAAATACATATATGACTCTTTTATGCCATATCTGTAAGCCCAATACTTACTGAGATAACCTGAATATATGCACTTTTATGATCAGTGCATATATTCATGGTTTTTAGCTCATAGATTTTGAATTAAATATGATGAATAGTATATTATGAAATAATTTTACCACTAAATAACTGTAAGACTTAATATATAAACTTTATTTTTCAAGCTATAAACAAGGTTAAAACTTATAAGGGGATATTGGGCAAAATAGCAATAGCTGTTGACCACTTTGAATTAGAAGTGGTTCAAAATTAAAAAAAATGTATATTCAGATTCTAATACCTCATAGTTTAATAATGATTTAATTTTCATCATTATATTCAAGGTACAACCCTATGAAATCATGGTTTGAAGTCCAAAATAGTAAATTTCAACAGAAAAGATGAGCCACAAGAACAATCATAAAAAATAGAGTTTTGATGATGTAGTAAAATACTCTTGGAATATGAGTAGAGACATGCTAGGATATCAAAATTTACTATCTGAATTGTTGTAGTGTTAAAAAATTGAGATTTATTAATAATCAAGATTAAGTCTCAAAAATGATCATTTATGATTAATAACTCTAATCTTATTTTAAGTTTAAATGTTTTATAAGAGATAAAACTGGTGTATATTAGTAATTTATTATCAAAACTACTATAGTCAACAAAATAAATTCCTTTACACAGATTGTGATGTCAGAAAATTAGAGTTATAGTGATGACATTAAAAAATGGTGTAAAAAAGAGATAAAAAGGTTTAATAATGATGTAATAATTACCAAAGCTTGAGATACTGATAAATTCCAGTGAATAACATTATTAAACATCTACTAAAGAGTATCTGGTAGCTAGAAGGAAGGATTTTTACTATGAAAGAACCCCTTCTTCCTCTATTTCCTTCAGATGCTACAAATACAATAAAAACATTAAATAAAAGGTATTATTATTCATTCTTTAAAGATAAAGGTATTATATTATTAAATACAAAAGATTCATCTTATATTAATAATTATTTTATATTTGATTAGATCAATTTTTTATTATTATTAGTTAAATTCTCTTAAAATCTCTAAATCCATGTGAAAATAGTAAAATGTTTAATTCTCTCTATTTTTTGCTTTAAATACAACTTAAACAAGTTTTATTTATATTATTAGGCATAAGAAAAATGCAAAATCATCAGCTCAAGTGTTGAAATCAGTTTATCTTCTCTTATTATAATATTTCCTCTTTACTATTATTTTGAGTAATTCTAATATTAATATAAATAGTATTTATATTAATATATAGCTTTGAAATTATTAATATTGTTGCTATTAAGTGCTGTCTATTATTAAATATTAAATCTACATGCATTTATTAATTTTTTGTAACATTACTAAATTTCCATGAATATATTAATTTGTTATATATTAATATATTTAGCTTATTTAATTTACTATATTATTATTTCTTAATAATATAATCAATTTTATGATATAATTATGATACTTCTCTATTATTATAAGCATTTTGAATAATATTATTCATTCAATTAGGACATTCAGAGTACAATAACCAACATATTAGTATTTTTTACTTCTTGTTTCATCATCAAACCTTACATTTGGGGGCCTGGTAGTGAGATTTACTTAAAAGAACTTATAAAAAGATTAAAATGGGATTTATTAAAAAAGAAAAATTATAATAATAATTTTATATTTATCATTTTCAATTTTATTTAGACATTTGGAAAGCCATTTTATTGTCTTAAATGTGGTTTTTCACATCCTTAAACTTTTAAAAACATTTTTTAGTGACTTTAGTGATTAAAAAAGATATCTATAAATTGGAAATAAATTTAGATTTCAATTTAATTTTGAAGAATAATATCCAATTTTCATTTTATTCATTTTTATTCATTTTTCCTACTCATTTCTCTTATATAAAAATATGTAAAAGTAATTCTTACATGGGAATTTCCATATATTTTCATAATTAACCCTTTTGTAAAAATACTTATATTTATTTTCCTTTTTTAGTGTTTGAAGACAGCCCAAAAGAAGAAAATCAAACCACTGTTGAAAGATTGGTGGAAGAAACTTTCCAAATTTCTCAAACACCAGTTGTTACTAAGAAAAGAAAATCCAATAAATTGGTTTTTCCGGGATCACCCATCCAGGACTCTTAAGGTGAGAAACTTCTTTTAAATTCAATAAAATAATAATTTTTTTAAAACTGATTTCTTTTATCATTTTGTTTCAATTATCAATACTAGAAGAGGAACCCAATACTCCATCCAATCAGATGGAGGTGTAATCAGAAGTATGAATGATCCCGCAAAAGGGAAAATGAAGGGAAAACTGCCAAGTGGAACATAATCCACATACCAAAGGAAAGTCCCAGAAGTTCCTATACTCTCTGAACCATAATTTGAACTAAGTATGAGTAACTCCAACCACAGTTTAACCAAGAATTAGTCTAAGAAACTTAGTCCACTCACCCAATTCCTCAAGAAAGATTGAGTTTTCCCCCTCAATGAGGAAGCTCTTAGCCAGTTTCACCAACTCAAGGAGGCTTTCACCACTGCTCCGATCCTTTCTCACTTCCATCCTTCTCTACCACCCATAGTAGATACTGATACATCAGATTATGCCTTGGGTTCTGTACTGAGTCAGGTTTCTTACTCAGGAAAACATCCTATTTCTCTTTATAGCCACAAGATCATTCCAGAAGAGCTCAACTATGAGATTAATGAAAAGGAGCTCCTTGGCATAGTCTGGGCTCTCAAGTGCTGGAGGGACTTTCTTCTTTGTCTTTCTTTTCCTTTTGAAGCTCTCACTAATCATTCCTCTCTTCAATACTTAATGACCTCAAAGTTCCTCACTCACTGTCAAGCCCACTGGACGGAATTCCACTTCTCAATAACTTACCACCCTGGCTGCTTGGCTACTCTTCCAGATTCCTTATCACAGTGGGACAATGTTTACCCAGAGAGGGGGGTGAATTTCATCAGCAATAATACAATTAATTTTCAACAACTCATGAAGCAAGAAGAAGTCCAACCCTCAAGATTCTTTACAGAAAAAGTGGAATATTCTTTAAATTTGATTGATTTAATTCAGAAGGAATTTTGGCAAGATTCTCAGTATAGAGGTATCCTTCAAGATTTGAGCAAAGGTAAATCTGTTGAAAATTATTATCTTGATCCTTCTTCCAAACTTCTTCTCTTCAAGGATTGGGAAGTGGTCCCAAATGACCCCACAGTTCAGATCAACATACTTCAAAATTTCCATCACTCTCCTCTAGCTGGCTATGCTGTCCAAGTGTGAGCCTTTGAGATATGACCACATACCCAATAAGGTCACAAAAAAGACTCAGAATAATTATACCTTTAATATAATTATATTAAAATTACTTAGAATAATTATACATTAAAAATAATTACTTAAATATACAAAAAATACCATAAATTGGTACAAAAATTGGTTTAACTTAAAAACCAATGAATCAACATGTAAAATAAATTATACCATTGGATTCCCCATGGTAAAATACACATATACCATTTTTATGGCATATCTGTAAAGTCAATATTTAATGAATTATAAGGTATAATACCTTATAAAAACCATAAAACCTTATTTATCTCAAGAACTAATGAAACAACATGTAAAATAAATTTTACCAGTGGATTCCCCACAAAAATCCACACATAAAACAATTGATAAGCTAATTTCCAAAGCTAATACTTAAGGAATTAACCTGAATATATGCACTTTTTTGGTCAACGCATATATTCAAGGATCATAGCTAATATCTCCTAAACTATACATGATAGAATGATGAACCAAAAATAAAGTTACCACGTAATTACTGTACAAACACAGATATGAACTTTATTTTACAAATTATAAACAAGGTTGAAACCTATGATGAAATATTGATAAAAATCAACAGAGCTGTTGACCACTTTGTTGTGAAAGTGTTCCAAACTTAAAAAAAAGTATACAGTTGGATTCTACTAGTTCATTCGTGAAGAATGATGTAATCTTTATTATTAAATTCAGGGTATAACCCCCTGAAATCAAGGTTTGAAGTTTAAAATATTGAATTTCGACAGAAAAGATGAGTTACAAGAAAAATCATCAAAATTAGAGTTTTGATGATGTAATGAAAAGCTCTTGGAAGCATAATGAGGTTATGCCAGGCTATCAGAATTCACTCTCTTAATTGCTGTAGCGTGTAAATCTTAAAAGTTATTGAGGATCAAAGTTTGAGCTTAATTTGAGCAGTTATGATCACTCACAGTAACCTTAATTTAAGTTTAACAGTCTTAAGAGTGATAAAATTGGTGAATACTATTAGTTTATGATTAAAACTAATAAAATCCACGAACTTTGGGGTTCTGCCAAGCCTCTGATGTCATCAAACCTAGAGTTATAGTGATAACTCTAAATAATGGTGTAATAATGATGTAATATGGTTTGATAATGATGTAATCATCTCCAAACCTTAAAATATTGATCAATTCCAGTGGGTATGATCAGTACACGTCTACTAGAAGCCTTTTGGACTCCAGGAGGGAGGTATTTACTATAAATAGAGCTCTTTTTACTCTATTTTCCCCTCAGACGCATCAAAAACATTAAATCAATTAAATCAAAGGTAATTTCTTTATTATTTATATATAAAGCTATTATATTATTAAAGACCAAGAACCACCTTGTTTTAATCATCTATTTTGACGTGATTAAATCATTTATTTAATTGTTTTTGCTAAAAATCTCTTTAAAAACTCATTTCCACGTTAAAATCCAGAATAATTTGTAATTTTCTTTATTTTTATTGTAAATACAATTTGAAAAAGTTGTATTTATATTTTTTGGCGTAAAATATTTCAAAATTATTATATTAAGTGCTAAAAGTAGGTTATTTTCTCTTATTATAATAATTCCTCTATTATTACTCTCTTAATAATTCTTTAATTAATATAAATAGTATTTATATTAATTCATAACTTTAATATTAGTAATATTATTGTTATTAATTGTTTTTTATTAATAAAAAGCAATTTTTTACGCCTTTATTATTTTTTGGTAACAATAATAAAGAGCTTTTTAAATATATTAATTATTTTATATTAATATATTTATTTATTATATTATATTTTCATAATATAAATTATATTATTATATTTATTTAATAATATAATTATTTTACGCCATAATAATAATAATTATTTATTATTATTATATTTTTAATCTTATTTATTCAATTCATAAGGACATTCAGAGTACAATAAGTAACAAATTAGTAATTTTTACTTATTGTTTCATAGTCAAACCTTACACCAAGAGAAGGTTCTCAAACTTTTCAAGCAGGACTTTAACTGTTCCGGAATGACTAAATTAATCAAGGATTATTTTTTATACTGTAAAAAGTACTCAAGAAACAATAAAATTCATCACAAGGATTTTTTTCAACTTAAGCCTCTTCCAATTCCAAATGTTCCTTGGATTTTTCTCTCAATGGACTTCATCACTCAAATGCCACTGTCCAATTCCTTTGACTAAATTCTGTTCATAGTTGACAGATTCTCAACAATGCAATTATTTCTTCCCACAATTTCTTCAATTACTTCATTGGACTTGGCCCATTTATTCATAAAGACTATTTTCTCAAAGATTGGCCTTCCTTCAAGCATTTTCAGTGATAGATTTTCTCCTTTTTTTTTCTTTGTGGACCAATATTTGTCGGAAGCTTAAGATTTCAAGATATCTTTCAAGTGCTTATCACCCTGAAACTGATGGAAAGACAGAGAGGGTAAATTAGATACTAGAACAATACCTTTGGATGTATGTCAGTTATAATCAAGATGATTGCCACACCTGGCTCCCTCTGGCTGAATTTTCCTACAATAACTTTGACCACTCTTCAACAAAACAATCACTTTTTTCACCATTTATGGAATAAGTCCTCAATTTTAATCAGTTCACCTCACTCAAGGAACTCCTTCTGGAAATTTATCTTTAAAAATCCAATAATTACAGAAAAATTTCAAGAGAGAAGTAGAAGTTGCCAAAAACAGGTTTAAGAGTTATGCAGATAAAAGTAGAGAAAGTTCACCTGTTTTAAATGCTGGTGACATGGTATGGCTTTACTCCACAAACATAAACTCAACAAGAGCCACCAAAAAATTTCAGAAAGATGGTTTGTTCCTTTTTCAATCATGAAGAGGGTCAATACTCATGCCTACAAGCTCAAGCTTCCATCTCAATGGAAGTCCATCCACCCAGTCTTCCATATTTCCCTCCTTGAATCAGTAAAGACATCAAGTATACAAAATCAGCATCAAGAGCCTCCTCCTCCAATTATCATTGAAGAAGGAGAGGAATAGGAAGTCTCTCAAATACTGGCTTCCAAGCTCAAAAGAGGAAAATCATGGTATCTGGTGGAATGGAAACATTTCAGTAAAGACCCAGAAAGATCCCTTTGGGAACAATCCAAAAAACTCAATAATTTCCCTGAACTTGTCAAATATTTCCATCAATTGTATCCTGACAAGCCAAGCCAAGATTCTTCAAGATATTGATCCTTTTATGGTGCTTTTTGTTAAGATAAATTACTAAAAGTAAGTCCCACTCCTGGTATTCACCTTTAGAGGTATTCTACCCTTCTTCTTGTAAGCATCACCTTGGCCACTCTGTGAGCGCTTGTCAATTTTTTGGATACAGATCTCTGGCCAAGCTTTCATCATCAATTCCAACCCTCATGCCATTTTCAATGTGGAAAATAGACCATTAAGCTTTCAATTTAAGTCCCAAGTCTCTTATACTTCAAGTAAATAATTTTTTACTTTTGTTTCAATTTTATGGCACTGGAAGGATTGGTAACTACAAAAAGTAAGTTCCTCTCCTGGTGTTCACTTTCCTGAGGGGTCTATAATCTGTAAAAGAATCACCTGTAATCAATCTTTTTTTGCAGGTCCATAGCTAATTCAATTCAATTATTAACTTCTGTGATAAAGGTTGGAAATTTGTTAAAATTCATTTCTCTTTACTTTTCTTTTCTTTCATTTTCTTTCACTACATTTCTTCAAAATTTATTTTTACTTATACTCTTAATTCCAAAATTTCACATCAACTCAATTATTAAAAGTAAAAATTCAAAGGTTAAAAGAAGACCAAATTATCCTCATGTCATATGCCAAACTCTTTATCAGTTATTAATTTCTGCTTCAAGATTCAAAACCTCTGGAAACCCTAAGCCCAATCCATCCCAACAGCCTAAACAGGATTTCAAATTTTCTTTATTGTAAGGAGCTAACCATTAAAGGTGGGGTGTACTATCACAACCATGGGGAAGAACCCCCCCCCCCCCAGTTGGTGTTTACAGCAAAGCTATCCTGAACACATTTATGGCCAATTGGCCTGTTGTGGTGTGAAATGGCCTTTGGGCCACACCCACTTTTTCCTGGCCACCCATGGCCTCTGGAAATCACAAGAGGCCATCAGACACCTTTTCCCAGTTCCTTCCCCTCAATACAAGGGAAGACCTTTTTCCATTCTTGGACCCAAAGGCTGCAGGAACCTTGGATGGGGAATATATGGTACTATAGACCATTATGCACAATTTTTCCTCAGAAATTCAATTTTTACCTTTTCAAGACCCAATTCTTCCATCTAAAGTCATGTCCCAGTCCATAAATACATTTCAAGGGAATATCTCAAAAGCCTCAAGCTGAAAATTCATGATAAGATCCAGAAGACCATTTGAGGACACCAATCAAATTGCCCTTCAGGTGTTGGTCATTTCAATTCAACAGTATTCCCCCAAGGGAATACTGGCCCAGGATTCTTCAAGGGTATTTGAAAGAGATTTTTAATTATGAAATGAGCTTTCAAGTCATCAAGAGCTCCAGAACTCCTTGGACAACTCAATTGGTCCATACAGTCTGTATGCAGGCAACATGTATGGCATTGACCCTTTTGGGTTAATTTATTCTTCACTGTGGGAATCCAAGGCATACAGTTAAAGTCTCAAGATGGGAAGATCTGTATTGACCCAAAACAGTCAATACAGTTGGGTGATCAACCCCCCAGGATCAGTCTTTCAGCTTTTCACATATACTGGCCTCCTTCTAACCCCTGGGGACTTTTTCCCCAGTGATTTGATATATTGGATTTATTTTTTTTCTTATTTTATCTTTATTGTTAAAATTAGGTAATGATATTCATAAGTCAGTGATTTGCATCTTTTCTTTTCCTGTCAGTTGATATTGGTGGTCATATCTTTTACTAATCCCATTTTGCTTTCTGGAAAGTTGAAACAGTTAATTGAGGATTCATTTGGTTGTCTTTTTGGTGTTTGGCCTCTGGCTTCCTTTTCTTACATTTGGCAGATTTGTACTTTCTCTTATTTTCCTTAAGTAAATATAATCTTTCAATTATTTCTTTATCTCTTTGGAGCCCTCCAAGTGATTTCTTGATGCCTGAGTTCCAGGCCACTCTTGTCTGCCCCAAGAGCCCCTGTGACATAATGATAACTCAGAGCTCAATCTTATATATATTTTTACAGTTTAGATTAAATAATCTATTATCTCAGGGAATAAATGATCTCTCAGCCTTACTAAGTTAGTTATTATAGTTGAATTATAAGTTATCCTTGATATTATTAGTGAATTTATTTCAACTAATACTACTATATTGTACCTAAAGTGAAATCCCTATTATCTAATCTTAATAGTATTCAATTCCAATTAGTTTATTAATTCCTTTTGTATAGACTGTAAGTCATTAAAGAATCCAAATCTTACATATTTTCAGGAAAGGTGACCAAATACCTGGGAAACACTCAACCACAAGTAAAACCATGTGAATATTGACCATCTTTCAACATATTCAAAAGAGTGTGTGCATCCAACTGAATTGGTGAATGGTCATCCAGGTTCCACTCATTGGCAAGAATATCACTTACCTTTGGCTGGCACTTCTTCAATGGCTAGTGGTTAGCCTTATCAACCATACCCTTAATTCCATGGATATTCTTTAATTTTGAGAAAATTGATTAGTTATAAGGCTCCTAATAGCCTTCAAAAAAATATTTTCCCTCAGCTTCTCTACCTTTTACCCGCAGATCTTTGGTCTCATTTAGCCAGACATCACTTTAAGCAGGTTATCATGCTCAATTCATAAGCAGGTGGGAGAATTGTAAATACCAATTGGGGATTCCTTTTCCCTCAAGTAGCCATGTAATTTATTGAAGAGCTGAATTACATATTCTACTGGCTAAAAATATCTCATTGGCACCTATTCAACTATCAGACCATTTTCATCAGCCTTTTCAATAACCTTTTAACAAGGAAATTAACTTCTCAAGTGGTTTGACATAGTCAATGTGCTTGAGGCTCATACAATCAGAAATCTCAATACTAATGAGAATTATCCCCGCCAATATCAGTGGGACAATAATGCCTAACCTCATTTTTGAAGAACCTTTATAAGCCAAAATAATCAAGGTGATACCTACACAAATCTCCAGACAACTTATTATAACAATATAAGTGAATTATTAGAAGATCTAGAAAACTATGGCCAGTTTCTGAGGGAGAAGAAGAAGACTGGTGTGGGGTGACTTTCATTACTTTCCTGGTTTCATACAAAATCTTCTTCTGGATACCTCAACTCTTGAATTTAATTCCTGTAGTTTCTCACAATTCTTCACTACATATTACAAGAAGTACCTAATGAACTGTGATTGGTATAATTCAATTTAGTCTGACTTAACCAAGGCATATATAGGCATGACTATGACCCCCAAATTTGACCTGATTTTTCCATGTTACAAGAATATGAATAAGAATTTTGGTAAAAAAGCCAATATAGAGTCATTTGGTTAGTTAACTACCACAGGGAAAGCTGGCCTGAATGACCCTTTTCCTGTTCAACAAGAATATTAATACAATTATTATCTCACGATTGATAGGGATTCCATTGTGTTATTCCATAACAATGAAACAATTCTCAAGACTACAAAATATTGAAATTAAAATATCAAAATTCTAATCTTCCGTAAAATGAAAATCAAATTTAGGAAGTCCAGAGGATGTATTAAAAAATCTCCAGAAATTGGTCTCAAGAATCAGAAGTCCAAAGGAGGAATGGAAGAACTATGTAGATGTAAAGATAATTTTAAAGCAGGTATGGAAGATCTCCGGAAATTTAAATGAATTTTTTGAATTAAAGAGGTATTAAGAATGCATTGTGTAACTATGGAGGAAGAATGGAAGAACTCAAGGGCTTTAAAAAAAGCTTCAGAAGTGCAGAGGAGGTATTCAGAAAGTCTGAAGATGTAAAAAATATTTACAAATTTCAGAGGCATTATTTCAAAGCTCTGTCAATGTGAAACAAATTGAATAGGTCTGAAGGAGGTGTGGAAGAGCTCTATAGGCCAAAATTTAAATTGTGGGAGTCTTTAAGATACATGTTTCAAAAAGGAGAGCTTTAATTAAAAAAATGAAGATCTCATAATTTCTTTTAATTATCACAGAATCAACCACATGAGTAGACAGCAACCTTAAAGAATTACAGGATCACAAAATTTGGAATAAACACATGAAATTTAATTATATTTACATATAAAACAGCATAACTTTTTCATTTTCCCAACCTCAATTCAATAAAACAAAATCATTCCAAGCTATTCAAGAAAATGACAATTGATTTTCCCATACAAAGAATTCTCAATGCTTTTTAGCCAAACTTCAATTATTAATAAAAAACATAAATATTGAAACCAAAATTGACCCAACCTTTATTCAAATTGAATGAAATTGAACCAAATGAAAAATTTAGTACTTTTTACACTTTCCCCTTTTTCAAGAAACTATCACCAGTTAGATTATATCAACAAAATAATATGAAAAAAAAATTATTTCACTCACCAAGAAATTTATTTTACCCAATTTCTTTACAAAAAAGAAATTATCATCACATAAATTATCTTGATAAGATCATATGACCAAAATTTATTGGAATGAACAGAAATTTTATTTTCCTTACTTTCTTTACAAAAATATATCACAAGCAAGATTATTTAAATGACATCATGTTATTTTTATAAAAAGAGAATTTTTATTAATATTTTCTCAGAAAAAAATGTTGCTACACCAAAATATAATAATCACTAGCTACAAGGTCTCCACTGACTTTTCTAAGTCCCTTTTTTTAGGAAATCTTTATTAAGGCCAAAAAGTTATAAATAGAGGTCCTCTCTCCCTCATTTTTCCAAGAATTATATAAAAATTGACAACCCTTAATTTTAAAAACTATTCCTGAATTGGAATGATATCTAGATTAGTAGTATTTCTTTAGTTGTTAAAATCTTAGTAGTCTTTATCAGTAGCTAATTTTTATTAATAATTAGTACTTTAGCCATATTTAAAATCTTATTAGCCTTACACAGAAGCTTAAGATTTTTCAAAGAAAAAAGAATAAATTATTAGTGTTACTACATTATTATTCAAAAATTCTTTAAGAATCAATACTATAATTAAACTAATTACTATTATTATTATTATTAGTATTTAAAATAATATTATTATAAAGAAAATTTAAACAAAAACAAAAACAAAAACATTTTATTATATTTTTATTTTAGTCCCAAGATTCTGGCCTCATGGTTATTGGAAAATACTCATATTTAAAATACACCTACCAATAATTTCTCCCTAAATTTACTTCCTTATTTAATCCAACACCAAAAATAATTTCCCAAATATTCCATACCATAAGTTTCCTTAACAGATTTTCAACTTTAAATAATTTTCAAATTATAAATTATCGAGAAAAATATTCAAATTAAATCATTTAAAAAAAAAAAAAAAAAAAAAAAAAAAAACACCTTTAATAAATCATTCAATTTTAAAATCTTATAGACCCAATTCAGAATCAGATAAAAAATAATAATATTCACCATAAGTATTTTTAACTAATTAATTTAATTATTATTATCCAAAAAAAACAAAAAAGAAATCTACCTGTACATTATAATATACCAGTTGGTAAAACTAGAAGATAGCTACATATTATTTTTGAAAATCATTAAAAAATCTTTTGAAATAAAAAAATAAAACTTAAAAATGTAAAACTAACAAATATGATATTAATATGGATTCAGAATCATCATCAAATCTACCAAAAAACCTTTAAAAATCCAAAGATTAAATTATTAATAAATAAACCATACAAGGAAAAGTTTATAAGTTTTTAGGATAAAGGTTTAATAAAAAAAAAAAGATGTTTCAAAATTGAAAAATAATTAAAAAAATAATTTAAAAGAAATTAATTAAGTTTTAATTAATAAAAATTTCCAATTGAAAAGATTATAAAAAATTTCAATAGTTTTTAAACAAAAAAAAAAAGGATCACAATATTAATATTTTCAAGAAATATGGAATCATAAATACCATTTAATTAAAAAATACAAAAAAAAAAATCTATCAGAATTAGTTAATATTAATATACAATCTTAAATCCCATTAAAACAGGAAATTCCTATAAGTGATTCACCATTGTCTAAATTAGGTGCAAGAATTATAATTTATGAAATATTGAAAGATATAATTTACCCTGAAACAGACAAATTAGTCCAAAGAAATATGAATACTTAGAAATAAAATTAACCTTGAATATGAATCAGGAAAGGAAAAACTATCCCACAAATAAAATATAAAGGAGGATAAACTAGATATTGAATTTGGATAATTTTATTTAGAAAAGAATTCATTAGAACACAAGGTGAAGCATATTTATGTGTTCAAGGAGCTTATCATTTTATGTAAATCCCCCCAAAAAAAATTTGAGGTCATCAAATTGTCCTTTGCCTCATATTGAGGTAGATAAAGATAGGAAGAATGGTGTGGTATGCTTCTGTGTGGGTGTTTTCTCCAAAGGTAACATTCATATAATTTATTTGGATGTATATTAAGATCATCTAAATTGATTTCAATATAATTCTTCCTTACTGAATTATTTAAAAGAAAAAAAAATATTTATCTAGTTAATATATGGCTTAAATTGAATTGATTATAAGGATAAATTGAATAAATTTCAGATCAATAAGTTTTTAAATATTATTAATAAGAAGTTTTTTTTTTTGTTTATAATCAATTAGATTTTGAAATTTTTAATTAAATTCAAAATATTTTTTTTAAAAGAAATTTTATTTTTCTTTTAATAAAGTAAAAATATTTATTAATATTAAAATTAGATTTATGGTTAATTCAATTTTTTTTTTTTTTTTAATTTAATATATTAAATTTGTTAAATTTTTTAAAAATGAAAAAAAACCTTATTTATTATTATAACTTTATTAAAAAGAATTAAATTTTCTTTTTTTTTAAATGAATTTTTTCATATGGTTTTATTTTAAAAAAAAAAAAAAAAAAAAAAATAGAAATTATATTAAAACAAATTTATTAAGTTTTTTTTTTTTTATATGATCCCTTTGAAAAAAAAAAAATAACCAAAATTATTTTTATTTTATATTTTTATTACTATTCATTAAATTTTGAATTTATATAATTTTTTTTAAAAAAAAAGAAAAACAAATTAATTAAAAATTTTATTTAAATTTTTTTTTTTTTTTTGTTTATTAAATTTTATTAAATTATTTAAAAAAAAAATTAATTTCAATTTTATTGAATATATATATATATATTA